>JANRMT010062856.1:39135093-39175521 GCA_026402145.1 Polypterus bichir lapradei
AAGTAGTGTGTTAAAGAAATTATGAAAAAGAAAAGGGAACATTTTAAAAATAACGTAACATGATTGTCAATGTAATTGTTTTGTGACTGTTATGAGTCTTGCTGTCATCAAGGATTTGATTATCATTATTTCTTTCATTCAGGTTTGTATTTGGAGGATGTGTTGTGTTCAAGTTACATTCCGTGTTTGTCAACCGATGTAAAAATAACAGGTTTCATTCATCGATTCCTTTCTTACTGCATCAATAAACAGCTCGTCTTCCTCTTTATCTGAGACGTGACACACTGCATGCACGGGTTTTTTTTTATACTGTCTTCTTTTACCTGGACATTGACTTTTTCCACCGTGTGCTTTGTTTCCGCAGTAGCTGCACTTATGAATATGCTTGTATGCGTCACTCGCTTCATGTTCTTTTGCTGCCTTCTCAATTGTGCAATGCGGTTTTTGTTCAGCGCTCTTTGGAGCTGTTGCTTTTTGTCTGCGTACTGCGTTCACAGTCAGTTCATGTGAGCCGCTCGGAGTACGTGTATCGAAGGTTTTCAGCTGTGCTTGTGCTATGTCGTGTGATCTTGCGATGTCCACGGCTTTGTTTAATGTTAGCTAAGACCCGGCACAAAGTTTTCTCTCGCAGTTTCGCTGAGTTTGTGCCAAACACCACCTTCACCATCTCATCTTCATCTGCATAAGCACAACCCTTCACTCGCGAATATTTAGCGGCAGAGTGTTTCTATTGGATTGCTGCTGACGGACGGCCTTATATGGGCAGGCATTCAATTACGTGGGAGGCGTGACGATGAGGGACGTAACTCCGCTTCACATGGCGACCGAGCTGCAGGCTATGGCCAGTATATATGTACATAAGTAGGTTCCAGTTATGACTGTTACACGTAGAATTTCAAAATGAAATCTGCCTTACTTACTTTTGTAAGTAAGCTGTAAGGAATGAGCCTGCCAAATTTCAGCCTTCTACCTACACGGGAAGTTGGAGAATTAGTGATGAGTGAGTGAGTGAGTGAGTGAGTGAGTGAGTCAGTCAGTCAGTCAGTCAGTCAGTCAGTCAGTCAGTCAGTGAGGGCTTTGCCTTTTATTAGTATAGATGATATTTAAAATTAATTCTCCTTCAATGCCATTTTGTTTTTAAGCAGTGCTGTCATTTTGTAATTATATTTTTCTTGTTTCAATGGCGCTGGTAGGTAGGGTCAGCTGGAAGCATGGGGCATGTGACATTGATGGGTCAAAGGTATTAATGCCAGCATCATGTGCTTTCTGCTTGTCCAGGATTGTAAATATCATAAACATTTTATTATTGTCTGACTTCTGAGCTTTAGACTTTTATTCATACTCGTCTTGACTATGAATTAGGATTCTGTTTTGGGTTTGATTGACTTTCTGCCCATTTCTGAGTACAGTTTATCTTTGGGTTCCTTACTTTGCCATTTCTACCATTATAAGCAGTTCAATACAAGCTGGTAATTTGGTTTGGCAGCCAAACTGAGGCCAACTGTTGGTTTATGTAGGTCTCACCTGAAGATCTTGTTACATTAATAATGGCGAAACATTACAATAAATGTAAAGTGAACACACAAGGGAATAGGGGAAATTTTAAAACATTACAAAAAAAACATAACAAAACAAAATCAAAATCCTAACACATTAAAGGTATTGGATAAAACCTTTCTTTGTATGTGCTAATGAACGGTATCAAGCTGTATTTTAAGTAACCAATGGAAAAAGGAAGCACACTTTTAAATGATATATTAGTGCATGTGCCTATATGAAAGTTTTATCATTTTGATCATAACACTTACTCATTTATAGTAAATCTTTTGCTTTTCTAGGCCGATTGCCAATTTATAGCTGTATATAGAAGTGCCATTAATTTATCCTTTATTATAGTATCATCTACATTATTAATGCCTACTCCTTCATCATTGCATTTTCAGGATTCTGTTGGGAGATGTACAGTATGGATTTGATATTTCTGACTTACTCCTACACATACACATTTTTTTAATGCATATAAAAACCAATGTATTCTCTTCCACTGCACAAAATAAATAAATCTGCTCTACTTGAATTTTCAGAAGTTGGACACAAAGTAGGGCAGTAAGCTCCTGCCATTGGGATACAGAGATCATCATATCTTATCATGCCACTGCTGTATCCAGGTAAGAGCAGTGTCATTAGCATCCTTAAAATCCTTATCGGTATATGTAGTGCCTCGGGAACATTCATAGTGAATGTTGTCCATTGTTTGGGTGGGCTCACCACATGGACATTTGCCATTTGTTGTGAGGCCTCATCTAAATAGGTTGTCCCTTGTTTTGCCCACCTTTGACCTGGCTCGGTTAACCTACTTGGTTAAGTATATAACCGTTTAACTGGGATACAGAGAAACATCTTGGAAATTTGACCAGCAGCTTACTTGGGTATTTCTCCTTCACCAAGAAACTGCACTTATCATTTTCACAATCACACATTCTTTAAGCCATCACGCCACTGGTTCAGAGTATGGAAAGAGCAGACCATTTAGAATACATTGAGCTGCAGTATTGAGATGACCCAGGGTGCAGAAGTACTTTGGAAACTTTATATATAATTATGTCATTTTACTATTTGTGAATTTTCTGTTTTTTGTTTTTTTTATCCACAGTCAGGGTGCTTTGGGACGTTTTGTCACTTGTCACTTGTCACTTGTCACTTTTATTTATATAGCACATTTAAAACAACATAGTAATGCTGCGGCCAAAGTGCTTTACAATAATAGAATAAAAGAAAAAACAATAAACAATAAAACATAAATAGTAATAAAATATATGAACATAAAATAAGATAGATAATAAATAGGAATGATGTTATATGATCACAAAGAGGAAAACCATCAGTATTACTGAAGGTCACTGAATGCAAGTGAAAAGAAGTGAGTTTTTAATCTTGTTTTGAACTGTTCAATTGTAGACGACTCCTTAATATGATGAGGTAGAGAGTTCCACAGGCGAGGGGCAGCAGCTGCAAAGGCCCTGTCCCCCTTGGTTTTACATTTGGTACGGGGGACAACAAGAGACAACTGACCAGAAGATCTAAGCACTCTGGAGGGCTGGTGTAAAACAGTTTTGGGAATGGTCATCCAATTTAGTCTTATCAAACTGTTACTGCCACTACTTACAGTCAATGCATTTACATGTGCTTCAATAACCTGGTTATTCAAAGAAGCCTGCTTTCTAAAATGCCATGCAAACTATTACCTTGGTTAGATAAAGATGATTATTGGTCTCTAAGGAACCACATTAACGTGTATAGATTTCTCTGTGAGTAACCCAGTTATGTGGCCATGTAAATCCTTAACCAGGTTACACTTAAAGATGTTGTGGTCATATCTATTGCACTCTGTTTGCCTACTTGGCTTTGCATATGCTTTTAGCAACTAAACACTGAAAGATCAATTTCCTGAGGCAAATGCTCGAGAGATCACATTATTCATTCATAACCTGTCTTAAATTTTGAGAAATTATTAAATTTATGTTTATGAGCTGTATGTATGGTGTAGTGGAGTTCAGAAGCACAAAATTCGAGAAGAATAGGATAATGCATTAAAAGTAACGTACGTTACATAAATCAATTAGTTTTTAAAATAACAAGCAACCTAATACAGTACAATACTTTTTTTTATTGAAATAAAAATAACTTGTGTTATTATTTCAGCAGCAGTTCATACATTGCAAGAAGCACACGAACCGGTATGCAAGTCCTTCACAGAAGAGTGTGTTGCGTGCAATCCGGTAACAGAAAACTATGAATAAAGTCTAAGTTTAGTTTTCTTCTAGCTGTTCATTATATATACGATGAAACAGTGTAATCGGGCGATGTATCGCCCAGTCTTCATACCACAAATCATTGGGGGCTCAGGTCAAGGATGTTAAAAGGGAATAAAAGTTATTTACTGTATTTCACAGCACATGAAAGACTAAATTTCTTTATAAAACTCAGCACAATTATCACAGGCTTTATGCTTGTTTTGGCATTCATGGTGGAAGATGATGATGTGTAACTCTTTTTTGTGCAGTTTAATGACTTTTGACAAAGGAGACCTCCAGAAGATTACTTGTGCATGTAAACATTGATTTTTATCCTAATCCTAATTCTGGACTCTTTTGGTACTGTGTCTCTTTGGAGAATCCTTGGGTACTGCTGGTTTGACTTCAAACTAGCAGTTGCTCATGGAGTCCTGAATGAGGTGCATTACCTTCATTGTGAGGGAGCATCAGTTACAGCACTACGGCCATGTGGCGCAATTCCCTGAGGATGATCCGGCTCACAGGATCCTCATTGCTGGGGACTGAAATGGCTATACCAGGTCAAGGGGACGCCCATGTAACACCTGGCTGTGGCAGACAGATGGTGATTTCCGAATGGGTGGGACTGTACCATGTGTCTGCCTGGGGGGTTGCCAACTGGAATCCTGAGCTGTTTCGTCATGTGGTTGGTGCGGCAACACGATGTACTGGTATTTACTCCCCCACCTGACCTGATCTGACCTAATTCCGACTTAACTGGGTTACTCGCCTTATTCCAGTTATGTGTGTGCATGTAAATGTTTTCCTTCAAAACAAAGTCACAGCAGCTTTGACACTCCCAGGTACCACCAAGTAATGACCCAACATGGGATTTGGTTTTACCACATCATTATATGTATTATTGCTGAACACTAAAATATTTGTGTAAATAAGTCATAAGTTCTGCGATATACAACTATAAGCACTTCACTGACACCCTCATGCATTTTTCCTCCTCTTTGTTCTTTAATATAACATAAAACCACCTTTCACAAAACCAGAGGAGCTCAAAAAATACCAGTAATGATCATCAGACAATTTCTGTTTAAAAACAGAACACGAGTACCTTTTTTTGTAATAACAGTCTGTCACAGCAAGCTTTGAAAGATATATAGTTGTTCTGAGTGTGCTTTTTAATTACTGCTTTCTTCATCATATTGCCAAAGCACTACAGAGGTAATGGAATTGTTCCCACACTCCTCACATTTTCTGGATAATACTTTGTTTTCCTCTGCAATGTCAAGTTAAATAAAATTTTACTTATCATTTGATTTTCTGATATCAATCTAGGATTTTTTTTTCAAATCACAACACTCACACTTGCTTTTTATTCAGTTCCTAATGTACTCTAACATGGAGAATCCCCAGAGACAGAAGTTCGTGACCAGCTACATCATGTGCCAAGAATTTCTTTCCACCTGGTAGTCACATTTTCTAAAGTAATATGCTCTAAAAAAGATTTACCGCCAATAACCCTGACTACTCACTGATTACATCTACGTGGCCTGCAGTCTTGTTGGTTTTGTGGGTATCCTGGGTGAAGTCCTTGCAGTAAGATGCACAATCCTACAAAGTATCTGCATAACTACATCATCTTAAGTAAGTAGATCCTCATGCACAAACTGTCATGATTTGAAGATTTCTACATGGTAATTTTCATTTTTATATCTTCTACAGAATTTGTTTACCATGTACTACATAATATACTGTGAATTTTTAACATTTATCAGACATGCGTGCTTGAAGCTCGCCTTCTGGGATCATCAGAGGTAGGCACTATCACTCTGGGACACGAGGGGGCACTGTCACAGACAGTATTATCTGTTCTTTCTCCCACAGCCCTGAGAAACTAACCAATGAGAGCAACTGACTCTATCCACTCTGGTCTACCACTATTAACAACAACAACATTAACATGTATTTATATAGCACATTTTCATACAAACAATGTAGCTCAAAGTGTTTTACATGATGAAGAAAGAGAAAAAAAGACAAAATAAATAATTAAAATTTGGGAACACTAATTAACATAGAATAAAAGTAAGGTCTGATGGCCAGGGATGACAGAAAAAACAAAAAAAACATCCAGACGGCTGGAGAAAAAAATAAAATCTGCAGGGGTTCCGAGGCCACGAGACTGCCCATCCGCTTCTAGGCATTCTACCTAACATCAATGATCTCAATTAGTCCTCATTGTATTCAGGGTTCTCATGGAAGAATTAAACAATAATGGACATGTATACTTCTGGCCTTTAATCCATCAATGTAAGGACATCACAGTGCTTTGATTAGGTGATGGTGGTGCAGATCGCAACCACAGAAAACCAGATTAAGAACAGAAGACAAAGTTAGGGTTAGTACAGATTTTGGAACCACCATGAATAATAAGCTGAGGTGCTGCTGGTCATCTCATTCTGGAGAAAGCAGTTCACAGGACAGAGCTCCTATATGAATATCGACTGGTCTATGGAGCCTTGAACTTCTGACAGCCTTGCTTAGCTGTTTTGCTTTTGATTTTTTGTAATTATTCATGCCATTCAAGCACCTGATTAGTTTTGGAACTCTGCAGTTATTAAAATTTGGCTCCCCGACATTTATTTACATTCTCTCACTAGTAATTTGTTCCATGCCTGAGGGTGTTTGCCTGCATGTAACCCCACAAAGTCTAGTTTTTTTTGCTAGTTTGTTCGCTCAGTGTTAGGCCATCCATATCATGCCCTGGCCTGCTTGAAAGAGGTGGACCTGGGCATGGTGCAGTAGGTTTCATGAACAGTAAGATCACTAAATGTGCCAGAGCATGAAACACAGTCCTGATGTCAATGATTCTCATTTCATTCAGTATCATTTGAGTTTAAAAAGGATTTTATTCTCACTTTACAAATGAACGTAAATTGTAGTTGGTAACAAAAGCTGCAGAATTCCTCCCTTAGCATCATTTGTCTCTTTAAAAATCTTCTCATACGTGCAGCATGATTAACAGAAAAATACTGCACTGCACACTTGATCTGTAAGAGGATAGAATGTTATCCTGTCCCACACGACTTCAAAAAAAAAACACAAAATAAGAAAAATCATTTTAACATGTATGTTGTCACTCCAGATCTTGCTTTGGCTTTACACAGAGTTGCAAGGTTATGATGAAAGTGTGCCCGGGCCCAGAATGTTAAGTGCAGTGTGAGTACACCCTAAGATTGTAGTACAGTATACTGCATCTAATGTCCAAGATGCTAGATTTAGCGAACAAACAATCTTTCTTGGTGCTAATTAGTAAAAAGGTTTGAGGAGGTCAGGCTTGTACATTCTTTTTTCACATTGGTTTTTGGCATACTTATTGGGCTTGATATTTTGGTACATTTGGTCTCCTGGTTCTGACTTACGCACATTTATTCAACTACATTTACACTCTCTCTATGTCTCCTTGTTTGTTTTAATATTTTGTTCTGCCTTTTGTCAGCTGTTTCAAAACATAATCATGGACCATATAAAATTAGGAACAAATTTACTAACAACAAAAGGGACAACATTACGGCTCCTGCAGAAAAATAACAAGGGCAAAATATAAATAAACATAATACTAATTATTTAAAATACGTAATGAAAACTACTACGTAGAATTGTTTCAATTGTTCTGTCATTGATGTTAATGGTAGGCTACATGGACAATAGAAAGGAAAGGCCAGGAGATGAAATCTTCAACTGGAAAACTAACAGAAGTCAAACTAGAATACAATTCATAACAAAACCCAATACATGAATCAAAATCAAAGTCTTCAAAGCCTAACCAAAGTTTGTTACACCCATAAAGATCTAAATAGTAGTGCTCATGAAAGGGTTTAGAATGTATCCACACTCTTGGACAATGTTTAGCACATTGTGGTGGTCTGGTGTATGACATCACTTGATGTGACTTAAGAAATGCATAACATCACATCAGATGCCCATGTCCAGGTAACCAACGACAAAGTTGTTAAAAACAAGATGTTGTCTTGAAAAAAAATGTAACTAAGGTATAAAACAAAAGCACAAAATGAAATGAAAACTAGAAAATTTATAATTCAAAACCTAAGCAAATAATACAAGGTTTTGAAGAAAAATGTATTCAGCCCACTAAAAAGTTAACACATTTAACACTGATAGTCCAGACAGTTTACAATTAATACCTCATCCATGTGCAGATACTCTGTGACACGTATCTGCTGAGCAACTGGTGACCCTGGTGTCCTGTGGAACGTATTCTGTTTTTAAAGTGATTCACTTTTTAATAGAAACCCTGAAAACTCTGACCCAGAAGCTCAACACCAAACATGTTGGCAGGACCAGAGAAAAGAATCAGACCTGCATACACAGAACCCATAAAGACAGCCCTATCATCCAAGAGATGGTGATTATTCTTCCCAAGTTCTTGGCAGCTTCTTTATTATACCTGATGTATGATGTAAAAGTCCTTGCCAAGCCCAGAAAAGATGGGATGGTCACTGGCAAGAAGCTCAGGTAAGTGGGTTTGGCCCTCAAAGTCCAGTTTGTAAAAGCTTTCTATACTGACTGCCTTCTCAAAAGAAAAATCTGCAGAGGGAACAGGAAATTCTAAAGTGGCATGATTATTGCAATATCAAGCTGCTTTAGTTTAGAGAGATGGACAAAGTACAAATGAATACACATCTAACACAATTTAAGAAAGCAGACTATTTTATGATGTTCAAGAAAAGCTGAGTATTACACAGACATCTCACAGACTGATAAGAGGATTTTCGCAGATCTCACTAGAAGAGTCAAAGTATTGGAAAACTCCTTCATCTATCTTTTGAGTTTAGTAAGTTTCCATTTGGGTTTCACATCACCTATGGAATTTTTCAACATATGATAGAGAAGATCTTAATAAACATTTTCAAATACTCTACTGTATATCTGAACTATATTGGGATATTGTTTTTCCTACAGCCAAACTGCACACATATTGAGTATCAAAACAACTTATCAACACTGACATCTTGGTTCGTTTTGCTGAGCCTCCAAATGGACTTAGTGCCCACTTAAACTTGTTTAGTAAAAATGTAAAAAAATGATCTAGATGCCTTCCCTATAATTCAGTTTAATACAATAAGGCACATTTCAGGCACAGCTAGAAGTACACAGTCCTGTAAATGTCTATCACATAAAATGAGGTTTATAACCTGTTCATAAATACACGCTCTGGATGGACAACCAGTTAGTTGAAGTCTCCAGGACATTGACAGAGTTTAATTTTGTCTTTTTTTTTCCTCTCCTCCATTGTCTACTGGCTATAACTAAACAACAAATTAATTGACAGATATTGTCAAGTTCCATATTATGCTAATCAGTTTCGAACCACTAGGTTTTCCTGTCTGTTTATACAAATCTCTGTATTTATGTGTACTCATTATGTAACTTGTAGTTTGTAATAGGCTATATGCATACTTTCTTCTAGATTCCACATCAGCCAGCTGCTGCACTTCCAATGCTGATATCAAAACAGACTAGCTATGGCACTTTTCACCCAATCACTTCAAGATGTGCCCAGACTTATAGTAAACAATGAAAGTCACATTATACAAATGTTGAGCCAAACGTCAAGAGCTTAAAAAGAGAAGGGCTTCAAACTATACTGTATGTTTCAAGCTATATCGACAATTATGGTAAGATCCGAACGTATTAAAAACATGTGTCTGCTATGAATTTACATGGGACAAACGTGATTACATTAAGATTCTTTAAAAAAAACAGAATTTCAATAATTAGTCATTAAACTTTGTTCATGGACAGGTGAATATGTATTTAAGCTTATTATGACACATCTAAATCATCAGTGGTGTAGCCAATTGGTTTTATAAATCCCATGATTAGTTCAATGGAGATCACCAACTGAGAATTTGTGGCCGGAATTGTAAAATACTGTTCACTCACAATCTCCTTGCAACCTGGGCAGAGCCTGGGCAGTTTTGCAAAGAAGAACTGGGAAAAAATAGCAGTTTCTAAACTTGTAAAATTAATGGAGACTGTGGTCTATGGCCGGCTTGTCATCCCGGCCAGTACCCCCAGGCCGCCAGATGGAGCCCTCCCTGTATCATGGAGGTGCCCCGAAGACCAGCAGGGAATCCTGGACAATGGAGTTTTCATATACAGCCCTGCTGGATATCCCAGGGGCCGCTAGATGGAGCTGCAGGGAGGAGCAATGAATATCATTTGCCCTACGCTCTGGAAGTACGTCCAAGTCACATGGACAAGGGGAATGACGTGCTTCCGGGGTGAAGAAAAAGAAGAGTTTTGATCTGACCCGGAAGTGCTAAGAAGTCACATGGACTGAGGGTTCAGAAGCACTTCTGGGTCACGGACTATAAAAGGACTGTGGCAGCTCCCAGATAGTGAGCTGAGCTGGGTGGTAGGAGGGCAACGCGTCTGGGAGTGGTGTGGAGTTTATTATTGATTGTGATTGGTTTATTTATGAGTATAGTGGAAAGGAGGGTGCTTTATGCACTGTGCAATAAAAATAAAGTCAACTGTTCAACTTTTACTTGGTGTCTGGAGTCTTGGGCAGGGGTTCAAGGGAGCGATAGCGCCCCCTATCTGTTACAAGACACATGGTGCACACAGACTCAAGGGTGTAATGGCTCCCAAGGGTGCATTTCCTAAAGAATGACTTGAAGGGGGTGAACACTTACAGTATGTGATCAATCATTTTGTGTTTTATATTTGTAATTAATTTAGACCACTTTCCAGATGTCTGTTTTTAGACTTTGGTATTAAAAAGTGTTTTTTTCTGCTGATCAGTGTCAATAAATCTACATTAATTCCACTATAATTCAATGTTGTATGACAATAAAATGGGAAAAATTCCAAGGGGGTGAATACTTTTCATCTGCACTGTATATCACCACTTCAGCAGACTTTTAACCAATTCATAGCTATAGTACAATTGTTCACATATGTCCACCTTAGTGAAAGGATAAGCATCTGGGTGTCTATCAGTGTATCTGTTTGGATGCTATACCTTTGTTATTCCAACAGAGAGTGCATCACAAACATTTTTTAGTAATAAAATGCATTGCATTTGTCATTACAGCACATCACAAACACTTCTTTTACAAATTCCATACTAAATGGCATATAACAGAGACGTATGTATTTCTTGGTGCACTGCAAATGTTAATGCTGAGGTCTACATTGATTTCTCTCCATCTTAGCTTATACGGGTAGCACCACACACAGGCAGGTTAAGTAACAATTGCACTTGAACCAAAAAAAAATATCTGGTTCACCATTCTATTCTTTCGACAGTCTTTTTAAATAATATTTCAGAGTAAGTGCAGTCCACTTGCTAATCAGTAAATCATGGTCTCTCCAACTTATACCAGCTACTAGGCCAGCTTGGGAGACTCAGATCAGTACACTAGATATAAGCAGTAGAGATGATAGAGACCTACCTTAGCAAAGCATCCCATCCTGCTTAGGTAAGCAAGGCAGAAGTGAATCTAAGGCACATGACATTTCTAAACATCATAATATTAACTTCCTATGCATTTTTTCCTTTTTATATTATTATTAACCAAGAGAATTCACCAAGAATGAGTGGCGTCAAAATATATACAGTATATTACTAAGCAATAGGGCTTTATATGTAACTAATAAATTTATCATAAAAAAAAAGAAATCATGAGACATTTTGTGAATACAAAGGTTATCTGAGGGTTGTAAGACTCTCACTTTCTTTAGAAAGATGTAAATTCCCTCAAGACACAATAGCAGCATTTCAGTCTGGTCTATAACCCTTTGCTTTCAGCCTGAGCATTGCACCTCAATAACACAGTATATGCCACAAAAACGTGTGTTGAGCCCAATCTAACAGTAGTAAAAAACGGTCTTACTCAACCTTTATAAACACTTAGCCATTCTTCTGGTATAAATAAAACGTATATTTCATTTTTGTTCTTAGTTGGTAAATTTATAATATTTTCATAAATGTTTTAATTTAGCAGAACCTCATATAAGCAGCCAAATGAGTCCTTTCATGAATGATGCTTTGAATTAAAAAACTCATTTTAATGCTACTTTGCCAACTGTCCATAGCTCTGGAAATAGCATATTGAAGCAACAAGTGCTTCCTATTGCTGTTTTCTAAAAGGAAAATATTAAACAAAATGCTCACCGGACACCGACTGTAAATCATTATTTAGTATTCCCTTACCCATTCACTTTAGATCATCATGTCATTAAAACCTCCATCCTTTTTTCTAAACTGCTTTTTCATCATGAGGGTGTGAATGCCTCATGCACACTCGTTCAAACAGCCACACTCACCCACACCAACACACCATTACTTAAAAGTCAGTGGTCACTGAATTAGTATAAGCCAAGTGCTGCTGATTGTGCCAACTGATGCAAGCGTAAAACATTAAGACTAAGCTGCATACTCCTCTAAAAAAAAGAGCTTTTGCTGGCATAAACTTGTTGCTTTTTCATATGTGTTGCAATTCCCTACAGTCATCTTACTAAAGTAGGCAAAGAAAGATAGTGACACCACCACCAGGCTGTGCTTAATGTCACCTACCCAGTGTAACCCACATCCACATATCAGGCTGTGCCAATCTAAGTTAACCCTCCTCCATCCCTGCCAACTGTTTTCACATAACACTGTGTTGTAAGTTATTTACTGTCTGTAAGAGAAATGTTAAAGTGGAAGGTACTTAAGAATGAACAGTCTAGAACAGTCTTCAAAATACCATTCTCTCGGCATGTTGCTCACCCTGTGATGGACTGACACCATCTCCAAGGACTGTTCCTGCCTTCTGCCCTGCGTTTACTGGGATGAGATTGAACTGCCCTGTGACCCTAGTCCTGACTAGGGTCTGATAAGCAGGTTTAAAAAATGGATGAATGGATGGGTGAATATCAATATATTTTTTTTCAAATTTAGACTGTGGAAGATCATTCGGTGAAGTTTGGCTCTTACAACTGCGGAATAAAATTTATCAGAAAGTAAGTGTGGAATTCCTTACATAAAGCTAACTTTCCAAAATCAGAAGCATAATGGCCACAGGTAGAAAGAACCACACAGACTGCTTTGTATTGCTTTACTTCTCATTTAGTCTTGCTAACAAATAACAGACTTCTCTTGCTCTAATTTGTAAAACATTTCCTCAGAGTCTAACTTGTAGATGAGATAGTTTTAAATTTTTAGCAATCATATCATCTGATCTCACTTGGCCATAACATTTTCTCTAATTTCTATAGGGCAATATGGAATGTTTATTATAATTGGAAACTAATTTATAACCTTGGGTAATTCATTTTTCTGACCAATATGGTGACGCATGAATTTGGTTCTAATGCTGCAAAGCTGTGTAGCTGTGTGTTCAAATCTTTTGCCCTGGAACTGTTTGTGGGTGTTTTTCTGGGCTTTTTACTTATTCTGGTTCCCACTTCCCAATAACATGAAGGTTTTGTTGACTGAAGCCTCTAGGGTGGCCCAGAATGAGTAAAGGCTGATTTATACCTCTGTGTTGAGTCTATGCTGGAGCCTGCCTAGCCTGTGGTATTGCTTGACATGCACCTCCTCAAAAATGTGACAATGTGTCGACATGAACCCTATACAGAACACCCTGCAACTCTGATTGACCAGTCTGGTAACTATGTACTTCTTGAAATGTATTTCCGTTCATCTTAAACTATTCTGAACAAAACAGGAAGCAGATCAAGAAAAGACTTGTTGAAGAAATTAGAAAATATACACATGTATATGATACCTAATCACAGCATTACAAAAACAATGATATAGCAGTCAATTCATGGTGCGAAATATCGCCTAACATCAGGTTGAAAAAATGTCAGTGGCAAATGCATTCACCTATGGAAGAATATTTTTAGCAAGAGTAAGGGATTTGGACAGCATACAGTCTTGGGCAGTTTTCTGGCAGATGAAATTTAATGAAAGCAAATGTAAAGTATTACATATGGGAAGTAAAAATATTAAGTTTGAATACACAGCAGGAGGTCTGAAAATAGAAAATACACCTTATGTGAAGGATTTAGGAGCTGTAGTGGACTCGACACTATCAACTGCCAGACAGTGTTCAGAAGCCATTATGAAGGCTAACAGAATGTTAGTTATATAGCACGATGTGCAGAGTACAAGTCCAAGGAGGTTATGCTCAAGCTACATAACATACTGGTGAGGCCTCCTCTGAAGTATTGTGTACAGTCTTGATCTCCAGGCTACAAAAAGGACATAACAGTGATGGAAAAATTAGATAGAAAAGCGACCAGGCTGATTCCAAGGCTGCAAGGGATGAATTATGAACAAAGATTAAAAGAGCTGAGCCCTTTCCATTTACCAGTAAGTAAAAAGCTTAAGAGGAGACACAATTCAAGTGTTTAAAATTATGAAGGGAATTAGTACAGTGGATTGAGACTGTTATTTTAAAATGAATTCATCAAGAACACAGGGATACAGTTGGAAACTTTTTAAGGGTAAATTTTGCACAAACATTAGCGAGTTTTTCTTATGCAGAGAACCATAGACACATGGAATAAGTTACCAAGTAGTGTGGCAGACATTAGGACTTTAAAAAGTTTAGAAGAATTAAGTGGATTGGACTGTGATGCTTTGTTGGGTCGAGTGGTCTGTTCTAATGTTCTAAAAAGAAGAGCAGAGATCCTGGACATCAAAAACAGCCTGCACTTTAATGGACCATTTGCTTTTCTTTTCATTTTACAACTCAGATACCTTAAATTCAGGCATGTGCTTGCAGCATGGTGCAACATGGAAGTATAAACTGCTTTTGATGGCATAACCTATGGTACAGTGTATGTGCATAGCTATGGGATAGACTCAATGCTGAAGTATAAATCAGCCTTTACTGAGACTGTAGAAGTTGTGCCCTGTGGTGGACTGCTGCTTTGTTTTTGGTGATGTCAGTGTAGGCTTCAGTCTCCCATAATCCTTTAGTGTAACCAGTAGGGGTGTCACTAAGCTCCAAACCCCCAACACAATCAAACCCATCACAATTTGATGTTCCAATAGTGTCTCTTTTATTATTCAGTTTACCTTGTTGAGCAGATAGGAACAGTCAAAGTACCAAATGCTCAGATAAATGCAACTTATCCTTCCTCTTTCCACTCCTCCAAGAGCTTTGTCCTATGCCTCCTATACTTTGGGTATTTATTTAGACCCTGGAGTACTTCTAGTACTAGGACATGGTCTGTCAGAAGCACTTTTGGGTCAGATGTGAGTCCAGTGAAATAGGAACCCAACAGGGGAGCACCCTTAAACTTAAATTCTCAGCATGCCCTATGGGTATCCTACAGAGTACCAAAGCCCAAGGATTCTGCCACCTAGTGTATTAAGGATAAAGGATCCATATGTTGTTGTCTCCTCTGGTCTTTCCATTGTATTGACCTCCCATCCAGGTAAGACTTGCTCTTCCAGCCCAGCCAGAAACCCCATCCATCTGTTTTCCTTCATTATGGTGTCCTGGCCAGGCAAGAAATCATCCCTCATCCCCTTCAGGAAGTCCATCCACTGTGGTACACACAGTAGGTTTTGAAAATGAATAACTAAAGATTATTTTGGTTTGCTTTTGATATGTCATTTTGCAAACTAATCAATGCAGTTACATTTAAGTGTGTAATTTTCTTTTCTTGGAAGTATGGTGGTTAACACATTAATGGTAAATTACTGCCCTTGGTTTTAAATCACCACAGCTTTTTTATTAGTTATTACTACACATACCTGTTCCCCTAGACAGTATGTGTTTGTGTGTGCACACATTATTTTATGTTTTGTGCATGTACTTTCAACCGGTTTAAATGTAAAAAGCACCTAGTGGAGATGACTACCATATCTGAGGCTAATAAAAGAGGAGGTGTATGCATGGCTCAGACAAATCTCCAGCTGGCAGGTACTCCTTATACACCCTCCTGACTGCTGCCACAGTAACCATTTCTTTTTTACCCCCTAAGGATCGATCTTTCTCTGCTTACTTACCATGAGCACATTAGTCACATTAAAAAGTGACTGAATGTTGGCATGCATGTAAAATGGATCTGCGAATCGCTAAAACTCATTAAGCAAATGGCTCATATTGGAGGAAATGTAATGTGAAATATGGACCAAGTTACATATCGTCCTATACATCTTATTAATGTATATTACACATCTGATCAAATCTGATAGCATATTACACTCAGATACTATACCACTGGCTTAGCAGCTTAAGCTGATAATGTAAAGTTTCAGTAACTGATTTCATTCATAAAAACTGCTGTATAAAATTTCTTATTATGGTTTTATGGATTTTCTAAGTAGATACAATATTGATCAAATTAAATATTCTAAATGTAAGCCAATTGTTGCTGCAGTTCCATATATGAGGATATGCTCAAGACTCTGGATTTCAAACCCTGAGGCTGAGTGTTCAAATCCCACTACTGACACCATAACCATCAGCTGCCTGTACTCCAATTGGAAGAACAAACAAAAGAATTATAACCAGTCATATTTCAAATATTGGAAGTCACCTTGAACAAAGCTGTCAGCCAAATACTAAGTAGTAATGATAATAATAAGGATAGATTCATTCACTCTGAATGAATGTCTTCGCTCTTCAACTTTCTTTATTACAAGCAGATATCTGGGCTTTTTCCAAAGATGACAACACCTGTATCTGCATTTTTATCTCATTAGTTATTTGTGAAATTTAGTTTTTACCTTGCTAAGTGATTTTCTATAAATTTCACATTTTCATCTTGGCTATCTTGTATACAGCAAATCTAGAATGTGACAGCCAGCAGTGAATTTCTTTTTTAGTCCTATGTATACACTTCCAGTCTTTTACTATTAATTGTTGAGTTGCAGCCCCACAACTGTAGCAAAAATATGTTTATTTTTACATAATACATTTTGTTGAAAATAATTTGATAAAAACATAACAATGTAGGAAAACAAGTATGAGACATTTTTGTATATTTTTTGTGCTGATAAACCTTCATTTAAAGAAACTTTAACATAATATAAGGGTGACAGAGTGGGTAGTGCTGCATAATCATAGTTCTAGCATTCTGGGTTCAGGTCAGGGTTGTCTGGTTTTTCTTCTTTTTTTTTTTAATTTTTTTTTTTTTTTATTAATTTTATTACAATCCATACAAAGCAATCAAGTTTTTACAAAGAGAAAAATTAAGAACAGATCGATCCCCACCCCTGTCTGGTTTTTCTTCTAAATGTCTAAATAGACACGTGATAAATTAATTGATTACTCTAAATTGGCCATAAGTATGCCCAATGATAGACTAGTGAGTGCCCTGTCCATAGCTGGTTCCTGCCTTGTGCCTGAAGCTGCTGGAATAGGATCTGAATTGGATTAAGTGGTCTTGAGAATGTCAAACTATGTTAAATATAAAATGAATGTCTTCTTATTGTTAAACCTTATTACTAAAACTAGAGGCCTGTTATTGCTGTGAGGTAAACTTCTAACAAGATATTATTGATTTCATAGAGAACAATGTCTCCTTCACAATATGCTTTGCCGCCATTTAGCTCATTGGAACTTTAGAACACTCTAGACGAGAACAGGCCATTCAGCCCAACAAAGCTCGCCAGTCCTATCCACTTATTTCTTTCAAAAAAACATCAAGTCAAGTTTTGAAAGTCCCTAAAGTCTTACTGTCTACCACACTACTTGGTAGCTTATTCCAAGTGTCAATCGTTCTTCGTGTAAAGAAAAACTTCCTAATGTTTGTGTGAATTTTACCCTTAACAAGTTTCCAACTGTGTCCCTGTGTTCTTGATGAACTCATTTTAAAATAATAGTCTTGATCCACTGGACTAATTCCCTTCATAATTTTAAACACTTCAATCATGCCACCTCTTAATCTTCTTTTACTTAAGCTGTATAGGCTCAGCTCTTTTAATCTTTCCTCATAATTCAACCCCTGTAGCCCTGGAATCAGCCTAGTTGCTCTACTCTCGACATTTTCTAGCGCTGCTATGTCCTTAGTGTAGCCTGGAGGCCAAAACTGCACACAGTACTCCAGATGAGGCCTCACCAGTGTGTTATAAAGGTTGAGCATAACCTCCTTGGACTTGTACTCCACACACCGTGCTATATAACCTAACATTCTGCTTGACTTCTTAATGGCTTCTGAACACTATGACTCCTAAATTCTTTTCATAAGGTGTACTCTCAATTTTCCTATCGCCTATTGTGTATTCAAACCTAACATTTTTACTTCCTACGTGTAATACTTTACATTTACTGACATTAAATTTCATCTGCCACAAATCTGCCCAAGCCTGTATGCTATGCTATCCAAGTCCTTCTGTAATGATAAAACGGATTCCACATTAACTGTTAATCCACCTATCTTGGTATCATCTACTAACTTAACCAGCTTGTTTCTTACTGTATATTCCTATCTAAATCATTCATATATATATATATTAAAAATAGCAGGGGTTCTAGCACTGCCCCCTGTGGAACACCACTCTTAACATTGGCCAGTTCTGATGAAGTTCCTCACACCATCACCCTCTGCTTCCTGTGTCTGAGCCAATTCTGCACCCATCTAAAAACACCTCCCTGAACTCCCACTTAAAATTTGATGCCCAACCTCTCATGTGGCACCTTATCAAATGCTTTCTCAAAGTCCAGATAAATAATATCATATGCTCCACTTTGATCATATTCTTTTGTTGCCTCCTCATAGAATTCCAGCATGTTAGTAAAACACGTCCTACCTCTTCTGAACTCATGCTGACTGTTCAGAATAACTTCTGTCCTTGCCATGTGTTGCTCAATCTTAGCCTTAATAATTCTTTCCATTACTTTTCCTGTGATGCATGTTAAGCTTACTGGCCTATAGTTGCTTGGATCTGCCCTGTCACCCTTTTTATATAATGGGATGATATTTGCCATTTTCCAGTCCTTCGGATTCTCTCCAGTGTCCAGTGACTTCCTAAAAATAACTCATCCCTGACTGCTCTTACAGGATAAGCCAAAAGTTGGTGTTTTTCTAATAAAGATTAGTAAGGAAGGAAATGTAACCCTGTGGTTGTACAAAGTAAAGAAAAGACCCTTCTTCAGTCTTTCACAGGCCTTTAGAGGCCTAAAATCTTATCACTTCCAGCATGGAGTTTTTCTAAGGTTCTGTGCCTTACCTTTCTATAAGACTTATTACTTATTGCTTGAATGTTTTTAATATTTTAGACTCTAAAAGTTGCAGTTGCACTGGTGATTTTGGTACTTTTTTTATTGTACTTGAATGTTTTCCTTCATTTATTGACATACATAATTATCTGCATATAGAAACTAATTTAGGCACAGTAGCTAAAGCTATTAGAGGATTATTGTCTTGACCTTCCACTGTGAATGCTGCCTTGGATAAATCAGCTTTATTTTTACTAAATAAGTAAATGTCAGCATTTCACTATTTCTCCCTGTCTTTTATTTGAACTAATTTGTTTTTTTCATGTTGCTTCCTGCTATATTCTTATGAATTTTATAAAGCACCATTTGATAAGAAATCAGTACAATCCTAATTCCCTCTGTCTGAGTTTTGAATAATTTCACTTCTTTTCATATTATTTATGTTTTGCACAAAAGGACCTAATTTTGACCCTCAGATCCTATCTTCTCGGTTGGATTATTTGCCAATCACACAAAAATGACTAAACTTGATATTCACAAAATTTTGCAGTAGGTTGCTATTTTTTCAGCTTAAAATATTAGATATATTGCATTTCAAACATTTTATTATGGAAGGGGTTTGTAATGGGGGAAGCCCAAAAACTGTACATTATTCCAAATCAGCAATCTTTATGAACATTTTCCAAGTATACTAAAGCAAGTTAAAATCCAGGCTATACAGCGTTCTTGAAATTTCTCTGTTAAAGGTGGTTATAATGGGATTTAGGGCAAAAAATGCATCATTGCAAAATGGCTGATGTAAAGTTGATGAACTTTTACATGTATACACTGTTGATAAAACTTAAAATCTAGACTTTACGGATTTTCAAAAGTTCAGTTGAGAATCAGTAGTGTAATGGAATGGCTTAAAAGCAGAACTGCATAATCAAGCCAAAACGTCTCAGTGAGTGGAAGTGAATTTGGCATATTGGTTAGGTTTGGCTCTACTTGCAGTGAAAGCTACTTTCCAGATTAGTGAACAAATAGAAAAGAAGATGGGAGTGTACAGGTGTGTTGTGATGGGGAACCAACACAAAAATTGTACATCAATCAAAAACAGCAATGTCTGCTTTCATAAAACTTTGTTTTTACAGTCCATTATTGTTCATGCAATTTAAAATATAAGCTCAACTGAATTTCAAGAATTTCATTGGGGAGTCGTAATGGGAGGGCCAACACCATTAACACCACACTTTACTCCAAAACAGCTGAGTGGATGCTCATGAAATTTTAAACGTATATATTACAGTGAAGGTAACAACACACAGAGATTATAGAGTTTCAAAGCTTCATCATGAATTGGAGGCCAATAGAGGAAACAATACAAACACAGGTAGTTTTGTTAGCTTATAGGCCACACCTATGATTCAGTTATTCAACAAGCCATTGAGTTTACTAATGTTGGATTAAACATCTATTAATGAAACCACAGTAACCCGGGAAACACAAAGAAGTAGTGTTTAATGGTTCCATCCCAGCAAGGAGTTATTGTAATTTATAAGAAGACAGTTTGGCTGCCAGATTTAGCCTTTCAGCTTGCAATTACAAAAGAGTCAACATTTGAAAACCATTTTTAAAAGTATGAAATAAGGACTAGTTTTGAAGGTACCACATCCAAGATTGGGTCCTGCTTTGCACTTGGTACTACCAGAATAGGCTCTAGTTCCCCATGGTCCCTGATTGGACAAAACAGACAAGAAAATGGATGATTCTCACTGAATATACAACAAATCACTGTTCTCATTGGACACATGCTTTCCCAGTAAAGGTGTCTTGACTGGATGCTGTACACACCTCTATAAGAGAATTCCTAAACTGCATGTAAATATTAAGTTTATACAAGGGTAAGTCAATAATTATCTGCACTTTGGTTTGGGTTGGCTGTACAGCTTTTCCTGTGCACATGTGGAAATGTTTTATGTCACTCAGTTTCTCTTATTGTTTTGTAGGAGTAAATGTGGCCTCTCCACTTTCCATTTACACCAAAGATGAGTAGCAAGCAGTTATTAACATTTTATGAACTGAAGGTGTATCAGGGGCTGAAATCCTTGTTGGTTCTTCAGAATCATGGTATGGACTTGCTTAATGTTCTCCTCGTTCTTCATGCTTAAGACTTGTTTGGCCATTTTTGAACTTCTGAATTCATTTGCAAACACTGTGCCATGTTAAAAGACCGTCTCCATCTTGTACAGAAATTATTCTATGGATTTCAGCTGCTGGTACACTTTCAGCCCATAAAAAGAGACTCGCTGTACACTGCACCTCTTTAGTGCAAATGGAGAGGGGAGTAGCCATGTTTACTCCTAGAAAACAATGAGATAAAGTGACTGATTAGGTTTATGGATGATATACCAAGTGGGATGGATTGGTGGATAATCTAGAATTTGTTGAATCATTACTGAGGAACTAGGACAGCATGCAGGCTTGGGAAGATTAGTGGCAATTGAAATGTAATATAAGTAAATGTTAAAGTATTACATGTAGGAAGTAAAAATTCTAGGTTTGACAATGAAAGGTATGAAAAATGAAAGTTCACCTTGTGAGAAGGATGTTCAAAAGCCATTAAAAAGGTTAGCAGAATGTTAGGTTATATATCACAATGTGTAGAGTACAAATCAAAGAGGGTAGGGTTAGGGGTATGCTTAAGCTTTATAATGTACAAGTGAAGCTTCAGTTGGAGTGCAATATGCAGTTTAGTCTCTATATTACAAAAATACACAGCAGTGCAAGAAAAAGTCCTTAGAAGAGCAACTAGGCTGATTCTAAGGCTACAAGGGGATGAGGAAAGATTAAAGGAGCTGAGCCTTTTTAGTTTAAGCAAAATGTGATTAAGAAGAGACATGATTAAAGTGCTTAAAATTATGAAGGAAACTATTCCAATGGATCCAGACTGTTGCTTTGAAATGAGTTCAAGAAGAACATGGAGACATAGTTGGAAACTTGTTAAGAGTAAATTTTACACTAACATTAGGAACTGTTTCTTCACACAGAGAGCCATAGACACATGAGATAAGTTAAAAAGTAGTGTGATAGATATAAGAATTTTAGGACCTTAAAAACTTGACATGATGCTGTTTTGGAGGAATTATATAGATAGGATTGGCAAGCTTTGCTGGACTGAATAGACTATTCTCATCGAATGTTTCTAATGTTCTAATGGCCTAATGTATTCCAGTCTAAATATCTCATTCCCCCTTATCAAAGACAAAGAACTACCCAGAGTATTTAAAAAAAAAACTGCATGGCTTTGTCACGGTTTTCATTCTCTATGCTCTGATTTGTAAATCGGTCTCCTTTTCTCCAGATACCATCTGAATTGAAAAGACTTTCACATTGCTTTTTGTGAGAAACAAATGAAACAAACAAGAATGGCTGCTAATGGTCCATTAAATTAAATTATACTGAGAAAGAAAAGCATTTATCAGCAATGTGGCTGTTAAGTGCAGCTTTCAAAGTGGGCAGATTATTAACTTTTGACCTCATCACACTCATAAGGATACTTATATTTTACTTTCTGAAGCTTACAAATCTCATTTCTAGACCTGTCAGTTTTGCCTCCAACACTCCCCAAACTCAGGAGATGAACTCTATGCTTGCCACCATGTGGGATCCTCGCTGAGCCACTAGACCTTCTCCTCCTTATAGCCCTTAATCTTTTTCAGGTACATCTGTGTTACTGTGAGTGAAAATAAAAGAAAAAAAAATCCCCGCTGGAAAATTGCAGCCCTGAGCTCATTAATATTTCAGCACACAGCATTACCTAAAAATAGATGCACTAACGGTTGATGTTGCTCCCTGCTAGTGGAGAGCAGAGCAGAAAATAACTGAGAAAAGATGAAATAGTGGAAAGGACACACAGGCTAAGCACTAGAGATTCCTACATTTAAAAGTGTATATGTGTGTATTTGTGTGATATACTAACTCATGTGCCAACTTGACACCCTAAAGGGTTCACCCAGTAAATTACAAGCACCCTGTTATCTTGTGTGATTTTTGGGTTATATCCTTGTTTTGCTTCATGACTGTTCCCATTGTTAAGGAAATTAGCCTTGCCTTTGAATAACTAACAGGAAATAACAAAAAACTATAGTCAGTAATACACAAGAACATTGGGTACAATGTATGAAAAACAATGCTCTAAATTATACCCATTATGGACTTAGCAAGGAATGGTCAAACAGACCTTTTTCAAAAGAGCAACTAGAGCAAAAGACAGAAGCAAAGCTTACAATATAGTTTACTGAAAGCTTCAAAAAGTCTCTACTATAGTTCAACACAGAAGGTTAGTCCTGAAGCTACTGGGCATTAGTGGGTATTTATGAAACAGGCTGTGAATAGGTTAATGGGCAGTAAGCAAAGAGTGAAGGATCCATTTAGGGTTAAAGAACTTGTTCTAGGACCGTTAAATTATTGAGATTAATGTTACTATGAGCAAATTTGTGAAATCTGTCAATGACTCCAAAAACAGAGCAAGAATAATTCAGGAACATCTGGCTAATCTTAAAAACTGGGCAGACTGCAAGTTAATGTCAACCTGTGCTAAAGGCAGGTGAAGGTAACACTTTTTAGAGATACAAAATGGGAATTACTAACCTGCCGGATGCAAACACTGAAATTAATTTAGGGTTTTAGGTTGACTCATCAATTGTATCTTCTGGTAAATATCCAGAAACAATACACATGTGTGAAATAAATATTAGGGTAGTATACTGACTAGTGGACTCATCAGGTACTTTTGCTTCTAGAAAGCATTATTTGCTTTTGTCAGTTTTTACCTTTATTTCTGGACTGCATTGGCCATCACTGCTTATCCAGTTCCCTAAATATTTTTATTTATCAACTTGCTTCAACTTTTCTCAGTCTAGTATAATATTGCACTTCCTTGCCTCTGTAAGTGATACTACCATTAGTTTTGTTTTTTTAGGTTTAGGTCTATATTATACTGCAGTCGCTCTGTATCACCTTTGCTTTCTGCCAACAGTGTGCTGTCATCTGCATATCTTAAATCTTTAATAATTTCTCCTCCCATCTTTATTCCTTCCAAGCTTTTGAGCACTTCCATCATAAGACATTCACTGTACAGTGACATAAGACATCCTTAGCACACTCCCTTCCTTATACTGAATTCCTTGGTTCTTACACATGCCTTTTCTCTCCAGTAGATGTTCTTTATTAGCCTTCTTTCTATCTCTGGTATTGCAACCTTTGTTAGTATTTCTAGAGAAGAGCCAAGCAAAATGACACCTTTAGTATTTCTATAAACCTGTCATGTCGTACTCTATCTAAAGCCTTCATAAAGTCCATGTAGCTTATGCATATGTCTTAGTTCTGCTCCAGTGCTCTTTCACAAATGGTTTACAAAGCAAAAATGGCACCTCTGGTACCTTTTCCCTTACAAAATCCCATTTGGCTGTCAGATAGGTTTCTCTCTATGATTGGTTTAATTATATTTTTGACCAATTTAAGATTCTGAAGTGTTGTATATCAGACTAATAATAAGATAATCTTCATGAGATGTACATCAAATACACTGATTTGTGCTTTATAGTAATGTGGCATTGCAGTTTGTATAGCTGTCACCCAGCTCCAGTGTCTTGATTACAGTAACTGTAAGTCGTCTCACAATGAAACACTAGCCATTGATGAACATCAATGAGTCAAATGTGCTTAGCAGTTTACTACAGGTATTGGTAGGCATCATAAGAAAGAGGTGGTACAGTGTGAGAGTAGAAAAGCCTTAAGAAATTTAAGATACCTGCAACAATGCAACACTCTCATATCGCTCACAATCTTCAATCTATCTATAATTACTTTGATAATACAAAATGGGAGTTATCAATCAGTTAATCTATAACAGACTGTACAACAGTGGCCTAATAGTGTGATTGGGACCACGTATGACTGAGCAGCGGGTTGTTATGATCATGCTTCATTTTTAATTTTTATTTCCTATTCTGGGATGTATTTTAAGCATAAATCAATGTTTTTGGGGGTTTCTTTATTCATTTCCAGTGTTACTTTTTTGAATTATGGTCATTTTTCACGTAGCATCAAATTATTTGTGTCTTGTTTCGGTGTCATCTTGATTTACGTGAACACCACCATTTTGTAGTTTGGTTGCCATCACGTTACTAAAGAATTAGCACAATGCGCACTTCATGTGATATTGCTGTGTGAATGCCTTCTGGGTCATATGAGATTAGGATAGCTTTTCTTGCTTCTTGTAGATAAAGACAAATTGGTGTGAACTTTGACTATGATTTAGAGTTTTGTTCCATGATTTGGTGAAAGATCAGTTAGAATTCTCAGATACAAACTCAGCTGGATTTTGATGCATGCTCACTTTCGAGGTCCCTTTTTCAATTTAACTACTCTGCAGAACATAGTGAGCATAAACAACATGCTTAATTAAAGGAGATGCAATTCGTGTTAACTAGCCAGCAGGTGACGGGTGCACGGGGTCCATAGCGACAAAGTTATTACCTGTAGGAATGCATCTAGTCAGAATTCCTGTTGTGTAACTGTTGCAGAAGTTTTTGTTTTCCATTCCTCTGGTGATCCTTAACTTTCTTGCTTGTGTTATCTTAATGGTTGTTACCTTAGTATGCAAATTTTAGAAAAATCTAAGCAGAATGAAAAACAATCTTGTAATGTACTCATATAGTATTGATGTGCCTCTACAATTTACTCTAAAAATGCAAACTCCACCACAGTTTCTGTAGCATATGCACATATACTACCAGTGCCATAGTAGTGTACAGTTTACAAACGGAATTACAGTTAAAAGCGATGAAGGAAGCCTGCATGTTTTTCTTGTGATCCATAAATAAGGTTCTCTCTTATTCTTGTTCACTGTCGGCTAATTGTCTTCTCCATGGCAAAGTTAATGAAACACAACATGGTGTCAGAAAGCAGCTGCTGAGTTAAAGGGAAAACACACTGGTGAACAGAGACACAGTGAGGAAGCATTTTGGGTAAAACAGAATTAAACTTTGTCACTGTTTTGCACCTTCAATATGCCGTGAGGGCACCATAATTATAAGCAACTTCCATTTGGCAAAATGACTGGCGGTGAGGCTTTGCAGCAGTAGAACAGTCAGATGTTCTGAAACATTCAAGGTGTGCATGTGGGCATTGCTGCTACTGATGAAAAAGGACATGTAGTGATTAGACACAGGGTGATGAAAAGAAAGTAACATGAAGTTTAATCCACACAAAGAGCAGTACAAGATTGTGAAGGTAAAATGTCATGTGGTAACACAAGAAGGAGTCAAGCCTAACAAAGACAAAGTGAAAGGAATTATGAGCAGTCCTACTCCTGAAGGTAGGAAGAGCCTGTAGAGGAATACTCCACCCAAAAAGGATATATTATTTACACCATGTTTGTATAAATGAGTAAGAAAAAATTTTATCTCACATTTTCATGCAGAACAGAGATATCAGGCTTTCTGGTAGAATGGACATCAATAGAGACTAATATGGGACATAGCAGAGAATATGAAAACATCTCATATTGCTCATGTAACATAACCCACATGTTAAATCGCCAAGTTGTATGCTCACAATGGTCTACACGCATGCATTTTATTTGATAAAGTATTATGAAATAAATATTTCTGGTAAAACTAGAGCAACGCATAAAGAGGAAACCCACCTCTCCCCCTCAGTCATTGTTCAAAAATCATGAGAAGAGATGGGATAATTATCCCAAGAAGGTGGGCAGGAACCCATTGAAGTCTCATGAGCTGTCAGAGTTACAAGGCAGAAGTGGATGTTTTAGAGCTACAAAGCAGGACCTTTTGACTCCCAGTGGATTACCTTTCTAAATATCCAGAGGAACGGAAAATTCAAGACAAGACAGAGCAAACAATTACTAGAAAAGCGATAGCTGATTTCAGCAGACATCGAATACCAAAAGAAGTGATGAGTGATCATATGCTATTTGGCAGTGCTGAAGTTCATAAGTTTGCAAGAGAGTGGGTAATAACATGGACATTTTCTAGCCCTGTCTATCCAAATAGAAACTGAACAGAAGAAAGGATGATTGAAATGATTAAAACTATGTTGAAAAAATCCCAATACATCAACACAGATCAGCATCTACTGCAGCTCTGCTCACACTAAGAAACACACCAGTGACTGGATTAGGATGCAGAAGCTCTCATGGGTTGAGTTCTGACAAGCATTCTGTCTGCATCCAGTGCACTGCTGAAACAAAACCACCACATTAAAGACATTTGTCATGGTACAGCAGAGGCATGGAGAACTTCTCTATCCTCAAACCAGGAAAGAAAGTTAATGTAACTATAACACAGAGCTGGATACAAGAGCAGAAAAGAAATGCCGGTTTAAAGCCCATTTGGAGCCCTAGGTGTTGTTGACAAGTGCCATTCCTCGTTGTGACAGGTAGATAGTATTATTTGACTTTAACGACCTATTGATGTCTGAAGCCTATGCCCCTTCAATAGCACAAACAATGCCCCTTTATGTATATAGAGCAGACTTTAAGGAGAGCACATCCCTTGGTGTACAGAGCATGAGCACTTTTATGTTCATAACCAGTACCCAGCGGGTAACGCTGCCCACTCACTACCACCATAGTTTGATGACCCTCTTGGTCTCCATCAGGCTTAGTTTCATTAATAGTGTGCCCTCATTATCATCAGCTCTGTTTGTTATGATTGACTTATTCATTAAGAATTGCTAAACTAATAAATGCTGTAGTTAAGAAATTGGTTCACTAAATGAAGCAATTGGTCAAAAATAGCCAGTGGGAGGGAAGAAAGTTTAGCGTGACAAAGTGGACATTATAAAACATAACAGAATTCTTTAGCAAGTTTTTTATGGCCAATTTCAGGAGAATGTTTGTCTTTGTGAAACCCCCATGGATGTTAACCTTATGCGTTACTATTCTAGTCTTTTGAAGTCTTCTCTCTTCAGTATTTCGTTTCGATTACCTCTGGGATCTTGAACTTGACTACTGAATCTGCGGCCATCCCTGCACACTGCCACAGTCCAGATGACCACTTCACAAAATGTAGATTACAAAGCCAACATGAAAAACTGAAAACTCTGCCTTATCTACAAAAGCAGTTTCCTGCTCTTAGCAGTTTACCTCACAATCAACATGAGATGGTGACCCAGTTACTGAAATGTGACATAAAATAATAAAGAACTTTCTTTTTTAATCTAACAGAAAAAAATAACTCTGCCCTAAATCTTACCATGTGAAATATTGTATATAGTTTAAATTTCTCTTCCCCTCATGGTAACTAGAAGACTTATGCCATCAGTTTAAACTTGACTTGGAGATACAGATATCTTACCTTGCTGGAGAGTTTCCAGAAAATGTTTCTTTTTTAAATTTTTATTTTCATATAAAAAATAAATGTATAATTTTAATAGCAATGATGGTCATTGTATTGCTAGCCGAAGCCAAACACCTGCAAATAATCCTCCTCCAATATCATGCCATCATCTCCTCTACATGACCCTCACTTTGCAGCTCTTTATTTGTGCTGCTGCCACGATGTGATGCATGTCATTTCTCATCTGCTTCATATGCAGAATACTGTGCTCTTATTGACGCTTTAAATTAAAGCACTCAAATCCAGGAAAAGATGCCACAGTGTCAAATTAAATAGAGGAGGCCTCATAGAGTTCCCCTATGCACGACAAGCCACTGGAATGTCATATTTGTCTCCAGACTAAATGTCTTCTTCCATTCTTGTGCATGTATCATACAAACAAGGACTAAAATGATTATTACTTTAATTCACTGGGTGTCCAGTGCCAGGTTTTATTTTATATAGCACCTTCTTTGAGACAATTCACCCCAAAATTCTTCCTTAATTGTTCTGACTTACACTTAGTTTTCTGTAAGTGTCAGGTAGGTCATGATTCACCGTTAGCTGAAAATCTAGAACCTCACACAAAAAAGAAAGTTTCAAGCAGTAGCAGTAGCAGTAGCAGTCAGTGCATGTGAATATGTGTCCAGTAAGCATGAAGGTGCAATTCGTTTATCAGAGCAGGCCCAGAAACAGCCACAAAGTGCCTTGTAGTAGCTGCCAGTATGTGTCTAGCAGCCATCTCCAAGTGTCCTGAAACTGTCAACTAGCATCAAGATGTTGGCAGTAAGTACCACACAAGAAATGGCATGGAAATGTCCAAAATGAAACAACAAATAAGTGCTGAGATGAAGACTGAAACTGTCCAGCAGTAACCACCAAATGTCCAGCAGTGAGGTAATGTGCAGTTGACAGCCAGTAAGAGCTCAGTGCCAATCAAAGATTGTCCATCAAAGGAAAATAAGCATTGCTAGCTACTAAATGACAAGCATCAGCCAGCTTGTGTCCAACAACAGGATATTTAGTATCAGACAACAAGAGGTCTATGCCAGTTAGAGGTGGGCCATAAAAGCCAACAAGCATTCACCATTATCTAATGATATGTCACATTTAATAAATGAAAAATGTCGCTTTGTCAGTTCGGTCCATCAATCACAGTGCTGGCCAGCAGGAGTAATCCCACAGGCCACCAGCTTATATCACTTTCACGTGCTCCAGTCAACACAAGTGGCCTGCTGCCTCCTCTCTGTCTAGCCCTCCAAAACAACACTCTAACCACACAACGCCTTCAACTTGATTTTTCCATTAAGGAAACACATGTCGTTGCTGGTTCATATGCAAGACACCACCACCTCCTTAACATTAATATTTTAGTATACGACTCCTGCCTTGCCATTATTCAATAACTGAAAGGCACTTTTAATATTTAATCAGGCGATGTTAGCCTAAGTTTGCTTTTATTTAGGAAATCCCTTCATTGCCGTGGCACAGCTGCATTTCCACACCCCAGAAATGCAGCGTCTTAAAACTGGAAAAAAAGCCTAGCAAAGTCAAGTCTGCTTCGATCTACCTTGCACTGTGCCCAGAGCCACACAAAATACAAGGAAGAAGGGAAAAGCTACCAAAGTGGGGTTGCTGAGATGGTGCTTGTAGTCCATTTGATCAGTTCACTAACACATCTTCTGCTCAAACTGTGCACACCACACAGCTTGTGAATTTTGGAAGCAAGTCTTTCAGCTAAAAATCTTCAAGAGTGCTTCCTTCTGTCTTTATTGTGAAAGCTTTCTATAGCGAAGTCTTAGATGGAAAGTTTTTTCTGTAAATAAACTAGTACAATGTAAAAGAGTAAAACTTCAAGGAAGTCACAGCAGCAGCAGAGAGCAAACTGGTAGAATCATGTAAAAATAGCACATTCAAGGAGCACATGATCTGTCACGTCCAATAAGATAAAGAGGCTGCTGTGATAACATTGGCTCAGTACCTTGTCACACCACCAAAGAATCAAACTGCACTGCACACACTTCACTTTTAAATACTGGTGATGGACTTTTGTGAAGCATCCACAATATATCTGAACTAATTGGCACCTGGAACTGGGAGGTCATTGGTATTGACTTCCAGCAAGGTGTGCTAGCCCCTCAAAGGACCAAGTTCAATGATAGGAGTCACACTGTGGGACGTTTATACCGCTTTTCATGTCATCTCACCACCACCACAACAGGGACAAAATAACAACTACAACCACAACAGTCACAACCCAAATAAATAATTGATACTTTACTCAAATTAAAAGATTTTTTTCAGCATATAATCTAGGTCAGACATTGCCAGGAGAACTCCATCTGAATATTGTCAGGGAGAACGTTCATGTAGCGGTCAGGACGCTTTCTCTTCCCCTGACTGTTAGCTGAGATGCACTCAATGAACAGTCTGTTGTCTTGTTTGGGTGTGGTGAGAGCATGCAGAAACGACTGATTGGTAGAATTTCCCAGCACTGCAGCATGTCCATGCTAGCACTTGTGGTTACTGTAGGATATTATTGTTTTGGTATGATATACCAGTCACTGTCAAAAAGCGAGCTTAACCAACCTATTTCTAGAATGCTTGGGGGAGACACACAGTGTTGTGTAATGGTTAAGGCTTTGAATGTCAAACAGTGAGTTTGTGGGTTTGAATCCCACTACTGAGACTGTACGACTATGAGAAAGTCACTTGATCTGCCTGCGCTTCAATTGGAAAGCTAAAAGAAATGTAACCAATTGGATCATAAATGTTGCATGTTGCCTTGGATAAAGGTGTCAGCCAAATATGCAAATGCAAAACACTTTCTTGACTTTTCTCCTGGCAAAGTCCAAGAAATGCTTCCTCACAGATTTATTAAATACAAGAATGAAAACAAAGGAAACTAAGAAAGAGGGAAAAAAGTGGGTACTGTATATAATAATGATAAGCAGGAAAAAGTATGTGAATGAATATTTCGGAAGCAGGCTATTTGCAAAATTCTAATGCTTAATAAATACAGAGGCCACTGTAATGTACTGAATATTATTAATCTTCACTACTTCTTTGCTTTACCTCATCTGACTGCTCACTTCAAATACTTGGGTCATCCCCAATTTCACACAGAGCTGGCCCACTCAGATCTCAAACAAACCAAGCCTCCTCCTTCACAGTTCAGCCTGACTCCATATTAATCTTCTCACTCCTAGTTCAGTCACAGACACTCAGTGTGTAATATAGAGTAGGTTTTCACGTCTTCTAAATTTGCCATGTCTGAATCTAAAACAGGTCTGCTGCTCTCTCCAGTACCAACTGACTTACACAAGGATCTGGACCAGATCTGCTCACCTTCTAATTCATGCCAGTGTCACACTAAATACATTTGGTCATCTGTTCCCTCAGCCACCAACTACTATTTTGTGACTGATCAAATCTCCTCACATTACAGGCTAAACAGTTATGTTCCAGTTCATCCATTGTATCATTGTGTGACATTGAGCAGACCCATTGAACTTTTTGACTGTGTGGTCTATGGTCGGGTTGTCATCACGGCCAATACCCCCAGGCCGCCAGATGGAGCTCTCCCTGCAGCATGAAGGTGCCCCGGATACCAGCAGGGAATCATGGACTATGGAGTTTTCCCCTACAAACCTGCTGGATACCCCAGGGGCCAACAGAGGACGCTGCAGTGGGGACCAGAGAGTCATATGTGCCCTATAACCCGGTTGGGCGTCATAGACAAAGCGACAGCAGAAGTGACGTACTTCCGGGGTGAAGAAAAGGACTTTTTATCTGACCCGGAAGTGATAGGAGATCACCATGGACTGGGGATTGGAACACTTTCGGGTCAGGGAATATAAAAGGATTGTGGGAGCTCCCAGACGGCGAGCTGAGCTGGGTGAAAGGGTGGCAATGCGTCTGGGAGTGGAGGATTGTTTATTGTAGTGATTATTGTATTGTTTAATGAGTATAGTGGAAAGGAGGGTGCTTTGTGCACTGTTGTTTATAAATAAAGTCAACTTTTGGACTTTTATCTGGTGTCTGGCGACTTGGACAAGGGTTCAAGGAAGCGATAGCGCCCCATATCTGTCACAACTGTTTATTCAATGCCAATGTTACAGCATGTCTGCTCATGTCCTAGTTCATCCCTATGTTGATTTGAACACTTCCACTCATCTATCCATTTAGCTGCTGACTCACAGTTTGACTCTGAGCACAGCTGATGACACCGCCATCATAGGCCTGATCACCAATAACGATGGCTTATATAGAAAAGGTATCAACGGTGCCAGCACACCAATCTCACCATTCATGTCAGCAAAATCAAGGAGCTGGTCATAGGCGTCAGAATGCAAAAGGCAAACCACACTAACGTCTAAACTGGAGTGGGCACTGTTCAGAGGGTGAGAAGACTTACATTTCTTGGAAGTTGGCACACAACACATTTTGTTTCTAGTCCAAATTAGCACCTTTAAATCTTCAGGCACCCGAGGACAGCTCATATTTCCCCCTCTGTTTCCACAAACTTCTACAGGTGTACAGTAGAGTCCAACCTCAATGGAAACATCAGACCCTGGTACACCACCTGCTTGGCTCAAGATAGTAAAGCACTTCAGAGGGTGGTGAAGACAATGGAGAATATTATTGGCACCCGGATATAAACAATATTTTCTACTTTTTACTTAGAAAGGCAAACAGTATTATTACATCCTGACCAGCCGCTTTCTCACTCCTCCCTTCTGGTACAGGACCATTGACACTCGCACCAGTAGATTCAGTTTCCACCCACAAGTCATAAGTATATTGTATATTTGCTTCATACTGTAAAAATTTTTTATCTATTTTATTTTTGTATTGTATTTTAGTTAACTGTCTTGAAGAAACATGCAAGAAAGAATTTCATTGTACTCATGACAATAAATTTGACCTCCACAATTTCTCATTCCTCCGTGTTTCATGAGTCGATTGCTGTGTAATTCTTTTCACCTCCCTTTTCAATCACTGAACTCTTGCTGTGACTTGAAATGCATCGCTGCACCTTATGGTGCCACCCTGATTTGCACTGCGACTATAAGCAGGTCTCCTCACCTTCTTATTCAGGTTTCTTACTCACCTACAAGTATCTCCAGTGACATGATATATGCTTCTGAGCTGATCTGGTCAGGTTCCTGCTCAGTCTCTCACTCTCCATACCAGTTCATCCCAGTGTCACTCTGAACTCACTCACTCGCTCCCCAGCTAAGCTATGTACCTCAGCCCCTTATCACAGAAATGTTAGTTATTGGGGTGTAAAAACTACTATGAATGCAGCCTCCATAAGGCTGGAAGTCAGTATCCTTTTTTCTGCTGGGATGTTTGTATTATGAACTTGATTAAGACAAGTCATCTAACCAGTGCTATAATTGTATAAATATGCATTCTGAATGATTGCATTTTTTTGCTTTGGGATAGTGTTCAAGATGAAAAGCATCAATTGATAAATTAATTTAAATTAGCTGTCTGCCTAAAATAAGGGGGACAACGGGAAACATCTTTGTCTGCACAGAACCGCAGCTAGCTGCAACTGTGGAACTTTGTGTGGGAGTAAATGCAGACTGGTCACATCATGGAGGACAGAACACAGGATGGTTCACTGCCAGCTAAACTCAGGCAGGAGGCTCAACTGTCACAACATTTGTACCACAAGGGGATCAGTAATTTGCAATAACTGATCACAAACAGATCACAATCCTCTCCAAAACCCATCTTGGTCCATTGTAGCCCTCCATATGCGCATTCTTCAACTCTGACCCTCAATGGGTGGGAACTGCTATTTGTGAAGTACAGGTGGCATCTTGTTATACAGTGTATAAATCAGTACCTCTTCTCTAGCGGCTTTTTCATTAAATCCAAGGGTATTCAGAAGCTTTATTATATAGTAATGAAATGCTGCTTTATTGAGAATAAACCTCCAGGCCAAACTAGTGCTGCACTAAATTACTGGCTGCTAAGTCATTTGCTTGCCTGCCCCTGTTCCACACAGTACACACTCACTAGTAAGGATAGTCTGTTTTTTTGTTATCCTTTTAAAATAATTACTTTTTCATGATATTAGGTTTCCAAACAGAGTTTTTCATTTAATTTTATAATATAACAAATCATGTTACACATTGTGTAGGTATCCTGGTGTTATTTGCTGTGTAGCCATAACAGAGAGCCACACCCTGGGAGCTGATGGCTGCTCCAGGCACTTAGGAGTGCCTCATTGCTCAAAAGTGTCTCCTACATCTGTCACAGTGTTCCCCAGATAGTATCTGTCGCTGTTGCAGCCTGGCTACCCGAGTGTTGAAGTTTGACTGCTGTGGCTTAGAGACGGCCTGTATCAGGCCTATTACTAGTAGGTTAAGGAGATTGCAGATAACACAGTGGGCAGACATTTTTCTGTCTGTCAATCCCTCACAGACTTCTTCCAATTATAATGTCAAGATGGACCAGAACGCATCCCTACCATATTGGGCACAAAATATTAAAATTTGCCTTTGGTTATTTATGCTATCTTTCTTCTGTACTGATAACAAGCCTTTGGCAATGGTTCAATTCTTTCAGATCTGGTAATGTCCTCATTTAATTTGTCTGACTATTTCTTTTTGCCCTGATGTATTCTTTATGGTGGTCACTAAGCCCTGTAAAGATTGCTTTATAAAATTAAAACTGATGCACTAAAGAAGAAGATTTAGTCAAACAAAGATTGCTGAACTGGTAACATCTCCACTGGCTGAGCTCTCACCAGTGAACTCTCTTTCAGATTAGGTACCTCTGAGAGATGTGGTTACTCGACACTTGCTTGAGATTCAGGAAAGCCGCTGGTGAAGGCCTGCAGGTCAAGTTATCATTCCACTCCTTGACCAAACTGGAGCGCTAGCTTTCTTGTTCCAATCATTGGTCTCTGTTTTGAATGATCTTTATCTCTTACAGGGAGACAGGGAACTGTCGAATCCCCCAATGGCACTAAACACTAGGTAGGAGTCAGCGATGGACAGGATGTCCTGAAAACACTAACAGAATGTCCAAACTACACAGAGGCAGTGAGTGACTAGGGGATCAAACCCTAGCCCATGGATATGTGAGTGCCACATACTGTATGTGCGTCTGATAATGAATTTACCAGCTAGGCTCAGGTATGCAGTACCACCCCAGGGTAAGAGGGGCTCTAATGATGAATGTCTTTTCTCTTCCCTCCCCTTCACAGCTCAGAGAAGATGGCCCAGGAAACCGACTGACCATGTCCCCACAAGTCCTGCTCCTTCTAGGCCTGTTTTGTATCATAGCGTCCCCTTGTTTGTTTCTCTGTCTTTTTACTTTGCATTTTGCCAAAGCAACTATTTCTGGGACTCTGCAAGTCACTCTGTTTCACAGAGAGTCAGTAATACTAATCGCTGGGCCTCCATGATATTTACCTTTACTTTATTTAGATTTTTTTTATATGACTTAATGCCTTTTAAAGTCATTAAAAGATGCTCTACAAAAATGACACAAATTAATTTCAATGAAAAATCAGATTACACAATAATTCTGAGTCAGATAGTACTAAGTGAGTGCAACTGTCCCAGCATGAAATCAGTGTGTGAAATGATGAAGAGATAATTGGCAGTAAGAATTGGTAGACTGTACAGCAAAATTAGTTTGAGCTCAGGGTTAGGAAAGAATGGAGCTACCTAGGAGTATCTGTTATTTAGTTTCTGCTAGGTAACAAGACCTTGAATAATGCTCTTTTGTTCGTAAGATGTACATTAGAATGTGGCTATCTATAGTGTTTGTCCGCTCTTAAAAATGAAGATACCAGAGTGGCTCTTCAGAGCATTGCTCAATCAGATTTAATTCCCAAAAGAACCATCTAGCAGAAAGAACCTTTATTTATTTTGATTCACAACAGGCTTCATACAGTAAATTACCATGAATAAATGGTAACAGTTTTATGAAATGCCCATTGAGTTCCTGTTTTGAAAAAGAAATTCAGCTAAGTTCAGGTTTTCTTGATCTATTGTATCCTGCTAGGTAGTCTACTGTCCATTAAAGATTTCTGTTATGTCCACCTATTGAACATTTGTCAAAGCCCAAAGAACCCATCTAAATTCTGAAGACCTTACAGAATTAAATGGTACTTTATCAAGCCAGTAAAGTGCTGCCTTTTTTGAACCACGTAATTTACTGATATAAAACAAGACTTAACCAAGGCTCTATTTGTTTACCAGATGCAGAATAGCAAGCGTAAACCCTGTTCAGTAGTATTACAGAGTATTATAGCATACAAATGAATCAAATATGGGAAAAAAAAAGAAATGAAAATGGACAAATTGATACATTCTCCATGATATCAGTTTTCACTGCAAGTTGCAAAATGAGGCACTGGACCAGAAAGTGGACAAATGTCAGCAAGAAGATCTCATTGTCTATTAGGTCTAAACAGGGTAGGCAGTAACACAGCTTTTTAACCCTTTAAACTCAGCCTCATTTATGTCCATTTTCTGCTACTTTGATTTAATCGGCTATTACTTTAACATGCTTCATTCAATATTCATGATCTTTCCCTCAAAATAAAGGTCAGAACTACTTCATACTTCTGGAGAATTGAGTTACTGTATGTTGCAGCAGAATAAGCTGCAAAATTTAGTAAGGTTTATATCAAAACATGCACTTTGAATGTTAATCTTATTTCCATAGGTGTTGAAATAAGCTTCCATACACTATAAAAGCATCAGCGAATGGGTCAGGAACACCCAGAAAACAATGGTTCTGAAATATTTGCAAGAAATATGTCTAGTGTTACTGTTCTGAAGCAGTACAAAAAACAGGATTCTATTTCTGTGCTTTTACTGTTTTCAAATAAACATCCATAGCATAAATATCCATTATTGAAGACCCATGACCTATGTATGATTCAGAAGGGCAGATCCTACTCTGTCAGAATATATACCGTATATATACTTGGCAAAGAAATTATACTGTTTATCCAAATTCCAACACCAGCACTTACAAGGTTCAAAAACATCTTTACAAAAAAAAAAAATTCTGAAATATAGAAATATATAGAAATATAGAAAGTGGAATCTGCCATTTGTGAGTTGAAACACCCCTCTCATTTGTAAGATAATGTTCAGTCCATATGTTCTATATATGTTCTGTTCTGTGTTACAGCTATTTACTATCTTTGAGGAAAGAAAAAAATATCGCAATGGGATATCAGGGTACGCAACACCTCATTTTAACAGGAAAGCACTGTATATGCATTATAGCAAAGAGGAAATTAATAATTTCATGCAGTTTTTGTATTAAATTTTGCATTATTATTTCTGGTAAAGCTACCAGGTCCAAAACAATGGGGCTGAGTTTAAAGTGTTAAATTACCAAAAGAGTTATGAAGACAGGTTTATATCTGGAATAGTTGAGACAGTGGAAATGTGTCAGCTGAAGGTTGCATTTAGTCAGGAGTCTGGCGGCAACATTTTGGATCTGTTGTACATTTTCAGTACTTTATCCTGAAAGTTTACCAGGAAAAGAACAGCAATAATTTTAGTAAAATGTTACAAAGGTGTGACACTGTATGCACTCATAAGGGATGTACTTTTTTTTTGCAAGTAAGATGTGGTTTGGGCGTACTTGTCAATGTAGCTCCACTAGTTGCACTAGGAAGTGGCAGTTGAAGGTAGTTGAATCACCACTCATTGAGCACTGGACACAAATGCTTGCTGCTGTCACACAGATGGACCATTGGAGTGCATTGATCTGTTTTTGCTGATCCCTGCACAGAATCACCACTCTATATTGAGTATTCTTATTTTGAATTCTACAGATTTGATAAGAAGGGTGTCAGTGAAGGCAGGTTCATCTTCTTCCTGACTTCTCTGCTCTGGTGTATTATCATCCTAAAGGAAGGGTACTGGAGAGCATTGCTATACTGACCTCTAAGCAAAGACCACTGTAAATACAGAGGTGTGGTTTGAGTGCATCTGTTGAGGAAGCTTTACTCATATGTCTGTTAGAAGATGGTAAGGCTAAAAAGCAGCAGTGTGTCACAGAAAGGGAATTGTCTGAATGACAGTGAAAGAAGACTTCAACTTTTCAGAATAGTTTTCTGACAAGCCATTCGCATGGCACCCTTGCTAAGACATGTACAGTACTGAGAGAGTAGAGCTGAACGATAACCTTTGGAGTGGCCTGCTAGTCAATCAGAGAATGCAAGCTTCATGTTGGAAGAGTTATTTCAATGGCTAACCCCTTCACCCTCTTTTGCCGACAAAATCTCAAACCTTTATAGCAGACTAACATAAAAATGTTATTAGCCCTTCGGAGCCACAGTACAATCTGCATGCAGTAGGGTGCTAGCTGCCGTCTGCTAGAGGACAAGCAGATCAGCCTGCAACCCTGACTAAATCATATCATAAACAAGCGGGTTATGTGAAGTTAAGAAAAAAATGTAAGAACCGTAAACATTTCAAAGGCAGTTTTTTTTTTTAACAAGTTGCTCTAAATCTTGAAATCAATAGATGGGAATTCTTGCTCCTGCAAGGGGGCTTTCATGATTCAAACAGATTAAAATCTGTCAATTTATGGTCAAATGAAAGGTAGACAAGGTTAGAATTAGAAGGTAACTGTTGTCAGGAATTCGATCATTCTTACTCTAATGAGGGTGGGAAATTAGAGAACGTGCTTCTGTGCTCCAGACAGCATCATTGCTTCTAAATTGTGTACAGCGTTGGTCCAAAGCCAAAACTTTATGATTCTCTAGCAAGCACAGAAGGAAACTATGCATTAAAAAAACAGTGGCCATTGTGTGGGGTGCTTTTTTATAAGAGAACACAGACAGACAGTATGTCAGTACTTTCCATACTGCACATGATGCCTTATGATCTTTTTAACTTCCCATTACTCACACGTCACAAGTATCTAATACACTCTAAAAAAAATTTTATATAAATGTAGAGTGTAATGAAGTCATAAAATCAGGGATTAGTCAATTGGTGCCCACTTAAATACTGCCCGTTATATTCTCTGAGAGAGCGAGGCACAATTTAGCTCTAATCATAGCCACTGACTTTGAGAAGTGCTGAGATTCAAAGTTCAGCTCAGGGCTCAGCAACTCAGAGATCTGCCTGTGTTACAGTGCTAAGAGTGTGCCCTACAGCAGGAGCAGATTTAAAGAATAAAAAAGAAAGTTAACATAATATTAGTGGGAAATTATCAGACAAGTGAGCCATCAGGGCACTGTGTGTGTGTGGCTGCTACAGGTCCTTAAATCCTCACAGTTCGAAAGTCAGAACATGTTGCTTATTCAGATTTATTTACCAATGCTTTTTACGGATATTATTCATATAGTGTTATTAATCCTTTGACAACCTGAACTTTGTCAAGCTGACAAAGCTGTCTTTTAATTTGAATTTGAGAGAAAGAGAGAGAGAGTCAAACATGATATCTGCACAGGTTTTAAAATAAGAGATAGCAAGAGTTTAGGGAATTATGAATGGTTAACATTAACGAAAGGGTCAAGAGGAAGGACTATCACATTTCAGCTTGTTCCAGTTAGATTAAATATAGTATATCTTCACATTATTAATTCACATTTACTTCATTACTCATCTAGCTCCAGCACAAATGCTACCTCCTTCATTACATGTGGAGAAGTAGTAAGGTGAGAAACTCCCTCACGTAAACACTCTGCCCATCCATCCAATATGATTTAAGCAGTTAAAAGAGTTGTTTCCTCAGACAGTCAAGGTTATTGAAAGAAAGAAAGAAAGAAAGAAAGAAAGAAAGAAAGAAAGAAAGAAAGAAAGAAAGAAAGAAAGAAAGAAAGAAAGACACAGTGCACAGCGCAGGTATTTAAATCTGTTGTATCCTTTTAGGTAGTTTACTATACATTAAAGATTTCTGTTTAGTCCACATATTAGGAACCATTTCAAAGTCCAGTAAACCAGTTTTATATGCAAAGAAACCTTCACAGAATTAAATGGTTCTTTGTCAAGAAGAGAACTCTATCTATCTATCTATCTATCTATCTATCTATCTATCTATCTATCT
>JANRMT010062856.1:39197101-39255719 GCA_026402145.1 Polypterus bichir lapradei
AACCCTGTAGAGGCCCATGGTCACCGCCAGGGGGCGCCCCGATGTCTTTGGAGCCCAGGACCTCAGCACTTCCGCCACACCCAGAAGTGCTGGGGAGAAGAGGACCGGGGACACCCGGAGTGTTTCCTGATGCACAGCCAGCACTTCCGCCACACTGGGCAGTGCCGGTGGAAGATTGCCAGGAGGCACCTGGAGCACATCCAGGTGTGTATAAAAGGGGCCACCTCCCTCCATTCGATGACTTGAGTCGGGTGGAAGAAGGACGACGTATGGGAGGAGGCAAGGAGGCGGCCTGAAGGAAGAAGGCATTTGCTTGGTGGCCTGGGGCCTCATGTATAACGTCGTGCGTAGAACTCGCACCATAACATGGCGTAAGCACAAAAGCCGAAATGTGCTTACGCACAGAAAAATCCAGATGCAGGAATCTGTGCGTACTCCAACTTCCACGTTCTTTCGCTACATAAATCCCGATCAGTGTGAAAAGTAACGCTCGTGCACGCGCTTTATGTAACGCCCCAACTCCTCCCAGAATTACGCCTCTTTGAATATGCAAATGAATATAAATCGCCCTTAAGCTCAGCCTTCTGTGAAAAGCACGGGGGAAAATATAAGAATTTCAGCGAATACCAAGTGGAGGCAAAGGAAAACATACTATTTGTTCAAATAAACAGTGGTATAATCAACAAAAGGAAGTTGATCGAGTGACATAGCGTGTTGGAGAAACTTGAAAGCTCACGTTCACAAAATCGCACAGTGCCGGAAATAAAAAAGAAGTCACATATCAAAGTCGCCCTGAAAAGGCGAGTTGTAGCCCACTGTCCGAGTGTCATATTAAAGCTTATTAGGGTACAGAGAAAAAAAAGGCACACAGTGGGGAAAAAGCACGAAATGTCAACTTCAATCTCGACATTTCCACTTTAATCACGTAGTTTATTTTGTCATTAAAGAAGAACATCATAAACTTATTAAATTAAACTTAAAATCGTTTAATTAACCAGTTTCTCAAATCACATCGTAATTAAAGTAGCACGTTAAATGCTTTGTTTTGTATTTGATCTTCTATGTGCTCTATGTGTGTGAATCACTACTTGCTTCTTAAACCGGTTCTCTTCCTCCGACTGGACACAAAATCCATTAGGCCTTGTTCACACGGGCGTTAAGTTTTTGGATAAACGAACTTGCTCTGAACGTCCTAGACGTTTATGTTGCTTTTTGTGGTGGCGATCGATTGACTTCTACACCGGCGTTCGTTTGTCTCTGTCTAACGCCAGCCTGCAGCCCAAATTGTAGTTTGTGTGTTAACCTGTGGAGGCAGTGTCGGGAACTGGATATGAAAGCCCTTGTCGTTTTATTTGAGGTGCTTCCTTTCAATATGGACCATTTTGCTATGTTAGATATTAATCTTCTTGTTTTAAAAATACTCGTAATACGGCGACGTAGGGAGAGAAAAAATCGCCGCCGCTACTGGGTTCATCCTCTGACTGCACAACGTCGGGTTAAAGGAAGTTTTTTTGTGCTTTATGAAGAAATGCGAAAATTTCCGCGCAAGTTTTTTTAATTACTGTCGGATGTCGGTTTCCACTTTTGATTGTCTGCTGCAGCTGGTGCAATGCCACATTGCACGCCGATCAACCAATATGCGACTTGGTGTTAGCCCCGAAGAGAGACTACTTGTCACTTTGAGGTAAGGAAACAGTAGTCGAGTGTGCGCTTACACCGGTGTTATGCACTGAAATGCCCCCCCGCCGCCGCCGCCATGGATTGCCCCCCCCCTACATAATCGTTATCAAATATTATATTAGAACATAAATTAATAGGTTCATGGTTTACAAATTACATGAGACAATAAAATAAGCAATATGAAAATATATATGTTGTATATGAAAATATATATGTTGTGTATATATATATATCCGGTCCTCCGAAGCGTAAAATAAACGCGCAGAAAACGAACTAGAAGCGGTTTCCTTGCGTTCGTTGGGTTTTGAACGCCAAGAAAAAGCTGCATGCAACGTTTTTTTGATGCCGTATAAACGCGCAGCCGGACAAACGCACGTCACCAAAGCCCGTGTGAACACTCTCATGGACTCCTACGTGTAGAAAACACTCGGCGCTTGATCCGCGCTCACCGGACGCTACGAACGCAAAAAAACGCTCGATTTTAACGCCCGTGTGAACAAGGTCTAACATTCATGATATTACAGCTCTCTGAATAACTAAAATACTGAGATGTATACGTGATATCATTTTCATGATGATAGGAATTAAAGCACGTTATTAAACATGCGTTTCACAGCGCAGTGATTGTGTGCGACCTTAGATGAAATAATTTATTGCAGCAGTACTCAGGGGCGGCTCTAGGCTTGTGGTGGCATTGGGCAGAGGAAGAATCGGTGGCTCATTCGCCCGCCAATGTCAGTAAGGTAGCTTATGCACGGTGGATGGCCACGTCCGTTGCAGACACTGCATAGCCACCTCGTGCTCATGACACAAGCGTTTAACTTTTGCCGAAATTTGTCGCTGCGTTTTTAGTTGTGTTATTTTCTCTTTCTGTTTTATATTCAATATATATTGGCCAGCCGCCACTGCAGTCTTTGCTTTTCTTTCCCCAAATACCCCATCAGAATTGTGGAGCGCCGATTCTTCAAAACGTTTAAGGAACATTGAAATATCTTCGTAATACATGTTTAATTATTCTATCCTTCATGACACTCCCAGTGAAGAATATTGATTATTTAAATTAAGTTAAAGTTTTATCTGTATAATATAATAAACATATTGTAGCGACCCGGAGTGGAGACTTTAAAGAATTTTAGAGGCGAACTCTGCCGTGCACCTCTTCCAAGCTGTCGGCTAGCGGATTGCCAGCGTTAAGCACGCAGCTGCACCCAGCTCTTTAGATAACGATCACTCGTACCCCATACACCACACGACTCCGAGTGTCTCGCAAGCATTGCTGAGATAAATCTTAGTCAATACACCGCTCTGTCCTGTTATATCTCTTTATTATCGGAGATATTCATCAAACAAAGCTTAAAACTCATTGTATCGCCATTATCAAGGTCATTATCAAAACCATGCTTCTCCATAATGGTAATTATTTACAAATTAAATATCCCCAGACGGCAATGACCCAACCCAACCCACCAGTTGAGCACGAACCCATACAATAATCACAACAATAGAAAAATACTCCGATGTCATAATAAATTACACAACTCTAAGTTTTTATAAATTACCCATAAATTCCCCACAAACTATTTACATAATTTACCCAGAAGGCGTGACTCCGCCAGCGCTTGCTGTCGGGTCGTTACAATATTTTGCTGCATTTCATCTTAAAAATGATATCGTCATCATATGTAAATACGCGCTTTATAAAGTGGCTCAGGTTGTGCGATATTATAACTGTAGTGCAAGTTTACAGTGGGGTGATTGTACTTATAAGTACAAACAGTTCTACAAGGAGCAATTGATTGAGTGCGTTTAAAGTTCTTGGGATGTAACTGTTTCTGAACCGCGAGGTCCGTACAAGAAAGACTTTGAAACGTTTTGCCGTGGCTGAGACAGCGTGTGTTTGAAGCTGTATACTGATAATTCTCTTTCCGATCAGCTGCTGCTGTGATTCACACTCAGATACAGTGATTTAAATACTCCGAGTGGTGCAGTGAGAGTAATATGGAAAAAGATGATCCGCTGTGGCAACTCCTAACGGGAGCAGCTGAAAGAAGAAGGTGGTGCAGTGAGAGTAACAACGCTAAAGCAGTTATGGTATTTGGAATACTATGGCTATTCCCTGGACCATTATATTGTTAAAAGTTAATTACAATCAGATGCGTTACACTAATAAACAATATGCGGTTAGTTTCAATGTATTTATAAAGCCGCGTCAGGAAAATAAGGTGTAACCACACAGGAACAGTAGCACGGCTTTGACTCTGGGTGCCGCCAGTCTGCAAAACCGAGCGGAGAACTTGCGTACGACAAGGTTTGAGGTACCGTGGAAAAGTGCGTGGCTTTACGCCAAGTGTAGGTTTTATACATCGCGATTTGAACGTGGAAAAGTTCTTACCTAACATTTCTGTGCGTACGCACCGTTTTTACATGAGGCCCCTGGACTTTTGGGGACTTTGGGGTTGTGTGGCACTATTGTAAATATTAATAATGGTTATTAAGCGTGTGTTGGGTGACTTTGACGTGTCCGCCTGTCTGTGTCCAATGTCTATTGTTTCTCTATAGACATTTGTTGCATTGTTTTTTGTTCTTGTTAGCATTGTAAACCATTAGCTCTTTGACAGTGCCTTTACTGTAGGAATGTAATCAGTTGATATGTCCCATATATCCTATGTTGATATGCCCACTGATATTGTGTCCTATTTTGGAATATAGTCCTTTAGCATTACCTTTGTTATGGAGATAAGAACTGCCCTTTCCTTAAGATTATATGCTGTTTCAGATTAGGATGCATTAGGACTGAGTTCTTTATTATTTAGGTCCACTGGTATAGTCTTCTCATTATGATTGTGACTTACTGGAAATATTTTCTCTTTGAAGTGAGATACATTGGTATTGTCTACTCGTTAGGGTTGTGCTCATTTGGCATTGTCTTCTTTTTAGGGCTGAAGCCCATTGCCATTGTCATGTCTTTATGTTATGAGTAGACATGTTATCCAGCTTCTCCCAGGCAATTTCATAAAACAATGGGCCTTGATTAGAGTGCTATTGGGTGTATCGCAAGTACTGTGTAACTAAGTCCTTTCTGTACACAATACTTATAGTTTTGTTTTGCTACAGGCTAATTCTTAGTTCACTGGAGCTCCTTTATCTTGAATATCCTACATACAATTACACATGAGTAAAACATTCCTGCTTTTCCTAGTGAGTGACTTTGGCTTATATCAAAGATCAGTTTGAAACACAATTTTCAAATTTTCAGGAAACTCTTCTTCTTATTTTGAAGTAAAACAAGTAATAAGTTGAATAATGGGAAGTTTAAGTATTTTGAGTATTAATGTTCACCTGCCTTGCTTGCCATGCCTGCTGGGATAGGTTTCAGCTTCCCTGCGGCCCTGTTCAGAAGAAAGCCAGTTTAAAAAAATGGATGAATTAATTATTATTATTATTACATGTATATTAACCATATTCATTGGTTTACATTGTTCACTCATGAGTTACTTTTCGTGTTTTCATCAGTTGTAAATATGTTCACGCTTCAGTTCTGTGTTATGAGAAGAATAATATGTATTGTGAGATTTTCAGTACAACATCAGTGGTAGAAACCAAAATCTTAATTAAAGAAAGAAACATCCTCAACCGGGACAAGTCTGATAAAACCTTTTTTGAGTCAGTAATCAGACAGGTGAAAACCTTTTCATTTCATCATGTAATTACTCCTTGGCAAATGCCTTAGAGGGGGCATGCATCACAGGTGTCTATTTTAACATGGCTTTCTCATAATTTCACTGTAATCAAAATCCTGATACTCTGTATCTCCAAACTCATTATAATAACTATTCATGGTGGCTCTAAAATCTGTACTAACCCCTACCCTCTCTTCTGTTTCCTTTTCCGGTATCCTTTGGTGGTGGCTTGTGCCACCACCATCTACTCAAAGCACTGTGATGTTCCAACAATGATGGATGGATTAAAAGCCAAAAGTCTGTATGACCATCAACATCAAGTGACTCCGTGAGAACCCTAACTACAAAGAGGACTATTTCATTTATGTTAGGTAGAATGTCTAGAGGGGACTGGGCAGTCCTGTGGCCTGGAACCCCTGCAGATTTTATTTTTTTTCTCCAGCCGTCTGGAGTTTTTTTTCTGTTTTTTCTGTCCACCCTGGCCATTGGACCTTACTCCTTTTCTATGTTAACTAATGTTGTCTTATTTTAATTTCTTATTTTGTCTGTTATTTTTCTTTTCTTCAGTATGTAAATCACTTTGAGCTACTTTTTGTATGAAAATGTGCTATATTCATAAATGTTGTTGTTGTTGTATTATAGCATGGTCAGAATGATCAAGACACAGGGTTTAGGTTCATTTTATAAACTATTGAATTTACATACAGTGTCAATCAATGCATACATTTACTCTGGCTGGTTTGTTGGTTTATACCCAAGCAAATTATTTAAAATAAAAGTCTGTTTTGATACATTCTGTTTCTTTTTATATCCTTTGCTTTGAGCCACCACCCTTGAAAATTCTGTATGTGTAACAACTATCCTTTCTGGTTGTTTACAGGACATCTGCCGATTTCTTAGTTATGTTTCAGTACATTGTATGTATTACATCTTTGTCTTTGTTGTTCACTTGACCTTTATGTGGTTTCCTGAGGAAGAAAACACAGGCAAAGTGAATAATGTTTGCCAACTATTTATTAATACACATACTCATTTTAATACACAGTGTAAGTAGTTCAGTATTTGGTCTATGTACTGTGAAGAATGAATTAAGTCGCAAACAGCACCTTATAGAAAATAAATAATATTGTGAACTACATGTGCAGTCAATATAGATGGTAGCATTTTTCATACGCTATGTGAAGGTGTTAATATTGTGTCCTTACATAGGAGTTTTGATGGCACAGAGTTTGCTGGGTCTCCCTTGGTATTACATGCATGCACTGTTTAAAGTGTCTGTCCTCTTTTCTGGGCTCCACTGCTGCTGTTGGTCACAGCTTATTGTCACTGGGCACAGGAGGCCATAACAGGAGGACAATGGTTGTGAAGACTTAACACAGCCGGAACGCCTTACAATGTTCATTCAATGGGAAGAGTGTTCCACTGGACTGGCCACAGTTAGGACACCTGCAGGGTGGCATGGGAAATGAAGTATGGAAGTGCAGGTCCTTGAGTAGCACTAGAGAGAGAGCTGTCAGGGGGGAAGGAAGCAAGCAAAACTCACCTGGAGAAGTGGAAGGAGAGAAAAAGCATTCACTGTGTGTATTATTGTATCATTGTTGTCTGTGTTTAACTTGGGGAGGTGTCAAAGATAATAAAATTCCTTTTATTTAAATATAGAGTTTTGTCGGGTGACATTGCATCTGTGGTTCACGCTCAGTTGCCCTTGTAGTTACACAACAAATAAAAAAATAAAAAAAAAACGCTGTTAGCTGATTTTCTTTTTTCTATAACATCATCAAATTTCAAACAAATTAGTCAAAGTGTTTTTCAGATTTTGGGGTATTCAGTTTTTCTACTATGTTTATTTACCCCCAAATATTAAAATATCCAAATACCCTTCCCTAGTGGATACCTACTGCCCTTTATATTCCATTCTGCCAAATTTTACCCTTTCACCCTAAATGAGAAATAGTGTTTTTGTTTAATTTTTTACTAATTATTTTATGCCAATTGAAAATGTATGCTTATTTGGGCCACTGAATCTACTTTTGCCATTATTTTCTTTCTAAAATGTTACCATCAAATGAATGTTTTTATCTTTTTTCAATCTTATGCACTCTTTGTTGCCAGGAGCATCGCCTCAAAGGTCATTCAGTGACGTGATGAGTTAAAAGATCGCCAGCAATGACCTGCTCTTTATCAAGTTTGAGGATAACTTAACATGTTCATTGTTGTGCTCTTTGTTAGTGTTATCAGGCAGTTTTTTTGGCTTTGACTTTGATAAATAGGTTTGCAGATTGATTTTAACATATTATAGGATGGATTCTTAATAGCAGTCTTTTGGTCTGTTTTCTTGACATTTCTTCATCTGGTCACCTCTATCAATCCCTGTTTTTTCTTTTAATGGCAAACTATAAAATTTTAAGACTGTGGACCATTGGTGTTGCCTTCACTGTAGGCCTGTAATCAGTACATACTGTCGCTTTCGATCGTATTCTATGGAAATGTGCTCTACTTGCAGTTGCAGGCGTTGAGTTCTCCTAAGAATGAATCCCTTTGGTATTATTTGCCTTTTGTTTAAGTTTGCTGTTGTATTTTATTAAAGGTTATATCTCACTCACATTGTTTCTTGTTTAGCACTAGAACACATTGGTATTCTCTTCTTTTTTGAATTCAGATTTAATGTGTATCATTTTGCTTCTTGGCCCTTTTGCATTGTCACTTCATTGGCACCGTGGCCAGCTGGTATCTATTTATTCCTTAGAAGTGTAAGAATTCATTAGCCGAATTAGGAGTGTATTGAATAGGGTTACACTGACAGTCAGCTGCTGAGCTGCAGATAAGGAGGTCTGCTCAATCAGATTGGCAGTGGATGATATTTCAGATCAGGATCTTGCTCAAAGTCTCCCTGGTTGTCAGTGTCTGAGATGTAAGGTGTAGAGTCACTGTAGGCATCAATGAATGAAACACACACAGATCTGCTCAGATTCCCACTGAGCTGGGAAGGACAGAGTTCAGATTATAGCCATGCTAGCAGTCATTGGCTAATCTTCCAGTAAATGAATTGGAAGGAGAAAAGACCTGCTCTGAGTGATGACACAAAGCTGTGGCTGAGCTGGAAAGTGAGAATAGACAAGTGCTATAGACAAGGTCAGCAAGAGTAGTATGGTATTTTCGTAGAAGCTTTTGCAGCCACTTTAGTGATGTGGTCATTTATATGTATAAAAAATATATACAGGTACAGTACATATGAACAGAGGCCCATATATCTGTGTTCATTAGATATGTCTCTCTGCAGTAGTCAGGCAGCAATAACCATTTTGTTCTTTCCAGATGGACAGGGTACAATTTAATTTATTCCCTGCTGCTATCCTGGAACTGATGAAATTGTCCCATTGCTGTCACAGTGTGTGAAGGATTTATTAGCAACTCAAAGAATGGCAATGCACAGACTGTGACCCACTTTTAAACAGCTCTGGCCCTTTTGACTGAAGTGCTGTCCTCTCTCCACTTTTTTGTCTTTTTCTATTTACAATATTTACATCTTGGCAGTGCCAAATAAGTATGTCCTTTTCAGGTGCAGTGAGGTGGAAAAAGTTTAGCTCAGTTCAGAGCACAGCTTCATTAGATGTCTTCTCCACTTAGATTTATCTAGAAAAGGAAGAGCAGTTTGGATCTTCGATTAGCCTCCATGTTCCTTCTTCTTCTTCTTCTTCTTCTTTCGGCTGTTCCCGTTAGCGGTTGCCACAGTGAACAATCTTCTTCCATATCTTTCTGTCCTCTGCATCTTGTTCTATTACACCCATCACCTGCATGTCCTCTCTCACCACATCCATAAACCTTTCCTCAGAAATTCCTCTTTTTCTGTTGCCTGGCAGCTCTATCCTTAGCATCCTTCTCCCAATATACTCAGCATCTCTCCTCTGCACATGACCAAACCAACGCAATCTCGCCTCTCTGACTTTGTCTCCCAACCGTCCAACTTGAGCTGAACCTCTAATGTACTCATTTCTAATCCTGTCCATCCTTGTCACCCACAATGCAATTCTTAGCATCTTTAACTCTGCTACCTCCAGCTCTGTATCCTGCTTTCTGGTCAGTGCCACCGTCTCCCACCCATATAACATAGCTGGTCTCACTACCGTCCTGTAGACCTTCCCTTTCACTCTTGCTGATATCCGTCTGTCACAAATTACTCCTGACACTCTTCTCCACCCATTCCACCCTGCCTGCACTCTCTTTTTCACCTCTCTTCCACAATCCCCATTACTCTGTACTGTTGATCCCAAGTATTTAAACTCATCCACCTTTACCAACTCTATTCCTTGAATCCTCACCATTCCACTGACCTCTCTCTCATTTACACACATGCATTCTGTCTTGTTCCTACTGACCTTCATTCCTCTTCTCTCTAGAGCATATCTCCACCTCTCCAGGGTCTCCTCAGCCTCCTCCCTACTGTTGCTACAGATCACAATGTCATCAGCAAACATCATAGTCCAAGGGACTCCTGTCTAATCTTGACAACCTGTCCATCACCATTGCATATAAGAAAAGGATCAGAGCTGATCCCTGGTATAATCCCACCTCCACGTAGAATACATCTATCACTCCTACCAAAGACCTCACCATTGTCACACTCCTCTCGTACATATCCTGTACAACTCTTACATACTTCTCTGCCTCTCTTCATACAATACCACAACACCTTTCGAAGGCACCCTGTCATATGCACTCTCCAGGTTCACAAAGACGCAATGCAAGTTCTTCTAGCTTTCTCTATACTTCTCCATCAACACCCTTAGAGCAAACATTGCATCTGTGGTGCTCTTTCCTGGCATGAAACCATACTGCTGCTAACTAATCATCACCTCCCTTCTTAACATAGCTTACACTAACTACTCTTTTCCATAACTTCATGTTGTGGCTCATCAATTTTATTCGCCTGTAGTTATTACAGCTCTGCACAAGCCCCTTATTCTTAAATAAACCAGTACACTTCTTCTCCACTCCTCAAGCATCCTCTCGCTTTTTAAGATTCCATTAAACAATCTGATTAAAAACTCCACTGCCATCTCTCTTAAACACTTTCATGCTTCCACAGGTACAGTATGTCATCTGGACTGATGGCTTTTCCATTCTTCTCTCTCTCTCTCTCTTTCTCTCATTCTCTTCATTCATCAGCCTCTCAAAGTAAACACTCCTTGCTTGTAAATACATTTCTATCTTTATCCTTTATCACGCTAACCTGCTGCACATCTTTCTCTGATTGGTCCCTCTGTCTATCCAATCAGTATAGATCCTTTTCTCCCTACTTAGTGTTCAACCTCTCATACAACTCATCATACGCCTTTTCTTTAGCCTTCGCCACCTCTCTCTTTACCTTGTGCCTTATCTTCCTGTACTCTTGCCTACTTTCTGCATCTCTCTGACTATCCCTCTTCTTCTTTGCCGTCCTCTTCCTCTGTATACTCTCCTGTACTTCCCCATTCCACCACCAGGTTTCCTTTTCCTCGTTCCTTTGTCTAGATGACACACCAATCACCCTTCTTGATGCACCCTTACTACTTTTGCTGTTGTTGCCCAGCTGTCTGGTAACTCTTTACTGCCACCCTGTGCCTGTCTTACCTCCTCCCTGAACTCCACTTTGCAGTCTTCCTTTTTCAACCTCCAAACTTTGATCCTTTGCTTTGCCCTGACTCTTCTCCTCTTCTTGATCTCCGACGTCATCCAACAGACCACCATCCTATGCTGTCTAACTATACTTTCCGCTGCCACCACTTTGCAGTCTTCAGTTTCCTTCAAATTGACCCTCCTGCATAAAATATAATCTACCTGTGTGCATCTTCCGCCACTCTTGTACGTTACCCTATGTTCCTCCCTCTTCTTAAAATATGTATTCACCACAGCCATTTCAATTCTTTTCGCAAAATCAGATATCATCTGATGTGGCAGACGACCAGGGATCTTGCCCCACCAGGATGCCTGGAAGAAGGACAGACCAGGAGAGGGGCACTATCTTTCCCTGGGCACAAGAGAGAAGCCCCCCTGGGTGGTATTGGGACCACAATCGTGGAACACTGGAGCTCATGCCTTTTTGCGCTCCGTGGCCACTGCCAGGGGGAGCAGAAAGACTTAACAAGCCCGTTTGGGCTGTGATGGGCCGGGTGGACTATAAGAGGAGTCTGCAGCCACCACTCAAGGAGCCGAATGGAATCGGGTGGAAGAGGACGGAGCTTATGAGGAGGAGTGGAGGCAGCTGAAGACGAAAGGAAAAGGACTGGGAAATTGTGGTTTGTGCACTGTGTTGTGTGCTATTGGTGAAATAAACGGTATGTGGTTTTTGTACTCCTGGAGTCATGTCTGCCTGTGCCGAGGCTGATCGCTTACACTGACCTACTTCATTCCTCTCCTTGACACCATACCTACCCATCACCTACTCATCCCCTCTGTTCCTTTAACCAACATGTCAATTGAATCCGTTCCAATCACCACTTTCTGTCCTTTAGGTACACTGTCTATCACCTCATCCAACTCACTCCAAAAATCTTCTTTTTCATCCATTGCTATCCCAACTTGTGGGGCATATGCAATAACATCATTCATCATTCACACCTCCAATTTCTTCCTAATCATTACTCTGTCTGACACTCTTTTCACCTCCAAAACACTTTTCACATACTTTTTCTTCAGAATAATCCCTACCCCATTTCTCCTCCCATCCACACCATGATAGAACAATTTGAATCCACCTCCGATTCACCTGGCCTTACTCCCTTTCTCACACACTATATATCAACCTTCCTTCTCTCCATGATTTTGTAGTCTTAATCACACTGCTCTTGTGTTACTCTACATATTTCATAATTTCTCTTGATACTTTTTTATAACATTTTCTCAGTTTTTTTATGCTTGTATTCACCATGCAATTCTATGGTTTTCTTTGCAGAAAATAAGAACCCACATGCCAAAAGAGAAACAGTAGCATGGATATTGTTTCATGTTTTTTAAGGCTTCAAGAAACACGTTGATTACAGAATAAACAAAAAAGACTCACTGTGTAGAATGGGTTGTGACTAGTGATAAACAAAACAGGCACATTTTATACACATACTGGCACTCAAACTGTGAAACATGAAATTCAGTAAAGAGTTTTTTGGGAATTTTACATTTTTTAGGGCGGAAGACAAGAAATATTCCTCTCTGATGCCTTGTTCACACTTTCTGCAGCTACATAACTGATACAATCCATTCCACACCTATATTCCATTTATTTACATTAACGTTAAGATGCAAAGTGTGTTTTTTTACATAATGAGACATTCTGCATGTTTCACAGAAAGTTGCACTAAAATGAACCATCTGGCACATTTTCTCTACAGGAAAAGCTTCTGCTGCCTACCCCAACCTCTGATCCCCAATTACTTAACAACTGACTTATCCTAGTTGAGGATATACACAGTTATGGTGATTTCTTTTTTTTTGTTTCTGTTTTTTCGATAGCCATCAATGGCAGGCAGGTTGAAATTAATGCATGAAAATGCTTCCACATAGGAACTAAATGCCTTATTCTTATGAGAATTTGAATGAATTTCAATAGAAGTGAAAATCAATTTATTTCATGAATTTTGTGCAAAGTGAAAAACTGAGTTGTCGGGAATCTAAATTTTCCACAAATTGCTCTGCTTATCATTCGATGTGACAGTTAATAGGGAGATATTGACCAAATTCAGGTTCAGATTGAGCTCCTTCAGATTATCTGCAGAACCTGCAAAACCAGCAGCAAACCAATGATTCCAGCATGGCAAAATGTCTGTTGAGATGGCTCCAAAAAGATGTCACCATTAAAATGAAACATCAAGTTATAATATTTAAATACAGCACAACAATACTTCAAATATTTAAAAAATGCATTTTTTTATGGAGAACAAAGTCCACAATCATAATACTTACTATTTTACGTAAGTACACAAGTCTGAAAATATTACATTACATTATTCCTGTGTGCAGGAAAATATGATGGCTTTCAGAGATTAATAATAGGACCAATTATATTTACTCTTTATATGTTTCCATTAATTGTCTTTCACAAACGTAACATAAACATTCACTCATATGCTAATGACACCAGGGTGTATTTTAATAAAAGCAAATGATAACTTTGTCAGTTATATCATTAATTAGCTGCTTTATTGAAGTGAAACTGTGGAAAAATGAAAATGTTCGGATTCAGACAGGAACAAAAAGTTGCTTAGTGGGTGGGAATGATGCAAATAGGAAGTCATTTTACATTTTAACAGACTGAAATTAAGTTTTGCTGGTGAATGCATGCAAAATATAGGTGGTATTTTTGACACTGATTTATCATTTAGTTATCACACCCTTTACATCCTATATAGACCTTCTTTTGCCACCATAGAAATTTTGTTTTATTTAGACAGCTTCATAACATCCAGAATATATTTAATAACAAGGTGTGAACAAAGTAACACAAACTCCCAACAATATATTATTATTAAAGGACTACACAAAGCAAAAAGTATATTTCTTACATGTGATTTACCCCATGATGTTTGTAGTGGAGGCTGAGAAAAAACATATTGTCATGATTTCATGTAAATAAAGGAAAAAAGTTTATAATGTAATGAAACGTAATGGAAGTAAAAATGTTAGGTTTGAATACACAATGGGAGGTCTGAAAATCAAAAGTACATCTTATGGCTTTAGGAGTTTTAGTGGATTCTGTTCTATCAACTTCCCGACACTGTTCAGAAGCCATTAACAAGGCTGACAGAATGTTAGATTATATAGCATGGTGTGTAGAGTACAAGTCCAAAGAGGTTATGCTCAACTGGTGAGGCCTCATCTTGAGTACTGTGTGCTGATCTCCAAGCTACAAAAAGACATAGCAGTACTAGAAAAGGTCCAGACAGACAGGGATGTATTTAGGGTTGCAGCCTCTCTAAAGGACTCTTTTATCAGCATAAAGGACTATGCTGAGTATGTGACTGGGTAGGCTACCTTAGCACAACATCGTGCCCACAATACCAGTCAGGAAGTTCCCCAACCAGAAGCCCTGGATAAACAGTCAGATACGCCACATGCTGCGTGCCCGCTCTCTTGCATTTAGATCAGGCACTGAGACGGAGTACAAAGCTGCCAAGTACGGACTAAGAAAAGCCATCACAGCAGCCAAGAGGCAGTACAGAGAGAAGCTGAAGGGCTTCTGTTCTACTGCTGACTCTGGAAGTATGTGGCAGGGCCTACAGCACATCACAGACTACAGGACCACCACCAGCCAGCACAATCAGCTACACAGACAGTCTACCAGATGATTTCAGCACTTTCTACACCTGCTTTGAGACATCCAGCAACAGCACAGAGTGGAGGCACACACACACCTGGACTACTCAACCCCCCTCCCTTCCCCCAACAGTCTCTTCAGGTCAGGTACACAAAGCACTAAGAAAGATCAACCCCTGTAAGGCAGCAGGACAAGACAATATCCCTGGGCGGGCTCTCAGAGCATGTGCCAATGAGCTGGCTGATGTTCTCTGCTCCATCTTCAACCCTCAGTCAGTGCATCGTTCCATCCTGCTTTAAGACTACAATCAACATCCCTCTTGCTAAAAAAAAAGCCCACCCACCTGCCTGAATGACTACAGGCCGGTAGCACACACTCCAATCATCATGAAGTGTTTTGAGAGAGTGGTGCTGGCCTACATTCAGAGCAGCATACCGGACACTCTGGACCCCCTGCAGTATGCCTACTGGCAACAACATCACGGCCACACTGCATCATTCCCTCTCCCATCTGGAGAACAAAGACTCCTACATCAGGATGCTCTTTGTTGACTACAACTCTGCCTTTAACACAGTTATCCCCCATAAACTCACCCATAAACTGTCTGCACTTGGCCTTCACCCCACCCTCTCTGACTGGCTCCTAGACTTTCTGACTGGCAGGCCCCAGTCTGTCACGATTGGTAATAGGATTTCAGCCACCATTATCACAAACACAGATACCCTACAGGGAAGTGTCCTCAGCCCCATCCTCTACACCCTGTTCACCCACGACTGTGTTGCCTCCCACAAAGATAACATCATCCTAAAGTTTGCAGATGACACTGCAGTGATAGGACACATCACTGGTAGGGATGAGGTGGCCTACAGGAGGGAGGTGGATAGTCTAGTGCCATGGTGTGAGGACAACAACCTCACCCTCAACACAGACAAGACGAAGGAGATGATAGTGGACATGAAGAAGGAGAGGAGACCTCACTGGCCACTGTTTATCCGAGGGCTTGAAGTGGAAAGGGTGAGCAGCATTAAATACCTGGGTGTCTACATCAGTGAGGACATCACATGGACACTCAACACTACACAGCTGGTCAAGAGGACTCAAAAGCGGTTGTACTTCCTGAGGAGGCTGAGGAAGTTTGGTATGTCAACTAAGATCCTCTGCAAATTCTACAGCTGTATTGTTGAGAGCATCTTCACCAGTTGCATCACCGTATGATACGGGAACACTACTGCTATGGACTGCAAACACCTGCAGAGAGTGGTAAAGACTTCTGAGAAGATCACCAGGACCCCACTGCCCTCTCTGCAGAGCATCTACAACTGCAAAGTCCGCAGGAGAACTGCTTTGATCCTCAGGGACCCCAACCACCCCCAACACGAACTATTCACACTTCTACCCTTAGAAAGGAGGTATAGAAGTATGAAATGTAGGACTTCCAGGCTAAAGAACTTTCTTTCCCAAGGCCATTAGACTCCTAAATAACTGACTGGAGTTTATAACCATGGTTCACCTCATTCTATCTACCTCACACAACTGTATTTGACTTGTCCATCATACGCCTACCTGTACAATTACACTTTACACTCATTGCGCCGGAGAGAGGCGACGTGTTGCGTGCTGCTCCTCACAGACTTTTCGTTTTTGTGTCTGTATTTTTGTTATTGTTGCTGTTTGTACTGCCTGTTCGCTGTTTTATTAAGTACGACCGTACAACACTGGTAAACATCGGAGCATCAAAGGCACAAGTCGTTACTTTTGAAGTTATTGACCAGGGGCTGCTTGACACAATAACTCGAGACCAAGGTGGCGGATGCAGCCCACCCGACCACGTCCAGAAGACACGGAGGAGAAAACAGGGCCGGCATACCAGGATCCAAGCAAAGACTAAACGCCGAGGACTGCGACTTCCACTGCCTTCCACTTCCTAGCATTTTCCTGGCCAATGCCCAATCTCTGGACAACAAACTAGACGATATCCGTGTTAGCCTTCGTTTTCAACAAGATCTGCATGACTTTTGTGTTTTCTGCCTCACAGAAACATGGCTCACCGCCTGCACACCGGATTCGGCTGTCCAGCCAGACAGCTTCTCTATCCACTGCGCTGATCGGTCAGTCTCCTACAGGAAAAAGAGAGGTGGTGGGTTATGCTTCCTCATCAACAATGCATGGGGTACGGATGTGGAAGTAATTTCACAAAGCTGTTCACTGGACCTGGATTGTCTGATCATCAAGTGCTGGCCGCTTTACCTACCTAGAGAGTTTATAGCTGTACAATGGTGGCTGTTTACATACCCCCGCAAACACCAGCACCGCACATAAGGAACTGTACGGCCTCATTAAGGACTCTGAAAACACACACCCGAAGGTCTGGTTATCATTCAATGGGTACTTCAACAAAGCAAGCTTCAGGTCTGTTTACCCCAAATACTACCAACACGTCTCCTATCCCAACAGGGGTGCTAATATGTTGGACCACTGCTACAACGCACACAAAAACGCGTATCGCTCGCTCCCGCGGCTGAACCTTGGGCAGTCAGACCACCGCTCTGTGCTGCTCCTCCCTCTTTACAAGCAGCAGTTGAAGCGTGCAGAGCCGTTCTTGCAAGAGGTGCACTGTTGGACCTCTGAAGCAGAGGAGAAACTTAGGGACTGCTTTGAGTCTGTGGATTGGGATGTTTTCAAAGAGTCCTCTGAAAATCTGGACGAGTATGCCGCAGTTGTCACAGGCTTCATTGGGAAATGTGTGGATGACTGCGTACCCACAAAGTCTGTATGCGTATTTCCCAACCAGAAGCCCTGGATGTGTGCTGAAGTATGCCAGCGGATCCATGAGCGCTGCAGTGCGTTTCACAGATACACAAGCATACAAAAAGAGCAGGCATGATCTCTGAAAAGCCATTAAATACGCAAAGCGCCAGTGCGCACACAAACTGGACTCTCAATTTAACAGCACAGCAGACGCTCGTTGGATGTGGCAGGATATTCAGCTAATCACAGACTAAAAAACCCCGAACACACGCGGCCACAGCTACTGCTGCTTCAGTCCTGGATGAGTTGAATGTGTTTTTCGCTCGCTTCGACAGGCCCGTGCAACCCCCTGTCGCGCCGCAAGAATCCAGCCTGAGGCTCTCCAAGGATGACGTGAGGAAGACTTTTTCCCGACTCAGCATCCGCAAAGCACCCGGCCCAGATGGAGTCTCAGGTCGCATTTTAAAAACATGTTGTGACCAGCTAGCTGCTGTGTTTACGGATATTTTTAACACATCTCTGAGAGTTTCATCTGTCCGAACTTGCTTCAAGCACACAGCCATTATCCCTGTCCCAAAGAAAAATAAAGTAGACTGCCCTAATGATTACTGCCCAGTAGCACTTACTTCCATAGCCATGAAGTGCTTTGAGAGGCTCGTGCTAGAAAACATCAAGGACATTATCCCTGACAGTCTGGACCCCCTCCAGTTTGCCTACCATTGCAACAGGTTCATGGAGGATGCCATCTCCATAACACTTCACACCACCCTGTCTTGTCTGGAGAACAAGAACTGTTATGTCAGACTGCTGTTTGTGGACTACAGCTCTGCATTTAACACCGTCATTCCATCCCAGCTCATCGCTAAACTACTGGATCTCGGGCTTAGCTCTTAACTGTGCAACTGAGTACTGGACTTCTTTACCAGCAGACCTCAGCAAGTGCATATTGGCGGAAAAACCACCTCCATCATCACCATCAACACTGGAACCCCGCAGGGCAGTGTGCTGAGCCCACTGCTTTACTCTCTCTACACCCATGACTACGTAGCTAAGTACAGCTCTAACACCATCCTCAAGTTTACTGACGATACCACTGTAATAGGTCTGATCAGCGAGGACGATGAGACAGCCTACAGGGAGGAGGTCAGACTCCTGTCAGAATGGTGTCAGGACAACAACCTCACCCTCAACGTTAGCAAAACGGCCCCCATAACCCTGTGTAGACTCTACAGGTGTACTGTGGAATCCATCCTGGTACAGCAACTGCTCAGTTCAGGACTGCAGAGCTCTGCAGCATGTCACTTTTCACCCTCCTCCCATTGCGGAAGCGACTAAAGTCCATTCGGACGCTCACCTCCAGGTTCAGAAACAGTTTCTACCCAACTGCAATCAGACTCATGAACAATCAATAACCTTGTGCCACCTCCACTGCTACCTGCACATATACTTCTGCCACTGACTCTGGTTTTATTTATTTACTTATTATATATGATTTATTTATTGTGTGTGTGTTTTTTTTTTTTGTCTATGTTCACTGTCTGCCGGGGTACATGCAAGAAAGCATTTCATTGTTCATGGTACTTGTACATGTATACATGACAATAAACAATTGAAATTGAAATTGAATTGAAATATTCTGTTTTTATACTTTATGCTGCCTCTGTTACTTATTATCTGTCTGCTACTTATTAATTATGTTTATCTTTATACGTTGGTTTTGTCATTTGGTGTGGACAGCAAAGAAAGAATTTACTGTGCATATGACAATAAACTTTGAACTTGAACTTAAACTTGAGAAGAGCGACTAGGCTGATTCTAGGGCTACAGGGGATGAATTATGAGGAAAGATTAAAAGAGCTGAGCCTATACAGTTTAAGCAAAAGAAGATTAAGAGGTGACATGATTGAAGTGTTTAAAATTATGAAGGGAATTAGTACAGTGGATCGAGACTGTTATTTTAAAATGAGTTCATCAAGAACACGGGGACACAATTGGAAACTTGTTAAGGGTAAATTTCACACAAATATTAGAAAACTTTTTTTTACGCATGGAATAAGTCATCAAGTACTGTAGTAAACAGTAGTACTTTTGGGACTTTCAAAACTAGACTTGGTGTTATTTTAAAAGAATGAAGTGGATAGTAGTGGTGAGCTTTGTTAGGCTGAATGGACTGTTCTAATGTTTTAATACAAAATATGTGAATGTTTTGCTAAAATATTATTTTTTACCTACTTCTGGAAAATTGAGTGTAGAAGAACAACAGGAAAGGGTCATTTGAATTGAGGATCCACTACGCCCCACATTCATTAGTCAAGAGTACTGTTTTCAATTGAAACACAGCATTATGGGAATTACATCTTTTCTGTTCATCAGTTTCCATTGGATAGAAGTTGTCACAATTACATTATATTACATCATAAACTGTTTTCTGTCTTTCTGCATGAAAACATGGGATTACATTTCTTTTCTGAGTACCACTACAAACTATGTGGATTTAGTAACATAATTATTTATTATTAATTGTTTGGGTGCTGTCCCTTTAACTATAACTATGAGTTCAAGAAGAAAATGGGGGCACAGCACCAAACTTATTAGGGGTAAATTGTGCACAAACATTTGAAAGATTTTCTTTACACAGAGAACGAAAGACACATGGAATACATTTCCAAGTAGTGTGGTAGACAGTTAGGACTTTAGGGACCTTCAAAACTCAACTTGATGTTTTTTTGGAGGAATTAAATGAATAAATGAGGAATTAAATGAATAGGACAGGAGAGCTTTGTTAGACTGAATGGCCTGTCTTCATCTAAATTTTTTTAATGTTCTAAAATTCATGAGATTATCTTTCCTAGGTCCTCCCTCTGGCTATATAAGTAAGTTGAGAAGGCCTAGGAGTGAGGAGTCATTTGTCAATGGTGGAGTTTGTAAGAATTGTGTGTCTTGTTGTTGGATTTATCTGGATTTCTAATTATACGTGCTGTTTTAATAATTCTGTGTTTTGTAATTTGTATTGGAATTTTGTTTACTTGTGCTTCTTTTTGTTCTTTTCTTCTTTCCTTTCTATTTTCATATTTTTGTGAATAAATCCTTTATGTATAAAGTTTCTTTATTTGCCTCATCTATACAAGCCTAGGGTTTGTGGCTATCCTTTCTCTTGTGGAGCTTTCACTTTATTTTGGGTATATTATAGTTGTTCATGCCAGCTCCCCATTTTGGGGCCTGCTCCAGCTGAAGCCAGTAGATAGCCTCAGGTGCCTGGCTGAAGTCAAGTTTGGATCTGCTGGGAAGACCAGGTATGGCCTGGTCTGCCCCATACCCTGTTTTTGGAGGCCTCATCTTATTTTTATTTTCATGAAACTCCATAAGATGATACAGAGTAATCAATGGGCCTAATGACTCCCACAACATTTCTGTTTATACCACTACTAAAAGTGTAAGCCTGTGCTGTTAAAAGCCCGTTGTCCTAGAAACTATTGAAATCGTCAGAACAAAATTGAAATGTAGAGATGTCAGGTAATTGAAAGGAACTACTCTGGGAATCTCTCTACTAGGTTTCATTTTGCTGACGTACTTGCCTCGCTTGTGTATTAGCAGCGGGAAGAAAAGTAAAAGGGATACCGTTTTGCTGATGTGCTCGTCTTGCTTGAGTAAGAGTTTAGCTCTGTGCAGTTTTACTTTGGCAACAGAGTTGCTTTCTTCTTCCAACTCATTAACTTGGGGCCACCTTTCCGGCTCTCTGATCTTCATGCTGTAGTAGCCTTGCACTTCCGGGCCAGAAAGACAGACACACACACACCTCCACGCATAGACGTTTAGTTTTCTGTATCCTCAGAGGTACAGCCCTTACCCCGACTCCACTCTCCCTTCCGGGCCGGAGAGACACACACACTGCCATGCATAGAAGTTTATAAATTAGATGGGTTCCTCTTGTAATTTAGTAATTCCCAATAGGAGTAAAATCAGACCAAAAATATAAAAACAAATACATGCAAGAAGTGCTTTGACATGCCAAATTATTTCAACGATGCATAAAAGATGGATCAGAAGAAAGTAAGTTGGTCTGTTGTTGTTTCATGGCGTTGAACTCCAGCTGGAAGAGTTCTCCTGGTGCTATTATTTGCAAAGATTAAAAGAATCCTCCTCAGCTCTCCCCCACCAAACACAAACAGTGGGTAGCCATTTAAGTTATTTTCTAGGCAGATATTTACTTGACAGACAACCTCAACAACATAAGAAGAAAATGAAGCATGTTACTGATAAAGAAAATAAATGAAAAAGAAGAAAAAGTATAACATATATCTAGATGTAATTTACACTATTCAAGGTCTCACTTCTTGGCTTACCAAGCATTTACTGGCCATACTTTGACTCTATACAGGGGGTCCTCGGGTTACAACGTCTCGACATACAACGTTTCGAGTTTACAACGCTCACTCCCATGTTAAAACTTAAAAAAATTGAGACATGAGAAGGAATAAAGGTAAGGATTTTTTTACACTCATTTTTTCTGTTACTACAGTACAGTGTACAGTACAGTATACAGTATTTATGTCCTTTTCCTTTTTCTGTGGCTTAGTTGTGTTTTTATGTTCTAGATTATGATTTTGCAAATGTGTTAAGATAGGTAAGTGACTTAGGCTAGAGGTGTTTCAACTTACACCAAAATTCGGGTTATATCACTGTTGTAGGAACGGAACTGTGTCATAACCCGAGGACCCTCTGTATATGTATAATTGTTCTTTTAGCATTGTCATTTGAATTTTTGTGAAAAATGACAAAAATAGTCTCTCTTTTCTCTCTCTTCTCTTTCTCTTGCCTCCACTCCCCTCCTCACAAGCTCTGTCTCCTTCCCCCGACTCCAGCTTGTCTAGTGGAGTGAGACGGCCCCTTTTATAGAGCCCTGGATGTGCGCCAGGTGGTTCCTGATAGTCTTCCAACGGCACATCCTGGAGTGTCAGAAATTCCCTATAAGCATGCGGAAGAACTCCGGGTGTACCTAGAATTACTTCCTGGAGCACTTCTGGTTGAGGCGGAAGTGTTGCATTCCAGGGCTCTTTATTTCTCTGGGGGGGTGCCCCCTGGTGGTGGCCACAGGCCCCAACAGGGATGAGTTTCCCAGCTCTGTTCCCATGACCCCCTTCAGACCAGGGCCGCTGCCCTCTCGTGGCCCAGCGGAGGTATTGACCCTCTTGTGGTCTGTCCTGGCGTCCCGGCAGGGTAGGAACTCCAGCTGTCCACCAAGATAGATAGATAGATAGATAGATAGATACACACACACACACTTTGGTCTAAACACACACTGGAATGACTGTAAAGCAAGAAAGTTCAAAAGTGAGGTATTATGCAGATATATTTCTGTTGGTATTGTCAAGCTTGGGTCACAATGTGCAGGTACAAGCACAAGACCTTATTCAGAAGGGGTTTGTCAACAGCAGAAAAGCACACAGGTTGCAGCTGTCAAATGTGGCGCTCAAGCTCCCTTCTCCAGGTCAAAAGAACACAAAGTCCTCCTCATCAAGTGGGTTCAACGGCTCTGAAGCAGTGACTGGAGCAGATGCAGTCTGAGAGTGAAAGGACAGGAGAGTGAGCCATTAGGTTGGCCGGGGCTCAGTCTTTTAAATTTTCCAAGCCTTGTGCGAGAAGCATGTTGTGTGGTAAGCCTGCAAGCCTGCAGCTGATCACGCAAAGGGGACGGGTCAGAGTGTGTTTGTTTCTCATTGATATACTGTTTAAGATGGTGTTTCTGAAGGGCAGCTGTGTTTCTTTGCCATAGGTTTACTGTTTAACAGACAGACAACTCGCAGTTAATGAACATGCAGCTGGTGGCGCTATGCAGGAACAAAAAGAGAGCAGGGGAACTACTGAACTCCACATGAGCAACGGTTGCTACCGTTATGGGCAACTAACCAGTGGAGACACCCGTCACAGTAAAAAGGAGACCCAGTAGCATTTCTTGACACACTTCTGCTGAATTATTCATTGGCTGAAAGTACCTAGTTTCAGTCTATCGAAGAGAGGATATGCATCATTTCTCTCATGCCTCTCTTGAAGTGATGTTACCAGTCCAACACACCAAAGTCTAGAAAATCACACTGACCATCACAGAGTTATACAAGATGTGATGGATGTCACTTCACATATTAAAGGAACACAGTCTGTTAAGGAAGAAGAGCCTGCTCTGCTCTTTCTTGTTTAGTTCCTCTGTGTTCTGAGACCAGTCCAACCTGTCATTAGTGTGGACCACCAAGTACTTTAGGAAAGGACAACCTCTACATCCACTGCTTGAATAGTAACCAGACTCAGAGGGTCTTTGGTATGGCAAAAGTCAATGATCAGTTGCTTGGCTTTGCTGATGTGAATATGCAGACAATTCTCTTTGCACTGAGAAACAAAGTTCTCCAGCTGACTCCTATACTCTCTCTCATTGTCTTTATTAATACACCCATAAATGCAGGATCATCTGAAAATTCATGCAAGTGACATGATCTGGTGTTATATTTATAGTCGGAGGTGTACAGAGTGAAGAGAAATAGAGACAGAACTGTTCCTTGTGATGTTCCAGTGTTGCTCACATCCATATACACAGGATACACAGGATACACAGTCCTTGAGTCTCATAAACTGCAGTCTGCTTGTTAGATAGTCCATTACTCAGGACATCATAGGCTCATCCACCTGAATCTCTGAGTTTATCCCTTAACAAGGATGGTTGGATGCTATTGAAGGTGCTGGAGAAATCAAGAAACCTAATCCTCACAGTGCCAGTAGCTTTATCCAGGTGAGAATAAGCCATGCAGAGCCAACAGATAAGTGCATCCTCTACTCCAATCTTTGTCCGATAGGCAAACTGCAGTGAGTTCAGGTGGCCTACCACAAAATGACTTATATAATCCAGGACCAGAAGTCTTCATGATGTGAGATGTAAGTGCCACTTATCTGTAGTCATTACGTGAAGAGCCGCCTGCCTTCTTTGGAACATCAGCAATACAGGATGTTTTCTACAGAAGTGGCATTTTCTGAAGCTTTCAGGACAGACAGAACAGGTGACAGAGAACAGCATAAAGTTGGTCAGCACAGGCCTTGAGAACTCAAGGACTGACTCTATCTGGTCCTACAGCGTTTCCTTTGTGTAGCTTCCTCAATTGTATCCTTACTTATTTTGTAACATGGGAGAAAAACTGGAGAACCCAGAGAAAAACATGAATGGGAAGAATGTGCAAAATCCTGACAGTTCTGTCAAAGGGAGGAGAGAGTTTTTTCAGAGGGCAGATAGTAAGGCAGAAGGTTGGAGCTTTTTGATAGGGTTGAGGATGTCCTAAATTTGATGCTATCAGAGGGTCACCATCCAGGCTTGTCTAAGGTAAGTACTACCACCCCCGGACACCAGAAGGATGCAATTGCTAACCACCTTAGCTCCTTTTCCACACACAGATCTTCAAAGTCACCCAGTGAGGACAACTGACCCTGCCCATTCTGGTACGCAAGCTATAAAGACAGAGTCCTCCCCGAAGGAGGTGCCTCATTTAGGAAATTAGCAACCCACAAAATGGAGCTCCAAAATTAAAGCCTGACTTCTGCACACAGCATCCTTACCTCAGTCAACAGATACTTACATTTTTGATTGTTGGCCCCCCAGAGGTTTATTTTCTTCAGGGATGCTGCAAAGTGGAGCTCCCCTCTCCATTGTTGTCAACTGGCCATAGTTCAATAATTAATTAATGAACTGGTGTTGCTCTGCTTTGTTTTCTGTGTGTTTTAACAAATCAGTATCTTTATGTCTACAAATTCCATATTTAGACATTTCTAAAATTTGTCATAAGATCTGTGCCTGAATCAATGAAGATCACTATACAATAAATAAACTGAACTGTATAAACAAAAACCTAGGACACTGGATATGTGAAGAAACCCACTGCACCACTCCTGTAAAGTCTAAATTACCTTCATTATTTGCTACATTTCTAAAAGAAAGTAGCCATCAGTTTACATTGGATATGCTTCCTGTGAAAAAAATTCAGACAGCGTGAAGTCAGTGGCCTCTCCAAATTTAAAATTTCACCTTCCCTGAATATGTTCATTTTAATCTGTTTATGTTCTTTCACCAAGGTTCAAAAATACTTGTGAATGACAAACAGGCTAGGATAAGGTCACTTTCAGGCTGGTTTCACACATCCTTCAGGCTAAGTTTTTGATTTCTGCCTTTTATTTCTTTCAGACAGGAGACAGCCACTTTGTTCACATTCTCCAACCATTAATCTTTTTAATCTCTGTTCCTTTGTTATGTTTGCTCCAACCTTCCACAACTCTCTTTCACCTCTAAATCCTCTGTAGGTTCTCTTCTGGGGAACATACCCGATGAATGCAATCTTGTAGACTATTTACTGAAAATAGAGGTGTAATATAGAAATTGTTTATAGTGAAATGAATGAAGTCAATAGCAGCATGGTGTGCATTTTCTAGCAAAATGGCTGTAACCTTACTCTGATGGCAATGCTGTACCTGTACATGCTTATTTTGCATTGAGGGCAGCTTCCTGTATATTTCAATTGAATATACTAGCAAAACAGGTTTGTGGAAATTAACACAAATCTGCATTACCAGTGTTCATTCAGGCTGAAAGTAATGAACAATGCTATCTTTTTGATGCATACGCATTTGGCAAGGAGGAGGAAACAAAAGACTCTTGCTGTACAGGCTTTGATTATCTTTAGCTTGCATTCAGAGCAAGATGTTATATTGATTTGTTTATTGAAGGGATTTAAATTATTAACATATATATATATATATATACACAGTATATAGTATACAAAGGACATATATATGTATGTGTATATATATATATATATATATGTTACATAGTTTACTGTCAAATAATGCAAAGAGTATGCGACACGTGTTTCGCTTCGCCCTTATTTGGTATATATATATATATATATAGTTCTACAGATACTCACACATATACAGTATTTGTACTTTCTGCAGGAGGCCTCTTTGCTATTCCAGGCTCTTCAAGGTTATCTCTTACAATCTGATACAAAGCTTTTTGCACACTGTGTTGATCATCAGGGATGAGAACACACTGCGTTTGATTAGCAGCAGTAAAGAGCCTTTGACGGTGCCCTCTGACACCTCACTCTTGAAAATCCTGATGGGATGTGTGTTGCCTTCCTCCAAGCATGTGTGGGATGAGGAGAGCTTCAGAGCCTGCTGTACAGTGTGGACTCGCTCAGAGATTTCTTTTCCATTGCTGGCAAAGAGTGTGAGTGGGACAGTCATCTGCGAAATGGGCAGGCTTCATGTGCCCTTTGGGTCTTTTGAAGCACTTCAAGTGGATTTCCATCCATGCCCAAAGGGTAAGTGCGATGGGCACTGCCCAGTGCTTTTGTTGCTGTTCCTGTATGAGCAGTCTTAAGTAAAATTGATAATAAACACTTCATATGTTCAATCTTTCTATTTTACTAAGAACAACTAAAAAGAAAACATGACCTGTAATTGAGCATCCTGATTCTTCTTGACAAAAGTAAAGTGAAGTAAATTGAAATCTCAAATTAATTCTTCTGGAATCTGAGTCATTATCAAGGGATTGGGGGTTTCCACTCAGAGTCTCTTATAGTGCTTAAGTTCTCTTGGATGAGATTTACAATTTTTGTTACATTCAATGATTGATGTCCCCTTCTTGCTCAAGTGCAGTAAAATTGGTGCTGAAATGTCTGGTATTTCACCCTTTGTTTGCTGAGGGCCCCTTGCTTGTTCTCTCTCTGCAGGACATTAATTATATTATATAAAAAAACATTAGGCAAACAGACACATGTGTGAAGACATAATGTTACAGTTGCTTTGTGAGTGGTAGAATGCATTAATGGAAATCCCGGCACTGTCAGACTTTTGCCATGTGCTGATTCACCTATCACACTCTGTACCATTTCTCTGGCAGAAAACGTTATAAGAAAAGGAACAATAAATAAAAAAAAAAAAAAACCCACACAACAGACATCCCATCTGTAAACTCATTAGAGCTGAGCTCTACAGAGAACTCCAAGTTCAGCTCTGTATATGTAAAACACTTTTACTGAACATCTTCTAATGTGGGCGTCACTGGGAGTTTTGTTATATTTTTTGAAACAAGGATTTTGATTGTATTTCGTTGAATGGATCACAGCTGTGGAGAAAAGGATGTGGTGCTGAATGATCAATTTTCTATTACCATCATTTGTTACACTGTTTCCAAATGTTATGGATCTCTAAAGTACTGTTCATTAGAAAGGTAAGTGCACGCTTATGTATCTAAAGATGGTGTGATTATCAATGTTTCCGTTAGCTTTGTATTTATATATTTGTGTATTTCACCCTGTCTTCATTCAAGAGTACTATTTAAGAATAAGCTGAACTGAAGATAGCTAATGTTTGTAGAGTAATGGAAACTTCTATCTTCTTTTTTCACTTTTCAACACACTTACTCTTGTACTGCTGATGTACCTGCTCTGTGTTCCTTTTTAAAGCCATCCATATCCATTTAAACAAATTAAGCCTTGCAGATAAAAACAACAGATGCTCTCACAAGATGAATCCAGGTTGGTTCTCTCTCTCTCTCCCTTTCTCTCTCTCTCTTTCTCCGCATGAGAAATCATAAACATGGAGGAGAACGTGGGGGCGTATGGTATGGTGGCACCCTAGGGAGCAAGGATTGTTCTCTCCACACCTTGACTCTGCTGCTTAAATAGCAGTTAGCAGTCTCTCTCTTCAGTCACCGTGTCAAGCACTGCAAAAAATGAAGGAAGCACAGAGTACAGTATACTCACACACATGAAATATACATGTTCACTAGTAACTATATCAGGTCACAGACTAAGGAAGACTTCTATTTATTGATGGGAAACTTCTGGGCAGAGACCCATGTTTGAGATTTAAGGACATTCATGACTGAAAATGGCTTTGAGGCAGTTAAAGCGCAGCAGTCCAAGACTGGAAATTTAATACCACAGAGTTGATTTCTTGGGGTGCCCAGGAAGCACTCAAGTGTTTGCCCAGAACTCCAATCCTGGAGGGCTACAGTGGCTACAGCGTTCATTGTAATCCTTTTCTTAATTAATGACCAGTTTTTGCTGCTATTTAACTTCCTTGGCTTTAATTTTAATTGACTTGCTATTCAAGACTCGGACATCTTAAATGTTTTTTTTTTTTTTTCATAATTATCAGCTAAACAATAATGAGATACAAAATAAGTCAACCTGTATCCATCAAACAATATTTGAAAATAAAGACAGGTGAAAGTCTCAGTAATATTGATCTGCTCAGGTCCCCAAAACATTGTTACAGTGCTCTTAGAAAAAATAGTTTTGGAAATGTCTGCTGTGGCAGAATGAGAGCAACAACAGGCCATGGAATTAAATAATTGGTTTAAATTGACTTCTAATAAGGAAACTGGTTGGAATGAAATTGGTTGTAGTCTGAGGTCCCGGCTTAGCTGGTCATCTGTTGGCTCAACTCACAACTCATTTCTGTTTAGGTGCCATTTACAAGGCAAGTAAAATAAGGGAAATAGTCAAGTAACAGCAAAAAATGGTCACTAATTAAGAAAAGGGTTAGAATGCAAATCTGTATTCACAGTAGCACTCCAGGACTGGAGTTGGAGACCCCTAGTGTAAGAGGGTAGACCTGCAACTCACTCCCCAAACAAATCTACAACTTCAAAAAGTTGCCAAAAAGAAGTTCTAAGAATTGGTGAATTCTGTGATTTCTGTTTTATCAGCTTTCTTATCCAGAGTAGTGGGGCTTGATGAGACTGTTGCATATCTTATAATAATAATAATAATAATAATAATAATAATAATAATAATAAATTCTTTATTTATTGTCACATACATAGTTATACAGGACAACACGCAGTGAAATGCATCTTTTTGCATACCCCTTGGGGTCAGAGCGCAGGGTCAGCCATTGTACAGCTCCCCTGGAGCAATTGAAGGTTAAGGGCCTTACTCAAGGGCCCAAAAGAGTAGCATCTCTTTCGGTAGATAAAAGATAAAAACTTTGCCATCAAAACAGGGATCAGTTATTGTACTGACCCTTTCAGTCTTATATGTGCATTGTCACAGATGTCCGGGGACACTGCCCGGCCGGGACGCCTGGATAGTCCCCAACATGGACAGTATTACTCCTTGGCCACGAGAGGGCAGCCGCCCGGGCCTATCTGGGGGCCACAAGGAGGGACCTGGGACATTCCTGAGAGGACGTGGCCACTGCCAGGGGGCGCCCGGACAGTAAGGGAATCCTGGGTGGCAGCACTTCCGCCACACCAGGAAGTGCTGCCGGAACTAGTTCCAAGAAGACCCGGAGTACTTCCAGGTGCTTTCCTGACACTTCCGCCACACCAGGAAGTGACGTCAAGGGGAGCACCTGGGGCTCATCCGGGCCATGATAAAAGGGGCCGCCTCCTTCTAGCAGACGAGCCAGAGTTGGGAGGAAGGAGACGAAGCTTGTGAGGAGGAGGAAGGAGGTCGAGAGAGAGAAGAGAAAGAAGAAGAAGAAGAAGAAGAAAAGAAAGAGAGTTGGTGAGAAAAGAAGAAAGGAAAGAGTTGGTGAGAGAAGGCATTGTGGTGCAGTGAAGAAAATAAATAAAGGAGTGTGTTTTGTACATCCTGGTGTCAGTCTGTCTGTGTTTGGGGGTACGATTTCCACAGCATGTTATTCTGCTTCTGACCTCTAAACTCCATGTGGCATTAAGACTGAATACTGGTTTGATGGGGACCTCTTCAGTGTACACTGCATTAAGGTTAAGCCAACAGTCATTGAATTCATGTCTGTGCAATTCTGCCTAACCTGTGTAATATTGTGATGTCATGATTTGGCTGCCTATTCTTTGGTCTTTTATAGCTTTTTGAATATAATTTTCGTGTTGGTTGTTATGAAGTTACGACTCAAGATAATCAGAAGTGTGTGCTGCATAAGATTTCAGACTCCTCTTATGAAAAACCTTTACTAATTATAGTTACACGTTTATATTGTGTTCCTTGACTTCATTTAACATGTGCTCGTAACATCTGGTTACATGTCCACATTTTGGTTATGAAATCCCTAACTATATCCTGACATCTATCCTTGATTCACATTCTGAAGTTTATTTATTTATTTCACACCATCATGGTTTTCACCTTTGGCTGGTTATTTTGATTTTGTGACTTCTCCTGATTGTTTTTCATTCAATATTGCTATTACCCAGGGCAGACAGTACATGTGAGAATACTCTAAATCTCTTTGCAAAGGCCTACAAATTGCTTAGGGCTCTCCCTCAATATCAGAAAAGCAAAGGTTCTCAAACAATTTGTCCGTGGTTTGGTAACTGGGTGTCCAAAAATCACTGTCTCAGAAGCACACTGAAGGTTGTCAGCCGTTATTGATATCTCAGAAGTCAATTATTCTAAAGGCAAGCTTTGGGGAGGAAGTTCAACAGTACATTATCTGTACTATGGCCTTCTGCAGGAAATTGTGCCACTGTGACTAGAAACTGTCAGGATTTAATTAAAGAATACTTTGTTTCTTTTACAACCCTAAAACAGAAAAAGATGGGATTGCATAGAAAATACAAAAATAAAAAAAAATTAAAAATTAAAAAAATGCAGTGCTTCTTAAATTAACTTTGACTTTAATTTCATAGCAGATAGCATGAACCCAAGATATTTTAGGTTTTGTCTGGTCAACTTCATTTCATTTGTAATTATACATCCATTTGGACAGTAAAGCATTCACCATTTTGTTATTTCACCATTCCTTGTCACAACACTTAAGAGACATTTTGGCACTGAGGATACGAAATGATGAAATGCTTCAGGTGTTATTTTGTCCCATTCTTACGGCAAACACATCTTAAAGTGTGCAACAGTACGGGGTCATCGTTTTCACATTTTTAATTTCAAAATGTTCCCCACATTCTCTATTGGGGACAGGTGAGGACTGAAGTCAAGGCCAGTCCAGTACCTGTACCCTCTTTTTCCACAGCCATGCCTTTATAAAGTGTGCAGAATGTGATTTTGCATTGCCTTGTTGAAAAATGCATGGACGTCCCTGGAAAAGATATTGTCTTGAAGGCAGCATATGTTGGTCTAAAATCTCAATGTACTTTTCTGCATTAACGTGCCTTCACAGAAGTATATAATAAAATAACTTTGCCAAGGGCACTGACACAACCCCATACTATGACATACCAAGGCTTTTGGACAGTCTATATGGTCCTTTTCATCTTTGCACATGGCATCCATTTCTTCCAAAAAGATCTGGAATACTGATTTGTCTGATCACAATAAACATTTCCACTGTATTATGGTACAGGGAAGTTGACACTGCTTCTGGACATGTTTAACACAAGACTTCTTTTTTCACAGTAAAGTTGTAAGTGGCCTTTGTGAATGTAGCTCCATATTGTGGTGCTTGACAAAGGTTTGTCAAAGTAATCCCTTGCTCATGTGGTTACATCAGCTATCGATCAGTGTTGGTTCTTGATGCAGTGCCGTCTTAGGGATCAAAGATTCATTTTAAGATCAATTTAAATCCATTTTAATTTTAATTTAACGATATTATGTACTGTAGAACCCAGCCACAGGGGATGCACAAACCAGTGTGTTTCTTCGTGCCGGTCCCAAGCCCTGATAAATGGGTAGGGTTACATCAGGAAGGGCATCCAGTGTAAAATTTTGCCAGATTGATCAAGTCCTGGGTTAACAACAGCCACCAATAGATCTGTTAGCCAACTGGGTACAGTCGGAAGTTGGGCTACTGTTGGCCGAAGAAGGAGAAGAAGTAGGGAGAGACATGTCCAGAGAAAAGAGGAGAGGAAGAAGGTAAAGAGAGTTGAACTGTGGGTAGGAACTTTGAATGTTTGCAGTATGACTGGTAAGGGGACAGAGTTAGCTGATATGATGGAGAGAAGGAAGACTGATATATTCTGCATGCAAGAGACTAAATGGAAGGGGAGTAAGGTCAGGTGGATCAGAGGTGGATTCAAATTGTTCTATCATGGTGTAGATGAAAAATGAAAAATGATAAAAATGGAGGAAAAATGGGGTAGGGGTTATTCTGAAGAAACAGAATGTCAAGAGTGTTTTGGAAGTGAAAGGAGTGTCAGACAGAGTAATGATTATGAAGCTGGAAATTGGAAGAGTGATGATGAATGTTGTTAGTGCATATGCCCCCGCAAATTGGGAGTGCAAAAGAAGATTTCTGGAGTGAGCTGGATGAAGTGATGGACAGTGTACCTAAGGGACAGAAAGTAGTGATTGGAACGGATTTCAATGGACATGTTGGTGAAGGGAACAGAGGAGATGAGGAGGTAATGGGTAGGTATGGTGTCAAGGAGAGGAATGATGAAGGTCAGATGACAGTGGATTTTGTGAAAAGGAAGGGCATTGCTTTGGTGAATACATATTGTGGGAGGAACATAGGGTAACGTACAAGAGTGGTGGAAGATGGAAACAGGTAGATTACAGTTGTGTTTGAAAGTTTGTGAACCCTTTAGAATTTTCTATATTTCTGCATAAATATGACCTAAAACATCATAAGACTTTCACTCAAGTCCTAAAAGTAGATAAAGAGAAACCAGTTAAACAAATGAAACACAAATATTATACTTGTTCATTTATTTATTGAGGAAAATGATCAAATATTACATATTTGTGAGTGGCAAAAGTATGTGAACCTCAAGGATTAGCAGTTAGTTTGAAGGTGACATCGAGTCAGGTGTTTTCAATCAATGGGATGACAATCAGATGTGAGTGGACACCCTGTGTTATTTAAAGAACAGGGATCTATCAAAGGAGATTTCTGAGGACCTCAGAAAAAGAGTTGTTGATGCTCATCAGGCAGGAAAAGGTTACAAAACCATCTCTAAAGTTTTTGGACTCCACCAATCCACAGTCAGACAGATTGTGTACAAATGAAGGAAATTCAAGACCATTGTTACCCTCCCCAGGAGTGGTCGACCAACAAAGATCACTCCAAGAGTAATAATAATAATAATAATTATAATGTAATAGTAGGTGAGGCCACAAAGGACCCCAGAGTAACTTTAAGCAACTGAAGGCCTCTCTCACATTGGCTAATGTTCATGGTCATGAGTCCACCATCAGGAGAACACTGAACAACAATGGTGTGCATGGCAGGGTTGCAAGAAGAAAGCCACTGCTCTACAAAAAAAATTGCTGCTCGTCTGCAGTTTGCTAAAGATCACATGGACAAACCAGAAGGCTATTGGAAGAATGTTTTGTGGACGGATGAGATCAAAATAGAACTTTTTGGTTTAAATGAAAAGTGTTATGTTTGGAGAAAGGAAAACACTGCATTCCAGCATAAGAACCTTATCCCATCTGTGAAACATGGTGGTGGTAGTATCATGGTTTGGGCCTGTTTTGCTGCATCTGGGCCAGGATGGCTTGCCTTCATTGATGGAACAATGAATTCTGAATTATATCAGAGAATTGCATCTGCCCATGAACTGAATCTAAAGAGAAGGTGGGTCATGCAGTAAGACAATGACCCTAAGCACACAAGTCGTTCTACCAAAGAATGGTTAAAGAAGAATAAAGTTGATGTTTAGGAATGGCCAAGTCAAATTCCTGACCTTAATCCAATCGAAATGTTGTGGAAGGACCTGAAGCGAGCAGTTAATGTGAGGAAACCTACCAACATCCCAGAGTTGAAGCTGTTCTGTACGGAGGAATGGGCTAAAATTCATCCAAACCGGTGTGCAGGAATGATCAAAAGTTTCTGGAAACGTTTAGTTGCAGTTATTGCTGCAAAGGGGGGGTCACACCAGATACTGAAAGCAAAGGTTCACATACTTTTGCTACTCACAAATATATAATATTCAATCATTTTCCTTAATAAATAAATGACCAAGTATAATATTTTGTCTCATTTGTTTAACTGGTTTTATCTACATTAAGGACTTGAGTGAAAATCGGATGATGTTTTAGGTCATATTTGTGCAGAAATATAGAATATTGTAAAGGGTTCACAAACTTTTGCACAACTGTATATCCTATGTACACCTTCCCTTTTATCATCACAGATCACTTTAAATACCCAGGGGTAAACATTACAAGTAAATTTAAAGCTCTTTATCAACTAAATTTTGCCAGCTGTATGGAAGACATTAAGCAAGACTTGCATAGATATTCTACCCTTCATCTCACTTTAGCTGGAAGAATAAACATTGTTAAGATGAAAATCCATCCTAAGCTTCTTTTTTTATTTTAAAACATTCCAATATACATCAATAAATCATTTTATAAGAAATTAGATTCAACCATAACCTCATTTATTTGGAATTCAAAACATCCACATATCCAAACGGTGACCCAAAAAAGAACTAAGGCGGAAGGTGATATTGCTTTACCTAACTTTCAATTTTATTACTGGTCAGCAAATTTACAAACTATAAAAACCTGGACGTGGACACAAATAGATGAACATACACAGGCTTCGTCCGCAATTAAAATATGATCCTGCAGTACTTTTTTATATTCTTTGCTTTCTACCCCAATAAGTACAAGTTATCACCAATATATTAATTAACAACCCAATTGTGCTTCACTCACTCAGAATATGGAACCAATGTAGGAAGCATTTTAAGATAGAGAAGCTTTTATCTGTGGCGCCTCTGCATGAGATTCACCTTTATCGCTTAGAGATCTGTACATATACAACATCTTTGCATCCTAAGAACAATTACATTCCAAATTTAACTTTCCAGCAACACATTTCTTTCACTACCTTCAAATTTGAAACTTTGTTAAACAAAACATACCCAATTTTCCTCGCCTCCCACATACCCCTGTGCTGGAAAAACATTGATCAGTCTTGAAGACTCAAAAAGCATTTTTGCAATATATTAAACCATTTTACAGTCCTTCCCTTTCAAAGATCCAAGAGGACAGTGGGAAAAGGATCTTTCACTCAACATATCAGAAAAGGAGTGGAAGGCAGCAATGCACAGAATTCAGTCAAGCTCCATATGCACAAAGCATAGAATTATTCAGCTTAAAATTATATATCATTTAACATCATTCTGGACCAAAATCTTTAAAAGCCTTTCAGACAGCCTCAGAGTCACAATCTGACTTAACTCATTAACAGCTGTGTTTGGTGAACTCACAGATGGGCTTAAAGTGGAGAAGGACAAACAAACTGCAATTGCCTTTACCTCACTACTAGCATGTAGACTTATCTTGCTCAACTGGGAGAATCCTAAGTCTTCTATTTTAAGTCAGTAGATAACTGAAGTTATATACTATTTGAAAGCCTGAAAAGGTATTTTGTTATATACAACACTATTGAACTTGAAACTGTCTGTAGTTGAGTTGTGTTTGGTGTTAGGGTACTGAGGCACCCCCTGGTGGTCAGAATGGGAAAATGATATAAAGCAACTTGCACTAGACCTAGGCTGTCTTTGTTTTTGTTTCTGCAAGTATATACGGTAGTTAATAATGATCTTAGTGGCAAATGGGCAACTTACAGAGACTCCATTAGATAGACCAATGCTGGTTCAGTTTTGACCATAAACCACCTTGTGTGTTAGAATTACTGACCACCATTCACACTTAAAATGCTTTGGAAATGAATTTTCAGATTCTCTGAGTTCAAATCCCAGTCCAGGATCCCCTGAATACGCATTAAACATTATAATTGTCCTTCTGTGATTGTGTGTGTTTGAATAAGTGTGCTCTGTGATGGTGGTAGCTATGTTTCATTGATGCTTGGTAAACACAAGTTCAGAACATGTCTCTTGGAGTGAAGATGTGTTCATGTGACTTTGTACACTTTACCATTTTCAGCTCAGATTGCATTGGGTGATCCCTATGTACATATACACTTCATTGTTGGGTCCTATGAATTAATACTTGAATTTGTGCATGCTTGGTATTTTCCATTGTTTGTCTTCAGCATTTAAACATTTTGCATTCTGCTGTATGTTAATATTCTGCTTTGCTTTCTGCTATATTAATGGAAATCACTGTGAAAGGTCTTTTGAAGTATAATCATTGGATTAACTGATTACAGAAGAAAACAAATCCCTCAGGAATTCCAAAACCATTTCAAGATTTTCTTCAGAATGTCACAATTGTCATTTAGGCCTTTAAGTCCACATAATGACTATTTACACCTTCCAGAGTCTTTAAACACAAAGAAATGACCCAGAATGAGATCTCTAATATGGTTTGCCATTTCAGCATCAGCTCTTCTGAAGTGGGCTCTTGACTGACAGCATCAAATGCTGTCTAAAGAAATTAAGACATTGCCAAAAGTGCAGTGAGATTCTCATGTTGTCAGTGGCGGAGGAATCATTTCCACTATTTTTGTGGTCTCCTATATACAATTTAATTGCATAGCTGACTGGTAGTATTTGTAAAAATAAATCATTTTATTTGTAAAATTAATTAAATAATCCTTAATGAATGCTTTGAGATAATTCTCACCATCAATGGCCATTTTACCCAGGTTAGCTGGCTTCCCTCCAGACCCTTTTCCTCCACGCTCAATTGTTCTGGGCATCTTTTGGGGTGAGCTGTATCCTTTTCATATTATCTGACATGAACCTCAATCATACCTTCTTCTTCAACCTCCTTGTGGACTTCATCGCCTCCACTTCTACTTCGGTTTACCTCTTCACTCAATCATCCACTGCCTCAAGCTCCACATACCAAAACACTTTAGACAGTTTCTCTACACACCACCTATCACCTTAACACCAAACTTTTCTTTTAACTCAGGATTCATCTTCTTCTCAGTCTGTGACACTCTACATATCCATCTGATCATTCTCTGTTCTTTCCAGCTTTGCTTCACAGTTTGCCTTCATTGCCCATTTCTTACTACCACAGAACATACTACTACTTATAAAACTGTCATAAACTTTCCCTTCTATATTAGAGAAGCTTTATTAAAACTCAAAACATATGGGGACCCAGAATTTCTTGACACAGCTGGTGTCTGTGTAATTGGCTATAGGTATGGTGAATTCAGCCTTAGTCTTAGCCCTTATTTTTCTTTTTTTCCATTCTATTATGGTATGTAAAACAAGCAACATCAAACAGATGAGTCTCTCTTCTGTTTGTCAGTTTTCCTTTTTTCTCATAGCTGCATTTTTTGCGTTGTACCTCCTGGTTTTCAACTCCTATATACACAGAACCCAAAACTAACACTTCAGACAGGTCAGTGGTGGACTGTTTGGGATGAGTTGCTGGGGATGTCAAACAACACAGCTGGAGGTTGCAGTAACATGCCCAACTACCTGCAGATTGCTAAGAGTATGTAAATGAAGTATGAAACTGAAAATTGCTTAAAACGTTGTGTAATGTGTCGTAGCGAAAAATTCATCATCAGAAGGCTTTTTACCTAAAAATAAAGGCTATTAGGACTCGGGATAGACAGACAGAGTTTTAAGGCTTTATTGCAATAAATCAACACAAAAAATAACAAGGACTCAACCCAATATGGCCAAATTGAGCTGAGCCCTGAACATTGCCATTATCGAAGTTTTTATAACAATTTCTTATCAATTTGACCTCGTTTAATTAGCTCATTCTGCACCTGGCTATACTGTCTATTGTTCAGTCCAGTTTCTGTTTTTCTTATTCCTGATTGGTTCTTCAACTGGGCAGATGTCCTCTATTCCATATTTGGTCTTTCATGGTGTCACTTCCTCCTCTAGCCTTTCAAGCTATACTATAATAGTGGCCTAAAGCTAATTTTTATTAAAAAGAAATATTGTATATGCTCTTCATTTAATCATTGCTTGGCATACTTGATTTGTCTTAATTTCTACACTAAAGCTAATTTCTAATATATTCTTCTAATATTTTTGCTAAGCCTGAATTTACTAAGATTTTCTCTTCATGCGTTACAGTGTGACCTTGCTGACAGCAAAAGCCTTTTGTTGCCTTTCTGCTGATTCATCAACCCAGCTGGTTTCGCTACGTGCCTTCCAGAGCCATCTTCTCTGTGTTATCGCTTCCTAGCCTTGAACACAGGTGTTCTCAACCTCTTATCCTGTTCTAAGCTCGTTTCTGTGCGTCAATTTTCTGATCTTTTCTTACTCTGGAAATTTTGCTGTAAGCTTAAAAAATAATGCAATATAACTGATTTTTAGTTAACTATTTGCTTGACCTATCTTATTTGCTTAACATTCTAATTTATGCGTAATCTAATATTTTAGAAGCTTTTGATTACTTTTTATGGCTCTTTATGTTAATTTGCTATTTTATATGCTAATATAAAAAACTTTCCTTCTACAAATGTAACATGGCCTTAAGTAGCAGAACTTCCAACTTTCTCCAAAGCAACTTTATTGCTGAGATCTAAATTTACACCTACTACATTGGCTTACTGAACCCCCTCACACACTTCCTACAAATAAAGGTTGCACTTGTTGTCTGCAGTCTGCCATTCACACAAATACATCTTTCATACAAACACCCACTTTGAGTAATGTATGCATTGGGATAATCTCTTCCATACCTCCTGCCCAGCCATGCATCTATTTCTTCCATTCCTCCTTCCTGACTTGCACCCATTTCTCCTCTCCCCTCTCACTTCTCCTTCAATTCTGCTTCATATTTTTCCATTAGTACAATATAGTTCGGATACAACAACTGCCATGGGAAATCTTTGGACATTTCCCAAGTCACCACCTCCATCTCCAACATGAAAAGCAGCAAACTCAGAACTCAGCACCACCTTTACCTTCAAACTATCACAATAACCTTCTGCTGCTCTGAAAACCATTCATGCTTCCTCACACATTGATGTTACTGCAGACACTAACCATTGTACCACACATCATTTTCTCCATGCCATCTGCATAATGTCACCATGTCTCTTGCATTTCGTAAAAGATAACAAGAGGAGGTTTGGAGTTTTAAAGATTTCTGCGCCAGTACATAACCATTTGAATTCCATACAAAGCTGTATATGTGTGATACCCATAATACTGCAAAGGAGGCAAAATGTAAAAACTAGCAAAAATAATCAATGGAGGGAATAAGAAAAGAGAATTCCCAATTATAAGTAAACAAAGCATTGGTTGGCACTGAAGCCTCATGGTCCCAGTGTCCTGAGCTCAAATCCTGCTCTCAATGGATGCCTGTGTGCAGTGTCTGTTTTTTTTATGTCTGCCTTGTTTTTTCTCTGATTACTTTGTTTTTTCCAAAGATGTGCCCTTTAGTTTAACTGCCATTTCTAACTTGACCATTCATGAGTGTGAGCTGGGCCCTACAATCCAAAGGCTTGTGTCTGCTGATGCTAGGAGGACTCTGGCTCCCCATCCTGCTGAACTAGGATAAGTAAATTTAAGGATGTGTATATGTATTGTCACACATGTGTGCATGGGAGGCATCTGAAGGGCCTGAACAAGAGCCAGACCAGAGGGTGGCAGAGTGCGCTGACTCTTTTTCTCACATTTCTGCAGACCGTTCACGGGAAATTCCACCTGGCCCAGATGACGTCATTTCCATTTCCAGCCCTTTTGATGACGTCACGTACGGGTCCTAGCCTATGGAGGAGAACCCTTCCAGTTCTACCCTAGATGACATAATTTCCTTTGTTGTCTTTTAAAAGTGCTATATTTCATCTATAGGATCAGTTCTGTTTTGAACACTGATCTGTGCATATCTGTGCCATACTTCATAACCTTTTCCAACTGGGGAACAAAATATGGGTGGCTGCCCCAAACCTCTTTATGACACTTTGGTCTTCTTTCTGTGACAGTATGTATAAACAGAATTGAGCTGCCTCTATGGACAAATGGGTTTTGAGGGAGCCAATTTCTTTGCCCTTGTCACCCATATAATGAACACCATGGTGAGAGCTCCCTAATCTAAAATCAATTAAACAAACAGAAAGTTTGTTAAAGAAGACCAGTATCAATGAACCTAATGAAAAATTGACCTCTTAGCAACCACAACAGCTTAGCAAAAAAATATAAAATAAACTTCATTTTACATCATGTTCACAATGTCCATCATTACAAAGTGGTATACAGAGCAGACATATACTACAGTAAAGAAATATAAAATGACAAGGTAGGTAACAAAATCATTTAGCACCTGGAAAAAAGTAAAGGGACATATTGAAATTCTGTGTGCAACCTACAAACATCCAGGTATAAAAGCAGAATGAAACAATAACTTGAATTAACATGCACAGATATGACAGGCAGCATGGTGAGAGTCAGTATCAAAACATCAAGTAAAAATCTGGAGTGGTCTCCCCTAGACTTTCTCATATACTCAGATATTGGAATGGATATTTAAGGAGTAAACCCCAAGACAATGATTATATTTTTATATTATGTATATTAAAGAACCATCAACAACAAATCAAATCAAATTAATAATATATTGAACAATTATTATAAAAGTAAAGTTGAATAAATCAGACTCTGCAGCTGCATGAATAAAAGATAAAGAAGCACTGCTGGCAAATGGAAATAACTCAAAAGTTGATAGAAATCTATGTTTTCTACCTAATAGTTGTATGCAAAATTTGGTTGACCTTAGTGAAAACGTACTCAGGTTGTTGTATTTACGCACACACACACACAGACAGACACAGACATAATTCCAAAAATGGTATTTTCAGCCTCAGGTAGGTCTAAAATGTCAAGATTCATCAAAATCACAACATAGAATTTTTGATTGATTACAATACTTTCCCTATGCTTCGTATATGAGAAAGTAAAAAGCAATCAGTTATAAAAAAACTGAAATGATGGAACAGCAGAGGAAAATTCCACCAGAGAGTTTTACATTGGACTATTACTAAAACAAGAAGGCAACTGACAGAAAATCAAGTGGGACATTGGGATGCAACATTTGACAGCTTTTTAAGTCAGCTGCCTAATCATGATCATGATTTAATATTCCATGGGAAACAAGTGCATCTGAGACAGTTAAGGGGTGATGCCTGATCCAGTTCTCTGGCAGCAGCATTTGAAACTGTCCTGGTATGATAACACTTTAAAAAAATATCACAGTGATATATCTAAGAGGTAATAATAGTGTGATATCTGAGGTGGAGGGATACAATTATATCATTGTAAGATTTCAAAGATAAAACACTGTTATCATTAATTGTCACAGTACTAGCATAGCAAAATGCACAGAATAGTACAATGATAAATCCCTGTTGCTCAATTTTGCTTTTAGGAACCTCTGCTCATCATTCTAGCCTTTAAGTCCATCTTTCTTTGTGAGTCTTGTTGCCTTTGTTCATCAGACAATGTAACTGTTACATCCCTCTTTCTTTGTACTTCTTGTTGCTATTGTTCATTGGACATTCTAGCCCTCTTGGGGACACTGGTCAACATTATGCTTGGACATGAATGCCAATGCGCCATTTGTTGGAATGACAGAGACATAACAACTGGATGAACATACAGATATACAGACACCTGTCCTTTTATTAAGGTGAAAGATATGGCCAAATGTTTGTAGAAACCTCACCATCACACCTATATAAGCTTGTTGGACATTCCATTCCAAAAACAATGAGCATTACTGTAGAAATTAAGTAACCCCTACACACAGCTGTGCATATATATCAGCCCCCACTCTTCTGGGAAGGCTTCCACAAGATTTTGGAGTGTGCTAATTAAGCCAAAACAGCATTTGTGAGGTTTGAAAGTGATTTTGGTCAAGCAGCCCCGGCTCATAGCTGGTTGTCTAATTCACCCCAAAGATGTTCTATAGGGTTGAAGTCAGGGCTCTGTGCAGGTCCCTTCAGTTCCACCATACCAAAGTCTTTGATGGACCTGGGTTTGTACACAGGGGCACAGTCATTCTGTATACGAAAGGAGCCTTTCTCAAACTGTTGCCTCAAAGTCAGAAGTGCACAATTGTCTAAAATGTCATTGTATGTTGTAGCATTAACAGTACACTTAATTGGAATCAAGTGGCCTAACCCAAACTCTGATAACCAGCCCCTGACCATTGTACTTCATCAATCAAACTTTGCATTCTGGAAGGTTCTTGGGGCATCCACTAAACCCAGACTAATCCATCAGACTGACAGATAGTGACTTGTGATTCATCATTCCAAAAAGAACATTTTCACTGCTTCATACTCCAATGGCCATGTGCTTTAAGCCACTCCAGCCAAATGTTAGCATTGTGCCTAGTGATCTTAGGCTTGTGTGCAACTGCTTGGTCATGGAAACCCATTTCATGATGCTTCCATTTCACAATAATAGTACTTACAGTTGATCTATTGGAGCATTTCTCCTGCTTGTGTCAAAGGCGGCATCCTATGATAGCGCCACATGTAGTTATAGTTGCTGAGCTCTTCAGTATGACCCATTTGACTGCCAATGTTTGTCAATGGAGATTGTATAGCTATGTGCCTGATTGTATCCACTTGTAACAATGGGTGCAGCTGAAATACCTAAATTCAGTAGTTTGAAGTGGTCTCCACATACCTTTCACCATACTTTCAAAATTCACAGTGCTTTTGAGTAGGACTCTGGTGACCAAGGACGATGCCACCAGTTGACAGGATTCACAATTCAATGAGAACAAATTCAGCTTGTCAAATAGAGCAGAAGGCCCCAGAAGAATTCATTGTTTTGCTTTCATCTTTAGGAGGTTTTGTTAACATTAATTTATGGAACGTTATCAGACGTACATGTACTAATGTCACTGAGGAAGGACATGAGCTTATGTTAATGCCAGTGAGCATTCATTCAGAGCTGAGTGTCATTAGAATGCCAATGTAAAATGAGGTCATGCTAATATTCTGTTTTTTCAGTGGCAGAATGCTGAATCTGAGAAGAAGATGGACAAATGGAGGACACTAAAGGATAACCTAGGAAAGAGGATGAAGGAAACTGACAGCAAGCAGGTGGAGAAGTAGAAGTCCTTCCAGGGGCATCAGCTTCCAGCATAGTCTTTCAGGTACCTTTCAGAGGGTGTTATTATCAACCCAATAAGCGCACCGAGGGGGCTCCAGCTGGCCCCCCTATTGTGAGTATCTTCTAAGTGTAAGCAATGCATGTCCAAAATTTTTGAAAAGGGCAAAAACAATATTGGAGGAGCAGATAACCAGAAAACTAAATATTATTGTTACATGTGTGTATATCAGCTTCTGAGAATAGTCAAGAATATGAGGATCTTCAGCTTTTTTGGTTTGAAAAAAGAATAAACAAATGGCCTCCTAGTAAGAAAGATTAACAGGACACTTTTTAGGTAATAAAATATAGAGAAGCTCCTGATCTTGATTGACCGTTTGGGAAATTCATTTTAGCAGAGCTGTTCCTTCATTTATGAACTCTTTACAAGATGGAGAAATATCGACAGGATGTGAGAGGTAATGCAGCAATTGTAAAAGACCTCTAAAAATGCAAGAGCAGTTCCCGACTGATTAATGGCTTGTTTGTCAGAGGCAAAAGGACTGCGCAGGTCTTAAAACAAAATCCTGTGTGTGTCGTGGCTGAGGTGGAAAAGAAGGGTGGGGGAGGGGGGGGGGGGGGGGGGGGTTCCAGGGGGGGGGGGGGGGGTTGCTGGGCTGAGCAAGCTCTCTGGTTCATTAAACGTCTATCTCAACAAATAGGGTGACTCATGCTGTGTTTAAAGGCAAAGGGATGCTTTCCATTCCTTCTGGCTTGAAAAGCTGGCTTATATCTCGGCAGAATTTCATTTGATGAAAGGTCACCGGCCTCAAGTAATCATGAAAGTAAATGTCTTGCCGCATTAACAGCCACAAGTTTGGAGGTTGAATTCTTCCTGATTTGACAGGCTGACTCACAAACATGGATGTCTGTGTTCTTTGCATCATTTTTTCCCTTTATTTCTATATTATCAGAAAGAGACTCTCATACTTTATCATTTGAATATATCTTCAGTCTTAACTCAACATCATGCTGACAGGGCCTCAATGCTTTAAGACTCATTACGAAAAGGCACCTCTTATTATTCGTGCCCTAAAGAAGAAAGCCTATGCAACAAGTCAGACTTTTTTTCTGACAGACACAAATGGAGCCACTGGTTCAAATGTTAGAAGCCTTATTTGCTGCAGCTTCATCACGGGCAACAGTCCTTCCAAGATGATATTGCCTGCTAAAAGAACAGCTCTTTCAAGAGGCAAGCATTATGCTCTGTGTGAACTGAAACACTGTCAATTTATATTTTTAAGTGTTTTGAGATAGTGCTCACTCTGAAAGAAAATTGATTTATTTACTTTAAATCAATCTTATATACTGAATTGCTTTTCTAAGGCAGGATCACCTTGCCAGGGGCCAGCTTAGCTTGATTTGGTCTGAAATCTTTAAATAAGGAAAAACGCTTCAGAGAAGAAGCTGTGAAAAATATAAAAATGATGACTCCTATATTATTAGGCCCAGCACTGGGAAATTATTTGTTACTGTGTTTTGTATTTGCACCTTTTCCTGTTTCCCTAGTTTCCAAAATTGGATGACTCATATATTTAAATAATAAACAGAACACTTTTGCATTAAGCTTCTCTGGCCGAATAATGTATCAGGTTTGTCTCATACCCGAAATAAGGCCAATCATTTATGAAGTGGATCCTACAGAATGACAGTGTGCTGATTTGCTCGGCTAGAGACAGGAAACATAATGGCCTAGTCAGCACATTGTCATGCATGAGTATCAATTGATCACTTTCCAGGCTCATATGTAGTAGGTACTCCCACCCCTGGTTGAGTGGGGGCGCTGGCACTAACTATGTCTCCTTTTATTCCATCTGCAGTACTGACAAGATGTCCAGTGTGGGCAATCAACCCTTTGGGTCCCCCATCTATAAATCCAACAGGGTTTGCACCCTAACATTTCTTGGTAGGACTTGCTATTCTTCCCTCAACCACAACACATACAGGAATAGATACTATAGTTCACAAAGCTGCAACCACGCTTTGTCAGTGCAAGATGGTTATATCACTACACTGTCTAAAACATAAAGTTTAACTGTCATCCCTGTGACGATCTTATCCATTTAAATTCTCTTTGGTCAAGTGTTTCTCACCACTAAAACCAATGTGAGAAATTTAAAACCTGCCACATGGCTATCCTTTCTTAGACTTGAGCCAAGACTGCACAGTGATAGAATGAATAAAGGGTTTGGTGTGCCAGGCTAAATTGTGTCTCATTTTTGGATTACAGACAAGTATTGGGTTACAAATAAGTTCAGACCCCGATTTCATATGTAAGTTTGAACTTGCAATGAAAAATGCATATTAATGGAAAATTGACAGAAATGCATAAATCTCTATTACTTATTTTACAGAAAAACAATTTAAACATACTAATAAAATGACAGTGAAACATGGTCCGCTAAATCCACTCGCTGCATCATTTGTTATAAAAATACATTTATATTTGTTTTTTGCAAGAAATGTAAAATGTTAATATTTCCTGGAAAGCAATTCACTGATATATTGGTCAGATAATTGCTACAGAGTTTCAGTTTCCATACTCTACTAACTCAACTCTTCTAATGGTGAGCTCACTGGTTTAACATCTTCCTTTCTACAAATGGGTTTTAAGTTATTAACAGTATACATCAGTCTTGGATCAGCTTTACTTTGTCAATGTTTTGATAGTTGAATATTAAACTGACAGTATATTAATAACATTTTTGGATATTAAGCTACAGATGAAGAAGTGTTCGTGTCTACATGTATTTTACTAATGTTCATTTAGTTTTAGTTAATAATCTTCTGTGGCATTGAATAGTATTTAGTGCTTCACATTAGGTTTATGTATGCTTAGTGTGTTTCATATGTACCCTTAAGCATTGCACGCTGAAAATACTGTGGGTCTTATTTGTTGTAAGCCCCTCTTCCCCCCCAAAAAAAATTTCCCACCTACTGATAAATTTGTTTTGGCTCAGACTCTGCAGTAAAAAGTACTCTACTTTAAATCACAAAACATATACTGATGACATGGTTATTTATTATAAACTGATGCATGAGAGATACAAGTGAATGAAAGTAGAAATGTATTGAATACGGCGACTGAGTATATACCGTACTGTACTGATCATGGCTCAGTGTTAATGATTGCTGCTACTCTATTTTGCTTTTTTGACAAGTAAAAAATGGAAGTTGTATTATTTATTAATTTATTTATTTATGTATGTTTTTATTTATTTAGCAGCTGTCATTATCCAAGATGACTTACAAAACAAATTAAATGCATACAAGAATGAAGGTGTAAGCATCAAAAGCAACAGAGAGAAAGACAAAAAATGTGCACAAGGAAGTTAGAATAACTAATGTACATAACCATACCTGAAGCTAGAATGCTAAAAAAAATCAGTATCCTAAACTCTTTGTCATTTCACCAGCAGCTGCTTTACAAGAGAGAAACTAAGCAGTTCCAAAGTATTTAATAAAAAGGTGTTTTTTCAAAAGACATCTAAACAAGAAATAAGAAATAAAAGTAAATTGTTTACCGTTAGAATAAATAAAGGAAGATCATTGCACAGTTTTGGAGCAAGAATTGAGAAGTATTGACCAGTCATGGAGAGTCAGATCAGTGACTTCTTGAAGGCACATAAAGAGAGACTAGAATTAGAGATATTGAGCATCAGAACTATTCAGAGAACTGTGTAGCGGATGCCACATGTGCTATTATTCTGTGGGCAGTTTGCTGCCTCTTTGGGTGCATTGCAGGGAAGAAGGATACTGTAAATACACCTTTAAGGGGGAGGTCATAACTCGGTCAAGGCGGTTGGTGTTGAAAACTTAAAAACCGGAAAAGAAGAGGAGAAAGGGAGACATCTTGTGGTGGAGCAAAGAGAAGTGTCAAGGTAGCGCCAAGTAAAGTATCTACTGGAACAAATTCTTTTTTTTGACGACTCAGCGACACAAGGGAGACGCGTCTCTGAAGACGGACTTTTTTTCTTTGATTTCGCTGACGAATATCTTGGACTGGTAGGATTAAACTTTGTTGTTATCGGCCCTACGGCCGGCGTATTCCAGTAGGGTTTCTCTTTGCCCTGAACAATAAGGACAGTGAACCCATTTGGACAAACTGGTTTCTCTTATTTATGAACATAACGCGTTTAAACCAGAAAGGGGGGTTTCGATTGCTATGTAATTATTTGTTTGTTTTTCTTTATATATGTAAAATAATATATGTGTTATTCTTTTGCTTCTTCTTTATTTGGTGATATGGCTTGTTGTTAATGCTAAGCTGGGACTTTTGGTGGGGGTCAATAAAAGGACGAGCGTTGGTCACGTTGCCCGATAGATTTTAGATATTGAACTGTTTTATACTAGCAGTTTTCTAATCGTGCTGTAACTCGGGGTTTAGTGTTCGCCCGGGGTTAGCGGTACAGATTAGTGGTGGCCCGTACGAGGAACTGACTAGTATACATCCGCTATCTCCTTTCATGCATTTTTCACCACCATAGTTCAGATGTCTTCTGTGGGTTTGGCGCAGGAGGCTACCGGCCCGAACGAGCAGCCGGAGATAGGGGTTGAGCTGGGCGAACATCTCTATATATAATCTTCATTTGGATCTTGATCTTTGTTTGTCCGTGAATGAATTAGAAGAAGAAGCATTAGATGGGAGTAAAGAGACAGCTAAAACATAGGCATTGCATTAAGAATCTCCTCCAGGCTTATACTACTGAAGACTGTAGTACTCCAGTCATACCTCAAAACACAGACATTCAAACTAAACAAATTGTTGTGCTTTAAATTAACTAATCTTTATATATAATCTTCATTTACATCTTGATCTTTGTTTGTCCACGAATTCCACGTATGCGTAGACCACCTTCCAGTTTAGTACGTTGTTGTTACTCACGGATGTCAACAATGTGCCGGAATAATGAAAGGGGTCCGCTGAGCATGAAGAGGCTCTGCATGGATCGTTGGAAGGCGCTATAGAAGCGATGCGCGAATATGTGCAAGATCAGGTGCGGCAGTTAGAATAGCGATTGATTGCTTGTCTCCAGAGAAGGGATCAGCAATGGGAAGTTGAGCTACAGGACGTGGTAAGGAGGAGCATGGACACTTATTGTAGGAAATCACGGCAGTCTAACTCAAAGGGAGGTACGACTTCCAGAGTCTCCCTTACTGCTGCACCTGCCGCGGCACTACGCTTAGAATTCCCTAAATTAGAAACCTCTTGTACATCAGCAGAAGTTCTCAGATTTTTGGAACAGGCGGATTCGTTTTTAGAACTACACCCCATAACTAATTTGGAGTTGATGGGCTTTTTAAACGCCTCGCTGAGCGGTCCAGCGTGGTCATGGTGGCAGGCAGAAAAGACAAGCATAACCAACTGCTCTTCTTTCCACTCCACATTTTTAGAAGCATTCCTGCCGGTGAATTGTCAGGCTGAGGTGGAAGAGCAGCTAATGTACACCTGCCAGGACCCTATGCAGCCCATCAGAGACTTTTCATATGAATATTGCGCGCTGTGTTTGAGATGGAATCGCAGTATGTCAGAATACGACATCGTGAGGCGTGTCCTCCGTGCTTGTAACCCGCGGCTGGCTGTGGCTTTGCGGGGTATTGTGAGCTCAGTACAATCTCTGGTGAAAATCGGTACTTTAATTGAGAAAGACTGGGCTGCCATGAGGGGACATAAACAAAAAAATAAGGACCCCTCAGGCAGTAGTTTGCCTTGTGGACGGGGTCAACGACAAAAGGGCCGATCCGCTGGGGCTGAGCTCACCACTTTGCGGACCCAGTTACCCCTGTTGGTCGTGCCAGTAACTGTGAGGGACATCACTGGGGATGCGGTAGTAGACACTGGAAGCACTCTTACCTTAATGAAGCGCAGTTTGTGGGAAAAGATTAAAAAACCCCACGAGCTGCCCAAGGCTAGTGGTACAATGAAGTTCTTCTTGGCAGACGGGAGGGCGTATGGTGATAGTGGCAAAGTCCTGATGCGGTTTGCATTGCACAGTGTTTCCTGGGAGGTGGACGTATATGTCTTAGAGGATGACTGCTTGACCATGTCACTGCTGCTGGGGTTGGACTCCATCATTGCAGCAGTCATGAATTTATGTCTGAGGTCCGGAGATTACACGCTGCCTGGAGGAAAGGCGTTCAGGTTTGAAGAAAGATCTTGGGAAGAGTTACGGTGGCCCAATCTTTTTTATTACACGGCGCAATCCATTGCAGAACTGAGTCCTATAGAAGCTAGCATAGGTGCTCAGCCCTGGGAGGTGCAGCCTCTATTGAGAAGATCGTCTACGGTTTGGACAGATAAACTGGGATGCACAGCAGCAGTTGCTCATCATATTTATACTGTGGATGAAGTCCCTGTCCGACTTAGGGCTTACAGGGTGTCGCCAATGAAGAGGAGGCTCATTAAAGAATGGGTTGACAACATGTTGGAGGACGGTATTCTTGAACCTTCATCCTCTGCTTGGGCAGCACCAGTAGTATTGGTCCGGAAAGCAGATGGCACTTTTCGATTCTGTGTTGATTACAGGGGACTGAATGCTAAAACTCATCATAATGCCTATCTCATTCCTTTGGTGCATGAAATATTAGAATCATTGGGTGGTGCAGCTATTTTTAGCACTCTGGATGTTCAGTCTGGATATTGGCAAGTGTGTATGGGAAAAGACAGCATAGAAAAGACTGCTGTGATCACTACAGAAGGCTTGTTTCATTTTCGGGTAATGCCCTTTGGGCTTAAAAACGCTGGGGCTTCCTTTCAGAGATTGATGGAGCAAATGCTGGGAGGGTTGATTGGGAAGACCTGCTATGTGTATATCAACGATATCATTGTCTTCTCTCCTTCATTGGAACAACATCTCCTGGACCTTAATGACATATTCTATCGACTCAAGCAGGCTCAGCTGACCTTGAACATGAAAAAGTGCCTCTTCTTGCAGTCCCACCTCACTTTCCTGGGGCATGTGGTGTCCTCCGAAGGCGTCAAAGTGGACCCGGACAAGATCACGGCCATTGTGGATTGCCCTCCTTCTGTCAACATCAAAGCATTGCAGTGCTTCCTGGGGATGGTAGGCTGGTTCCACAAATTCATTCCTAAGTTAGCTGACACCGCCGCCCCTTTACATCAGTTGACCGTGGGAATGGACACCAAAATGCGAAGGTGCTTTTAAAAACACCAAACAGGCACTTTTGGTACCACCTGTCCTATCGCAACCTGATCCATGCCTTACCTTTCAGGTGCAAATGGATGCCAGTGACTTAGGGCCTGGGGCTGTCCTCACTCAGACTAAGGAGGTAGAAGAACGGGTGATTGCATATGCTTCCCACTCACTACATGGCCCAGAGCTAAATTATTCAGTATCCGAAATAGAATGTCTGGCAGTAGTTTGGGCTGTGGAGAAGTGGTGACATTTTCTTGAAGGAGTTCTGTTTGAAGTATATACTGACCACCGTGCCCTGGTATGGGCTTTTAACTGCCCCAAGACCTCATCCAGATTGACCTGATGGGTTTTGCGTCTTCAGCAATTTACTTTTAGGTTCTGGAACCACCTGATTTTCCAGGAGGACCTCTTCAGTCCACAACAGTGAAAGACCCTGGAGAAACTTGGGGGGTTGATCTAATGGGACCGCTCCCAGTTAGTAAAATGAAAAAAACTTATTTAATGGTGGTGGTAGACTATTTTACTAAATGGGTAGAGCTGTTCATCTTGCATGACGCCAAAACATCTCGCATTTGCTCTATCCTCAGAAATGAACTTTTCACCCGTTGGGGAGTTCCCGGATGTATCATCACAGATAGAGGGCCACAATTCACAAGCTCAGAGATGTACACCCCAATCCATCAAAAAACGGTCTATCACAAGAAGACCACAGCATACCATCCTCAGGCTAACCTCTCAGAATGAGTGAACCGCAATTTGAAAACCATGCTTGCCTCCTATGTTGGGAACCGTCATCAAGACTGGTATCAAAATCTTCCCGAACTTCGCTTGGCCCTAAACTCTGCCTTTTATGAGAGTACCGGTGAGTCTCCTGCGCAATTAGCTCTTGGAAGACAAATTCTTGGGCCGTTAGAACGACATATCACTCCCCCCTGTCCTGATACTACTTCATACCAGCAATTACATTTGTTAGAACTTTTAAAGAAATAGGTTAGGGAACGGGTGATGAAATCCCAGGCCAAACAGGCCAGATATTACAATAAATGGTGATCGGGTTTGGTTGAAGGCGCATCCCCTTTCTAAGGCTTCAACTAAATTTGCTGCGAAGCTAGCTCCGAAGTGGTTTGGCCCAGCTACAGTACTTAGCAAATTAGGTCCTGTTAATTACCGTGTTCAATGGGCAACTGACTCTGGGGAAAAACAGATACAGTGCATGTGACCAACATGAAGCCCTATTTTGGCCCTTCACTTGGTCTGGGGGCGGGGAATATGTAGCGGATGCCACATGTGCTATTATTCTGTGGGCAGTTTGCTGCCTCTTTGGGTGCATTGCAGGGAAGAAGGATACTGTAAATACACCTTTAAAGGGGAAGGTCAAACCTCGGTCAGGGAGGTTGGTGTTGAAAACTTAAAAACCGGAAAAGCGGAGAAAGGGAGACATCTTGTGGTGGAGCAAAGAGAAGAGACAAGGCAGCGCCAAGTAAAGTATCTACTGGAACAAGTTCTTTTTTTTGAAGACTCAGCGACACAAGGGAGACGCGTCTCTGAAGATGGACTCTTTTTCTTTGATTTCGCTGACGAAAATCTTGGACCGGTAGGATTAATCTTTGTTGTTATCGGGTTGACGGCCGGCGTATTCCAGTAGGGTTTCTCTTTGCCCTGAACAATAAAGACAGTGAACCCATTTGGACAAACTGGTTTCTCTTAAGTATGAACATCGCGCGTTTAAACCAGAAAGGGGGGTTTCGATTGCTATGTATTTGTTTGTTTTTCTTTATATATGTAAAATAGTATGTGTTATTCTTTTGCTTCTTCTTTATTTGGCAATATGGCTTGTTGTTAATGCTAAGCTGGGACTGGTTGTGGGGGTCAATAAAAGGACGAGCGTTGGTCACGTTGCCCGATAGATTTTAGATATTGAACTGCTTTATACTAGCAGTTTTCTAATCGTGCTGTAACTCGGGGTTTAGTGTTTGCCCAGGGTTAGCGGTACAACTGTAAGTCAACACAAGAGTTTTGAACTGGATACATGCAGCAACAGGAAGCCAATGGACAGACCATAGGAAAGAAGTATTAGGAGTGAATATCAAGATAAAAAAAAATTAGATTTTATGTGCTCATTTGTATCTGATTGTCAAATTCAGCCCACCATAACCTTTTACCCATCTGTATATACATTTGTTCCTATGTTTTAAATATTTTTAATAATCATTAAGAATGCATCATCTCTGTTCTGTTTATTATTTTTTGATGGTCGCCACCATTTTCCTTGTAGTTCACAGTTGCTATATCCACAACTGAATAACTAACTTTGACCTATTGTGCAATTATGCCCTACTAATTATAATCAAACTTTCCAATTTCTTCTAAAAAAAAATTCTTTTGATGGGGTAAAAAAAAGTTAGTTTGAGAGGTTTTGCTTTTGTATATGTTGTTTTGACTTGTGGTTTTAGTGTTTTGGCTTTAATGTTTGGTTCTGATAGCTTCTTTTGGTATTTGGACTGTTGCACAATTAAGACGACTTTTTTTCAGACTTTTGAGCCTTCCAGCTCCTGGCCAATTCCTCTCTATTTGACCTGAACACCTCCTCCTTATCATCATCCTCCTTTTCTTCTTCCTCCAATTCCTTCCCATTGCTTTGTTCTTTTTTGAGGTCTTTGTTTCCAAAAATCTCTTCATACAGCATAGCAAGATCTTAGAAAGTGCAAGTCTTAGGTACTGTGGCATTTTATGCATCACTGAAAGCTTGCTTAAACCTGATCATCCTGATGATATACTAATGTTAGACATATTTCATCTTGTATGAAGAGAAACTAGGCACAGTGTAGAAAAAAGGCAGAAAGAGACTTGACATCTATTGTATGTGAATGAGAAATGGGTGCATATTACAATTACAACTGAATTTTGTAATCTAGACATTAAAATATTGGATGTAGGAATTTGTCCATTTTATGTACCTAGGGATATTAGATTATCCTGATTAATGTTTATATTTCTTCCTTTGCAAAGGGGATTCAGCAGCAGAAATTATTAACTCTGTTACCAGTACTCTAATGATGAATCATTCTGGGGAAATGTGAGGTCCATGGCTGGTTGGCAAGTTTTAAATAAATAAATAACAGCAACACTCTCGTTTTCTTGCGGGCGTGGTGACATAATAGCGTGGTCTGAGAGGCTTCACTGTGAGATGCAGGAGTGGACAGTCCTGCACTTCGTATACACGTGCAGGATCGCACTTGTCCCTTATTAGCACAGGAGCTATGATTGCCAAAGCTGTGCCTCATCCTACTTTAATAAGGAAAGCACAGGAGTAAAGAGAGGGAGAAAAAAAGATGAGAAAATGGAAGAAAAGAATGTAGGTTAAAGAAAGGAAAGAGAGAGAAAGGCAGGAGTTAGAGAAATCCAGTGCAAGATGAGAGGAAGCAGACAGAATGGAGCCCCAGGAAAAAGTGTATAGCCAACGTTTAGGAGGGGGTTGAGGATCGCTCTTGTTGAGCAACTAGGGAGCAGGAGTGACCATTATGCTCAGAGTCTGTTCTTGTCAGGAGGAGCCAGAAATTGGCATTGGCAGATGTTAATTTGCAGCACGCCCAAAATATATGGCCCAATGAGGCTGTAACTTGATTGGAACGTTTGCAGGTTGGATCTTGCCCTGGAAACATTTCAAACAATTTTAAACAAGAAAGATGTGCTCGATAGATTATTTTAAGTTGAATAACTGTATGCTTTGTGCATATGGAGTTCGAGTGAATTTTATGAATTGCTGCCTTCCACTTCTTTTCTGAAATGTTGAGAGATGGATCTTTGAAAGGGAGGGACTTAATTTCACTATTTTTTTCCAGAATAGAAATAGGTGGGAGGTAAGGAAAATTGGGCAAGTTTTGTTTAGCAAAGTTTCTAATTTGGAGGTAGTGAAAGAACTGTGGTGATGGGAAGATAAATTTGGAATGTAATTGTTTGTAGGATGCAAAGATATTGTCTGTATAAAGATCTCTAAGTGATTTAATCCTGAATGTTTTCCAAACATTAAAAACTGTGTACGTTTGAGAGGGTGGAAAAAGATGGTTATCACGCAAAGGTGCCACATAAAATCTTCTCTAACTTAAAGTACTTCCTACATTAGCTCCATATTTTGAGTGGATGAAGCACAATTGGGTTGTTAGTGTATTGGCAATAACTTGCATTTATTGGGGCACAAAGCAAGGAATATAAAGAAGTACTGCAGGATTTTATTTCTACTGTGGACCAGGCCTGTGTATGTTTTTCTAGTTGTGTCAATGTCCAGGTTTTTATATAATAAAATCAAAAGTTAGGTGGGTGGCACGGTGGCGCAGTGGTTCCACAGCTGCCTCGCAGTTAGGAGACCTGGGTTCGCTTCCCGGGTCCTCCCTGTGTGGAGTTTGCATGTGCTCCCTGTGTCTGCGTGGGTTTCCTTTGGGTGGTCCAGTTTCTTCTCACAGTCCAAAGACATGCAGGTTAGATGCATTGGCGATCCTAAATTGTCCCTAATGTGTGCTTTGTGTGTGTCGTCCTGCCCGGGGTTTTTTCCTGCCTTGCGCCCTGTGCTGGCTGGGATTGGCTCCAGCAGATCCCCGTGACCCTGTGTTAGGATATAGCAGGTTGGAGAATCACTGCCTGACTGACAAAAGTTAGGTAGAGCCGTGCCACCTTCCGCCTTGGGTCTTTGTTGGGTCGCCCTTTGGATACGTGGGTTAAAAGTGGGTTAAGACACCAGCTGCGAGATGAGTATGTGGGGCATAGTGATTTAAGCTCCATGATGAAAGGGGTATGATCAAAGATAACAATAGTGTCATACTTACATGATTTAATCATACACAAGAAATTATTATCTATAAAGAAAACATCAATTCTTGAGTAACAGTGATGCACTGGTGAGTAGAATGAATATGCTCTTGAGTTTGGGTTTAGAAATCTCCAGGGGTCTGATAAGTTGCGATCAGTTAGATAGTCAGATTAAAATACAATTAAAGTCACCAGCCATTATAATTTTATGAGAGTTCACATTGGGAATGGATGCAAATACATTTAGGATGAACTAGGTATCATCCACATTGGGTGCCTATATATTTATCAAATCATTTTACAGTTAAATAAATTACCCCTGACAATCACATATCTTCCTTCAGAATCCGATACTACATTTGATATTACAAATGAGACTGTTCTATGTATAAGAATTCCCACACCTCTAGTTTTCTTTGTAAAGCTGGAATGGAATATTTGGCCAGTCCAGTCTCTGTGCAGCTGAAACTGATCCTTGCTTAATAAGTGGGTCTTCTGTAAAAATACTATTTTAGTGTTTAGACGTGTTAGGTGAGAGAATACTTTCTCCTTTAACTTTAACATTCTAGCCACAAAGTTAACTGTTTGGTCATGGAGACATTGCTTCTGAACTTTTGCTGACATTTTGTAGTCTTAATTTAAGATAGTACATTATTACATAAGATAGCTTTGACCTTAATTTCCAATTTTTCCAGAAGTTATTGCCATAAAGCCTATTGTTACGTTGGCTCTTACAATTATAAGGATTAAAAGGATAGATTAGAAATAGCTTGCTCTCTTTCTCTCCACCCTAATCCCCCAGGCCCTCATTTTGCCTCCCCAGTGAGACTAGACCCCATTTCATAAAGTCCCAGTCCTCTGACAACAACAACAACAACATTTATTTATATAGCACATTTTCATACAAAAAATGTAGCTCAAAGTGCTTTACATAATGAAGAATAGAAAAGTAAAAGACACAGTAAGAAAATAAAATAAGTCAACATTAATTAACATAGAATAACAGTAAGGTCCGATGGCCAGGGAGGACAGGAAAAACAAAAAACACTCCAGATGGCTGGAGAGAAAAATAAAATCTGCAGGGATTCCAGACCATGAGACCGCCCAGTCCCCTCTGGGCAATCTACCTCACATAAATGAAACAGGCCTCTTTGTATTTAGGGTTCTCACGGAAGGACTTGATGATGATGGTCATGTAGACTTTTAGGTTTTAGTCCATCAATGTTGGAGCATCATGATGCTTTGAGTAGGTTGTGGTGGCGGCCGGAAAAAGAAAAAGAAGAGAGAGTAGGGGTTAGTGCGGAATTTAGAGCCACCATGAATAGTTATTATAATGAGTTGAATATACAGAGTATCAGGATTTTAATTACAGTGAAGTTATGAGAATGCCATGTTAAAGTAATGTGTTTTCAGCAGTGTTTTAAAGTGCTCCACTGTATTGGCCTGGCAAATTCCTATTGGCAGGCTATTCCAGATTTTAGGTGCATAGCAGCAGAAGGCCACCTCACCACTTCTTTTAAGTTTAGCTTTTAGAATTGTAAGGAGACACTCATTTGAGGATCTGAGGTTACGATTTGGAATATAGGGTGTCAGACATTCTGATATATAAGATGGAGTGAGATTATTTAAGGCTTTATAAACCATAAGCAGTATTTTATTAAAGTCAATTCTGAATGACACAGGTAACCAGTGTAGTGACATCAAAACTGGAGAGATGTGCTCAGATTTTCTTTTCCTGGTTAGGATTCTAGCAGCTGCATTCTGCACTAGTTGCAAACGATTTATGTCTTTTTTGGGTAGTCCTGAGAGGAGTGCATTACAGTAATCTAGTCGGCTGAAAACAAAAGCGTGTATTTCTCAGCATCTTTCAATGATATAAGAGGTCTAAATTTTGCTATGTTTCTTAAGTGAAATAATGCTGTCCTAGTGGTCTGATGAATATGAGATTTAAAATTCAGGTTACAGTCAACAATTACCCCTAAATTCTTTACCTCCGTCTTGACTTTTAATCCTAATGCATCAAGTTTATTTCTAATAAATTTCATTAAATCCATTATTGCCAATCACTAAAATTTCAGTTTTCTCTTTATTTAGCTTGAGAAAATTACTATTCATCCATTCAGAAATACAAGTAAGACATTGTGTTAGTGAATTAACAGCGTCTGGGTCATCAGGTGCTATTGATAAATACAGCTGTGTGTCATCAGCATAGCTGTGGTAGCTCACATTGTGCCCTGAGATAATCTGACCTAATGGAAGCATATAGATTGAGAAGAGCAGAGGACCCAGGATAGAGCCTTGTGGAACACCATATAGAATATCATGTGTCTTTGAGTTGTAATTACCACAACTAACAAAGAATTTTCTACCAACAAGTTTTTTCAAAGAAGTATTGGGCATACTAATTGATAGTATTTTTGACATAGTAAACTCATTGTTAGATATGGGGGTCTTCCCAGAATGTCTTAAGAATGCTGTAGTTAAACCCCTGCTCAAGAAACATAATCTTGACTCCTCTGCTTTTGAAAATTTTAGACCTATTTCTAACCTGCCTTTCCTAATTAAAATTCTAGAGAAGGCAGTCATTATGCAGCTTAATGACCACCTCAATAAACATGCTATTCTTGATAAGTTTCAGTCAGGTTTCAGAACAAATCACAGTACAGAAACTGCACTCGTTAAAGTAGTAAATGACTTCCAGGTAAATGCAGACAGAGGCCGTTTATCTGTTCTCATACTCTTAGATGTGAGTGCCGCATTCGATACCATTGATCACAATATTCTTAGAAATCGCCTTAGTCCAGGGGTGCCCAATGCGTCGATCGCGAACGACCGGTAGATCGCAAAGTCAGTGCAGGTAGATTGCGTTGCATTCAAAAAACTTTTTTTCTAAATGTTAGTCTATCATATATCCTCCCTATGGCATTTGCCACTTGATTGACATACAGGGCGGCCAGTCTGAGATCTCTTTTCTTCTAACACACTGGTCATCTCACGCGCACAATCAAACGCCCGAGCTACTGCAAAACTCTGGCTATCTAAGTGATCTAGTTAGCCTTCCAATTTGTATCGACTAAAGAAGGGATTTACAAAAAAAATTGTTTGGGGAGGGTATGGGCTGGATGTGGAATTAGAAGAGGATTTTTTTCTCTCACAATGTCACAATCGAAGTGCGTTTGTCTGATCTGTCAATCTATCATTGCTATTCCAAAGAAGGAAAATGTGGAAAGGCACTTTCGAACTGTTCATAAAAACTACGAAACTGACTTCCTTCTGAAAAGTGATCTGAAAAAGAGAAAGGAGACGAAACTAAAATCACAGTTAATCGGACAGC
>JANRMT010062856.1:39256119-39311556 GCA_026402145.1 Polypterus bichir lapradei
TTTTTTTCTCCAGCCGTCTGGAATTTTTTTTTTGTTTTTTCTGTCCTCCCTGGCCATCGGACCATACTTTTATTTTATGTTAATTAGTGCTCCCTTGGTTTTAATGCTTATTTATTTTGTCTTTTTTCTATTCTTCATCATGTAAAGCACTTTGAGCTGCATTATTTGTATGAAAATGTGCTATATAAATAAATGTTGTTGTTGATCTTGGCTTTCCATAAGCACTGTTTGATGCTGTAAAATGCAGTACGTTTAGCAGCTGTTGAAGGTGAGAAATCAAGGAAAATAGGAACGTGGTTATTTTCAAATATAATCTCTTGTTTTTTTCTGAGAAGTAACATTATATGTGATTTAAGTTGTAATTTTTCAAAGTGCACAATGATGGTACTGGGTTTTGAAGTATTCGATCCCCGTATGCGATAAGCTGCTACTATCTCGGTGTCTGATTTGAAGTCCTCTCCATTATTTTAGAGAATAGTTCAGCTACAAATTTCACTGGGTTTGGATTTTCACGATATTTGGGGAGACCTTTGATTCTGATATTATTCCTTCTGCATCCGTCTTCCAGTGCAGCTAGTCTGTCTCCAAGCACCTTGCATTCAGAATTTGCAGTTACTCAGCTATTTCAGACAAGTCGTGAACATTTGCTTAATGTCTTCAAACTGACTTCCAAGTGATTTAAGTTTATTCTCAAACTTAAACACATTTTCCTGTATTTTTTCCTCAATTTTTTCTAGCATACTTTTAAAAGTTGCCTCAAAGTGATTACTTAAATGTTTTTTCTGTTGTTTAATATCCTGAAGCCGCTTATCATTTCTTTATATCATTTATATCCTTCTTGAGTTGTAGCCATTACGGCGCTCATGGAGCTGACTCAGACTGTCATACATTCTAGCCCTGCAATTATAATTTATGGTGACTTCAACCATTTAACTTTGGAAAGAACAATGACAAACTTCCATCAGTATGTTTTATGTTCCACTCATGAACACAACAAGCTGGAACTGCTTTATTCAGATGTTATCTTAAATATAAACCTGTGACACATACAGTATCTGCCTACAACCTTATTACACCCTCATTTACAAGCCTGTTATGAAATGGTAACCTGTTACCACCAAGATAGTGAAAAAGTGGACCCTGTGGGCAAGAATCTTTCTTTCTTTCTTTCTTTCTTTCTTTCTTTCTTTCTTTCTTTCTTTCTTTCTTTCTTTCTTTCTTTCTTTCTTTCTTTCTTTCTTTCTTTCTTTCTTTCTTCAACTGAGCTTTGTCTTTCTAAGATAAGAAAAAACAGTAGCCATCCTCTCTTACACAGTCAAGGTCACAGTCAAGTTCAAACAATATAGTTTAGAACAGGCATGCCAAACTCGCTACCATTGGTGGGCTGCTTCGACTGCCATACGTGCGTCAGTGGGCCGCACTGTAACAAATACTATTATACTATTATACAAAGTTACTGTAGCTTTCTTTCCAATACTGAAAACTTTAAAAAAAATGAACACTTAAAGTTTAAAGTAAAGCAATTTATTTCCATACAATTTCCGTACAACAGCGTACAATTAGTCTTAGCCTCTTAGCTAGTTCCTTATATAGGAGTCTTACAGTCTGAAATCTATATCTTTTGTCCTGACACTTGGCATCTCTTGTTAGTAACCAGTTTGTCAATATCAGGCTTGAAATCTTGTGCAGCTGCAACTTTTATGAGGGATGAAAGGTGCTCGACAGTAAGTCTTGGGCGATGTGGGGTTTTGGTAGCTTTCATTAACGAAAACAATTGCTCACAAAGGTAAGTGCTTCCGAACATAGACAGTACTCTTGATGCCAACTTATGGATCTGCACATATGAGGGTGGCAGGTAAGCATACAAGCCTGGCACACCAACTTCATTGTATTTTGCCTTCAGAATAAAATCTGACTGCAGTTCAACTAATTCCATTTTGATATTCTCAGGGGCATTCTCAACGTTGTAAGAGTATGGTGACGTAAACAGCGCAAAGTCCTGTACGTGTGAACTGAAATCACGAAAACGCTCACTGAATTCATCCATCCATCCATTATCCAATCCGCTACATCCCAATTACAGGGTCATGGGGGTCTGCTGGAGCCAATCCCAGCCAACACAGGGCGTAAGGCAGGAAACAAACCCCGGGCAGGGCGCCAGCCCACCGCAGGGCACACACACATATTGTAAATTACACAATTTTATATTGTAAAATAAGCCGATATGCAAAAAGCCCCCTGACCTACACTAATTTTATAAACTCAAAGTCACAAAAAACTGTTAATAAACAACTCACCAACTTCTCGCATCCACTTCAGATCTTCAGCTGTAGTCTGCACTAACTGTTTGTTACAATACTAGCACCAAATTGCATAAAACTAGAGCCGAAAAACGTGAAAATATCCATCCATCCTCTTCGGCTTATCCAAGATCGGGTCGCGGTTGCTGCAGCTTGAGCAGAGATGCCCAGACTTCCCTCTCCCCTGCCACTTCTCCTAGCTCTTCCGGGGGAATCCTGAGGCGTTCCCAGGCCAACCAAGAGACATAGTCCCTCCAGCGTGTCCTGGGTGTTCCCTGGGGCTTCCTCCTGGTTGGACGTGCCCGGAACACCTCACCAGGGAGGCATCCAGGAGGCATCCTGATCAGATGCCTGAGCCACCTCGTCTCGATGTGGAGGAGCAGTTGCTCTACTTTGAGTTCCTCCCGGATAATTGAGCTTCTCACCCTATCCATAATGGAAAGCCCAGAAACCTTGCAGAGGAAACTCATTTCAGGCGCTTGTATTCATGATTTCGTTCTTTCGGTCACTACCCACAGCTCATGAACATAGGTGAGGGTAGGAACGTAGATCAAATGGTAAGTTGAGAGCTTTGCCTTATGTTTCAGCTCCTTTTTCACCATGACAGACCAATGCAGAGCCTGCATCACTGTGGACGCCGCACCGATCCGCCTGTCGATCTCCCACTCCATTACGTGAAAATATGCAAGCTATTACTGCTCGTGGTGGTCAGTTTTGCCCAGTGGCCAGTCTCAGCAGCCCAGCCAGTAGTGTAGCCTTCCAGGCTGCTGCAGCCTAGCACTTCAGTTGCAACGTTGCAGCTCATTAACTTTGGTAAAGGCTCGGGGTTTAGTGTCATGCCTAGGGTATCAAGCAGCTGACCCTGCAGCTGCAACTATACTAGCAGATGACGTTTCCGGTACCGTAATGCCATGGGAAAACGCGCTTTTGTCAGAAGGCGGAAGTAAGAAAAGTCAATAAGTAACGCCGAAGATGGAGAATGATTCAATCACAAACAATAGTAATCATTTTGTACAAGTTTAGTGCTAATTAGGATCTGTCATGAGGGGGCCACACAGATTTCTGTTGTGGGCTGCAAGCGGCCCACGGGCTGCGTGTTTGACATGCCTGATTTAGATTGTTAATTTTACAACTCAATTCAAGTACATTTATCTCATTTTAAAATTATTTTGAACATCTTGTTTGTGCTGTCATTATTGATCCCATTTTCTAAAATCCTGTTCCTGTAACACTGAATTATCTGTGATGTCACTGTCATGGCCATGAAATTTTAGATCATTGTAATTCTGTCATTGATCATTGATCATTGTACATGTATGATTAATTTTGCATTTTGCTGTTCTGTTTGATGTATTGGTTGTATGACTTCAGATTAAAGACTTGCAATGTTTACAGCTCTTTTAGTTAATCTGCTATAATGAAACACCCTGAGTTTGTCTGATTCTCTTCTTTATCTCTTTAAAATTGACAAAGAAAAAGGCCCTTTTTACCCTTTCCTCATTCTTTTTCAATCTAAGGAGATTTCATTTTCAATATTACACATAGGCACTATCATCAGTCTCCTGTTCCTTCATTGTATCAAGTTTGATAGCAAGTGCATCACAATCACACACACACAGTTTAAGCGGATTTCTTGTGGCGCTCTTAGGCCAGTTGGTACAATAAAACTATTAAGATCCAAGTGTTACAAATGTGTTAAATATCAGTCTGGTTTATTTTGGTTTGATTTCAGAAGGTTATAAATTTAGAGTTTTATTTTTTAAATACCTTATTATTACTATGTTGTCACACCCTACATTGGACTGGCGGCCTGTCCAGGGATTGCTCCTGCCTTGCATCCTGTGTTTTCTGGGATAGGTTCCAGCACTCCCACAATCCTGGTCTGGATTAAGTGGGATCGAAAATGACATAACATGACTATTTTGTCATCATTGTGTCACCATTTTGCGTGCTTGTTTTGCTATGGCCCACACCATTTTGTGTGATTTTTTTTTTTGTATCTGTTCACTTTGATTCTGTATGGTTGTTCGGCATATTCTGTACACGACAATTATGATATATACATTGAGCAAATACTCACAAGTAGGGCATTCTCCTGCAGAGAATGTGCACAATGATTCATTTTGGTTGTAGCCAGTAAGGCTGATTGAAGGTTCAACTGTTACTATACATTGCAGAAAATATACAGCATGTCACGTTTTAGATAGGCATTGTGCTTCTCCATGGTGATGTCAATAAGAGCCCCAGAATAAAATTGATTTTAGTGGTGTGCTATGGATTACCTGCATTATGTATCTATAGAAAAAATGCAGGTAAACATTGTTTCACACATCATTGATGTGTGAATGAGATTTTCGTGAGCAATATGCCTTGTTTTCCACCCTAGAAAAAACAAAAAAATGTTAAAAATCACAAAAAAACTCTTTATAGTGAGTTTTTTATTCCGTATTTATGAAATCACAAGCAAAATTCATTTCAACATTAAGTTTGCGAACTGTGAGAAATTAAATTCAGCTGTTTGGCTCATCGCTAGTTTGTTAATCTTTGCTGATCCAAATTATTCAAATCTGTTGTTAGACAACGTGACCATAGGGAGCAATTTACAGGTCTGTGCTCGACAAATATGGGGAAGGAATTGTGGTTGAAACTGTCACTAACTTATTGTTGTTTTCTTAGAATGAAGGAGGAGAAAAAAAATGGAGGTCCATTGATGTAATTTCCGTGCTAGCTGGAACCGCACCCTTTCTGGGCAGGGTGTTATATAATCAAAAGTCGCACCGAAAGTTCACGTTCATTCAATGATCACCTTGGAGGAAAATGTAACTCAGAGCCTCTGGAGTGTTATTTTCTTCTTATTAAAACCAAGGTGAAACAGCAAAGTGACTTTTCCAGACCTTACCTTTATACACCAATGTTCTTAATTTCTTTCTCACATTTAGTCTGGGACCAGGTCTGAGACTAGCAGTCTTAAATCTCACTCCTGCCACCAACTGAAGGGGTTCAATAAGAATTTACCTAAATAAAATAAACACTTTAAGCGTTGATCAGTCTGAAGCAAGGGCTTATTGCTAGGCACACACAAATTTCCTACACCTTGCTAGTGTCCTGCTGAAGCTCCTAAGATGTGTGTGTGCTCGTTGCACTGAGTAAGTTGCTTTTATAAGTTCATACATATGTCATCATGCATCTCTTAACAAGTGTCATTTCTCTGAAAGAGTAAAATGATCTTAATTTTGAAACACGCTTCATAGACAGCTTTGCTAGTACAAACCACAGAAAAAAATAGGAAAATTAGAACAAATTTAACCCTTAACATGCAAGATTTTAACACCCCAGAACTTCACCAACATCCGCACCTCTGACTTTGAAATTAAACAGTGCTTCTTACGAAACCCCAAGCCTCATTTTCTTGTCTTTCATTTAATTTTACACAGTCCAGTAGAATACTCCATCTTTGTCTTGTTTGAACATAACATCATGATACTGAAAACTGAGTTTTTGCTTTTTTGTGTTCATTATTGATGTCAATTTTTATGAGGGTGATTCCAAAACTACTTGGCAGATAGGCATAAAATACAATAAATGAAAGTTTCTATGCTGGTACATTCAGACTGGCAGCTCATAGACCTTGTCTTATGCTCTGTAAGAAAATATGACGCTATGTGACTGCAGTGGGTCTTCATCTTTAATCTACATGCACACAACGATCGGAGTTCCAGTATATTGGCAGAATGATGATTACAAATTTTAATTTCAAGCAAAGACCCTGTAAGAAGAGCTGCATCCTGTAATCAAAGTGTACTCTCTAGATTTTTAAATAGTGGTCAATGTAGAAACTAGGAAGGGGAGCTACTTGTATATACTGTAATTGCATTTTCCTATATTAACTGTGATTCTTGCTGATGAATTCTAAGGAGTTACCCAGCAATTCTTTTCTTGGCTACAACTGGTCCAAAACACTGCAGCTAGACTTTTGATAGGCATTGTTTTAGGCTCCCTTCATTGGCTTCTGGTCCATTGCAGAGTTGAGTTAAAGGGCCTTCTGTTTGTTTTTAAGTGTCTAAATGGGTTAGCACCTTCCTATCTCTCTGACCTTTTACATCATTCCATGCCATCTTGCCAACTTAGGTCATCTGATTGTCAGAGGGGGGACATTTTTGTACACTGGGTCATTCCATTTCTCTCTTAGGAAAAGAAACATGCAAATATTACATTTAAAGCCCGGCAGATGAACAGGCAATAGGCACCCATTGTTGGCAGTGGGGGCAAGAAGTTAAAAGGCTGTCTGCAGATTGTAGGTATTGGCTGTATTGCAAAGGTGTCCCCATTTTGAAGTTTATGGCTGGTTGAGATTTACAAACAATAACACGTGTGGTAACAGAACTGCTGCTTCCTTGCAGGATCCTGGATAATCCAGTTACTGATTGTGTCAGGATTGTTTGTGTAAGTATTTGCTGTCTTGCAAAGGAGTCGCCGCTTTGAAGTCTGGCCTTAGAGGATGTCTGTATTTACCTGACTTGGAAATATTGGTTTCTAATCAGCATATCTGTACTTATTCATGATTGGTAACAATTCCTTTTTTTGTAACTTGTGTTTTCACTAATTGTTAAACCCAGGAAATGCAGATGTACCATTGTTTAATCTGATTGTCCAGAACTGATAATGGCAGGGACTGAAGTAGATTTAATCTTTGGCCAGGAGAAGGCAAAAGGGAGGGGGGATAGTCCACTGAGAACACAGCCAAGACACTCGGACAGAGCACAGGGGCTCGCAGGCTAAAAAGGGTACGTGGCTGGCACGACATGAGGCACAAGGACGGCAATACTTCCAGGGAGGAAGAGACAGCTCTACAAGGAGACGCCGGTTGTGGGTCCAGCGAGAGAGGGAAGCTGCATGAAAGGACCGAGCAAAGCTGGCAGACAAGAAATAAGGCGTGCCTAGGTCACAGCAATACAAGGAGCCCAGGCTGGAAAAGAAGGAACAATGAAGAAACGCCAACAGGGATTCCACGATTTTGACAAAACTTCTCTTGGGAAACGAGTGTCCGGTGAACAGAGTGCATCCGTGGACAGTTGAACAATTAAGTGTTGGGGTAACACTGAGAACAAACTGGACTTTGCACCACTACAGGTTGTATCATCCAATTCTTGTTTTTAATGGACTTTTAGAGTGTGGACTGGGTGCTTTCCTTTCTAAAAAGAAATTTTCTTCATGATACTGTTAGATTTGGTTTATGTTCATTTATCTTTTTAATGTACTTATTATTGTCTGGTGTAATAGAAGTTACTGTTGCTTTTCCTGAAATTACTGTTGGGTCTTTCATTGTGTGTTTACTCACCGCCCAATTTAAAGAAACCTGTGTGCTATTATTGGTAAATTTCAGGAGTTCCCAGTCTCTTGATAAAACTGGGTGGCGTAGTCGGATATTTAAATGGTGACTAAGTTAGATTACCTGTAAGTGTGACCTGACACCTGTCACATGATCAGACACTCTTAGTGTGCTTTTGCAGGAGCTGCTCTTTAGCTTTGGAATAATTTACCTGCTTGTGTCTGGTCTGCTACTACTGTGGCCATTTTTTAAATCCAGGTTAAAAACTCATTTATTTCTCTTTTGGCTTTTAATTAAATGTGTTACCTTTAATACTTCTACTTTATTTTATCTATTATATCTTTTGTTTAACTTTATCCTGTCATAGAATGTAGTTCTTTTACCTTATTTATTTTCATGTACAGCACATTAGTGGTTAGTGGTTTTAAATATGCCTTATAGATAAACTAAACTATATTTCTGAGAAGGCAGTACTCAGCAATTTGGAAACATAACGACTAAAGGCTGTACAAATGCCAGGATTTGCCAAGCTTGTACAATTGTCTTCAGAGCAACTGTGCAGCGCTGGATTGTTATATTTGGGTAAGTGGCGTGAAGTTTAAAAACAGCAAGTTTAAAGAGTTGTCAGGAAAGCAGGGGATTTTAAACTTAAGGCAAAACAGCAAATAACACAAAGGAGTTAGACGAACAGTCGAAAAACAGAGGATCAGGAGCCCACTAAGCATAAAAATAATTACAAGATTACTCAAGAAGCTAAGCTTCTCTTGCTAAAGTGCCTTTCCTTTTTTTCATAAAGTTGCATATGCTTAACTGAATGACATTCAGCCTTTAAAAACCTCTGCTCTTACTTCACGACGCACACCACAAAAGTGCACACATGACTCTGAAATGGTGCCAGTGTTAACATCATTGGTGAAAGCCATCCAAGTGGTAAAAATAAATGGAACAAAATCATATAAATCTTTCAGAAAACCTGAATTTCAGACTCTTCGAGATAAGAGTTATAAGTATTACCTTACTATGTGAATATTTACACCCACCAATAATTTCACTCATCTACTGTTTAATTTTAATGCAGAAGTTAATTTATGAATATTACATTTCAAATGGCATATCTTCTTTTATCTTCATATAGAGAAAAAAATAAATCAGTCCCAGCACTGGGCTATCAGTGGCAATTTATCAAATTGTATCAAGAATAGGGGAATAATGCAATAATATTGTTTTGGTTTACATCCAGGATTAGGTTATTAGATTCTCAGGACTTTTGAGCTACAGCCTTAGTCTGACTCCAGACCATTCTTTCAGTCTTTCTTTCACATCGCTAACAGCCACCACATTTTTCTGTTGCTATAAATAAATCTCAAGTCTGTTTGAATCTCCAACCAGCCAGTCGGCCAGAAATTCCCAAACAAATGAACAAGTATTTTAGAACATCACTAACAACAGCAGATAAGACTATTTGTGATGTGACCAGGATGAAAGCCAAAATAAACATTTACACAAATGTCATAGCTCTTAATATAATGTTGCCATTAAAAACGGCAGAATAATCAACTTTCAGTGCTATTATTCTTCATTTATGCTCTATTTTTCAGCATTATAATATAAGAGATCATGTAGTATTATTAATAAAGTGGAATCCATTTTTCCTTTCATTAACTTCGCTTTAAGTTGAGTTTCTTTATTTAAAGCCTGTTTCATTCACTAATTGTAATGATTTGTGATACATTCTATTTACATCTCATTAAATGTTAAATACTGTTATTTTTTAAGTGTTACATTGTCCTAGTTTTTTACCATTTAATGGCAAGAGTCACAACAGGTCAGCAATAATTCTTTAATTACCAGACATGTTTTCATTAACACAACAGATCATTATGTTTGAAGTGTCCACTCCAGGGGCATAATGTAATTCTAGACTAATTTTTGGGTTTTAAAAAATGTTAATCTTTCTTGTTCTTTAGAATTTACTTGTATTTATTATTTATGGTCTTTTGACAGTATTGACAACATAATTGGGTTTGACTCATGCTTTGCATCTATGGACTTCTTCTTGTTATGATAGCTGCACAAAGTGGAAGCAGCTTTAAATGGAGATGGGGCCAGGAGATGACAAAAAAACAAACAAACAAAAAAACAAACAGCAAGTAGGGACCCAAAGCTAGATAGATGAACAATGAGGCAAACTAGGTCAGGTCATGAAATAAGAATCATAACCAGGAAATAGTGATTGAGATTGAAAATCATTGAAAAAGAAACACAAACCTCTGACAAATAATTGAATGCAGAGCAAGAATTTCAAAGCTAGGGATTAAGAAACAAAAATAAATGCAGATAAAAGCGTATGGTTGAATCCAGCTCTGAGAAGTATGGACATCTCCATCCTGCAGCTCCCCTTTGAGGCCCCCATAGGACCTAGGAAGGACATTCCCATTGAACTGCATCTCCAAGTATGCTCTGCAGCCACACGAATAGACACATCAACCCTGGAATACTGTCACCCAGCATGTCAGGGGAGCATGCACTCTTGAGGTGCTGTCTCTTCATGTCCATCCATTATCCCAGCCTCCCTGCCTGGTAAGAGGATGAAGCTCATCCCAGCCAAGTTGCTAGACTGTCACAGTTGCTTCTCACTATATATTGTATATGTACAATATCAGTCAAAAGTTTTAGAACATCTCAGTTTTTTCAGTTTTTCTTCAAATTTAATCAGTTGAATTACAATAAATGACCTAAAATGATGAAAACTGTCAAAGGTTTATTTAATGTTTAGGTTTGCAAAAACTGATAAAAGTAAATTTCAGACTATTGCAAATGGGCCTTTTTCCCCAAACCTATTAATAGGTTACAACCTACAGATGTTCTGTAACAGTTAAACTAAATTAAGCCTTGCAAGTTGAAGCAACAATTTGCACAGGTGTCCCAACTTCTGTTGATTACTTAAAAACCCTCTGTCTGTCTTAAAGCAGAGTTGGAACTGTGACCGGGTTACTACACCCTCTGAAGTACTACTTGGACAATATTACACTGTAGAAGGTTGCAAGAAAACAGCAATTAACAAATGAAAGACAGAGAGATAATTATGAGACAGAGCATTATTACCCTTAGAAGTGTAGACCTTACATTCAGAGGAATTGCAAAAAAACAATGTGTCTGTGAGTATGGAATTCTATACAATCCAAAAGCAATTGGAAACTGGAAGAAACTCAGATAGGAAGAGACCTGTCAGATGCAAAGTCACAACCCAATCAGAAGACAAGCTTTTGAGGGACACCATCTTGTGTGATAGGCACCTCACAGCATAGCTTAATAGTGGTTAGAAAAGCAAGTCTTAGTTTGTACTGTGAAGAGGAGACTTTGTGCTCCAGGTTTGGCAGAGTGAGTTGCAGGAAGAAAGCCATTCCTTAAAGGACAAAATAGGGCCTTGAAATACCAGCTGTGGACTTATGAATCATAATTTGAAATCTTTGGCTCATTACTCTGGGTGTTTCTATGCCATTGAGTTAGTGATAGAATGATTCCTCAATGTGTGACACCAGTTGTCAAACAAGGGGACCTTTTGCTGGAGGCAGAGTTGGTGACTGGTATTCTGAATCAAAAGGATTACCACAGTTTGGCTGTTATATTAGCAAAGCATGCCTACTTTGATGGATCAAGAAAGTGAATGTAATTTTGTACACTTAATGATTCCTTGACTTACAGTGGGGAAAAATAAGTATTGAACATGTCAATGTTTTTCTCAGAAAATAAATTTCTAATGGGACTATTGACATGGAATTTTCACCAGATGTCGGTAACAACCCAAGTAATCCACACATACAAATAAATCAAAACAAATAAGTCAATAAATTAAGTTATGTGTAATAAAGTGGAATGACACAGGGAAAAAGTATTGAACACATAAAGAAAAGGAGGTGCAAAAGGGCATGGAAAGCCAAGAAACCAACTGAATTTTTTTCAGTATTTAGAAAGCAATCCTGATAGCCTCCTATCAGTGCAAATTAACATCAGCTGGTTTAGTCCTAATTGATGGCCTATAAAAAGGTTTATCATTACCAAGTTGTCACACAAGAATCACCTCACGATGGATAAAAGCAAAACATACTAATGGCATTGGTGACAGACATATTTCTAAACTTCTGAATGTTCCAGTGAGCACCGTTGGGACAATAATCTGGAAGTGGAAAGAACATCATTTCACCATAAACCGCCCACAACCAGGTGCTTCTCATAAGATTTCTTACAGAGGAGTCAAAAGAATAATTCGAAGAGTTGTCTAAAAGCTAAGGACCACTGGCGGAGAGCTGGAGGAGAAAGACCTGGAATTAGCAGGTACAGTTGTTTCAAAGAAAACAATAAGTAATGCATTCAACCACCATGGCCTCTATGCACACTCACCACGTAAGACTCCACTGCTGAAGAAAAAGCATGTTGAAGCTCTTTTAAAGTTTGCTGCATCACATTTGAACAAACCAATGAAACACTGGGAGAATATAGTCTGATCAGATGAGACCAAAATTGAACTCTCTGGATGTCATTGTACATACCATGTTTTGAGGAGAAATGGCACTGCACATAACCTTATAAATACCCCAAAATACTGGCAGACTTCATATACTCAAAGGAAAGATGAATGGAGAAACGTACCAGGACATTCTTGGTAAGAATCTGCTGCCATTTACCAGGATGCTGAAGATGAAATGAGGGTGGACATTTCAGCAAGACACTGATCCCAAACACACAGCCAAGGAAACTCTCAATTGGTTTCAGAGAAAGAAAATTAAGCTGCTAGAATGGCACAGTCAATCATCTGACTTGAATCCAACTGAAAATCTATGGAAAGAACTGAAAATCAGAGTTCATACAAGAGGCCCCCAGAACCTTCAAGATTTGAAGACAGTTTGTGTGGAATAATGGGAAAAAATCACATCTGAACAATGCATGCGACTAGTTTCTCCATACAGGAGGCGTCTTGAAGTTGTCGTTACCAACAAAGACTTTTATCCTAAGTATCAAATAAATTTCAGTATTCATGTTCAATACTTTTTTCCTTGTGTCACTCCACTTTTTAAAACGCATAACTTAACTTATTGACTTATTTGTTTTGATTTCTTTGTATGTGTGGATTACTTGGGTTGTTACCGACATCTGGTGAAAATTTCATGGCAATAGCCTCATTAGAAATATATTTAATGAGAAAAACGTTGACTTGTTCAATACCTATTTTACCTGCTGTACTTAGCACTGTTTATTTGTTCTATGTCTTTTATTTCATGAAACATTAAGTTATTAAACTGCATGCATTTCCATAAAAACTGAGGTGCTCTAAAATCTTTGACCGGTAGTGTATAGTCATTAACACACAAGAAGTGTATTTATTTTCCAATAAAAATTTATTTACCAAAATCATTTAGACTTTCTATTTAGGTATTTTGATATTTAAGTGATAGAAAGGGGCGATCTTCTGTTTAGAATAACAGCAAAGAGATTATAAATACAAAAGGGAGCCTTTATCTATACTAATAAAAGGCAAAGCCCTCACTGACTGACTGACTAACTCACTCACTGACTCACTCACTGACTCACTGACTGACTGACTCATCACTAATTCTCCAACTTCCCGTGTAGGTAGAAGGCTGAAATTTGGCAGGCTCATTCCTTACAGCTCACTTACAAAAGTTGAGCAAGTTTCATTTCGAAATTCTACTCGTAACGGTCATAACTGGAACCTACTTACGTACATATATACGGCCATAGCCTGCAGCTCGGTCGCCGTGTGAGGCGGAGTTGCGTCCCTCATTGTCACGCCTCCCACGTAATTGAGTGCCTGCCCATATAAGGCTGTCCATCAGCAGCAATCCAATAGACACGCTGCCGCTAAATATTCGCGGGTGAAGGACTGTGCTTATGCAAACGAAGATGAGATAGTCAGGGATAGACTAGTCTACTATATAATAAAACACTAAGGTCTGTGCATCCAGTCTCTCTGAGCAATCTGATTGCTCAGTTTGGCTTTGGTGAGGTGATCAAAAAAGTAAGTGTGAGTGTGAGACACACAAGGAGGAGTAAAGTCATACAAGGCACGCTGAAGGCTTCACTTTCACAGACAGCAAGTATAAAACTAGACAGGAAGTGAGAAAGACGCCTCAAAAATAGTGACAGTGTCTAAGAAGCACTCTTTACAGGAATGCACTTGAGAGAATGAGTGTTGGTGAAAAGACTTTCAGACACATGTGAAATCAGAGGAAAAATGCTTAAGATACACAAAGGACCAGAGATAGCAAATATTTTTAAATGATTCTACTACCTATCTTTGACAGGTACCAAGGCTAGTTAAAAATAAATCATAAGGGAAGGGAAGAACTCTGCGATAATACAAATTAAAACTCAATAGACATAACAATCCCGTTGGTGCGCTAGGCTCACCTGCACAGGTCTTGACCACTGTTTATTGGGTGGGATGGGTTGTCCACCTGCCCACAGATGTAGCACCAAGTACTCCCCTTCTCCCACCAAGTTTCTACCTGTCTCTTTCTCTGTTGCTGTTTCTTTGTTGACCATGTTCATTACTTTATTCTGTTTGCTGAGTGTTAGTTTCAAGCTCTCCTCATAAATGTAGTCTGAGAAGACCTTACATTTAAGGGTGCTCCAAATCCTCTGCTGGTGTCACTTTTAAACTCCAGGGCTTTTGTTATGAATAAGAAGCCTGGCCACAGCATCCCAAGATATTGGTCTCATTCTGTGCTGCCCTTGTGGCTTTCTTTCTCTTTCCTGGAAAAATCATGCAGGATTTATGGCCAAGCTGTGTCACCCTGCTGGTGCCCCTTCCTATGGCATCCTGTTACTAATCAGAAACCCATTCACACAGATTATTTATACAGGCATAACATTAATTTGCATTCTAATTATGTTCTCTCTATGTTGACTACAATTTGTATTTATAAACAATATAAAGTCAGTACCAGAAAGGTTTCTGAGATGCAGCATAAGATGGATTTTGGGTGAAAAATCAGAAAAATACATTAAGTGGTATAGTAATAATTCAAACTAATGTGGAAATCTCTCCTATAATGCTGATACTGTTCTGATATTTTTCAGGTAAGAGAGACAGACATTTTGAGGTAAGGTTGTTCTTTCTATAAATCATACCACCAGAACAGAGACGTGTTGCAGGTTGACTAGAACACGCAAGTAAGAATTTCATTATAGTCTGCACGTGTGACAATAACGATTTTATTAACCTTGTCACATGTGTCTGCATAGGGGACAGCTTTAGGCTCTAGTGATGATACTCCACCTCTGCCCCAGGGGTTTGTGCTGTGTGGTAATGCCTTTTCTCTTCCTCCCTCTGCAGACTGGAAGACTGACGGCTATACCACCACGGATGTCACTTCTAGTGTCCAGCCACCTGGGCTTGCCTTTTCCAGCTAGAAGGACTAAAATCTGGAAGATCTGCCATCTTGTGTCATTTCTGTTACTGTAAGAGCTTGATTCTGTGAAGATGTCTCTACAGTTGTTGCATTCAATTATATGGGGTTACCAGGATGAAACCCCAAAGTTTTATCTTTATCTTGTCTTCCTCTTACACCATATAATGTGTTGCCTGTTATTCCAGATCACAAAACTGATTAAACGTGTTATCTTCAACATCTGTTTAGCTTTGTAAAGTGACTCATGTTAAGCAATCACACAAGCACAATATGACAACATTAGAAAAGGTTAGATGAGGACAAGCCACTCAGCTCAATAAAGCTGGCAAATCCTATTCACCTAATTTCTCCACAGTAAAATCATATCAAGTTTTGAAGATCCGTAATGTTCTACCCTCTATCATATTATTTGATCGTTTATTCTATGTGTCTATGGTTCTCTGCATGAATAAAACTTTCCAACATTTGTGTAAAATTTACCCTTAACAAGTTTCCAACTATGTCCCATGTTGTAGTTTAACTTATTTTAAAGTAACAGCCTAGATCCAGTACTAATTACTTACATTATTTAAAAAATTCTAATTGTGTCACCTCTTACCCTCTGTTCACTTATACTGAAAAGCTCCTGTTTTAGCATTTAACTCATATCTCAGAATCAGCCTAGTTCCTCTTCTCTGGACCTTTTCTAGAGCTGCTATGTCCTTTTTGTAACCTGGAGACCTAAACTGCACACAGTACTCCAAATAAGGCCTCACCATTGCATTATAAAGGTTGTGCATAAACTCCTTGAACTTGCATACTATATAATCTAATATTCTGTTAATCCTCTTAATGCACAGTGACTATTAGATTAACTACTGTGCCACCATACCTCCCACATCTAATATAAAAAACACTTTTGGGTCAGAAGCAGGCTAAGGAATCCTGTCAGTAAAGATTCAAAAGTAAATTAAAATCTCCTTCTGCTTGATTTTTTTTCAGCTTAGTCTTTCCTATCTGTATTATTCATATTTTTCACGTAGTCCTCTAAACTTTAGAGTGGAGTACGCATGTGTATGGGATTTTCAGTTGTATATACATTTATAAAAATGCGGGAATACTTTTTAAGAGAATGTTCTAACAAAACTATTAGCTTTAAAAAGACTGGCAATGTGGGAACAAACCTTTGCATATCTTCTTGTACTTTAAAGGGGTAGCACATTGGAGCTGTACCCAGCATTGCTGTCCTTTCAACCATCTGTGTTGATTGGGTTTTTGTCAGATCCTTTCCATTTCCCAAATACATGCATATTAGTATAAATGATGATGCTAAAATAAATCAGTATGATTGCCCTTTGATAGACTAACTTCCCATTCAGACTTGGTGCCTGCCTTGTACCCAATGGTGCCAGGTAAGTTCTGGTTCCTCACCAACCTGTAATACAAGAAGCAAGGGCCAGAAGATGAGTTAATACAGTAGATGTTACCTTTACTAAATGAAAAATGACAACAATTTTTTTTTCATGCTATTTGAGTTAGGTATAAAACAATAATCTGAGAAAGAGTAGAAAATTAAATTTGTGTATACACAAAGAAGAGATACAACCTTTATTCACACAAAGCAGCCATGCACTCCTTATACCCCAACAGAATGCAAGAGAAAGACATTCAGGAATCTATGATGAGCAGAAATATTGACGCAGTTTGGCTGAGTGGGTGACATTTGTCGTCTCTGCCGTGCTGCATGTCAACGGCTCAAAGGCAGAATGAAGGCCGTAATTCTTTCAATCCAAGGTCATTTAGGCAGTAAGCAGTGAAGCAGGCTGTAAGCAGGGTACTTGGCCGCTCCGCTCCATTCAGCTGCACATCCAGCCCACTCTCTTTTCCTTTTGTTTGCTTCAGTGGTGTCACTGATTTCTTGCCAGCTATGGCTAGCTGTCACTTTTGAATCTTAATGGCAGAGGGCCACCGAAAAATAAAGGACAATGTTAATCCGCTCTGCTAACTTTCTGACAGCCCTGTGTGACAAAAAATCGGGGGCTGGCTTGCTGATGCATTACTCTTTTCACTGTCTTTCACGGTAGCTTTTGAAGGCTTGGGTGACCTGCAAAACAAGGTGCAAAGTGTAAGGTGGTTGCTCAGGTACAGTGTCCTTGTCATTTTATCCAAGGGCATCAATGTACAGTATCTCGAAGGATATTTCTTAAATTTATATTGCAATTAATGGGATGTTATAGGTCTTTTTGTTATCGGTAGGTGGTAGTAACATTTCTGTTTTTGTATTGTTAACTATTTAAGCAATTTTGGAATTTACTAAGCCATAGAGTCCATCACTTTTTTTACATTTTTTGCTTGTGGATTATTGTTTGATTCATAGTTTTAACTGCAGTATTTAAATGAACCTGACCAATTCTTCTTCAATACCTCGGTTACTGCTTTTACCTGACTAGTTCCTATGGTTTAACCCAGTGGTAGGCAAAGTCGTTCCTGGAGGGCTACAGTGGCTGCAGGTTTTTGCTCCAACCCAATCGCTTAATAAGAAACACTTATTGCTCAAGTAACACTTGTGCTTCACTTTAGTGGTCTCGCTCATTAATATTTTGAACCCTTATTGCTTATTTTAGTCTTGAACAGCTGTATTCTTGGTTTTTAATTGCTCCTTATTAGCAATAAGATGCATATGACAAAAGAAACCAGCAGCTCTTTATTTAGCTTGTTGCCATGTACACCTGTGTGTATTTATCGTGCACTATTGGGTTTAATAAAATACCTGGAAGGAAAGTGAAGAGAAAAAAGTGAAGGACTGAGAATTACTCATCCATTTTAGCCTTCAAATCATTTGGAAGATAGTCTTAGAAACGAAAATGACTTGACATAACAGAGTTAAAGCAGTTAAAAAGCCATGAAATTAAAGTATTGGTAACAATTGTTTTCTAATTAAGCAATTGGCTTGGAATAAAAATCTGCAACTACTACGGCCCTCCAGGATCGACTTCGCCACCCCTGGTTTAACCTATTTGTTGATAAAATGTACCCTCAGTTGTCAGTCTCAAACTGTTGAAATCAAATTTAAACAAGACTTCTTGAGATGTTGGTCCTCCCATCCAGAAAGCAAACACTAGAGGACTGGGTACAGACAAACAAGTAAAAACACATTTTGCTGCTTTTTGGATGTGACCCTTTTAGTTCAGTTATATTTGTCCCTTTTTATTGTACTAGCCATGCTACCCATCAAAGAGAGGTAATAGAATACATTTAAACATATTTGATATCTCTTGGTCTACATGTACCTTTAGGTCCTTTCCTCACTTATCTGGAGCTCCCTCTGTTGAGTGCATTCCTGTAAAGCCTGACTCTGAGATTTTGTCATTTTGAGGCGCCTGTCCACTTTTATAACTGCTGTTTTAGAAGGCGACTCTCAGTGTACCTCCCATGCCTTTGCTCCTCGACGTGTGTGTCTCACATACTTCCTTTTACAAAACCAAAATGGACCAATCACAAAAACAAAAAAGCCAAACCGACTAATAAGACTGTTCTGAGGGATCGGAGAAAACAGACCTTAACATTTTATTACTTCGTGAATAGCAGATTAGCTTTTAAGAATTTCAGTTAAACAACTCTCAAAAGAAGATTCTCCCTGAAGTAGTCATTACATGCTAAACTCTGTGCAGCTGACTTCTACCTCCATACTGCTTCTGATTTTTCAAGACTAAGGTCAACCAAAATCACACCTTTTATTGGCTACCTAAAAAGATTACAATATGCAAGCTTTCGAAGCAACTCAGGCCCCTTCGTCAGGCAAGATGTAATCATTCAAGGCAAAGGTAATTTTAATCAGTGCTTACATTTGAATTTATGTCTGCCTCTCACCTTGTCTCAGTGCACTGTGCCTGCACTCACTATACAAAAATAAACTGAATTGAATTGAACCCAGGAAGAAGCAGCACTAACTACTGTTCTAGCACGACTCCCTACATACTGTGTGCTATATCAAAATATATTTAATATGAAGCTGACTATAACATATTTTACCAAAATGAAGGTAAACAATTGTTGCCATATTTCCGGTGGACTAGGCATGATAGAGTCAGTATATAATGCATGTGACAGAAAATTAGTGCCCAGTAAATGGGGAATTGTCATCTTTAATTAAAATGCATTTGTCATGGAGATTATTGTTTCTTTGTTTTGTCATTTGATCTCACTAATTAACAATATTCTAACTTTTAAATTGTACCATATGTTTTCTGAGATTTCTAGCAAAAATTACATGCAATTTCTGAAAATGATTTGTTAGCTGAGAAGTAACAGGCACATAGCGAAACCTTGTACTTGATGTCAGTCCATCACAAGGCACACTCACTTGTACATTCAAGTCAGGTCACGCTGGAAAGCATGCACTGGTAGAGCATATTGCCACACCCTCCACACAATGAAACAGTTTGGGATCCCTGGTGGCAACCCTCCAGGCAGACACATGATCCAGTCTCCCAAACAGAAATGACCATCTATCTGCCAAGCAGCCAAGTAATAAGTGGGCATCCCCTTGGCCTAGTCCAGCCATTTGGGTCCCCAACAATGACAATCCAGTAAGCCAGATCACCCTCTGGGAATCACGCCACATGGCTGTAGTGCCGAAATTGACATGCCCTCACAATGGAGGTAATGTGCCTCATTCGGGACTCCATGAGCAACCACTCATTCAACATAAAGTCAAACCAGCGGTACCCAAGGATTCTCTGAAGAGAAAAAAGTACCAAAGGAGTCCAGTCTTCATCTCAGGTCACTCGATAGCGTCCATGTGGCACAACCGTATAGCAAAATAGGGTGCAACAGGACTCAAAAAACTTGGACCTTCGTTCTTTTGCAGAGATATTGGGAGCACCACACACCCTTTTCCAATGATATAATGACCCCACCATGCTGCCCCAATCCATCTACTGACTTCATAGGAAGAGTCACCAGACACATGAATGTTGCTGCTGAGGTAAGTAAACCTCTCAATGAGGTTGAAATTCTTTCCACAGACAGACACACCGCTGATGGCTGTGTCCAACAGGTCATTAAACGCCTGGATCTTGGTTTTCATCTAGGACACTTGCAAACCCAACCACTCAGATTCCTGGCTCAGTCTCTCGAGAGTCCTGATCAGAGCCTCCATTGACTCTATGAAGTTCACAGCATTATCACAGCACTTGTACATTACAGATTCAAATTTAGATTCTCCAGCCATCTTATTCTGCATGTCTTAGGAATGTCAGAACAAACCTGGGGATCTGATAAAAGGTCATGTAAACAGTTGAAGAAGAGTTAACTTAAAACAGGCAGAATTTGAACCTAGGATCAGGAACTGTTAAGGAACAGCCTAACGCTTATACCTATATGTTATTATTTTTAGCACTGACACCCAGAAGTAAGTTTAGACTCTTTATTGGTGTTCTGCAGAGTATCCAAACCAAGTTCCAGTTCAAGTTCTTCTTGTTGGTCAATGATGCAGAAAGTTAGGAACTACAGCTTTCCAAAATGGAACTACATCATTGTATGAGAAACATGAAGTGCTGAAATCTTTTTTGGCTTTGTTTCTTATTGGTTACTCCTACTTATATCATATTGATGCCACTCTCCCAGGTCATGGCTATCAAGTTTACCTCTGTTATCTTTTATATCAGTAACATAATGAACTGAAAAATCTCCTAAACCCAATTCGTGTTTAGGAAAATGTCTGTCATTCTTCAATTGAAACCTTGAGCCTCCAAAAAGCAAATGTGTTTAGGAGATGTAGAGGATGTATCACTGCTATATGCATTCACCTGCAGAACTGTATGGCTTCCAGTCAACATAGTGATCTTGGTTCATTTCTAACAAAATTGTAACAGGCTAATTTCCAAAACGTTTATTTTTTTCCCTTCCGAGATGAGCTGAAAAACTTTAGCAAAGACTGTCTACTTTTCTCTCTTCTTAACTACTTTAGCTCATCTTCCTCTTAGTTGATAGTCTTCTTTTCTCAATGTGATTATATTGTTCTCTTAACTTAACCTTCGAGCATTCAAGGAGTGTTACCTCTTGAAAATGACAGCATGTAGTGTTCATGCAGGAACTCACTGGCTCCAACATTGATGCTTATGATTAAAACAACTTCTTCTCCATAATGTCTACCTTCTCCTAGGATATCCATTTAACTTCATTTTCTATAGAAAAGCTTGAAATTTGTATGCTAGCAGTGATAGGCTCCATCCCCCCACAGCCCTGGTTTGGATTGAGCGAGATGGAAAATGACATGACATATTACTTCTTGGTGGCAGTGAAGTAAGGTCTTGTTCTGTGTCCTGCATGTTTGTATCTGAAAATGAATTTGCTTTTACAGCTACATGTTCCAGTGACAGTTGCAAGGCATTTAAAAGTTTTTTTTTTTACTCCTTTAATAGAATTGATATTTCAACTTTAAGTTACTTTTCTCTGCGGTGGGTTGGCACCCTGCCCAGGATTAGTTCCTGCCTTGTGCCCTGTGTTGGCTGGGATTGGCTCCAGCAGACCCCCGTGACCCTGTGTTCGGATTCAGCGGGTTGGATAATGGATGGACGGAAGTTACTTTTCTTTTTCAGGCTAAGAAAGTGAGAACTAAGAAGAGATATCATGAAAGAAAGTATTAAGGGAATAGTAAAAAGTAATGCATAAACTAATTTCTTCAGCAAGCTCAGGGGGCACAACTTTAAACTGCTTAAGAATAAATATCACGTAGATATTATACAGGAAACCTTTTGTTATACAGAGATTTGTAAAAATGAGGTACTTTTTACCATTGGCCTTGGAAGTATTGTATCACATCAAACCGTTTCATTTGTAAACACTAGGTGAAGAAGAATAGATGAACAGTTCTCAATAACTTCTACAATGGAGTCCATCCCCAAAGGGGCACATCACAACCTGATATGGCACCTGTGATGAAAGTGACTCAGAACATCACCAGGACCCAGTGGCCTTCTGTCCAGGACATATACAACACCTGCTGCCTCAGAAAGACAAACAGTGCAATTAAAAACCTCAGCCATCCTGCTTAGCACTATTGACACTCACACCAGCAGAATCAGTGACAGTTTTTAACCACAGTTTATAAGATTACTGAACAGTCAATCATAAGAACAAATATATATTTCATGATATATACAGTATAGTGTACTTTTTATGTGTTTATTTATTTATATATGTTTTTGGCATTGTATTTCTCCTAGATGTTCTGAGATACGCAAGTAAGAATCTCATTATAAGGAGTACACAAGACAATAAACTTGACTTGACCTCTCTGTGCCAAAGCACTTGTTGTACACTTTAATAGTCTATTAGAAAATGCATACAACTATACCATAAACCCACACTCTCAAAGGAGTTTAGTGGATTATAGAGTGTCACACATGAGCAGTTAGAGAGCATCTAATTGGCCCAACTAAGGTAAGAACACCAAACAAGGCAGGAAGAAAACCAATCTCTAGCTATTTCTTCTCTCTTCCCCACCGAACAGAGAATGAGTCCCAGGACAAGCTGTAACATCACTTCCAGTATGCTTCTAGATGTCCTGCCCCCCTTCCATACCAGGGGAGCTACTTATACAAGTGTGGACTAAGTTCACCTAGAGAGCAGAAATCTGCAAACCTTCATAGAAGATTTTTTGCCAAGAGCCTACAATGACCAGAGACATCTTGCTATTCTTGTTTTGTTTACATACAACTTTCATTTTTTGTTATTAAACAAGGCACCCAGCAGTTTATACAGTATACATACATTGTGATGCCATCATGATGGAAGGACTGGGGGACAAACCTTGAATGGGGCATTATCACCCCCGGAAGGGCAGAGGGCAGCACCCCTGGCTTGTTACAGTGCCGTGGGCATGGAGCTTGGAAGCTCAGCCCTGTTGGGATTCATGGTCACTGCCATGTGGCACATGGAGAACTGCTGAATCCTTAGTTGCAGCACTTCCACCATACCCAGAACTGCTACCAGAATGAAATTACTGGACACTTGGAGCACTTCCAGGTGCTCTATAAAAGGAGCCACCATACTCCATTCAGGGAGCTAGAGTCAGGAGTGGAGCGGAAGGACACAGAAAAGGTGAAGAGTAAGTACTGTGCTCTTTATTTATTACTGTACTGTGTATCTTTTATTGGCTAACTAAAAAGATTACATTATGCAGGCTTTCGATGCAACTCAGGCCCCTTCTTCAGGCAAGATGTAATCAAGCATATTTCACAAAAATTCAAATGACAATGTTAAAAGAAAAATTATACATACACTGTAACTAGAGAAAGTAAAAAAAACTGTAACCTGTAGTCCTACAGGTATATTTCTGAGCTGTGGACTGCTCCACTCTTTCCAAGCCAATTGCTTTCCTGGCGGATTAAGGACACTTGTATATAAGTGGACATAACTGTCTCTACCACCCTTCCATCCACATTTCCTTGCAGGCCGAACTTGGCAACGCTTGCTGATCACCACACCAACCATTGTGAAAACTTGAATTACTTACACTTTATTAAAAAGAATATTGCATGTGAAAATAATTTAACAAGTCTGTGCTTCAAATTAATTTTATAATATGTCTGTCTGCTCAGAATAATCATCTAAGTCTAATTCTAGTAATAGATTAAATTCCCATACACTTTTTCCAGCCTGGCTTAGCTGCTGGTGGGTATTCTTGACACATTTATGCCTCGTATGAGGCTGATTTCCACCACCTTGAGTGAGAATGGCTGTGGATGGTTCTGACCCCACTGGGATGTCTCTGGTCCCAGGTACATCTGCCTATCCTGCTGGGTATTTTACTTTGGGATGACTTCCTTTCTTCCCCCGAAAAGAGAAAAGAACACATTTTTTGAGATCATCGGAGTACCTTGGCTTTCTTACCAGTGTTTTCCCTGCACTCCCAAGTCAGACTTCACACGGGAGGAGAGAACTGTAACAATTGTGAGTGGGTCCTGTTAAAACTGGTACTCTTTTCTAGGCTGGTTCTGACCTTGGTCCTGGTGCTGCTGGGATTACTACTCCCCCAACAAGTTGCCATAAGTGGGTTTTAAGAATTTTATGCTATTCTATGTTACTTTTTATAGTGAGTAAGTGCTTTCTAAAGCAATAAAAGTTATGATATTGCACTGAAATCTTAGAGATAGGTCTGGCATGCAATGCCTCACTTACTGAAATCAGAATTTGTCTCACTTAAACAAACTCTTTTTTTGTTCAAAGCAGACATTTTTTTGGCTGTTAGATATCAAAGAAGAAAAGGCATGTACAGCTTTATACTCATCTTTGTTGAGCTGATCTGTTTGTACACAGAAACTCAACAGTTCTTATTTTGTTTACTACATACAGTTCTTGCACTGCAGAAGTGAAAAGATAGCAGTGATGAAAGAGAAGCGCTCCCTGCTGCGAATGAATACAACAGCCAGAGGTACCTTCAGGGCAGAATAATCAGACTGTTTCATTTTCAGGAGATTATTGTGCATTCCAGCTGCAGGATTGTCTTATGAGGTTAAATGTCTGCTGAGGGGCATTACATAAGGCTGAGATGATCCATTCTTGAAATGTAGAAGAAATGGCTCTGATGCAGCTGCCTCTAACCCATGTTGTGAGATTTGTGCAATAGCTTTGACAGAAACCTTCAACATGCTCATTAAATATGCAGTATGTCCATCAGCCGGAGCTTTTGATAAGCAAGGATTCAAAACTGCAGACAGAAGGTTTAGTAACCTCTCACCTAAAGATGATACATTTTGAGCGAAAAAAAACACCCCATGTGATCTTTAATGCTGCTGTTACTTGTAAGACACAAAAGGAAAAGAGGGACTGTAATGTTGTCTGGTTTGCATTTTTGTTCTACTGATAAAATAAGGTAATCTGTCACACTCTATTGACAAGAAACAGGACTCCTTGGCACATCTCAGAGAACGTCAGCACAGGAGGGAAACTATGAAACACCATTCTCTTTTAATACTACAAAAAGCATCTAGAAAAAATGTCTCCAAAATACTGTACACTTCAGCCAGACCAGGTAAAGGAAGTAATAATCAATGGGGCATCAACCTACTTTGTTCATGCCCTGCCAATCAGAGTGTAGCCTTTCAAGTTGAGTTGGAAGTTCACCTTCAAATATATTGTCACGTGTATACAGTACAATGAAATTCTTACTTGGATGTTTCCCACAGATAGTGCCATATTACCAACCACGCATGTTGAATGTAATCACAGTGATTATTAAGCCATAACTTAAAAGCAGCAACTGGCAATTTATACATGAAGAACCTATGCAGCTGTCAGTACTAATGGCTACAGAGTAGCCCTATGACATGTGGATAAAACCTGACGATGAATCTAATGGTACGAATGCTTATGGTTCCGTATCATTTCCCCTTAAGGAGAAGGGAGAAAAATAGCTATGCAGAATGGTCAAGGTTAATAAGTGAGGACCAGCTTCTACTAATCCATTCATCAAACCGTCTTGCTCAGCTATATGGGGAAAGAAACTGTGAAACACAGCCTAGATATATTAGTCTAACAGTATTCAGTTGACATGTTGTAAGGAAACACAGAGAAACATGTCCACCTCCCAACCATTTTTGATAAAAAGGGACAGAATCGTGTTTAATTACAGTTTATCTCATAGTGCAGCTTCTTATTAAAACATGTGTCAAACAGCCAGTGCGCTTTGTAAACAGTATTCTCAGGCAAAGTATTTTTCCAGAGGATTTTGTATGAGGATGCCATTCATCACAACACGGGGCAACTTCTTCTAAACACAGAGGCATAAATGATCAAGATCTGCTCTGATTGGAAAGCCATCATTAGGATCTGATTTACCAAAAATAACATTACTTTGATCAGTGCCTGTGAGTGCAGATTCATCTTAGCAATGATTAAGTTCACCAAGCTAAACTATTTGCTGCTCTGATTCACAAAACAAGAAGAACCAACATATGCCTATGCTCAATCAGTGGCCACAACAGTGACCATCAGCCTTCTTTCAGACAAGGCTGGACTGAACCTTACAGCTGTTACATAATGGAGCTGACAGCCATGTGACCTTTCCGAACTAAAGATAAGAAGCCAAACAGGAGATGGTGATTAATATTTCATTCAGCAGAGTCTCTAGTATAAATAATTCAGGGGGGCAGCGTATGCGTGGCACTGCTGTAGATAGTGGGCATGAGAGCTGCTGAGACGGCGGGCCCGGGAGTGCTGCTGAGCAGCCACAGCTGCAAAATTAGCATTACAGCTATAAATAATGCATGGCATGTGCAGAAGGGTGTTCTGGGCGCTGGAACTAGTGTTCAGTCTGTCTGCCTGGTTTATATGAAATGTATCCATTTGTTAGTCTGTTCATCTCCTACAAGATAGATTAATGGAAAAAGCAGAGACCTGAGGAGCCCACTTCATATTAAGTTCAGGGTCACCAAATGGTGTTCTACTGAAATGAGTCTGAATGGCCAGGTGTGCAAGTGGCCTATATTCTATAATAAGACCTATAGGACAGTAGATCTGAAGTTATTAGGAAGCTCTCAGTGACGTCTTCCTGTGGTCCCTGCAGTTTTTTTATTTGTTACATTCAGTAATAAACTTGTTTCCACTAACAAACTTTTGCCACTCTCAGAATCACCAATTCCCATCAAAATTTAGAAATGTATTCCTGGTCAACAAAGCACATGGGTCCATTAAGTCTATTTTCTTTTTATAAAATGAAAACTTAGTGAACTTCATAGTCAAAGTATTATGTTTAATATTGGATTCACAAATTTTACATGAGCTGATTAATCTCAAGGTGGCACAATCGCAAGGTAGTCAATTCTGGTCCAGACACGTGGGTTTGACATACTGCCCAGTCATTGTCTGTTTGGAGTTTGCACACCTTCCACCCTCCAATATATATGGCATGTCTCCAGCTACTCAGGTTTCTTTCTGCACACTGAAGACATGTACTGTAGATTAGATTGACTTGTGACTTAAAATTATATTGATAGCAATGAGTGAAGAGTATGCATGAATGTGACCTGCAATGGACTGGTTTTCCTTCCATAGCTTCTAGGACAGGCTTTGGCTTCCTTTAACTGACAAAGCAGATTTAAAAAATGGATAGATTATTAACACTGAGAAGGCACTGGTACATTTAGCGAGGTAATTCATGTCTGTGTATATTCTATCACACTCATATTTCATAACATCTGTACAGAGGATTTGCCAGTACAGATGCTGTAAAACACATTTATTAGTGTAGTGATGGAGAGAGATGATAACATAGTTTGAACTCCTGTGTTTTGTTACATTTAAATTTAACTTTAAATTCCTGTTTTTCGTCTACTGCTCCTCTTAAATATGGTGTTCCTCAGGGATCCATTTTAGGTCCTATTTTATTCTCTATATACCTTCACCCTATTGGAGCTATTTTTAGGAAATGTAACATTTCTTTTCACTGCTATGCTGATGATACTCAGGTTTATATTACCGTCTCCAACTCTGCAATAAATCAACTGCACAACTGTCTTTTTGAACTAAGATCCTAGATGGCTAATAATTTTCTTGATCTGAATCAAAATAAAACGGAGGTGCTTATAGTGGGTCCATCAGCTAAAGCCCAAATTGGTCTTGGACTTCTCGGCTCTTTCTCTGTCTTTTGCAAACCTCAAGTCCGCAATCTTGGAGTTATCTTTGACAGTAACCTCTCTTTTGAGAAACAGATTAATTCTGTAGTCAAGACTTGCTTTTTCCAGCTTCGTCTATTAGGTAAGATCAAGCCTTTTTTATCTTCTAGGGATCTTGAGAAAGCTACTCATGCTTTTATTTTTTCTCGCCTTGATTACTGCAACTCGCTGTATTCTGGGATTAGCAAATCCCTGATACGCAGGTTACAGTTGGTCCAGAATGCTGCCGCTCGCTTTCTGGTTGGGGCAAGAAAGTATGACTCTGTTTCTCCAATATTAGCTTCTTTACACTGGCTGCCTGTCAGTTTTCGAATTGATTTTAAAATCTTGTTGCTAGTTTTTAAATCTTTACATGGGCTTGCTCCTGACAATTTATCCGAATTGTGTGTTTTACACCAGCCATCCAGAAGGCTTAGATCTTCTGGTCAGTTGTTTCTTGTTGTCCCTCATACCAAGTGTAAAACTAAAGGGACATGGCGTTTGCAGCTGCTGCTTCTCGCCTGTGGAACTCTGTACCTCATTACATAAAGGAGACTCATTTCTATTCACTTGCATTCCTTGACCTTCTGACGGTTTCCTCATTGTGATTATTTAACATTACTTCTGTTTATTATTTATTTTATTTATGGTCATTTATTTTATTTCTATGTATGTTATTTATGTTAATTGTATGTTTTTTTCTTTTATTCTATTATTGTAAAGCACTTTGGCCACAGCATTCCTATGTTGTTCTAAATGTGCTATATTAATAAATTGACATTTCCACTGGAGCGTCGTCTCTGACTTTAAGTTTTTCCTTGTTTCAGTTTTCTTCCATCCATCCATTTTCCAACCCGCTAAATCCGAACACAGGGTCACAGGGGTCTGCTGGAGCCAATCCCAGCCAACACAGGGCACAAGGCAGGAACCAATCCTGGGCAGGGTGCCAACCCACCGCAGTAGTTTTCTTCCAGTTATATTTTTCTTTATTGTTAACTAACTGAAGTACTTGACATTGCCTGTGTAAATTTATATAATTCGTTATAGAAAGAAAGCACATATTTATGTTTTCTTAAACTGTTGACCTTTTTGTCATTGCTGGCTGCAATGCTAGTGTTCCATCCACAACCTACACTACCTTTGTATCAGTTTCTCTGCTCTCATGAGTCTAGAATTCGTTCTTTTTGTGTATGATTGGAGTACATAATTGTGGTAACTCCTTACTGCAGCTTTTCTCAACCTTTAAGTATTTGCGACCCGAGTTTTCATAACAGTTTTAATCGCGCCCCCCCCTAACATTTTTTTGAAATGTAGATGCATATTTTATTATACCTACTTAACTTTTATCGACATTTATCTAACTGTTTATTTATTGTTCTAGTATCAGAATGTAGTTTAAGTTAATTTGTTTTGGTTTCAACAGATGTTTTTTTCATATTTTTGATTCTTGTTTTCTTTTTTTCACATCTTCACACCCCCCTTTTTGTTAATTTGCGCCTTGCTAGGGGGGGCCCAGGGGGGGGCCCATGGGCCCACCCCACAGGTTGAGAACCACTGCCTTACTGGGATTGAACTATGAATGCTACTTCTTTGTTTTTTTCTGGTTTAGTATGGTTTCTTGAATAGATGTTTAATCCTACATTAATAAACTAGATCGCTTGTTAAATAGTTGAATCATTGGACTGCACAAAGCATCTTCAGTAGGTGTGACCAAGGGAATTGGGGTTCACATATATCACTGCAGGCTTCCATATTATTACAGGAAACATATTTAATCCATAATGTTATAATGTCACTCAAAAATGAATTCAAAATTTTTACAAATAATGGCATTGTTTTGCCATCAAAGTCTAAAATTATAAGTGCCCAGTCATAAAATGGTTTGAATAAATGGCTACCATTAAGAAACCGCAGAAGCTACTAGTGCCATCCTTGATCAGTCTCTTTCTACCATAATCTGAATGACTTCTCATGCACTAAAAATTGTGTTTCGTTCTGTTTTATCATGGCTTACTTGTATTATGCTTATTAACCTTGTACAGGTGTACATTGGCCTTTTCAACACTGTAAGGTTTTGCTTTGATAAAAATATAGTGTCGCCAATTCATTGTAGAGTTATTGTCAGATGTAGACAGTGGAATGAAATTTCTATCTGTACATTTGACCAACACGGGGAATGCAACTACTTTCCGAGTATCACCCCATTGGCTATGTGTAATATTTAACCATCAATCAATCTATTTTCTAAAACCACTTTTAACATAACATCACAAAAAAATAGGAAACGGTGAGTTAAATGGTAAAGTTTTCATTGGCATACACTGTTACGAAGTTTTTATTTTTTTCAAACATCAATGTTATCCCCTTCAAAGTATTTCCCTTGGGCAGCTACACACCGATGGAGACGTTGTTCCCACTGTTGGTAGCAGCGCTGGAAGTCTTCAACCGGTATGGTCTTCAGCATGTCCGTTACACTCTTTTGGATGTTTTCTAAAGTCTCGAAATGACGTCATTTGAGGACATTTTTCAGTTTAGGAAAAAGGAAAAAGTCACACGGACTGAGGTCAGGTGAATAAGGGGGCTGGGGAACCACAGGAATGCGTTTTTTCGATTGTCCTTCTGCTCAATTGTGAGATTTTTCGGCACCATTTTGGCACAGACCTTTCGAATGTGCAAATGTTCAGTCAAAATTTGATGAACGGTAAATCTGTTCAAATTTAATTGTACACTCAACATTCTTAATGTTAAATGACGGTCTGATCTCACAAGAGTGTTCAAACGTTTGATGTTTTCATTGGTTTTCGAAGTTGAAGGCCTCCCTGAAAAATTTGAGCTTGGGATAAAGAATGTTCCCCATAGGCCTGTTTTAACTTTTCAAACGTCACACTTGCCGATTCTCCAAGCTTAACACAAAATTTAATGGCACAACGTTGCTCCAAATTCCGCTGTTCCATTTTGCGTGACGCACAACCAAAAACACAACTTCGCTAATAGCAGTCACAAAAATCACGTAGTTAACGGAAGGAGTTGAAACTCGCACTGAGCTATGGGAGGGTACTGATACACGTGCTCTATCAAGGACAACAGCGCAGCATTGCCAGATCGCTTGCAGTGTTGCCAGTCTCATTACTTTTCTGCCACACCTCGTACATCCTTTAGATGAAAATAAATGGGCAAAAAACTGTCTTTTGGAAATTTAACATGGCTAAGCACATCCCACAATGAGGAAAAATGATATACTCTTAGACGAAAACTGTATATCCAGCAAGACAATAAAAATATTATCCACATTAGCTAAGAAGAACATGCTGTACCTGAGGTCTCAGATGAGATCTTTGGCTGGTACCAAACTTTACACACACTGATAATGATGTCATCCTATCAACCTTAGCACAATTCTGTTGCCTGATGGCAAGTCCCCATGCAGTCCCCATGTCAGAATTGTTTTTTTGGTTTCCCCTTTCTATTACAGCCCCTTTTCCTGAGACAACCTAAAGCCACAATTTTAAGTTGTGCCAATGAAAACACACAAGAACATTTTTTTGAAAATCAGATCAATGGTTTTCTCATGATTGACAAGCACACAAATAACATATGATTTCATTTATGTATATTGTATTCTTCTTTACCTCCAATTACCATCACTATCTCAACTGTTGCTTTTGATTATGGGAGTCATCTTTAACGGACTATATACTGAATAAACCAATCCAGCAACTACTCTGCAGTTCTCCTACCACTCCAGTAGAAGCTGTTGTACAGCTCTCTTCATTAACAGATCTACTGTTGTTCCTACTGAAACATTCTTATGTGATCTACAATGGAATCAATACACAATCACAGGGTAAGTCTTCTTGTCAAAATTGCAAAAACAGGTAAAACACAGCACAAGGAATATAGTAAAGGTGCTGAACATTCTGTGACATGTTAATTTTGCAAAATGTTCATCATGCAAGGGGTGAGGTAAATTTGTTTTTTCTGTCCTATAGCTAGGAAAATAATCCACTGACCTTTCTGTGAATTCTTTCCAATGTGAAAAAGCAGAGCATTTATATTTAAAACATATAAAGTGACAAAGCATATTTGCTATTTATATGCTTTACCACCCTCATATTTAGGTATACAGGATATACCGTAGATCCCGGAATACAAGCCGACCCGGTATATTAGCCGATCCCCTTCTCTACCTACTAAATTTCATGTATTTGCCGATGACCGGTATTTAAGCCGACCCCCTTCTCCAATCAAAATTTTCTAAATTTCCTTAAAAGTGTCTCTTCGGGTATATTTATAATGATTATCGGTGAGAATTTGAGACTGCCGGCATTTTTGATGGAAACCAGGAAGTGATTGTGGAGAAGTTTGGTAAAATGGAACCTTTGTGTTGAAACTATATACGCAAATACGGTATATCGGCGGGTGGATTTCCGGAGGCTTGTTATAAATTTGATTAACTTAAATACGCAATACAGTGGACCCTTGACTTACGAACTTAATTCGTTCGCAAAGGCTAACCCATAATGCGTTCCGAACCTCCCACTGCAACACTTACTTAACCTTTTCATAATAAAAACACCAATAATTTTTCTAACGTACTAACCAAAAAGTTATAAAAAGTGCTTAGCCTACTTCGATTAGGCTAGGAGCATGGCGGCGCGCATCGTCACAGCGGATCAAGGCTCTCCTTTTCAGTGCACTTTTGTGGTTTTTGTACTTTTTTTTTTTTTTGTCCTTGTTTGTGCACGATCGGTTCGGCGAACATCCGCTACACCATTCAGAACCTTATAGACATGTGTCCAGAGCCAGACATCTGTTTTGAGTGTTTTTCATCACACGCACAACATCCCAGACAACATAGCGAGACCAGCGGGCTCTCCGTGGTTTGTTGTCGGGTCTAGGAGATGACACAGACGGAGGAGGGAAAGAAAGCAGAAGCAGGGCCGCAGATACGGCGTTATGCTAAGGCTAAAAAACAACCATACAAGCCCCATACAGAACTTTTTTCTGCACTGAAGCAGCTGCTTTTAATCTCATTGTAGATGCGTATAGTGACAGTAAAAGGCATTCTATTCTAGAAACAATTTCATACTGTACTCGCCATTTAATTTGACATCTTTGTGCTGCAGGAAGGGAGGAGGAGGAGATATTTCCACACAATGTCCATCTTCGTTTCGAAATTACATCCACAAACACATGTATCTGACGCTACTAACGCTCTCGGTTGTTTGTTTACAATCGCGCAAGCGGATACACGTGACCGCATCCATTTCGTAACGCAAGATGTGGATCGTTAATCAAAATATACATTTTATTTTAAACTTCCCGATAATTTATTATAAATTTTATTAATAAAATCAACAACTAAAACACTTTTTTGAATAAATGCAAAGTTACTTCTTCATCTGAAAGATGGCTCTGTGGTTTCGTCATTATTTACTTCCGTATTCATCAGCAAAACCGGCATTGCGCTGGAAATCTTGAATCTGAAATGATACTCATTGTATAAACCGACCCCCAAACTCCAAGCCAAAAATCTAGGACGAAATTCTCGGCTTGTATTCCGGGATCTACGGTATATAAATATTTAAAAAAAAACTTTTGGAAGCCATTTCTAATTTAAAATAATTGATTCATAGTTTTCAGCTAAGATTTTTTCATGTTAATAACTAATATTTTACTGGGTTTTCAAATGGCCACAATAATTTAGAGATATGTCGACTAATGAGAATGCAGAGGACCTATATTAAATATGTGATAACCCAATGCACCATACTGTATGTCTGAAGCCAACAAGAAACACATCAATGTAACTGAATGAATAAGTGTTCACGAATGCTAGGTTACATCATTTTTGTGACACTACCCACTCATGTGGAATATTGACACCTATGTCTTTGACAATACTGTTAGTAATTGCAGTATGGAACCCAATAAACAACACAGCTTTCTTTGCCTAGGCAGCAACCACATGACTGTGAGAGAAGAAGGACAATTTCCCTGTTACTGCCGGCCCCAAAACGTAAGCATAGATGCAAAACATGGCTATAAATGAATCAAATTGAATAATCTCTTGCCATTATATTCCTTGTTGTCTGGAATGTACATTGTTTATTCCTTTCATAAATGGTACAATAAAGATCTATGTGGCCACTCTTTAGTGACAAGTTTGAAATCCATATACTTTCTAATCTTCTTATCCAGTTAAGGGTTATGTGTAGCCATTGGCACAAAGGGATAACCAACCAAGGATGGGGTGCCCATCTATTGTGAAGCCTACTCAAAAACACATTTGGTCAATTTACAGTTATCAATTAATCTGACAAAAATGCTTTTGGGGCACAGATGAAGGAAAGCCAAATCAGACACAAGCTGAATGTCCCAGTCTCACACAAGCAGTGCATTTATTTGAACCCATGACTCTAAAGTAGTGACCCAACTGTGCTGACTAATGCTGTTCAATATAATTAAGCAAATATATAAAATTATGTCTGATTAATTAATAAAATTGAATAAGATACTCGGAATATAAAGGTAGTCAAGATTTCACATACATATATTTAAACAAACAGACAAGAACATTTTAGGAATTCATCATAACATCCACATTAACAGATAATGTTACTGTTTGTTCGGGACATCTTACTACTTAAAAAAAATATAAATACAAAAAGACATAAAATACCTTCCTTGATTTACCCCTCTGCTCCTCAGTTTAAAATTACAAATCAAACAATTCAGATGTGATTAAAGTACATATTGCAGACTTTAATTTAAGGGTATTTGCATATATTTCTGTCACAGAATGTAGAAATTAAAACACTTTTTCTATATGGACACGGCCCCATTTCAAGGCACATCTAAAGAATACTGACTGTACCCCTTCCCTTTATGTTTTCTAGAATATAATATTGACTAATACAGTTTAATAGTCCTCAATTAGTTTCTTCTGGTATTGCATTATATAGTTATTGTTGTAGAATATCCATATTTTCCTGATTCTGTAAAATATTGTTACCTATTGTTTTCCTAGTCTTATACACTATGCTTTGCTGCAAGGCAATCAGTTTCAAAGTTGAACTTGATGGCAAAATTGTCCAACATACAACTGAAATTTTTGAATGACTTATTAGGCTCTCCACTGATGATTCTGTGGTTTGTTAGGTGGGAACAACCTGACATGTGTTCCCAACATGTAACTTTTGCAGCTACAAGGAATGCTGCACTCCCTCAAACCCTGTGTCTGTAGATCATTATTTAAGCATGAGATCCAATATATTAAGTGTGCTACATGCTTGGCACAAGCTACAGGAAGCATAATTCAAATTAACACTTAACTCTATAGCTTATGGCTTGTAGTGATATTAATAGAATGAAAATGGGTCAGACTAAGTGTGTGCAGTAACTGAGATAAATTATCTGCATTATGAAGCATTAGGCAGGATTAGATACAGGTTGTCAGTTTTATTAGATTCGCATATCTACCAATACCTATTTCCTGTGTTATGGTATATGATTCTGAAAAGAAGAAATGTTTGTGTTGCTCAGGACTCAGGATTTTTGTATTTCTCATTTTTTTAGTTTAAAAACCTTCATGATGCTGAACCAGGCTGATAAAGGGTGGACTGTCATTCCACAAACTGGCCAACAGCTAATATAGCATGAAATACATTATTTAGTTTTAAGTGACAAAAGGGATTTGATTATGAAAAATAAAGGGATTTATTAAATATGCAGTAGCAATAGAAGTAAGGACAAAAAGAAGAATATAAAGAAAGAAACAGGGAAGATAAACAAAACAGTATAGTTTCCCTTGGGTTGCCTTCCATAAATGTTTTGTCTTTAAAATGAGGTGGCATCCTTTTTTCCCAACCTTCCAAATACAGTCTCTAATTTCAAATCTCTTACTACCATTCTCTGTACCCTCTCTCCTTCCATGCTAGATTTTACTTCTGCTGTATCTCTCTATTATACAATAAAATCCTGAGACGAGACGAGATAAGACTATTTCTAAGAGATTTTTTCAAGTCCTGCAAGATGAGACTTTTGCCATGAGATTTTTTCAAGTCCTGCCCTCCTCTCAACCATATTCAACCACACACACAGTCCTCTCACCTCTTATTCATGTGAATGCTTTTGTCAGACACAGTTCCTGCTCTCTCAGCTCTTATAAATTTTTATGTTTTCCTCACTTTACGATCCCTAATAAAGAAGATAACTTTGTATAATGTTAATGTTTAACCAAAGGGTGGAATTGAAGAGTCGCATAGTGTGGGGGAGGAACGAACAATCTCCTCAGTCTGTCAGTGGAGCAGGACAGTGACAGCAGTCTGTCGCTGAAGCTGCTCCTCTGTCTGGAGATGATACTGTTTAGTGGATGCAGTGGATTCTCCATGATTGACAGGAGTCTGCTCAGCACCCGTCGCTCTGCCATGGATGTCAAACTATCCAGCTCCATGCCTATAATAGAGACTGCCTTCCTCACCAGTTTGTCCAGGCATGAGGCATCCTTCTTCTTTATGCTGCCTCCCCAGCACATCACTGCATAGAAGAGGGCACTCTCGACAAACGTCTGATAGAACATATGCAGCACCTTATTGCAGATGTTGAAGGATGCCAGACCTTCTAAGGAAGTATAGTTGGCTCTGTCCTCTCTTGAACAGAGCATCAGTATTGGAAGTCCAGTCCAATTTATCATCCAGCTGCACTCCCAGGTATTTATAGGTCTGGATCCTCTGTACACAGTCACCTCTGATGATCACAGGGTCCATGAGGGGCCTGGGCCTCCTAAAATCCACCACCAGCTCCTTGGTTTTGTTGGTGTTCAGGTGTAAGTGGTTTGAGTCGCACCATTTAACAAAGTCCTTGATTAGGTTCCTATACTCCTTCTCCTGCTCACTCCTGATGCAGCCTACGATAGCAGTGTCGTCAATGAACTTTTGCACGTGGCAGGAGTCCGAGTTGTATTGGAAGTCCGATGTATATAGGCAGAACAGGACTGGAGAAAGCACAGTCCCCTGCGGCGCTCCTGTGCTGATGACCACAATGTCAGACTTGTAGTTCCCGAGACGCACATACTGAGGACTGTCTGTAAGATAGTCCACGATCCATGCCACCAGGTATGAATCTACTCCCATCTCTGTCAGCTGGTCCCTAAGGAGCAGAGGTTGGATGGTGCTGAAGGCGCTAGAGAAGTCCAGAAACATAATTCTTACAGCACTACTGCCTCTGTCCAAGTGGGAGAGGGATCATAATAAAGAAGACTTATTACGTCCAAATCTTATTGAAGAATTTCATCCCGAAGGATTATCAACCAAAGAAATTAGTACACGGGCAATCCTAGCACAGAGAAATGATGAAGTCAAACAAATTAACTCAAAAATTGTTGATTGGATACACGGCAAACTGGTTAAATGAGTATCAATAGACTATGCTGAAACAGTTTGTGGTGATCGTGCAGAAGATGAAAACATCAACTTACAATATCCCGAAGGATATCTACAACCGTTAACACCGCCCGGTCTTCCACTGCACAAATTACTGTAGAAAGAAGGATGTATCCAACAAAGGTAATGTAGTACATCTTCTGCGGATAACATTAGACACCAAAGGAGATCTTGATATGCCATTCGTATTAAAACATTAACAGTTTCCCATTGGAATATCTTTTGCAAAGAAAATTAACAAATCACAGAGACAAACATTCGAAAAAATCGGTTTATTTATTAGAGAGAAAGAAACGAAATTCACTCATGGGCAGCTATACGTTGCGTTGTCACGATGTAAGTCCAAACACAGATTTAAAATTCAATGTGATATTGACTAAAATTTAATTCAAAAATTTTTTTACTGAAGTTTTACAGTAAAAGTGTAAATTTAAAAAGAATCTGCATGTTAATTTCAAAGCCAAACAGAACAAAATCGTATTACGCAACGAATATCTCTAATGCAACATGAAACATAATTTACTTTCAAATTATTACGTTTTACTATTTTTTAATATGGTTAATTACTTGCTGTAATGTAAAATAATTAGTTCTGTTATGCATATTTAACAATTACCATGAAAATAACAATTTGGTTAAATTGTACATCCGCATCCCCATATACGTGAGCGGCAGAAATGCAAAGTTGCTATCACGTAGCACCGGCCTGGGGTTTGGCAAGCGAAGCAAGCAGGGGGCAAAGCCCCCTAGTCTTTCAAATAGAGAATAAATGGAACTACTAATTGGGAGACGTCTTTACACCCCACCCTAGGATCACATGCAAGCCGTCCTTGGTGTTATTTCTATTCCCAGAGAAGACTGTATGGAATTCCAGATCAGAGAGTCTATTACTCACCTTCATTACAGCTGTACACCACTCTCTGGTTGAAAGCAATTTCTGGCTGTCTTCTCTTTGTAGTGCCTTGTGTGTAAAACCACTTAAACATATCTTGTTGAAAAAATAAATAAAGAAATAAAATCATCTTGTACATATGCACAATCATCATGAGTATATCTTTGTTTTTTACTGCATTCTGTTCTGTAATTGTTGTACAATGTTTGTAATCCAAGAGGGATTCTTCTGGCTTTTCTGAAAGTTTGCACTACTTATCCACCCTGTTTCTGGGATTTGTTCTCCAGTTACTAATATGGGATGGTCTGTCAATAGAAATTTTAAATTCCAAACCTACAAAGTTTAGAGAGTGTAGGGAGGTTATTTCTTCTGAAATCCACGCACACACCATCAGACACTTATATTTCATACTGGGCCAATTTAAATTAAACCTATCAGTTAAGCAAACATGTAGGAAAGTGCATGAGAGAATACACACACAGATGTGGGATATTATATTATGTTATAATAGATAAACTTTATATATAAAAAAAATATAATGGCATTACAAGTAACAGGAACTACTAAGAAGGTACTTAGTGACTTGGAAATTATAGAAGGAGAAGGACTGCTTAGATTAAACAGGCTGAAATCTAACATATCACAAGTCCCAGAAAATATTTCTGCTTAAGGGCTTAAGGAGGTTAGTGAGTACATATATAAACCCTGGACACACATTTTTAGAGAATCTCTGCACAATAGGCATATTTCTAAAGACGAGGCTAGCAAATATTATCCCATTGCATAAAATGGGTGATTGGGCTAATTTAAGTAAGTAAAGGCCAGTAAGCTTAATGTGCATCTCAGGTAAATTAATGGAAGTAATTAAGAAAAGGATCCAGCAGTACATGTTTAAAACACCAGTATTAGCAAATAGTCAACATGGGTTCAGTCAGGGTAGAACGTGTTTCACTAATATGCTGGAATTCTATGAAGAACCAACAAAGGCACAAGATAAGAGAATTGCATATGATATTATTTATGTTGATTTTCAAAAGACTTTTGATAAGGTATGATACTCTTAAAAATAAAGGTGTCAAAGTGGTTATTTAAAGTGATGCCATAGGGGAACCATTTTTGGTTCCCAATGGAACCATCCATATGAAGGTTCCATAAAGAAAATTTATTTATTTAGATCCATTACAGGCTCCATGACTAGCCAATGGTAGATATAAGAGACTTGTGAAATACTAATTGGTTCCTGATTTTGAAAGGACTCTTGCTATATAAAGTAATACAGGCTCAATGCAGGTTTTCTTGATCTGTTGTATCCTGTTAGGTAGCTAACTACCTGTTTTTTTCACTTGTTATGAACTTTTTTAAAGTCCAAAACAAACCATTTCAAAAGCAAAGAACCCTTCCCAAAATATAGTGGTTCTTTGTCAAACAACAGTTCTATAAGGAATCACACAACTAAGCAAAGTAACATTTTCTAACCATTATTTTTAAGAGTGCACATGAAAGATTAGTGATCAAATTAAAAGAAAAGTGAATTCAGGATGTAGCGTGTATTTGAGGAAAACTTTTTCAGAACTAGTTGATGTTAAAACTGGTGTCCCTCAGGGATAATGGCGTATAATGTAGAATCAGCTAAATTGTTACAGAGGCTGGGGCAAATTTGTGACAGATGAAATTTGATGAAAGTAAATGTAGAGTACTACACATAGGAAGTAGAAATGTTAGATTCGATTATGGTAAGTCTGAAACATACACCTTATGAGAAGGACCTAAGTGCCATAGTTGACTCATCACCCTCACATTTCCTGTACAACTCTTACATCTCTGCCACTCCCGACTTCCTCATACAATACCACAACTCCTCTCGAGACACTCTGTCATATGCTTTCTCCGGCTCTACAAAGACACAATGCAACTCCTTCTTGCCTTCTTTATACTTCTTCATCAACACCCTCAGTGCAAACAGTGCTCTTTCTTGGCATGAAACCATACTGCTGCTCACTAATCATCACCTACCTTCTTAACCTAGCTTCCACTACTCTTTCCCATAACTTCATGCTGTGGCTCATCAATTTATCCCCCTTTAGTTACTACAGCTCTGCACATCCTCCTTATTCTTAAAAATCTGTTCCAGTACACTTCCTCTCCACTCCTCAGGGATCCTCTCACTTTCCGAATTTTCCATTGAACATTCTGGTTAAAAACTCCACTGCCATCTCTCCTAAACATCTTCATGCTTCAACAGGTATATCATCTGGACCAATGGCCTTTACATTTTTCATCCTCTTCATAGCTGTCCTTACTTCCTCCTTACTAATCCGTTGCACTTCCTGATTCACTATCTCCACATCATCTATCCTTCTCTCTCTATCTCTCTCTCTTTCTCTCTCATTCTCTTCATTCATCAGCCTCTCAAAGTACTTTTTCCATCTTCTCAACACATCCTCCTCGCTTGTTTGTTGTATATCTACGTTGTGACGGATGGCCAGGACGCCCCTACACCATATATACCGGGGGACAAGGGTGGGAAACCCAGCATCTCCCCCTGGATTCTAGATGGCAGTCTCCCTGGGGTGCAGCGGTGCCTCAAACTCCCCCAGGGCTTCATGGGGGTTGGAGTTCTGTGTAGCCCTGTTGGGTAGTGTAGGTGCCGCCAAGGGGTGCTGCAGCAGGAGCTGCTGGCCCCTTTTGGGCACCGGTTTCACCTCACCCGGAAGTGCAGCCAGGTACCCAATAAAAGGAGCCAGCGACCACCACTCAGCAGCCAGAATCGGGAGGAAGAGGACGAGGTTGCAAGGGAGGAGTGGTGGTGGTGGAAGAAAAGTGTGTTTATTTGTGGGCTTTGGATTGCTGTGCTTTGGGACTGTGTTGTGGCTGGAGGGATTACGGGGAAGACGTGCCCCCCAGCTGAAGAAAAATAAACAGTTTATTTTATTTTACCCATGCCTCCCGTGTGAATCTGTGTCGGTTCGGTGCTATATAGCGCTCATCTTACAGCGTCTTTATCCTTTATGACACTAACTTGCTACACATCTTTCCCAGCTCAGTCCCTCTGTCTAGCCAATCAGTACAGGTCCTTTTCTCCCTCCTTAGTGCCCAACCTGTCATACAACTCATCATACACCTTTTCTTTAGCCTTTGCACACCTCTCTTCACCCTTCATCTTATCTCCTTGTACTCTTGCCTACTTTCTGCATATCTCTGACTATCCCATTTCTTCTTCGCCATCGTTTTTCTTTTTATACTCTCCTGTACTTCCCCATTCCACCACCAGGTTACCTTTTCCTCCTTCCTCTGTCCAGATGTCATGCCAGGTGCCCTTCTTGTTGTCACCCTCACTACTTGTGCTGTAGTTGTCCATCTGTCTGGTAACTCTTCACTGCCACCCAGTGTCTGTCTCACCTTCTCCCTAAACTCAACCTTGCAGTCTTTCTTTTTCAGCTTCCACCATTTGATCCTTGGCTCTCCTCTCACTCTCCTACTTTTCTTGATATCCAACATCATCCTACAGGCCACCATCCTGCGCTGCCTAACTACACTTTCCCCTGCCACCACTTTGCAGTGTTTAATCTCCTTCAGATTGACCATCCTGCATAAGATATAATATTTATATTACATGCCTTTACATGCCTCTCTTGTCTTCTCTTTTACAGTGGCACAGTCAGCAGGATCTGCTGAAATGTTGGAACAGCAGGATCTATACCAAGTGTTGACAGAAGTCGTGACAGACCTTCAGCATCTGAAGACCCAAATGGGAGAGAATAGGATCAGCTCGCTGAGGTAGAAGGTCAAGAAAAGGCCTGTGTGGCTATCTACCAGGATACCTGTCTCAGGTATTGGTCCATTTTTTGGAAACAGATAACACTGAAACTAACTTCTTTGTTTTTGAGCGGACTGCCGCTCATCATTACTGGGAGTGTGCAGAATGTGCTGAGATCCTGGCACCATACCTGAAGGGGGAAACGCAACAGGCCTATTATGACCTCCTGGAGCAAGATGCCACTGATTATGACAAGCTAAAGGTTGAAGTTCTTAAAAGGTATGGTATATCCGAGGACCAGCAGGCAAGGTTGTGGCGTGACTGGAAGTTCGATTCTGAATGGCCAACCGCACCCAAGCGTTCAACATATGGGGGAAGACAGGGTGCTGGCTACAGCCAGACATAAATGATGCCCGCAAGGTGGTCGAACAACTGGCCTGCGATGTCCTAGTCAATGCTCTCCATTACTTCCTCACTCAGCCGGTCCACAGGCAGCTGTACAAGAATATGGAAGCCCTTATTGATACCATCAAGCAGCACAGACTGGCGTCCTAATCCGAGAGGGCAGAAAAGGCCACTCACCAAGCCCGAAAGTCTTGCAGCGCTCTGACGCAACATGGAGTCGTAATCTGACAGAAGGAACAGCACACAGCTCCCCCTCACTGTTTCAAGTGCGAGAAAGCACACCATTCTCTTCTGCCTATTATTCAGCAAGACCATGGACTGCACCTGGGCCCAAGGAGAAAGGCATTGTGCCCTTGTTAACCCGTCATTGCTTCCTTTTACAGGGGTGGTACTGATAAATGGGTATCGGGTCACAGTTCTTCACTGGTATGTGTTACCGTGACAGTGCAACCTGTATCCAGGGTGAAAACCACTGGTAAAGAATTGCTTACTGTGTAATCAGCTCGGGGGATGTCTTGCGAGTGCTTACCATAGCTGTCCTCCCTAATCCCCCCTGTCCTGTGATCCTTGGGACTGGACTGATAATAAGAATGGTACCATACAAACCACTCCTGTAACCAAGTTGGGCCTTGTAATGGATGGGGAAGCTCTCTTTCAGGCTGCCTCCATGCTGTATTTACAACTGGCTACTAGAGAACAAGACACCCATTGTGACATGGTGGACAATTCAATGTCACAGGCCAAATCGTCATCAACCAGTAACGCAATGCCACATGCCGAAGTCACACCCCTTGAGGTTGGTCCTGATCTTCCTTTTATCTTATATTTTCACTTTAGGCAAACCCCGGCCTCCTTTAAACAGGAACAGTTAAATGATGATGCACTGAAGTCTGCCAAAAATGCAGTTGTCCTAGTTAACGGCCAGCACACACATCATCCCATGCCACAAGGGCCACACTTTGTGATTAATAAAGACGTGCTGTATCAGGTCGCAGAACACAAGGAAGAGATGTGTGTCTCTGTTGCTCGTCCCGCAGTCCTACCGGCAGCACATCTGTGAACTTGCACACACCCACCTCCTCAGATCCCACCTGGGGACCAAAAAGACACTAGATCGCATTAAGCTCTGATTTTACTGGCCAGGGATAAATGAGGAGGTTGGTTTTGTAGCTTCTGCCCAGAGTGTCAACTGTGACAGATTCCAAAGAAGGACTGTGCTCCTCTTTTCCCTCTTTCCTTGATCGGTATTTCCTTTTAGAGAATTGGGGTAGACATTGTAGGACCCATAGAACCCTCTGCAAGAGGACACAAATATATTTTTATCCTCGCTGGTTATGCCACCCGATATCCAGAAACTGTTCCTCTCCACACAGTTAATTCTAAGGCTATAGCACAGGAACTTGTAGGGGTCTTTGCACAAGTCAACATCCTCAAAGAAGTCTTAACTGACCAAGGGACACCTTTCACTTTGGAGACATTTAAGGAGGTTGCTAAGCTACTCAGAATAAAGTATTTAAAGACCTCTATTAGGACCCTATGAGGTTAAAGAGAGGAAAGGGCTTGTTGACTATTGTGTGACGGCCAGCACACAAAAAAACAACCTAATCGTCAGCTGAGCAAACGGGTTTATCATGTCAATCTGCTGAAACCATGGAAGGAAAGGGACCTGCTCCAGTCACCCCCATTCATACTTTTCTCAGAAAAACCTCAACTTCAGTCCCAATTTGAACCCCCACCAACAATGGGAGCTTGAAGCAGCCATTCTGTCCATGCCAGGTCCTAGGAGAGGTGGATGAAAAAGTCAGAACAGACCTCTCTGGTTGCAAATGATATTGTGATGGAGTCGAGCATGATTGTCAGGGAACGCCCCTTATCAGCTCCCTGAGGCAAAAAGAGCTGAGGTGGAACTGGAGATCAAGTGGATGTTGCAACTAGGAGTAATTGAAGAGAGTCATAGTCTCTGGTCCAGCCACATTGTATTGCTCCCTAAGCCTGATGGGAGTTTAAGGTTCTGCAACAATTTCTACTTGCTTAAAACCAGAATTACCAGAGCCTACAAAAAAACTTGTAGACCAGACCAGAGAATCTTATTTCTCACCATCTCAGAGTCCTTCAGGTGTCTGATGAGACCAAGATAGAACTTTTTGGCTTTAATTCTAAGCGGTATGTGTGGAGACAACCAGGCACTGCTCATCACTTGTCCAATACAGTCCCCACAGTGAAGCATGGCGGTGGCAGCATCATGCTGTAGGGGTGTTTTTCAGCTGCAGGGACAGGGTGACTGGTTGTAATTGAGGGAAAGATGAATGCGGCCAAGTACAGGGATATCCTGGACAAAAACCTTCTCCAGAGTACTAAGGACCTCAGACTGGGCCGAAGGTTTACCTTCCAACAAGACAATGACCCTAAGCACACAGCTAAAATAACGAAGGAGTGGCTTCACAACAATTCTGTGACTGTTCTTGAATGGCCCAGCCAGAGCCCTGACTTAAACCCAATTGAGCATCTCTGGAGAGACCTAAAAATGGCTGTCCACCAACGTTTACCATCCAACCTGACAGAACTGGAGAGGATCTACAAGGAGGAATGGCAGAGGATCCCCAAATCCAGGTGTGAAAAACTTGTTGCATCTTTCCCAAGAAGTCTCATGGCTGTATTAGCTCAAAAGGGTGCTTCTACTAAATACTGAGCAAAGGGTCTGAATACTTAGGACCATGTGATATTTCAGTTTTTCTTTTTTAATAAATCTGCAACAATTTCAAAAATTCTTTTTTTTTGTCTGTCAATATGGGGTGCTGTGTGTACATTAATGAGGGAAAAAATTAATTTAAATGATTTTAGCAAATGGCTGCAATATAACAAAGAGTGAAAAATTGAAGGGGGTCTGAATACTTTCCGTACCCACTGTATATATATATATACAGGTATATACTAGCAAAATACCCGCGCTTCGCAGCGGAGAAGTAGTGTGTTAAAAGAGTAATGAAAAAGAAAATGAAACATTTTGAAAATAATGTAACATGACTGTCAATATACAGTAATTGTTTTGCGAGTGTTATTGAGTGTTGCTGTCATCAAGGACTTGATTAACATTATTTCTTTCAATCAGGTTCGTATTTGTAGGATGTGTTGTGTTCAAGTTACATTCCGTGTTTGTCAATCGTTGTAAAGATAACAGGTTTCATTCATCGATTCGTTTCTTACTGCATCAATAAACAGCTCATCTTCTTCTTTATCTGAGACCTGACACACTGCATGCATGGGTTTTTTTTTTTACACTGTCTTCCTTTAGTGGGACATTGACTTTTTCCACCGTGTGCTTTGTTTCTGCAGTAGCTGCACTTAGGAATATGCTTGTATGTATCAGGCGCTTCATATTTTTTTGCTGCCTTTTCAATTGTGTAATTCGGTTTTTGTTCAGCGCTCTTTGGAACTGTTGCTTTTTGTCTGTGCACTGCGTCAGTTCACGTGAGCCGCTCAGTGTACATGCATCGAAGTTTCCCAGCTGTGCTGGTGCCATGTCGTGCTATGTCCATGGCTGTATTTAATGTTACCGAAGTCCCGGCACTTAAAACTTTCTCTCGCAGTTCCGCTGAGTTTGTGCCAAACACCACCCTGACCATCTCATCTTCCTCTGCATAAGCACAGTCCTTCACCCGTGAATATTTAGTGGCAGTGTTTCTATTGGATTGCCGCTGACGGACGGCCTTATATGGGCAGGCACTAAATTACAAACGTCAGCGGCAGCCTGTCTATGAACTTAATTTAAAGTTTAGGTTTACACCGTGCTTTGTTTCCGTAGTAGCATCACTCATGAATATGGTTGTATGTCACTCGCTCGCTTCTTATTGTTTCGCTGCCTTATCAATTATATAATGCATGTTTTCTTCAGCGCTTTTTGGAGGTCTTCCTGGTTTTCTACGTACTGCGTGATTACGTGGGAGGCGTGATGATGTCACACGAAACTCCGCTCCCACGGCTTTTGCCCTCATCTCCATTACAGTAAATGGAGAAAAACAGCTTCCAGTTATGACCATTACGCGTAGAATTTCGAAATGAAACCTGCTTAACTTTTGTAAGTGAGCTGTAAGGAACGAGCCTGCCAAATTTCAGCCTTCTACCTACACGGGAAGTTGGAGAATTAGTGATGAGTGAGTGAGTGAGTGAGTGAGTGAGTGAGTGAGTGAGTCAGTCAGTGAGGGCTTTGCCTTTTATTAGTATAGATATACACACTAGGGGGCTCCGCCCCCAGCTTGCTTCGCTCTCCCACCCCGTGTTTGGTTTACTGGATATACAATACAATTTATTTTTTGTGTAGCCCAGAATCACACAAGAAGTGCCGCAATGGGCTTTAACAGGCCCTGCCTCCTGACAGCCCCCCAGCCTTGATCCTCTAAGAAGACCAGAAAAAAATTCCCAAAAAAACCTTTGTAGGGAAACAATCGAAGAAACCTTGGGAAAGGCATTTCAAAGAGAGATCACTTTTCAGGTAGATTGGGCGTGCAGTGGGTGTCAAAAAGAAGGGGGTCAATACAATACAATACAGTACAATATGTAGAAAAAATGAAAGTAGTATGAAAGTATGAAAATAAAAATTCTAGAAGTACGGAGTAGAATTTCACATTAGATGATATCACATAATTTGATTTGTTTAGAGTCCTGGAGACCTCATTCATCAAGCTGACTCTCCCATTTGGCCATTCCACAACTGAAATAGCGCTAATCCGATGAAAGGACTCCTCTTTCCCACAATTCCTGCGCTCCTCCATCAGGAATGACTTTACCTTAGGCAGGCAATATACAATTTAAAGAGATTGTTATTTTCTTGGGAATTGTTACATATGCATTATTTTAATTTTAATTTAAAAATTTTTGTAAAAACAATACTTGTCCTTCATTTTCGACCCCATGTGTGGTTACATCTCTTCCTCGCCAGACGTTTAACGCTACTCGCGTTGTGAAGGGGAGGGGTAGCTGAACGTACGCTAAGGATATGCCATCGTATCATCTGCTGTCTTCCTGCTGTTGGTGAGCTGCATGTTTTGCTTGTCTCTTGTCGTTGTTTTAAGAGCTGGGAGCACATGATGCTTGTCTGACAGATGCAATACAACAACTGCTAGGGTTAGATGTCTGTGGACTTGTTTTAAATGATGGCTCACTGCCTGGTCTCGTGGGACGTTCTAAAAACAATACTTGTCCCTTTATTTATAGCCCCAGGTGTGGTTCCATTCTTTCTTGCAGGACGTATAACGTTGCTTGCACGCGGTGGGGGAAGGGGGGGCTACTGTCGCCCTGCCCTTCGATCTTTTTAAAGCCTTTACAGCTGCTGTCTTTTTTTCTACTTTGTGTCTCTGCTGCTCGTGTTGTGATCGCTTCTCCGTCATCATAAATATACACCTGACCGAATTGTGTTCTCTTTGAAATTAAACCTGTTGTTTCTTTAACTGTTGCAGGTCCACAGATTTTCATGATGTATGTTCCATTATTGTGTAAATCTACGTTTTGTGCATTGAATGATGTACACTGAGACACCTGTATCTGTGTGTGCTGCTTCCCTTTACACTACTGTTTTTTTTTGTTTTTTTTGCCCATTCTCTTTCGTCTCGCAGTTCTTTTAATTGTCTTTCGTGATCTTAACATGAAGATCACGTATCGTCTACTAGTCATTCATTCCACAGGATTTTTTTTATTATATATATATATATATATATATATAGACATGAGGTTTTTTATTTTGTTGTCCATCTCTGATTCATTACTCAGTCAGGAATGAGCATGGGACTTGCTGCTAGCGATGACTCCTCAGAGGTAATATGCTTCTATATCAAGAGCAAGTTAAAAGGACTACAATAAATAATTAATTGCATTAACCTCCCAAGGGTGTAACACTGATTCATTTAAACATCCAGAAGAAAATCTTAGCATAATAGCAATACATTTAAGTTAACAGTACTCAAAATAGGTAAAATCAAGTTATACAAGAAACACTGTCCCTTGTGGCAAATGCTAGAGTAAATATGAAAATAAGACAATAAAACAGATCTAATTTACCAAACAAGATCACCATATTTAGTATTATGTCTACTACCAGATACTTGTTACCATATAAGGATATACGGTATTTTTTGGAATTAAAATAAAACCACATCTGAATGCATCATGCATTGGAAAGGCACACCTATAGACTGTCAACTTGAATAGTCCTTTTCAATACATGATGGAACACAAATAAAAGTAAAGAAAAAAATAATTTCACTAAGTGTGAAATTACATTTCTCAACAAAACAACACAAGTGGGAAGTCTTAAAAGAATACTCCATTCAAAAGTTATATTGTTATGTTACTTACTCCATATAGTTTGTATTGATAACAGACAAAGATTTTCAGAACAGAGATAGCAAAGTTTCTGACAGAACAGGCATCTATGGTGACCAATAACGGAGAACAGTAAACATTATCAAGAACATCTATTAAAAAAATCTCATGTTACTCGGATTACATAATCCAAATCTCAGGTTATCCAACTGTATTCTTACAATGTCCCATTAAAATATTGTAAATTATCCATATACTGAAAATGCTTTTGTGAATGAAAATGGAATGCACTAATTCACAAACTGAATTTTAGACCCATTTTCCTTGGTAACATTTTTTCTAATACCCACCACTAAAATATCCCTGGAGTATTAACAGTCATCTGTGAAACTGCACAGGTGAATTGACTTTTTACTTGTTGAAGCATCTCAAGTATGCACAAGTATGAGGCATACTCTGTTCCTGATAATGTTTTCACTTGCTTTTCTTCTAGTCTTTAGTTCTACATGTTTCTCAGTGAACCATGAACTGATGATGGGCTAAATAACATAAAAAATATCATTTTTGGAATGTTCCCTTAAAAACATGAGACATATAAGAAAGCAGAGCAGACTATTTAGTACTTTAAGTACTTCACTCTTTTCAGGACAGGACCAGAAAAATCTATATCAAATATTGTCAGTGTTGAATGAACTTTTACTGTGTTAAAGTATCCATCCATCCATCCATTATCCAACCTGCTATATCTAAACTAACGGGTCATGGGGGTCTGCTGGAGCCAATCCCAGCCAACACAGGTGCAAGGCAGGAAACAAACCCCGGGCAGGGCGCCAGCCCACCACATGTGTTAAAGTAATCCTTAAAAATGTTTATACAGTATGCAAGGAGTGTTGCCATATATAATTTTTAAATACTATTTAGCTGAGTTGCGGTCCGCCGCAATGACCACCACTCAAGACATAAATGAGTTCAAGAATAATTTAAAAAAAGATATAAAGAAAGAAATAAATGATATATGGAAAGAAATAAAGGACATACACAAGACAAACGAGAAACAAAAACCAGGAAAAATGTTTAAATAATTGCTTTGAAGCAACCTTTAAAGGTGTGCTAGAAAAAACCTGAGGAACAAATACAGGAAAATGCGTCTAAGTTTGAGAATAAACTGAGAGCACTTGACACTCAGTTGGAAGATGTTAAGCAAATGTTCAAGACTCGAATTGAAATAACTGAACAACTGGCATCTACTGCTGATGGAAAAACAATGGCTGCAAATTACGAATGCAAAGTACTCGGGGACAAACTTGCTGCACTGGAAGATTGATGCAGAAGGAATAATATTACAATCGAAGGTCTCCCTGAGAATCGTGAAAGTCCAAACCCAGTGAAATTCGTAGCGGAACTATTCTCTAAAATAATTGGGGAAGAATTCAAATCAGACACTGAGATAGCATCACCTTACCACATACGGGGATCAAATACCTCTAAACCTACGACTCTTAACATGCATTTTGAAAAATTACAATTTAAATTACATACAGTATAATGTTACTTCTCAGACAGAAACAAGAGATTATATTTGAAAATAACCACACTGATTTTTTACCCTCAACAGCTGCTAAACATGCCACATTTTACAACATTAAACAGTGCGTTCGGAAAGCCGAGATCAGATACAGCCTCTTGTATTCTGCTAAACTGAAAGTGGACATTTAAGGCAAATTCTATATTTTTATTTCTATGGAGGAAGCAGAAAAAGAGCTAAGAAAACTGATCCCAACACTTTTGAAATATGATCGTGAGTTGCATCCTGTCCTGGCATCGCAAAGAAGATCACTTGCAATGATACTGGTATCGTAATTATACATCCTATGAACTTCTCGGACACTTTTTGTTTATGTTTTAATTACAATTTGTGAAAATGAACAGACTCGACACATGTAAAAAGGTCTGGGGCAGCCACCCGTATAATGTTCCTGGCTGCAAATGTTTTTTTCATTCAATACAGAGCTGTTGACAGTACAGAGTCCAAGATCGAACTGATGAGGGTTGGGAAAAATGGCGGCTTTAAGTGATCAGACCGGAAGTGATGCAGGGTAACTGGAAGTGATGTTCTTCTGACATCAACCTGTGTGCTGAAATAGGAAGTGACATTCTTCTGGGCACCAGAACCGGAAGAGACATTCTTCTGGGCACCAGAACCAGAAGTGACGTACTTCTGGGCGCCGGAACTGGAATTGACGTTCTTGATTCAGATCAAGATTCAGCGGCTGGTCTGTAGAGATAACAGGAGAAGGTTTAGTGTACCTTTACTTGGTCCACACAAAGTCCCCCTACTCGCACGTGTGTGACATGGTCCCCCCTCAGCCCAGACCCGTTGGGTCAGGTGTACCGGTTTGAGAGGTCGTGGCACCTAGAAAGGGCATCGGCATTGGCTTGTAGAACACCCCAGAGATAAGTGACCAAATACTTATATGGCTGCAGATCCAAAAACCACCTCATGACACGTGGATTGGACTCCCTGTGCAAGGCCATCCACTGTAAGGGCGCATGGTCTGTCATAAGAGTGAATTCACACCCCAAGAGGTGATATCTTAGCTGAGTAATTGCCCATTTAATAGCCAAAGCTTCCCGCTCCATTGCCGCATACCTAGTTTCACGATCCAACAGTTTCCGGCTCAGGTACATAATGGGGTGTTCAACTCCATCAACACTTTGACTCAGCACGGCTCCAAGACCTGTGTCCAAAGCATCCGTCTGGAGAATGAAAGGCAAGGAAAAATCAGGCACCTTTAATATAGGAGCTGATGTAAGGGCCATTTTCAGGTCACTGAATGTAGCCTCTGATGTTTCTTCCCCTACCACGTGATTAGGTCGACCCTTCTTTCTAAGGTTTGTCAAGGGTGTAGCTCTCTCAGAAAACAAACCAGCGATAGTAACCTGCTAAGCTGAGAAAGGTCTGAACCTGCTTCTTGTTTATCGGACAGCGCCAATTCAAAATGGCATCTATTTTAGAACACTGTGGACTCACCATACACCGGCCCACTAGATAGCCTAAATATTTGGCTTCAACCAATCCAAAATAACACTTTTTCAGGTTGATACGAAGCCCAAGTTTTGCTAGTGTCTGCAATACAGCACCAACCTGCTGTATGTCTTCCTCCCAGGTGTTGGAATAGATGACAATGTCATCCAAGTAGGCAGCACTATATGAATTATGAGGATGGAGCACTTTATCCACCAGACGCTGGAAGGTCACAGGTGTTTCATGTAATCCAAATGGGAGGACATGATACTGCCAGTGCCCGCTAGGGGTACTAAATGCTGTCTTTTCCTTAGTGGAGTCCATTAAGGAAACCTGCCAGTACCCTTTACTCATATCTAAAATAGTCAAGAATTTGGCATTTTCTAGCCACTTGAGGAGGTCGTCCACTCGCGGCATCGGACAGGCGTCGAATTGGGAGACTTGGTTAAGCCGACGGAAGTCATTGCAGAACCTCCAACTTCCATCGAGCTTACTGACCATAACGATAGGACTGGACCAGGGACTATAACTTTCCTCAATCACACCTAGTTCCAGCATTCGTCTGATCTCCAGCTCCACTTCAGCCTTTTTTGCCTCGGGAATTCTGTACGGGCGTTCTTGGACCATAACCCCAGGTTACGTCAAAATGTCATGCACAACCAGGGAGGTCCGACATGGGGCCACTTCCCACTACATGGGATATTACAGCTGGGTCGGCGATTTGGTGGTTTCACCAAATAATCGACCAGCCACTTCCTTTCCTTAATTTCATAGGGGCCCTGCCAATGAGCCAGTAATTTGGAATGAGAGGTAGGAACTAAAACCATGACTCGATCTCCTGGGCGGGACTCCCACAGAGACTTACCACGGTTATAGCATCAGACCTGAGCTGCTTGTGCCTTTTCCATGTGAGTTTAAAATATGGGTCTAATCTTCTCAAATCTATTGCATAACTGTGCGATATATTCTAATATATTTGCTGATGCGAGGGCCTCTTCCTCCCATCTTTCTTTTAAAACGTCTAATATGCCCCGGGGTTGTCGTCCATATAGCGATTCAAAAGGTGAGAACCCCGTGGAGGCCTGTGGGACTTCCCGGTATGCAAAAAGGATGAGGGAGAGGAGCTGATCCCAGTTCCTTCTGTCCTCATTGACTACCTTATCTGTTTGAGAGTTTGATTGAACCTCTCTACAAGACCGTTGGTTTAAGGATTATACACCAAGGTCTTTAAATGCTTCATCTGAAGTAGCTTGGCAGTCTCCCTGAACGTCTGTGAGGTGAAAGGAGTCCCTTCATCCATCAGGATTTCTTTAGGGATTCCGACTCGCGCAAATACCCCTACTAATTCCGTGCGATAGCTTTTGAAGTAGCTGAGCTGTCTACAAGAACGACTGCATTCTTTGCAAACTTAAGGGAGTCGTTGTTCCACTGCTCCCTTTTAAATGAAGCCAGGATCTGCCTTAATTGAAACTGCAGGCGTGTTAGAGGATTGGATTCGACCTCAAGGGGCGGGGTTTAATCGCAAGCCGTCTGAGCGCTTGCTAATGATGTCTCTGGTTGCGATGTCCCGGGTGTTTCTTTGTCATCACCAGAGCTGAAGTCCGCTCCCGAGCCAGCTGTATACATGGCATGGAGGAAGTTGAGGGCGCTGAATCAGCATCCGTGACTAGACCTAGTGATTGAGGGAAAGAAGTGACTGTATTACCACTATTAATGTCAGCCCAATCTCTGCCTAGCATTACAGGGAAGGGAGGATTATGCATCACTGCCACCATCAACCTTTTCACTTGACGCCGTCTTGACATATGTAGCAGTTAGCGGATCTATAATACCAGACATCCCTGTGAATACAAGTAATGTGGGTCTTATTCTTACACCACTGTCGCCGTAATACCAAATGGCGAGCAACAACAGAAATGTTACTGCCGAAGTCAAATAAAGCTATTACTTTAATCCCATTAACTAGCACTTCTCCTGTATGCGAACAGGCCAGTGGATTAGCAAGTGCACACCGCGCCTCCCCCCATATCATTCCGCAGACCCCTTCGTTGCTTCGCAACGCCTGCCGATGCGCCTCAGGGTCCACTTGAATACGCTTTGCATTATAGCCGCGGGACTCTGTATTAGGGACGCAAGCACACCCGGGTTCACATAAGTCCCGTTCTGATACTCCCAAGCCGGTTTCTGCCCTGAAGTGTTCTATTGTCTCAGCTAGCGAGACAATATCTGTATACCCCCAGGCCATCTGGGTGATTTTTTCAGGTAGGCTTTGGAGCAATAAAGCACAGGCCACCTGCTCCGCTATTTGATAACTGGACCTTTCATGGAGTTGTAGCCAACCAACCACATTAGCCCATAAAGCCATGGTTTGTTTCTTTGTTGCCTTAGCAGGTTTAAATGTCCAGGCCATTATGTTTCTCACCTGCCAGCCTGGGTTTCTCCCAGCTTTATTAAAGGGCTTGCCCTTCGTAGTATATGTAGGGGCAGTCCCCACACCTGGGAGGCCATAATAAGTATTCAGTGCATTCCCTGATGCACTTAGCTCTAGCCTCTGAGTCCCAGGGCTATTTTTCCACGGATCTTTAACAGGGTGATGGGCAGAAGCATACTCAAGCTCTCCCCGACACACCCCGACTGACGCCCACTCAGCAACTCGGAAGCGGTACTTACCCATCTGATACTTTGTTAGATTAGAAGCATGTGTCGAACCTAGGTTTAAGTTTGACTTCCGATCTCTCCAGGAGGCCATCATCCTGCCGACAATGCCACTGTGAAAATGAACAGACTCAACACACGTAAAAAGTTTTGGGGCAGCCACCCATATAATGTTCCTGGCTGCAAATGTTTTTTTCATTCAATACAGAGCTGTTGACAGTACAGAGTCCAAGATCAAACTGATGAGGGTTGGAAAAGATGGCGGCTTTAAGTGATCAGACCGGACGCGATGTAGGGTAACCGGAAGTGATGTTCTTCTGACATCAGCCTGTGTGCCGGAACCGGAAGTGACTTTCCCCTGGCGCTGGAACTGAACATTACGTTCTTCTGGGCATCAGAACTGGAAGTGACGTTCTTCTGGGCGCCGGAACTGGAAATGACATTTTTGATTCAGATAGGTTTTCCCGCGGCTGGTCTGTAGAGATAACAGGAGAAGGTTTAGTGTACCCTGCCCTCCCATGGTCTGGCGTGGAATTACCTTTACTTGGTCCACACAACGTTCCCCATCTCACACGTGTGTGACAAATTATATCTGTATATGTATGTATGTATACATTTTTTTAAGGAGACTGTTTAACATCATATTCTTGGTTTATTGTATTAGGGCTTACTATGCTTATCCAGAGCTACTGTTTAACATTATTCCCTGGGTTTATCTCTCAAGTCTGCTTAAGATTATATTTTATGCTTATAGTATTTGGGCTGTATTGTCAATAGGCATCTCTATTTTAATCCTTATACATCGCTGCTGGGGTGCTTGTTTTGTTCTGGACGTACTCTGTCCCTAGGTATGTCAGAGGACTGGGACTTTGTGAAGTGTGGTCTAACCTCATGTGAGGAGGCAAAACAGGGATGTGGAGGGGGGGAAGAGAGCAAGCTATCTCTAATCTATCCTTTTAATCCTTATAATTGTAAGTGCCAACGTAACAATAGGCTTCATGGCAATAAGTCCTGGGAAAATTGGAAATTAAGGTCAGAGCTGTCTTATCTTAAGACTATAAAATGACTACAAAAGTTCAGAAGTAATATCTCCATGACTGAACAGTTAACTTTGTGAGCTGGAATGTTAAAGGTCTAAATCACAAATTAAGAGAAAGAAAGTATTCTCTCACTCAACAGGTCTAAATGCTAAAATAGTATTTTTACAGGAGACCCACTTATTAAGCAAGGATCACTTTCGGCTGC
>JANRMT010062856.1:39321556-39347913 GCA_026402145.1 Polypterus bichir lapradei
CACTCCTCTGACATCCTCTCACTTTCCAAAGTTCCATTAAACAATCTGATTAAAAACTCCACTGCCATCTCTCCTAAACACCTCCATGCTTTCATTGGTATGTGATCTGGAACAAAGGCCATTCCATTCTTCATCCTTTTCATAGATGTTCTTACTTCCTCCTTGGTTATCCGTTGCACTTCCTAATTCACTATCTCCACATCATCCAACCTTCTGTCTCTCATTCTCTTCATTCATCAGCCACTCAAAGTACTCTTTCCATCTCCTCAACACACACTCCTCTCTTGTGAGTATGTTTCCATCTTTATCCTTCATGACCCTAACCTGCTGCACATCTTTCCCAGCTTGATCCCTCTGTCTAGCCAATCAGAACAGGTCCTTTTCTCTCTCCTTAGTGTCCAACCTCTCATACAACTCATCATACGCCTTTTCTTTAGCCTTTGCCACCTTTCTCTTCACCTTGCTCCTTATCTCCTTGTACTTTGTCTACTTTAAGCATCTCTCTGACTATCCCATTTCTTGTTTGCCATCCTCTTCCTTTGTATTCTCTCCTGTACTTCCCCATTCCACCACCATGTTTCCTTTTCCTCCTTCCTTTGTCTAGATGACACACCAAGCACCCTTCTTGCTGTCACCCTTACTACTTCTGCTGTAGTTGCTGAGCTGTTTGGTAACTCTTCATTGCCACCCAGTGCCTGTCTTATTTACTCCCTAAACTCAACCTTGCAGTCTTCCTTTTTCAACTTCCACCATTTGATCCTTGGCTCTGCCCTCATTCTCCTTCTATCCTTGATCTCCAACGTCAGCCTACAGACTACCATCCTGTGCTGCCTAACTACACTTTCCCCTGCCACCACTTTGCAGTCTTTAGTCTCCTTCAGATTGACCCTCCTGCATAAGATATAATCTACCTGTGTGCATCTTCCTTTACTCTTGTACGTCACCCTATGTTCCTTCTTCTTCTAAAAATATGTATTCACCACAGCCATTTCAATTCTTTTCGCAAAATCAGCTATCATCTGATGTGGCAGACGACCAGGGATCTTGTCCCACCAGGATGCCTGGAAGAAGGACGGACCAGGAGAGGGGCACTATCATTCCCTGGGCACAAGAGAGCAGCCCCCCTGGGTGGTATCGGGACCACAGTCGTGGAACACCAGAGCTCATGCCTTTTTGGGCTCCATGGCCACTGCCAGGGGGAGCAGAAAGACTTAACGAGCCCGTTTGGTGATGATGTTTCAGGTCATATTTATACAGAAATATAGAAAATTCTAAAGGGTTCACAAACTTTCAAACACAACTGTAATCTACCTGTGTGCATCTTCCACCACTCTTGTACATCACCCTATGTTCCTCCCACAATATGTATTCAACAGAGCAATGCCCTTCCTTTTCACACAATCCACTATCATCTGACCTTCTTCATTCCTCTCCTTTACACCATACCTACAGTACCCATCACCTCCTTGTCTCCACTGTTCCTTTCACCAACATGCCCATTGAAATCTGCTCCAATCACCACTTTCTGTCCTTTGGGTACACTGTTCATCACTTCATCCAACTCACTCCAAAAATCTTCTTTCTCATCCATCGCACACCCACCTTGCGGGGCATATGCACTAACAACATTCATCATCACACCTCCAGTTTCCAGCTTCATAATCATTACTCTGTCTGTCTTTTCACTACCCAAATACTGTTGATATACTGTTCCTTCAGAATAACCCCTACCCCATTTCTCCCACTATCCACACTATAATAGAACAATTTGAATCCACCTCCAATTCACCTGGCCTTACTCCCCTTACATTTAGTCTCTAGCACGTACAATATATCAACCTTTCTTCTCTCCATCATATCGGCTAACTCTCTCCCCTTACCAGTCATACTGCAGAAATTCAAAGTTCCTACCCTCAGTTTTACTGTCTTCACCTTCCTCCTCTCCTCTTTCCCCTGGACATGCCCCACCCCAACCCCCACCTCGTTCTTCAGCCAACAATAGTCCAATTTCCACCAGCACCCTGTTGACTTACAGTACTGGTGGCGGCCATTGTTAACCCAGGACTCGAACAATCCAGTATGGAAATCTATATTGTTGTCTGTATGTTGATGTTATTAACTTGATGTTATTATAGAAGAATTAATTGGATAGGCCTGGTCAGCTGCAGCCTTTGTTGGACTGAATAGTCTTCCCTTGTCTAAATATTTCTAATATTCTTGTGTTCTAATGTTAGTAAAAATTAAAAAAAATAATTATAACACCTGCTCATGTAACTGTAAAAGGTTGCCAGTTGTTGTATTTGTCTGTCTTTAATTGTCTAGTTTGTGTATCCTTATCCTATAGTTATTTTTTGTAACAAAGGTGCCATTTTTTGGTCTACTTGTTATTTATAGTTGTCAAATGCTGTCATGAAGACTCCTTGCTACCACACAAACTCATTGAAAAATAACCATGCTATTAGTGCTAGATGATCAAAATGCAATTTATTCCTATAAAGAAACAAAATCATGAATAACACTGTAAACGGAAATGTCCCACAATTTAAAATGCAAGCACAGTGGCTTGGTAAACATACAGAAGTTTAAAAGTGACAACAAATGAAGAAATTAACATTCTTATGGTTAGGGCTAAGGGGCCCAGAATATGATAGGCTAATTATTCTCAAAAGTGAATTGATTTGAAAGTAGCATGGTAAAAATATTCACTATAAAAGTGCTATATAAAGAAAATAACTGGACATACATCTGTTAATAAATATGTGTCATTAATTCCAGTTTTCTGTGAAGTATGTGGTGTTCAAGTTAATGTACTATGTGTAAAATGTAGACAAACATCATGGTCATACTATATGTTATTATTCCATTGTGTTGAGACTATACTTTAGGTTTTCAGTAAAGCTGAGTATTTTGCTTTTCAATTTAAATTAACTCATCATTATTTTTATTGACTTGATTCCCTTAATGAAGAGCCATATCGAACACATTTACTTTTGATTTATTTAGTTGGTACTGTAGTAGTAGGGTGTGTTACCATGTTAGTCATTATGGATACAATGAGAAGTAAAGCAAAATTACACTTTTTATTGACTAACTGGACAGATTATAATATGTAAGTTTTTGAGGCAACTCAGACCCCTTTATCAGGTAATTTGTAATCAACTACGTTACAAACTGTCTGAAGAAGGGGTGTCAGTTGCCTTGAAAGCTTCTATATTGTAATCACCTCACTTATCCAATAAAAAGTATCATTTTGCTTGATTTCTCATTTAATTGGTGTTTTAATCCAGTGTAACTTTTAAATGAGATATTTGCCTAGTAAAATTATATCATTGTTTTCAAATAGAACAGTAAATGTTTGAGTGAGTTGCACAGGGTCATATAGGGAGTCAGTGGTCAACCATGAACCAGCAGCCTTGTTTTTTTTGTTTTTTGTACATGTAATACATGTCATGCAGTGCAAATGGAAAACCTGGAATATGCTGTATTATGCACAACATTTCTGAGAATCCTTTTAAATGAGTGTATGGAAGACTACATCAGCAAAGGAATTTAATGGTATACAGCTCATGTCAGTAAAAATACTGGAAATGTTCCATCTGCTGTAAGGAGCTGGTTTTAGAGTTACTGTATAATGATCTCTCAGTTTATTGGTGCTTTTGTTACTTTTTTACTTATTTTATTATGCCGACACTGAACAAACTCCATCTCCAGGACATAACAAATCTGGTCATGCATCAAGAATTACATTAACACATTTGAAATCTAACCTAAGTTCCTCTAAGTGCAATTGCTGAGAGCAATTTTAGACTACTTTCTCTGAAAAGATAACCAGAAGCCCTTATGTGAATGAAGGCATTGCTAGCAAAGAAATCCTGTCATTAAGACAATATATCTGCTGTATTCATAGTCAAATTAAAAATATTGGACATTGCTGACTTCCATCCATCTATTATCCAACCCGCTATATCCCAACTACAGGGTCACAGTGCCAATCCCAGCCAACACAGGGTGCAAGGAAGGAAACAAACCCCGGGCAGGGCGCACGCACACACACACAGCACACACTAGGGACAATTTAGAATCGCTGATGCACCTAACCTGCATGTCTTTGGACTGTGAGATGAAACCAGAGTACCCAAAGGAAACCTACGCAGACACGGGGAGAACATGCAAACTCCACGCAGGGAGGACCCGGGAAGCGAACCCAGGTCACCTAACTGAGAGGTAGCAGCGATACCCACTGCACCACCGTGCTGCCCCATTCCTGACTTGATAGTATTAAATAGGTCCTGCAGACTGAGATCTGGGGACTGTGCTGATCTTTGAAGCACACTGAAGTAAGTGTCACCTTCATGGACCCAGTTTGAAGTATTGTGTGTTTTGTGACACGATCCATTACATTGCAGGAAGTATCTGTTTGAAAAAGGGTAGTCTGTGGCCATAAAGGGATGTGTATGGTGAACAACAATATTTAGGTATGCCATGGCACTTGGTATTAAGAAGTGTTAAGAGGCCTAATATGTGCAAAGATAATATTTTCTGCACTGTTACACTATCACGTTCAGGCTGTACTAGAAGGATGGATCTATGGGGCCATGCTGTTTATTCCAAACTCTTACCCAACGATCTGCAGGCCGCAGCAAGAATTGAGGCGATATGTTTCAAATTTTCAGTTGTCCTTCTTGATCCTAGCTGAGATGACTGTAACCCAGCATGATCTTCTACTACTGTAGTTCATCCACTTCAGTTTTCAACTTGTGTATTTATAGCTGCACTTCTGCCAACTATTATTGGAAACAGCAGTTACTTGAGTATCCGTGGCTTTTCTGTTTGAATCAATTTTCTACAGAACTGACACTCACTGTACATTTTTTGTTTATTATGACATTCTCCATAAAATCTACAGTTTGAAAAATCAAGTAAGAATAGAAAGACAAAGTGTCATTGCCCTCTTTTTTTGGCTCAGCACATGTGACTTACAACTGCAAACCTGAGCTCCAGCTCTACACCCTTCACTGACACTTAACTCTTAACTTTAATTAAAATGCAAGTTCTCTGTGGAACACCTATACTAGGCTTCTCTTTGAGTGCTGCATTTTAGTCCCTGATTGATAAGACTATATCAATCATAATCAAATAACACTGGTGCTTGTATAACCAGTATCAGAGATATCTCACACCATTAGGTTAAAGAAAGACAAACCACGTTTGGCATCATTTCTTGTGCTCTAGAGAAACAGGACCTGAAGAAATCAGGAGAAAGCATTGCCTCCATCCCTTGAAACAACACAAACCAAAACAGTAAGTACACTGTCCATTTGCACTTTGGTTCTGACAGCTTCATAGTTATGCATTAATGTACAGTATGTATTTTGGGTTATTGTTATTACACTAAAAGAAAGTAATAACCTGTGTTAGATAGATAGATAGACATTCTTATAGACACAATCACACACTGCCATTTGATTTCTCTACAATGTGTATTAACACATTTTCCATCAAGGATTTTTTATTTTAATTCCAACATTCATAAGCAGAAGTGAAATTCAGTATTCAGGACCCAGTAATTAAATAGTGGCCATGACACCATAAAAAAAAATCATAATAAAAAGTACCCCATAAATAGCCCTTTAAACCCTAAAGCTTTGTGATGAAGGTAACACATAAACACAATAACACAGAACAAAATAACATTTTAACATAAGTAAAGTAAGATAACTATCACTAAAATAAATATTATTGCAGTATGCCCTAGAATTAACAGCAAGTAAAAAATGTAGCAGCAAATGGTTTAGTGCATGAGACTACTGAAACAAATAAAAACTGTGGTATAAGTCACACAGAGTTTACAGTCAGATTTAGTGATGTTGTATTCATTAGTCAATAGCATCCAAAAGAAGCTGCTCCTCAACCTGATAGTGTTAGCCCATAAGCTGCACAATCTCCTACCTGATGGAAGACGGGCAAACAGTCCATGTGCAAGATGAATGACAGCTGCCATAATGGAAGAGGCTTTACTTTTGTACCTGCTGGTATAAATGTCCTTTATAGTGAGCTGACTGCTTCCGATAAGCCACTGAAGAATTAACTCCCCATTGCAGTACTCTCCTGCCTGCTGTACCACACCGTAATACAGGAGGTTAGGATGCTCCCTACCACATATTTGTAAAAAGCCAGTATAGAGGGGCACAGACCAGCCCACTTTACCCTCCTCAAGAAGAAGAGGCAATGGTGGGCTTTCTTTACCAGACAGGCCGTATTGTAGCTCCAAGAGAGGTCATTTGTAATATGCACTCCAGGTATTTGAAGCAGATAACAATTTCAACCTCTTCTCCATTGATCATCATGTATGTATTTTTATACATGGACATTCAATGGTATCTGAAAGGTGACTTAATGACTAGTTTGCAGGCATATTTCTCTGCTGTTATATATTTGACTACATCCATTTTGCCTTGCTGGCTCCTAAAGAACAACTGCAAACAGAAGAATACTATTATTTAAACTCATCTGTCCAACAATATTTCCATTAAATTGTCTAAATCTATTAGTAGCATGGCTGCCCAGAAAAGCTTTACATGTGAGATAGTTATTTTTAAAAGGTCTCTTCCATGGTCAATGCATGGCAACGCTTCAGAATCCTGCTAAAATATTTAGTAGGATTTTCTTCTGAGGATTGCTGCACAGCACTGTGTATTTATGATGCTCTGTTTCCCTCTCCTGGATATAAAAATAATGCAATGCATCAAATTACTGAGTTAGGAACTTAATGACAGGGCATTTCTCTTTTTTAGATGATTGAATCAAATAACGTATATCTGTTTTCCTTAAGTTTGACTTTTCTATTATAATGTATAACACATTGGGGAGAGATGATGTTACTGCCCTGCTGTTGGATGCAATAATATTTACCGGTTCTTGTGTGACAAATAACATTCAAATTAAGGAAAACAAAATGGAAAAATTGCTTAATGCCAGGTATAGTTTTTGTGGCTTTGTATAAACCTGTGTGGGAAAAGTGAGCACAGGAAATGAATAAAGGATGAAAGAAAAAAGTTTTTTAAATCTTATGAAATGTGCAGCCTGGATGTGTATGTATGATACTTTACATAACATGGCAGCAATAAAATACATGTGGGAGAGAGCATGTTCCTTCAGACAGTGAACTACAAAAAATCATTACTGGATTTTCAATAAAAGAAAACAAGAAATATGCAAGAAATATGGGCTTAGGGAACATTAACTCTTTATTTGAATTAACAAGAGGAAGTATCTAAAAAAGTAGCCATTCAGTGTGAATTTCCTTGCATCATTAAAGTGACATACTGTGAATTGTGAATTTCCCCTTGGGATTAATAAAGTATCTATCTATCTATCTATCTATCTATCTATCTATCTATCTATCTATCTATCTATCTATCTATCTATCTATCTATCTATCTATCTACATACTTATCACAAAACTTCTACAGAAAAACTGGTAAAAGCTAAAAATTAATTCTCAGGGACCGCTGAAAATCAAATTAATAAATAGAGAGGCTGTGATAAGAGAAGGCATTGAAAGGCATTTCTGCAGGACATATCAAGAAGAAATTTGTCCTTTATAGGACATGTCATGAGAGGAGAACTGATACTAAACTTATTGGAAAGAAGAATTAATAAACAAAAGGGAAGGAGATGGCCAAGAAGGTGCTGGACCAAAAAAAATCCCAGAAGGATGATGATCAACCCTCTCATAAGGAAGAACACCTGATAAATGTGATTGTGTGCACTGCTGCCTAACCGCTTCAGAGAAATGGGTTTAGCTCTCTGCAAAACACAGGAGTTTAAACAACAGGCCGAACAAATTCATTTCGAGGAGAATGGGAAAATTTCATAATACCTAGAATGGCCAAACACATTCAAATTAAAAGACTGGCCACATATACTAACAGTTCTTTACAAACATGGTATACAGACGGGCTTCTCTGGACATTCAGCATGTTGGTCTTGAAGTAGATGGGCTACAGCTGCAGATGGCAGGTATACCTGTCAGGTATAAACAGGAAGATTAGGCTACAGTGATTATGTATTCGTCTAAATTGGAAGAACGAAAAGTGGAAAATGTCCGATCTAACAAACGTTGAGTTCTGCTGCAGCATGCAGATGGTGGTCAAAATGTAGAGTAAACTTGTGTCCATGGTACAGGGTTGTGATTGTAATGTAATGGAAGTGTGGAATATTTTCTTGTTACACATTAGGTTAGTCATCTATGCCACAGGATTTCTAAGCATTTTTGGGTTACAGCCAAAGTGATTTTAGTTCACTCCCATGCTGGCACAGTCCCTAGATATCAATCAAATTGAAGGCCTTTGGATTGAGGTGGAGTGAGAAGTTCAAAGCATGAATTTATATCTGAATAATCTGCAAAACTGCCTGAAGTTACTGAGTCAACAAGGACCAAATCCATAACAAATGTTTCCAAATCCTTGTTGAATCCATATTTCAAGGAATTCACACTGTCCTGAAATCCAGAGGAGGTTCTACCTGGCATTGTACAGGTGGACTTTCTAAAATGACCACTGAGTGCCTATACAATGTGCAAACTAATTTTGTTTCTTAAAGTATTTATCATGGTTCTCATTAAGCTTAAATTTAATTGATTTAATAAACCTGGAGTGGTGTTATCATTTTTTAAATAATGAGATAAAGCACTGTCATTGATGTCTAATCACTCAGTTCACTTGATATTTCTCTAAGACCTACTTGGAAATGTGACCAGATTCTAAATCAAAAATACACAAATACTTTCTCTTTAAATTGTTGTTATCTCTTAATCATGTTTTCATTTTGGAAAGCACTTGTTGATGGTTTTCTCTGTGAAAAGTGCTCTGTAAAATAAAGAATAATTTGGACAAGCTCCAGAAGTCAAGCCTTTACTTAGAAAGATTTCACCTGTGAATGCACATGATGGCTCAGCAGCCTTCCGTTTTCAATGTATGTTAATGGGCAACTTTAAATGGGGCCACTGTGCATGGGTATGGGTGTGTGTGCAAGTATGCCCTTGTGATGGACTGGCACCCTGATACCCCAATGGCCTATTAAAAGCAAGATGTTAAACTAATTGGACTGATAGCCAACAAATCTAGCAGGATGAACTGATATCAATTTATCATATTTGTCTGTCTGTGTCCTTAAGGTTAGCGTATATCACAAAAATATAATCGGCTTAGAAGCATCATCCTAGTCATTACTTTTTTTCGTAGGCCAGATTTTAATTTATTAAGAAATCTATTACAAAACAAACCACTACAGTGGGAAGAAAGAGGGCTTTGTTTGAGTAACCATTTCTCAGTAATATATGACATTGCAAACATGCAGTGACACTTTGGCCTGTCTCCAAAGAGGTGACAGTAGTTTGTCCAGAGTATTCTTTGTTTGCAATCAGAATTGTTAGACACTTATTCACTCACAGGTCAAACAAAAGCTTGGCAAGGTGCATTTCTATCTCTTAATCTTCAAAATTAAATTTTAAAGTCTCCAAAATGTGTAACATATATGTTTGGAGTAGGACATTCTTTTGTTTGTGCCATGTGATGGAGAAGTCAGGGTGTTATGTTGGGTGGAAGGTTCGTGCATCGTGTCTAACTCCTGTCACCTGAAAGGGTCTAATGAGGCAGCCTGAGGGTACTGCAAAATTTATTGAACATGGATAGTTCAACAGAGCCTGGCCATTTAAGTGAAATATGGGAAAAAGTCCAGGATCTAATATATCGAAGAACCTCAAAGAGGTACACTACTAAGGGGGGCAGCTTGAATTGGAGTGTTACCCATTACAGCAGAAGTTCCACAGGAATGGTTGCATAAAATCATGTTTATCCACAGATATGAGAGCTTGAACTTGTGATAATTGTATGATGTGGACAACAATGGCTCTTTGGTAGGTTGGTTGACTATTATTAGAATAAATATTCAGACATTCAAAAAACCATGAACTAGCCATTTGCATTTCTACCCAAAACATGAAAATAAGCTTCAGATTACTGCAGAAAGGGGATCATAAAGTTAAGTTTTTGAACTCTCCTGTCTCAGTTATTGACACACTCAAGTTTAAATGGTTTCCCATATTGGCTGAGTGCACTGAAATTCTTACTTGTTCATTATGTTTGACCAACATGCAACACACAATATGTCACCAATCCCCAGTTTCCTGATCAGCAAGCATTATTAGTCAAACATTGACCTTACTTTGAAACTTTTATAATTCATTCCAAAGATCCAAAGTGAGTCACTCCCTAGTGCTCTGATTGTAAGACATTTTGACATGTCTAAAATATTTAATTCATATCATTTGGCAAAGAAGTTTTATCAATAATACTTGTTTTTCGTATACTCTTTAAGAAATAACAAAAGAAAAAAGATACCAGCCATTTGTATGTGATTGGTTTCAGTTCAGGGTTAGGAGGTACAAGCATAAAGAAGAATCCAACCCTGAACAAGGTGGCGGTCCGTGAAATCATACAATAACTTACATCTGGTTGATTTAGAGTCACCAGTTAACCTAACACTCACAACTTTGTATAATGGAAGGAAACAAAAAAACCTACATATGCAATGCAAACTCCATGCAGACCATGAAACACTTGGATTTCAAATGTAGTCCCCTGGAGCTGTAGGGTGGCAGCGCTAAACACAGAGTTACCATTCTGCCCCTCTATTCTGTGCACCATTAAATTATTGAAGAATGTCCATGTATTTAAAACAATGTGGTTGTTAGGAATTGCAGAGATCTAGTAATTTTTCTTCCAATTTCCGAGTCCATCTAATTCAAGTATAGCGGCATTTTGAAGGCAAGAGTGGAGGGGTGCGATTCTATTAAAGCAGCATAAAATACAAGGAAGGAATTAGGACTGGTGTGGGAACTGCAGAATTGTGTCACCTGCATCCCCACACTTGCTTATTTTGGGTTAATATACAATAGAATACAGTACAATTTATTTTTGTATAGCCCAAAATCACACAAGAAGTTTCACAATAGGCTTTAACAGGATTTGCCTTTTGACAGCCCCCCAGCCTTGATTTTCTTAAGAAGACAAGAAAAAACTCCCAAAAAAACCCTTGTAGGGAAAAAATGGAAGAAACCTTGAGAAAGGCAGTTCAAAGAGAGACCCCTTTCTAGTTAGGTTGGACGTGCAGTGGGTGTCAAAAAGAAGGGGATCAATACAATACAATACACAGAACAGAACACAAGTAATCCTCATAGCAATATAATAGTGCAATAGGAATATTACAAGTACAGAGCAGACTTCAATAGTAGATGAACATCACTTCTGTGTATAATGATGGAGTACTGTCAGCACATTTCTGTACGTACTAGAATTGATTTGATAAATAAGAATTAAACTAAGCGAGTAGAGTGCCTGTAAGCCCAATGTCCTTTTTTAGCCTGTGCAGTAAAATTGAATGGCAACTGGTGTCAAACACTGCGCTTAAGTCTAACAACATAATTACAATGGAGTTTCCTTCATCAAAGGATATCAGAATGTTGTTTATAACACGCGTTAGTGACGTTTCTGTACTATGACCAGTGCGGAAACCAAACTGGAATTTCTCAGATAAATTGTGATGCGTAAGGAGTGACTGAAGCTGATTGGCAACTACTTTTTCAAGTATTTTAGAAAGAAAGGGTAAATTTGAAATGGGACTGTAGTTATTAAGAATGTGTGGGTCTAGGTCTGACTTTTTAAGTAATGGTTTGATGACTGACACTTTTAGTGCGTCAGGTACTGTGCCATGCAATAATTAACTATTAATAATATTAAGTGTAGGCGCTGCAAGAACATCCATTGCACTTTTTACTAGTTTTGTTAAAATCGGATCTAAGGAACAAGTAGTAGGTTTCATTTTAGAAATTAAAGTCAAGACTTCCTGAGATGTTACAGGATTAAAATTTCTAAAGTGTTAAATGCAATATGAGAAAAGGTCTGCCAAGCTAGTATGTGGTTTGCACTGTAATGCCGAGATCTGGGATCTTATATTTTTAATTTTCTCATTAAAGAAGTTCATAAAGTCTGTACTGCTAATATCTGATGGTATTTTGCAATGTAGATCTGAATTCCCATTTGTAAATTTAGGCACTGTTCTAAACAGTACTCAAGTATTTTTATTATTGCTATCTATTATTTTAAAAAAGTAGTCTGAGTGAGCTTTAAAGAAAGCGTTTTTATAATTTTTGACACTCTTTGTCCATGCAATTTGAGAGAAGTATATTGACCTAGTGTGTATGTCTTTGCGATATGAGTGGAAAACCACAATACTGCAGAAAACCCACACATACAGAATGAGAATGTACAAACTCCACAACTACTGGCTAGACCAGAATTTACATAAACCCAATGTAGTGGATGTAGTGAGGCAGTCTTGTCTTCTAGCATTCTAAAAGAAATTACTGTAAAATTTACCAGAATTAAAATTATGTTATAATTAGAACAGAGAGACACCCAATGCATAGAAAAATATGATTAAAAAGATTATTTTATTAAGAATACAATTGCAGTGGTTCGCAGCTAAAATTGAGTGCTCAGGATTAGTTTTGGATCAAATTAACTAAAGTAGAGCTAGTGAATAGAATAAGTACTAAAATGCATTTCTGCAAGGACATAGTGAGAAGAAAAATGTCCTTTGCAGGACATGTTATAAGGGGGTCAGCAGAAGGTACCATACCAAATTTTAAAGAATTAATGGAGAAACTGAAAGAGGCTGAGGAGGTTGACAATATTGCAAAAAGTATGATTAGAACATTAGAGCATTAAAACAATCCAGACGAGAGCAGGCATTTAAGCCCAACAAAGCTTGTGAGTCCTATCCACTTAATTCTTCTAAAGTAAGATGTTGAGTTTTGAAAGTCTCTAAAATTCTGCTGTCTACCACACTAATTGACAACTTATTCCATGTGACTATGGTTTTCCTGCGTAAAGAAAACCTTTCTCATGAAAAACTTCCATTGGAAGTGAATACTGGCGTTTCTGTCTGCCACTGGTGCTCTGTTTGTGTATTTTATCTAGTTGTTTTTACATGTTTTTTGCCTAATCAGATCTTCCTTTGCCTTTGCATTGGATTAAAAACTGATAACACGTATTTGCGTCCCTTGCCTCTTTTGGCCTTAACACAAGCCCTCATAGAACTGTTGGCTGCAACCTCTGTGGGTAAGTGAAAGCTTTCTCACTGATTGCTAGCTCAAGTAACTAGCTTTGATGAACAGGTGGTAGAAACTGCTCCTTGTCAATTACTGAGTACTTGTGGAAATCCCAGTGGTGATGGTCTACTGGCTAACGTGTTATTTTAATTGGGCCGAGCAGATACACAAGAGGTATATTGTTTTGCTTCCAATCTGGAATTTGCTTGGGTGATTTCTGGAAATCTACTATGATAAACCTCAATTGGTTGTCATGGATTACTATCTCTACTTTGTTATCTAATGCAGTCACATCTACAAAACTAAAATACTCACCAGATGAATTATATCGACTTCGAACAAACTATGAATTGCCTGCTGATCTCCTGCTGAACCGCAGCAGTCTCCGACGACCAAAGTACATTCACTGGGGGTCTCGTCATTGTTTTTGTCTCAGCAGGAGTAGCAGTGGGTCTATTCCTTCACTTTGGTCTGAAGGACGCTCTTGTCTACGTATTTTTGAGCGAGGTGTTGATCATAACATGCTGATTCCTCTGGTAAAATCATCGTAATATGTGTCCATAGGCACTTTGAAGTTTGGATTATTTAATACTTGATCTGTTTCTAACAAGGCTCTGCTGATTGGTGATTTTTTTATAGACATTAAGATGGACTGTTTATGTCTTATGGAGACTTGACAGCAACCAGGTAATTATTTTTATCTAAATCAAGCGCACCCTCTAGGGTTTGTCTGCATCTCTAAATGCTGTTCTTCGGGGAAGGGAGGCAGTCTCGCAATAATTTATCGCAAAGACATAAAATTATAACCGATACCTCTTCCAGCATACCCATCCTTTGAACTGTTTGCTGGCAAACTCGGATATTCACCTATTATAATTGCTGTTTTATATAGACCTCCAAAACTATCAAGTGTTTTTATTGCAGATTTTTTTTCTGTTGTAACAACTTTGTGTGCAATTTCTACTAATATCATCCTTATGGGTGATTTTAACATACACTTTGACACTTCAACTGATGCACTGACAAGTGATTTTAATGAAATCCTTGACTGTTTTAATTTAATTCAATATGTCATCTTTTCAAATCATAACAAGGATCATATTTTAGACTTAGTTTGCTGCTCTGGTATCATACTTCACAATCTTGTTCCTACTGAATTACCCATCTCGGATCATGAAATGATTACATTTGATGTTAGCTTACCTTTCAGTAAAATTAAGTTTCAGCGTATTTCATTTCGTAATGTCAAGCTTGTAAACCCAGAGAGCCTTATAATTTTTTTGCAATTACAGCCTGTTTCTCCTTCTGCTACCACACCATCAGAGTTAGTAGACTATTACAATGCTGCTCTGTCTTCTGCCTTCAATACACAGCTACCTTAAAAATATGGACTATTTCATTTATTCGCACTGCTCCCTGGTTTACATCTGAACTCCATCAGCTCAAAGCCTCGGGCCAACAGTTGGAGCACCTAGCTAAAAAGATGGGTCTTGTTGTACATAAGGAAATGTATTAAGATCATATGTTAAAATACAGAAATGCTCTCTCTGCTGCTAAAACGTTATACTCTTCTAACATTATCAATACAGGAGGAAAAATACTAGAGCTCTTTTTTCTACAATGAATAGGCTAATTACACCACCAGAAAATGTCACTCATCATAACCTCTCTGTTAAATACTGCTGTATTTTCTTTGGATTTCTTCAACTCAAAAATTGAAAAAATCTACCAGCAACTTGCTTCCTCTATTTCTGCAGAAAATGACATACTTTCCACTATCACCCATATTCCCTTACCAACCACCTTATTCTCAGATTTCAGTTTACCAGCTGAAAATGATAACTCGGAGCTTATAACAAAATCTAATTCTTCCACGTGCCAATTAGATCCAATACCTACAAGCTTTGTTAAGTCCTGTCTGTCACATATTTCCCCCATGATAACTACTATAGTTAACTATTCCCTTAATACAGGCACGGTCCCCCTCTCATTAAAAATGGCCTCAATTACTGCAATTCTGAAAAAAACCTGGCTTAGACCCTAATACCCTTAACAATTATCAGCCTATTTCAAATGTTCCATTCATATCTAAACTTCTTGAAAAGACAGTTGCCTCCCAACTTAAGAAAAGAAAACCTTTTCAAACAGTTTCAATCTGGGTTTCATCCTAAATACAGGACAGAAACTGCCCCGGTCAAAATCACAAATGATCTTCTCCGAGCAGCTGACATGTGACTTTTATCAGTTCTTGTACTTCTTGACCTTGGCTTTGCATTTGACACCATATCTCATCGGATACTTTTGAAACGACTAGCTAGTTTTGGAGTCTGTGGCCTTGTCCTCCAATGGTTTTCTTCCTACCTCACTTATAGGATGCAATTTGTTTGAAAGGGCTTTAAATCTGAGAATGCACTCATTACTCTGGGAGTTCTGCAGGGTTCTGTTTTGTGGCTGCTTCTTTTTCTCATTTACAGTATATTTTCCCATTAGGTAATATCTTTTGGCACCATGGCATTAAATTTCATTGCTACGCTGATGATGCACAGCTGTATGTATCCACTAAATCCATTTCTGTTTTCCCTCCTGATACTCTTATGTCATGTCTCCAAGACATAAAGTCATAGATGACTCATAATTTTCTCTAATTAAATAGCAATAAAACTGAGGTGCTACTCATTGGTTCTAAGTCCACACTTGCTAAGGTTAACCATTCTTCTATTTTAATTAACAATATTAACACAAACATCTCTTCCCAGTTTAAGAGCCCTGGCGTCATTCTAGACCGTACCCTCTCTTTTTCTTCCCATATAAGTAACATTTCTTGGACTGCCTTCTTTCATCTCCAAAACATTTCTAGACTTCGTCCTGTTCTTACGCAACACAGTACTGAAGTAATGGTTAATGCCCTAGTCACTTCACGTACAGATTAATGTAATGCTATTCTATCTGGCATCCCATAAAAACTTATCCATCGCTTACAACTTATTCAAAATTCTGCTGCTAGGATAATAACCTGTTCTAAATCCACTGAACATATTACCCCTGTTCTCTCCTAACTTCACTGGCTCCCTGTTAACTATCGAATACAATATAAAATACTGCTCTTAAAATTTAAAGCTCTCCATAATTTTGCTCCTCCCTACCTCAGAGATCTCCTTCAGACATACACTCCCTCTTGCTCACTCAGATCCTCATCTGCAGCTCTACTTTCTGTACCAAACATCAAACTCCGTTCTATGGTAGGTCCTCAACTCTGGAATTCTCTTCCCTCTCATATCCGTCAACTAAACTCAATAACACATTTTAAAACTACCCTCAAAACTTATCTTTTCAAACTGGCATACCAATTATGAATTTAACACTGTTACTGTCTGTTTTCTTTGTATGTTTGCTACTACCTCTGTATCTTATTGCTATTTGATTTTATCATTCTCTTTGTTTTTATTTTATTAATGTTGTTTAAATTTATTGTAAGGTGACCTTGAATGTTAAGAAAGGCGCCTATTAAATAAAATTTATTATTATTATTGTTAATGTTTGTGTGAAATTTACCCTTAACAAGTTTCCAACAGTGTAATTGTGTTCTTGTTTAACTCCTCTTTAAATAACGGTCTCTATGCACTGTACTAATTTCCTTCATAACTTGAAACTCTTCAATTGTGTCTCCTCTTAATCTTCTTTTTGTTTAAACTGAAAAGGCTCGGCTGTTTTAATCTTTCCTCATAATTTATCCCCTGTAGCCCTGGAATCAGCCTAGTCGCTTTTGTCTGGACTTTTTCTAGCACTGCTACATCTTTTTTGTAGCATGGAGACCAAAACTGCACATAGTACTCCAGATGAGGCCTCACCAGTGTGTTATAAAGCCTGAGCATATCCTCCTAGGACTTGTACTCCACACATCATGGTATATAACCGAACATTCTATTAGCCTTCTTAATTGCTTGTGATCACTGATGGGCAGGTGAAAATGTCGAGCCCACTAGGACTTCTCTCCTCAACAGATGTACTTTCATTTTTAAAACCTCCAATTGTGTATTCAAACCTAACATTTTTACTTCCTATGCGTAATATTTTACAATTACTTACATTAACTTGCATCTGCCACAAATCTGCCCAAGCCTGTATACTACCCAAGTCTCTCTGTAATGATTTAACGGATTCTAGATTATCTGCAAACAAATCCACCTTTCTTGGTATCATCTGCAAACCTAACCTGCTTGTTATTTATATAATAATCCAAAACACAAATATATTAAAAATAGCAGCGGCTCTAGTACTGAGCCCTGTTGGACACCACTCTTAACATTACTAAATTCAGATGTTACTCACAACATCATTCTCGGCTTCCTGTGTTTTAGCCAATTTTGCATCCATCTACACATGACACTCTGAGCTCCCAGTTCTTTTACTTTGATGCCCAACCTCACATACAGTATGGCACCTTATCATTTGCTTTCTGAAAGTCCAGATAAATAATGTCACATGCTCAACTTTGATCAAAACACAATGAAATGTAGATATATACTGTGAATTCCAGATTTACGAATGTTTCAAGGCATACTGTGCAGTAATAAATGATTAGTACAGTACTTTACTATATTATATTCTTTAAACGGTTATGCAGAAATACTTTTTTTTTTTTTGTTAAATGTATATATATTGATATGAAATACATAGATTACATTTATACACATACAATTAGCTTCTGCAAGACAAGACATATTAATTACACTGCACTACAATAACAATAATTGTTAAGCTGTGAGTTGGAGTCCTTTAAAAATAAAAACATTCAAAGACAAATTGCATAACAACAAACAGTATTGCTGAAGATCAACTATAGCATATTTTATATGCTCAATAATTAAGCAGTTCTATTTACAGAGAAAAGGAGTGTCAACTAAAGGGTCTCTAAGGGAGCTGACAAGTGTATTAAAATAATTATTGTACGTAGTATTTGAACAAGATGGTAAAACACTGCAGACTCATCCTGCTGCTGTGTATCTGTCAATCACAGTACTTTTAATAGCTAAGTGCTGTCTTTTTTAGGTTTCATTTGGCTGTTGAACTTTTGGAATCTGTTCCCTGATCTAAACCACATAGACACAGAAAAGAGCTGAGAGTACTAAAAAAGACAAAAATCTTCTTGTGTTCCTGGTGTTCTAGATATTCTTGCTCTGACAATGTGCTGGCTCCCTTTATTGGACAACTGTTAGTCTGTGTGAAATGAATAGCCTTGACAAACAGAAAAAAGGTTTGGGGCAGCTACCCGTATACTTGAGCCCTGGCTGCAAAAGGCAAAATGAATTGCACAGATGTGTACAGGATTGAGTCCAACATAGAACTGAGGAAACATAGGGAGTTGTCTGGGTTTTAAGGCAGGGAACCGGAAGTGATGTCAGGGTGGCCGGACCCAGAAGTGACGTCATTGTGGCTGGAATCAGGCAGAATTTCCCGTATTTGGTCAGCAGGAATAACAGAGAAAGAGTTAGCGCACCCCTCCAACCCCTGGCCTGGCAAAGAATTACCTTCATTTGGTTCTTTTAGCTGCCTCCCATGTGCATCTGTGTGACACACATCCCCTCACCCCACCCACCCAAATCCATTGGGTCGGGCATACCTTTCCGAGAGGTTGTGACTCCAGGAAAGGGCATCAGCATTGGCTTGCAGGATGCACTGGTGATAAACAACTGAAAACTTGTATGGCTGTAAGACTAAGAACCATCTTGTGATTCACAGGATCAACTCCCTGTGGATGGCCATCCACTGTAAAGGCTCATGGTTCATCACCAGGGTGAACTCGAGACCCCAAAAGGTAATACCTCAGCTGAGTAATCGTTCATTTAATCACCAAGGCCTCCAGGTCCACGGCCGCATATCTGGTCTCTCGGTCCAGTGGTTTCCGACTCAGGAACATGTCGGGGGGTGTTTAAATCATTGATGCTTTGCCTCAGCACGGCTCCAAGACCTGTTTCTGAAGCTTCTGCCTGGAGGATGAAAGGCAAAGAATAGCTAGGAGCTTTCAAAACTGGAGCTGACATAAGTGCATGTTTTAAGTCACCAAACGCAGCTTCTGTTTTACCATCCCATACCACATGATTTGGTTTCCCCTTCCTTGTGAGATTGGTCAAGGGCATTGCTCTCTTGGAAATACGGGGTACAAACTGGTGATAGTATCCTGCCAAACCGAGAAAGATCTTTAACCTGCCTCTTGGTTATCAGATGGGACCAATTCAACTTTGGAACACTGTGGTTGCACCGTACTCCAGCCAACTAGGTAGACCAAATATTTGGCTTTGATACGAAGACCAGCTTCTCCCAATGACTGCAACACAGCTTGTACCTGCTGTAGGCGTTCCTTCCAGGTGCTGGAATAGATGATAACATCATCTAGGTAGGCAGAACTATAGGAGGTATGGGGATGGAGCACTTTGTCCACCAGATGCTGGAAAATTGTGGGTACCCCATGTAACCCAAATGGAAGGACACGATACTGGCAGTGCCCAATAGGGGTGATGAAAGGCTTTTTTTCCTTCACGGAGTACATTAAAGGAACCTGCCAGTAGCTCTTTGTCATGTCAAGAATTTGGCTTGTCCTAGCTGCTTGAGGAGGTCATCCACTTGTGGCATCGGATATGCATCGAATTGGGAGACTTGGTAAAGCAGATGGAAGTTATTGCAAAACCTCCAATTCCCATCAGGCCAATACGATGGGAATGGACCAGGGACTATGACTCTTATCTATAACACCTCGATCCAACATTCGTTAGATCTCCAGCTCCACTTCTGCTCTTTTTGCCCCGGGAAGTCGAAATAGGCATTCTTGGACTATTACCCCTGTATTTGTGACATTGTTATCCGCAATCAGGGACACCCCTCTGGGACAGACAGGATAACTGCCTTGAGCTCCCCTTATTGATGGGCGGTCAAATTAGAACCAAATTTAAGATCTAATTCATGTGCAAAAAGTGAGCGGGGCAGTCCAGAAGAGGGATCGGGGTCACTTTTCTTCCACGTTTTCAGCAGATTCACATGATAAACCCACTGGCCTGGTCAACGATTTGGTTGTTTAACCAAATAGTCAACAAGTACCTTCCTCTCCTTAACTTCATAAGGGCCCTGCAAAGTTCTTGCTGACTATGCTAATGGGAAATAAATAGCCTTGACACACAGAAAAAAGGTTTGGGGCAGCTACCAGTGTACTTGAGCTCTGGCTGCAAAAGGCAAAATCTGTACAGGATGAGTCCAACACAGAACTGAGGAAACATAGGAAGTGGTCTGGGTTTTAAGGCAGGGACCCAAAAGTGATGTCAGGAGGGCCAGACATGGAAGTGACATCATCGTGGCTGGACCCGGAAGTGACCTCATTGTGGCTGGACCCAGAACTGACTTCATTGTGGGCGGAATCAGGCAGAATTTTGCATGTTTCTTCTGCAGAGATAACAGAGAAAGAGTTAGCACACCCCACTACCCCCTGGCCTTTGTTAATATAGCATCTTTCTCAAACCCAATGCCACTTTATAAAATATATAAAAATATAAGAAGCCAGAAAGACACAATATAGTTACATTCTATAAGGGTTACAAATCTGAAACAAGAAAAGGTTAATTAAAGAGAAAGGTTTATAATTTAGTCTTAAAAGAAGGAAATGAAAGCAGTCTCACATATGTTAAGGTAAGGAGTTACAGATGCGGCTGGGCCATAACCCAGAATGGCCTACCACCCTAATAAGAATGTTTGATCTGCTGGACCATTAGGTGTCAAGTACTAGATAACTTAATGGTATATGGATGATTATATCTGTGAAGGATGTGGGAAAGATATGTAAGATCTAGATTGTGAAAAATTTTAAAAAAGAGACAACCAGTGCCAATAATAAAGGTGCTGTACCATGAGAACAGTAGATGCTAACAGATTTCAGAAGTTAATCAGTTCTGGGCACTAGCATGGACTCCCTGGAGGCAGCAGTACAGACAAGGATATTGGTAAGTCGCATGCTTTCATGCATGATTTCTGACACCTTCGGCATGACAGCCTAGTATTTAACACAAGGTTAATTGTACAATTATGATTAAGTAATGTATAGTCTTGACAATATATTTGACATTTTAATCTATTAATTTTAAAAAGAAAATGGACATTTATTTTGTTTGTCGACTGCTTATACTTGGAGTGTATTCTGCATACTTTTTGCATTTTTCTGACTGCAGTTAACATGCGTGGACTTCTTCCACTTTGAAATCAATAAATTATCTGTCTAGCTAATCTTTAATTTGTTTGTGCAATGGTCTCTTTTTTAAGCGGTGTAATTGGACCCATTGATTGATGGAGGCTGTAAGGTTGAATTCAAGAATTCATTCATGCACCTGATCATTCTTACTATAAAGCATATAATTAAAGGATATTGTCTTAATAAAAAATAACACCTGAAAACAAGAAGTGCAGACTATTGAGATATAAAAGGACAAGATTTGTAGAATGCATGGACCATATGATATATGATATGATATTTTTATCCTGGAACAATAAGAAATGTTTAAAAAAATAAAGTGCATTGTATTGATTTGTTGTGAGAGAAAAAAATAACAAAGCTGGGGCTCCTGTTCTTTGCTAAAGAGCCTGTTAGGAAAGAATGTATATATAAATCCTATGCAGTTCAAGCAAAACAAACTATGTGGACTCAATGCGTTGGGTGTCTGTACATTCTGTTACACACCAGCCAGTAGTTCAGGGAGCTGTGGACAGAGGAGGGTTACTAGCTGAGGGATACTAATCAGCCCTACAGTGACTGACTGCAGACATATGTCTTTGTGTGGGAGGGCAACTGCTGTCTCTGTTCATTAATATTCAGAGAGTGTTGCATCCGTTTCTGACAGTAACTCCCATACACTACAAGATCGATTGGATACGGTCCTTAACTGCAAACTTTTGTCTAATGAGATGCATTACCATGCAGCTCTCTGAATAAAACATCTGTCTTATTGAAAAAAATTGCAAATTCTTCCGGTTCTATCCATTGTGTGGAATTTTATTGGCATGCTTTGGTAAACAAGTGGATGCAAATCTGCAAGTCAAGTCCTGAGTTGTGACCTCTCAGTAATTGAAGTAAACACTGAGCAGCAACGCTGACCCTTCCTTTCCTGTTTGACAGAGAAAATCTACAGAATGTACCATTAGAAACCATTTGGTTTGTATGCCTTTATCTGTTTCATATTTTTCTAAAGTACAAAAATTAATGAGTAATAAAAAATGAATTAATCAATATTTTTTTTCTAAAAATTGCTTATGGGGTTGTTATCCCAAAACAATCTGCAGGACAATATGCATTACAGGTGTACGCATACAATAATAGGAGTAGCACTATAAAAAATCAACAAAACATTACATATAAGTATTTAGACCAAACTGATGATATTTCTAAACCATTGTGAGAAGCACTAAAATTTTAACTGAGTTTGCTAAGTCAAGAACGGCATAGTAGTTCAGTGGTGAGTGCAGCTGCCTCATATACTAGATCCAGAATCCTGGGTTTGATTGCTGCCTAGAGTCTGCACATTCTTCAAATATCTATAGTATGTGAGTTTTTCTTCAGGTACAGTGTTTGTTTTTCTCACACCCCATTTTAGGTTAACCATTCAGTTCTTTCCAGTCAAGGAATACAATCAACACAGTTTTCAGCAGTAAGTGACTCTTAGAAGGGAAAAATGTAGGACAGGACACAAAACATTACAACGGCAGAAATGAATGTCCAAAGTGTGACTTCAAACTCAAGTGACAGAAATTGGGAAAAAGACCAAGAGCAATAATTTAAAAAACTACAAGCACAAAGAAGAATTTCCGTTATTTTATTAGAACAAAATTCGGACATTATTTTTAATTCTCCTTTAAAAGATGTCTGCTATGATGTAAGACACTGTGTACAACAACAATAAAATTTATTTCTACACCTGTGGCCCATTTTCATGGTATCTAGCTGTACGTGCTTTTCAAGTTAAGGAAAAATTACAAGGAAAAGGATAAAAAAAATAAACAAAAATAAATAAATAAATAAAAGCAACATAACATAATACAGATGCATCTGGGTGTCATAACAAAGGCGACACTAGACAGAGTGACTTATACAGATTCAAAAAATCTCTAGAAAATGTAAAGTAAATATTACAAAAAAATAGAAATAATGCTAAGTATTACCAGATCTTGGCAGAGGACACCTTTTATAACATGTTTAATAAAGCATCTATCAGGTGTATCAGGACAAAATCAAAATAAATCGAGAGATGCAAATCCCTAGCACGGCGGTTCTCAACCTGTGGGGAAGTAACAAAAAAGGGGGCGCGAAGATGTGAAAAAAAGAAAACAAGAATTGAAAAATACATCTATTGAAACCAAAACAAATTAATTTAAACTACATTCTGATCCTAGAAAAATAAATATAGAGTTAGATAAATGTCGATAAAAGTTAAGTAGGTATAATAAAACTTGTAGCGGTGTATCGGCAGCAAAAAATACAGGAATAAATTTTATTAAGGTTTCAAGAAAACGTTAGTGGGGCGCGAATAAACTGTTATGAAAACTCTGGTCGCAAATACTTAAAGGTTGAAAAACGCTGCCCTAGCAGGAACTGAAGAAAGTTCCTCCAGGCCATGACCAAGCTACTGAATTATATAATTAATACAGGATCCATCACAGGAAGAGTATTTTTTGCACTTCATATATATTTATAATATCTACAATAATGGGATTAATACATAAGCACTAGAGTAATAGTAACTAGTAATCACCACCTTCAATCAAGAAACACAAACCAACATAAATATGTAAATGTGTTGGTAAAGCCAACAGTACTAATTTCCTGTACTGTATTATCTTTAAAAGACCCATTGAATCTGGGGATAGCTTCTGTGATGGAATCCCTGATTAGAGATCTTCAGAGATCTACACTATGGCAGCAGACATGAGCAGCTTTGTGTAAAGAGTTAATCCAGACTCAAAATCACAAAAATCGGATGACAAATCAAGACCCATATTCACTTGAATACATAAACAAAAGAATATTTTTTACTAGTAAGAGCATTTATTTTATTATAATGAAGCTCAGACACACTTTTAAATGCACGCTAACTGCATAAAGATGATTGCCTTTATGTCACAAGCCACATCATGTGCTCGTGCACCCATCTGTACAAAATGCCATGTTGTCCTGAATTGTGGTCCCTAATAAATCTTTCTAGAGTTTAATTACTTTTTCTGGTTCATCTGTTATTTTTTCTGATGTTTTAAATTTCATAGAATTTAGTCTCATGTTTGTTTTGTTATTGAACTTATTTTATTGAAATATTTTGTAATTTTTGCAACTCCATCTCATTTTATTCAGTGTGCACCACCATTTTGTGCATTCATCACCAGCACATATGTTATTTCATCTGTAATACTAAACAGAAAACTTTGGGACCACAAATACAAGAAACAGTCCACTACAAAATATAAACAGTGATAAGAAATATTTCTGTCATAACAGTAACAATACACCTACTTCAAAGAAACCACACAGAAATATCACAAGTTAGAAGTTCCTAAAAGTAAGTAAAAAGCAAATCCACTAGTTTTTATAAATATCCTTATCAACATCCTGATGCTTGATTTAAAATGTGTCCCAAGCTTCTTTGTATTTACCGTATAATTTATTTTCACTTAAATAAATAATCAGTGGTAAGCTGCTTCAATAAATATTTTGCTATGAATGGCTTATTAATAAAATAAATGAAGTCAATTGATTGGCTGTATCTCCTCTGTGAATCTGGTTTAATCTAATGGACACAGATATTTATAAAGCATCTGTTTTTAGCAGTAAAACACAAATGCAATAATTGACAAACTATAAACATTAATTTATCTTGTATAGTCTCACCTGAACAGGTTCCAGATAACCCTGAACATGACAGGCATAAGCTAGTCCTTTCCCCCCGACAAACTAACAATATACAGACAATGCACAACTGGTCAAGTTAAGTATTGTGCTCCGAGAATAATGACTGCTTTTCTCAGATCCTTCATCATATCATATCTCACAGGTGAATAATTACTTAGCTATTAGATAAAGTGGCTCCAAGTATAGCATAAGCAGCATGCAAAAAACAATTAAAATATTATTCAATTCATTCAATATCCTATAAAACCTAGTAGTTACTTTTGTACAAAATTTATGATCTTTAAATGGTATGTAATTTGTTTAGGTAAATCAAATCAACTTCTCTCTACTGATGGTTTCTTGAAGGCTAATAATGCCAAGTGCCTATTCTAATTCAATGAGAAATGCTTAGGGATTATGAAGCAGAGTGCACACACTCAAAGAGGGTTACTTTAAGGAGTTCTATGACAGAGTTGGTAGAGTTGGACAAAGTTTGTAGACTTTCAATGCAATTTCTAAATTGCTCAATCAAAGCTAAAATCTGGGTAGTGAATATACTGGCACTATATTAGTATTTACAAAGAAATAAAGTTAGTCCTGCGTGGTAAACTATGGATTGGAAATTCAGCATTAATCATTCACCATATGCATTGCTCTGTGTAGCAGTTACCATAAATTAGCAGTAGCTAAGTAGAAATCACATGAAGAGTGCATAGAAGAGTATCAATGTAGGAGACTCTGAGTGGCTGAGATAACAGAGTTAATTGTACCATTGCCTTAATAAGCCTTAATAATAGGATAAATGTCTGTATATCTGTGTATCTGTGTGTCCTTGCTAAGTCTCTGTCACTTCAAAAGATAGTGCATCACAAACATTAGTAATAATAAAATCCATTGTATTTATCATTCCAACTGGTGGTGCATCACAAACATTAAGACCGTATTTTCGAACCCCATATCAGATGGCATACGACACAGATATATGCATTGCATTTGTCATTCCAACAGATTGTGCATCACAAACGTTTGCAGTAATGAAATGTATTTCTGTAAATATTTGTGATACACCATACACCAATGACAAATACGGTGCATTTTATTCGTACATGCATTGCAAAATACTTTCCAATAGATGGTGCACTGCAAAGATTAATGCTAAGGTCTACATTGATTACTTAAATTTCAACCTGTCTTAGATGTATAGCACAGCTAGTAATATAATATAATATAATATAATATAATATAATATAATATAATATAATATAATATAATATA
>JANRMT010062856.1:39360750-39516473 GCA_026402145.1 Polypterus bichir lapradei
CATTTTGTGTGACAAACATGCAAAAGAATAAGAAATCAGGAAGGGGGCAAATAGTTTTTCACACCACTGTAATTGTTGTTTAGCTGCAAGTTAAATGATGCAATATAGGACTAAGTTATTTTTTTGTACAGTTATTTAGAGCACCATATGCAGGGCACCAGGAGAGTCTTACGAACAAGTGGGCCTTTTATGGTTATTTGCTTTTGCACCACTTCATGAGAAACAACATCTTTATTACAATATTCTAGAAAGGTACTAGATGCTTCCCCTATCCTCAGTAATCATGCTAATTTAGTTACCTATGTTACACTGGTAGTTCACTTTATAGTTTTGTTCAACTGGAAGAATTCTTCACCACAATATATTTCACAATGGCTTAGAAATGTACTATAATGTCTGAAACTGAAAAGAACAAAGCTTAGTCAACTGGGATCAGCTCACCTTCTTCAAAACATGACAGCCTCTTCTTGTTACAGCTCTGCTTCTTCAAACATAAAAGCAACTTTAGATCTTTGTCGTTTCTCTTCTGCTCATTTTTTATCCGTCAAGGGAACAGGTAGTGGTATAATATTATACACATGACACCATTTTTTTGTTGTTGAAAAAGTCAATGAATATTCTAAACAGTATGTCTACAAAATGAAAAGGTCTTATGCTAAATGTCACAGTTATACAGTGCATGCGTAATGAGTTAACTTTGAATCCAGAAACCGAGTATAGGAATTTAAGTTAATATTAACAAATCCCAGGATGAACTTTGGCTGATATTAGACAGGAATTGCAACGGAATTTTGCAGTTACACGGGAGGAGGGTCCGTTAGGACTGTTCCAAAGCCATTTACATGGACAGGCACGTGCTTTTTTCCGTCAAATTAGCTTGTGCTTTACACTGATAGCCTTTAAAAATTAAAAAAAAAATTGTAAGATTCATGTCCTTGGTCGGATAGCCTGAAGACATAAGACACGTCTCGCAATAAATGTACAATATTCAGAATAATTAGTTTTATTTTGTGATAATATGTAATGTGGGCTGTAGACCTTAAATCCTTGTGAACAGCCCTGTAACACTTGGGGCGCTAGCTCCTAAGCCAGAACATTAAAGAAGCATGAAACCAGCCAACTACCGCGCGCTCCACCTTTCTGACGTCATCTACACTCGGCACAGGCGCGCGCTGGTTGCTGCGCTGACCTAGACAAGACTTGGCAGCGCTGACCGGACTGAGGAGCTGAGCGGGTGTCTGATTTTCAGTGTACAAAAAAAAAAAAAACACGATGGGAAACGTGCAAGTGAGTAATTATTGCTACATTCCTCGTCGGTATGACAGTTACCAACTGGACCCACGGGGTTAGACATATGATACACACTAAATAGTTTGTTTTATACTTGGAAGATGTCAACAAATGCTGACGCGATGTCTGATATACAGCGTTCGGTTGCAAAATATGTAATACGATGCGTCAAATAGATCCTTGTGGAGATAAATGATAACAATATACAACTTAAAAACTGCGTTTGACGGCAACATGGTGCAGGATGATATTATTGTCAAGCAAAGTGCTAAGTCTATGCATCAAAGAAAGGAGGCGTTTTTAGTGAAATATGCAGTTGCAGACCGTTAGGCGTGTCCCGTACAAGCCGACCCGATTTCCACCTGCTTGAAAATCCCTTCAGGGCGTTTCCTCGTTCTGAAGTTCAATATAAATTGTATTACACCATATTCTGTTTGAAAGTTGGTTGAAGATGAGGTTTGTGATATTTTTCTCTCGTGGCGCAGTAATAAAATACTCTAAGTTGTTCATAATTTATTGACCTGTAAAATGGTTAAATATCTTATACAGTGCTTATTGTAACTTGAGATGCTCACGGTTAATCAGAACTGGAGATATCCTTATACAGCACAAGGCAAAAAAAAAAAAAACTTTATATGGACCAATTGGATTCCAACAAGAAGGTGGATCACTAACCTCAAAAGAGACGTACCCACACGCACACACACATAACTGGCACATGGGATGTTCTGTTCGGTTTAGTGAAATTGAATAGAGGAGACAACTCAGTGATAGTTTCAAACCGAATAAGGCAAAGGGTGATCTAAGGACCCCGGCTTGTGTGTCTGAGTGTATGTGTGTGTGTGTGTACTGTGTGTATATTTGTGTGTGTGTGTATATATATAATATATATATATATATATATATATATATATAATCAATAATGTGCATGTCCGCGTGTATATTTATTAAATAAAATTACTATTTTATGTGAAGTGCTTTCAGAAGAAGTAGAAAAAATGTGAATTAATTTAACTACTGTATCAGTGTAAAGAGTGACTAGAGATGCAATACAGAGTATTAGCTGGGATGTTTTTCTTCCAGTCTGTTGAAGTGTAATATTTTGGTGATTCTTTCATGAAATGACTGTAATACCTGATGTATTTTGCCCCTAGAGGTCTAAAGGACTTTTTGTCCTTTGTTAGCATGGCTTGTTAAGCCTATTTCACAAGCCCCCCCACCCCCCGAATTCCATTTTCCTTGTTTGTTCCTGTAATGGGAGGACTGACCCTGAGAAGCAATGACGTATGTGCAGTATTTGATTTAACAGCATTAAGCAAGGCTGTCGGGAAGGAATTGACAAACCACTGGGGGTGGGATTATTTCAGTGAACATGCAGCACTTCTACATATACACTGCAGCATTTTACTGTATACTTGTCTCACATTCAGTAGTTACAAAGGGCTGATTATTCCTTAGGCCTGCCTTGAATAAACAGAAATGATCTTTAATTCTTTTATGCAGAATATATATTGATGATATAATGATCAATTTATTAATACATATGCTTTCACATTGTCATTTGCATTTCCACTGTTTCAGTTTCTATTTCCCACATGTTTTAACAAATGTTTATTTGGTACTTCTTTGGTACTACTTATTTTGGTATCTTCTTTTATGTACTATACATTTCCGGGGTCTTCCCTTACTGTCAAATTTATATACAATTATTGTTGTTCCATCTGCTGCACCCTTTTGTGCTCTCCTCATTACCAGATCTGCTTTTCTACTTTACCCATTCTTTATATCCCTTTTTAATTTACTCTTAATTTTGTCTTTATTTGAAATTTTTTCTTTATGTGATCTTTCTTTATTTTTTATGTTTACCAACTTACATTTTATTTTGGGTGCTACTGAAAATAAATTATCTGTATAGTTTTTGTAAATTTTGCTCTATTCTATATACTCTTAAACATGGTTAGCATGGTAAAATTCTACTCTACATTTTCATTGTGTAGTTAAATATCCTGCCATTTAATTCAGAGTTCTTATGTACAAATCCCACTCCATTTCTGATCTGTGTAGAGTGTACATTTTCTCCAGGAGTTTTTACCTAAGTACTCCAATTTTACTCCTATTCCCAAAGACATAATATGCTGTATTAAATGGTATTTACAAATTGACAAAGTGTAAATATGGATATATGGGTATCTTAGTAGGGGTCTATGTGTAAGTGGGCCCTGAGATTGGTTGGCACCTCATCCAAAGTGGATTCCTGTCTTGTGTTTGGTACTAATACCCTCATTACCTTGTACTGAGTTAAGCAGCTTTGAGAATGTTACATTATCATTTATTTTATTTTATTTTTTAAAAGCAGAGTTTAACAATCATAATTCAACCCAGTTCATTTCTTTGCAAGATGCCAATGTTCATAAATGGTGCAAAGTAATATTATTCATCTGTTGTTTGTCCACTTACAGTGCATTTTTTCCTTGATTTACCCCTGTACTCAACAGTTTAAAATTACAAATCAAACAAATCAGATTTGAGTAAAGTGCACATTGCAGACTAAAATTTAGGTAGAATAGTAGTATTTGTAGAAATGACTACACTTTTTACACATGGGCCTCCATTTCAGGCCACCAGAATGTTTGAGACATAGCTATGGTAAGGTATATTAAACATATGGAAGGCACGCTCCGTTGGATAAAAATCGGGTGACTATCTTGTCTGTTTAGGAATTTTCAAATTTTTAGCTTTGGAAAATCTCTAAAGTTGCCTTTTCAGTATGTTTGGGATCATTGTCCTGTTGTATGATGAAGTGCCAGAGGCATTTACTGGAACTTGAGCAGAGAATATATTTGTATACACCAGAATTCATTGTGCCACTGTCTTCAGCAGTTCCATTATCAATGAAGATAAGTGTGCCAGTATCTGTGCACACCTCTACCATGTTTAACAGATGGGGTGGTAAAATTTGGATATTGGGCAGTTCCTTTTCGTCTCCACACTTTGCTGTTGCCATCACTCTGATACACTCTGATGCATCATTAGGTGTTGCCTGTCCACAAGACCTTTTTCCAGAATCTGCAGGCTCTTTTAAGTAATTTTTCCACAAAATATAATATGGTAATCCTGTTTTTGTGGCCATGTAGTGGCTTACATATTGCAGTGTTGATTTGCAGTAGGTAATCCTGAGGTTTTACCGATGTCTCTAATGGTTTTATTCTTGGTTTTCAACCTCATAATGGCTTCTTTGTCTTTCTTTGGCACAGCTCTTGTCCTTATGCTGAACAGTGGCAACTACAGATTCCAAAGGGTAGAAGCAAACCAAGGTGTTTTATGCCTGAGTGATAATAATGAAACATACTTGAGAAATTATTATCACCTGTGTGATGCCAGTTGTCTCAGACATTATGGTGCCCTGATATGGGCGGGGTGTATGTTGATAAAGTTTTGTGTTAAAGTCTGCAATATGCATTTCAATCAGTCATGAGTTGTTTGATTTGTAATTTAAAACTGTGGAGCAGAATGGTAAAACAAAGAAAAATGTGTCTTTGTGCTAAATATTATGGAGGGCATTGTAACTAGACAATTCTTTTATTCCTTTTTCTTCACAATTACGTGTTTCTTTTATTTTGATCCATTCTCAATTAATTTCTAAATTGCATGCTGCTGAAATCGTTCTTTGTATTCTATGAATTGTTCTTTTTAGTAGCACAGATGGTATCAAGAAGGAATTTTCAAAAGTTAACAAAAAAGAAAAGATGAACAGTTGCTATTTTCACAAGTGCTTGTTTTTTGTGCAAGATGCTGACTGCTAATGAATCTGTTTCATGCTCCTTACTTGTATTTTCTGCTTGTGTTCTAGCCCACCATTGTAGAATATCCAGATTTTGATGTGACAGCTGATATAAAGGCCATTAGAAAAGCATGCAAAGGCCTTGGTAAGACATTAATACAAGTAAATCTTGTTTTTGAAAAGTGAAATTGCCTTATTTTCTTTGTCACAGTTGCTGCCAAATACTTTAATAAAATACTTAATACATTATATGCAGTATATTGTTGATACCGCAATTGTCCTTTAAATTATTTGCTGAAAAATATTAGGAATATCACCAAAAAGTATAAGGAAAAGATTTGGAATACTCCACAGTACATGTTTTCTGCCTCTTCTTGACTCCTTATAAGGTAAATTAAGAGTAATTTGCAGAGAAGTAAAGCTGCTTTACAGCTTTAGTCATTTTTACTTTGTTTTGTAGTTGCTACTATGTTAGCCATTAAGGTAGAAGTAGTTCATTAATTTTAATCATATATTAAATATTTGGAAGAGCTATTAGAGAGTAAGATACACCTAGAAACTAACAAGAACAATGTTTGTGTTTGGTCTAAATGAAGACTTGTGTAATGAACAGTAGCCTTGCAAAAGTATTCATCCCCCAATGATCTTTGTCATTTGTTACAACCTGGAATTAAAATGGATATGGGTGGTTTAGCACCATTTGCTTTACACAACATGTCCACCACTATGAAGATGCAAAATATTTTTTATTGTGACACAAACAATGATCTATATTTCTGATCCGTTTGGAGTGCCCTTTAGTTTTCAAGTTGCTTGCTTGGTGGCGTTAGACATTATGTGACAGATCATGTAACACTTTGATTGCACACAGGTGGAACCTAAACAACTAATTATGTGACTTCTGAAGTTAACTTGTTAGACCAGATCTTATTTAGTTTGACTTTATGTTGAATGAACGGTTGCTCATAGAGTCCTGAGTGAGGCATATTACCTGCATTGTGAGGGAGCATCAGTTATGGCACTACAGCCATGTGGCGCAATTTCCCTGGGGGTCGTCTGTCTCAGAGGATCTTCATTATTGAGGACCTTAGCGGCTGGACCAGACAAGGGGATGCCCACGTAACACATGGTTATGGCAGATAGATGGTCATTTCTGCGTGGAATGCATGTCTGCCTGGGGGTTTGCCAACCAGGACCCAGAGATGTTTCATCGTGTGGTGGGTGTGACAACGCGTTGTACCAGTGCATGCTCCCCAACCTGACCTTATCTTATTTAGGAGTTTCGTAGCAAAGGAGATGATATACATATGCATTCACAACTTTTTAATTTTTGCTTGTGTTTGTTTATATATGTGTATGTGTATATACATACACACACACACACGCACACACAGGGAAATTATATTGGTTGGGGCCCCAAGCTATAATGTGTTACTCGCATAATAATGAAGTGGTAGAAATTAAAATAAATACAGTGCATACCTTGATAGATGTGTAAACAATCCAATCGCACAATCCAATCACATTCGGTGTAACTGCTCCACTGTACAAGGCTTGTTCTTGTACACTTCTCCTTTCAGTGCACCCCAAAGAAAGAAATCCGGAGGTGACAGGTCCGGGAAGCAAGGTGGCCATTGTCCCTTTGAAATTACCTGATTGCCAAAAAAGATTCAATTTGTGCCATGCTGCGAGCTGACGTGTGACAGTTTACCGCATCTTTCTTGAAATAACCTTCACTGATCTCATCGTCATCCATTTAATTCAGAAATAAGTAAATAATGTTCAGGTACACATCAGTATTGATATTTATATTGTCTGGATTGCTTCATTGTTAACAACAACATTTATTTATATAGTATGTTTTCATACAAATGATGTAGCTCAAAATGCTTTACAAGATGAAGAAAGAAAAATATTAAAATAAGATTAGCCAATACTAAGTAACAAAGAATAAAGTAAGGTACGATGGCCAGGGAGGACAGAAAAAACCAAAAAAAACTCCAGCGGGCTGGAGAAAAAAAACTAAATCTGCAGGGGTTCAGAGGCCACGAGACCACCCAGACCCCACGGGGCATTCTACCTAACATCAATAATCTAAATCAGTCCTCATCGTTTTCAGACTTCATTTGAAAGAATTAGATGATGGTGGTCATGTGGATATCTGTGACTCAATCGATCAATGTAGGGACTGCATAGTGCCTTGATCAGGTGGTGGTGGTGCAGATTGCCACCACAGAAAACCAGAAAAACAACAGTAGAGAAAGTAGGGGTTTGTATAGATTGTGGAGGTATGACAAAAATGATGAATGCATATACAGAATATCAGGGTTATATTATAATGAAGCTATAAGAAAGTCTTATTAAAATAATGGGTTTTTAAAAATGCTCCACCATTTTAGCTTGGCGAATTTCTTCCAGTAACCTATTCCAGATTTTAGTTGCATAACAGCAGAAGGTCGCCTCACCACTTCTTTTAAGTTTAACTCTTGGAATTATAAGCAGACACTCATTTGAAGATCTAAGGTTACAATTTAGAGTTTAAGTTGAGAGGCATTCTGAAATCTAGGATGTACACAGGTAACCAGTGTAGTGACCTCAAGACTGGAGAGATGTGCTCGGATTTCCTTGGATTAAGACAGTAATACATCATAACTCAAAGCCCCGCCCATTAGAATCATCCCATATATATTGAATATATTTAATATATATTGATATATATTTGAATTAACATATATAAAGGTATTTTATTTTCATTCAACTTGTTAAGTCCATTACATAAAATCCAAATGAAAATCCATTTTATTTCCAGATTGTAATGTAAAAAAACGGGGCAAACACCATGGTGGATGAATACTTTCACAAGGCATTGTCCTTTGCTTTTTCACTTGCTAATACATTTAATTATAGTTTCTTGTTTAAAGAGAATCCCCATGGATGTTAACTGCATTAAGTATACATTTTATTTTTCTTAACCGTATTTCTGTCTGTTTATATTTTCTGTATTCTTCTATGCTCCTCTGTAATATTTTTCTTTTAATTCTTTCACTCTTTCTGCTTTTGCTCTAAGTGTTATTTTCTCTTTTATTTGTAGGTACTGATGAAGATGCTATTATCAACATTCTAGCCAACAGAAGCTGTGCCCAGAGGCTTGCAATTAAACAGGCATACTTTGACAAATATGATGATGTAAGCAGTCTCGCATATGTCTTTGTAATTCATCCCTGCTCCCTACAACAGATAGGTGTCTAATTGGTACAGAAAAATCCAATAAGGATTCAGTGTTTATAAATCAAGTGCAAATTTAATCTTTTCTTGATTTGAGGCTGGAATCAAGGAATATCATGACAGACATTTTATACCTTTTAATAAGACATAGTAACCCAAAGAAATTATCTATTTGTATGGAATGATTACAATAAAATTAATCAAATTAAAAAAAAGAAAAATAAGACATAGTAACCAATGTCATTTAGGTGACCAAAAAATAGAAAGTAATCGGGGGGAAAAAACTTTCAGTTCCATGCTTAGCTGTGATCAGATTTAATCAACCATATTCCAAATTGTGTACAAATGTAATTTTTTTTTACCTGAAACATCTGAAGTAATTCTGATTAATACTGAATAACGTCCATTATTCCTGTAAAATTTTCCAGTCAGTTTTGATTGCATAGTGCAAAAATAACCATGGCCCACAAGGAAGTAGTGTAGGATGCACAGGTTCTTATGGTTTACAGGCACAGTTCAGGAGAGGGATACATGAGTAATAAGTCCCTTCAAAATTTGGGACTAGGCAAGAAGAATACTCAGTGGAGAGGTTATTAAGGGTTATGTGGCCATCTTAAAGAGTCACAGGAATTTTTGACAATAACAATGCATATTTAATTTCACTTACTCTCCACCACTATATACTGTAAGGCGACAAGGTAAGACGGGCACCATTTTTCACAGAATTTATACATTTTTCAAGAAGATATTCTTTCAAACCCATGGTCTTATGAGAACAAAGTGTTAACATACTAGCATTATTTTAAAAAAATATGTTTAGCACAAATTTGACATAGTTTATCACATACTCTAAGAGCACAATTCCTACTATCAAAAATGGTGGCAGCAGTGTCATGCTTTAGGGCAGGAGTGTCCACCTCTGGTCTTGGTGGGCTGCTGTGGCTGCAGGTTTTCATTCTAGCCATCTTTTTAATTAGTGAGCCATTTTTGCTGCTGATTAACTTGTTTTGCCTTAGTTTTAGTCAATGTGACTCAGTCCCCTTAGTTGATTCTTTTTCCTTAATGAGCCGCCAAACAATAATGAGACACAAAACAAGCTGCCACATGACCAGCTTACCTGAAAATAAAGAAAGGTTAAGGTCTTGGTCATGTTGATGGTTTTAGAAAAAACATTCTGATGTGGCATGATGTGAAATTGCCTATAGTTTGACATTCCAATTTAGCTGGTCATCTGTTGGCTCGTTTCGCATATCATTTCTGTTTGATTGCCATTTAATGAAGAAACAAATCAATTCAGAGCACTGAATCCTTAAAAAAAGGGCTATTAAAATGAAGGGAAAAGGAGTTAATTAGCAGTGAAAACTGCTCACTGATTAGGAAAAGGGTTAGAATGAAAACCTGCAGCCACTGTGGTCCACCAGGACTGGAGTTGGATATGCCTGCTTTAGGGTTATTTAACATCTTGTATTTCGCCATTTGCATGCTTAATTTCAGGCTATCTTGCTGCTATTTGATAAACACAGTAATTTGTTTTACTTGCATTTCTTATAATACATAGGAGACCTGACAGAGGTCACCTGCATAATGGCAGTATAATAAACTATTAGGTCCCTTGGACAAATTGTTTACTTTAATTAATATATTAAAACCTGAAATTGTGGCCAAAAAGAAAATGACAGTAAATACTATTGTTTACAAATTGTACTTTAAAATGAGTACTTAAAATGAAATGGGTACATTTTTTTAGTAGACTGAATGTAATATATACTGTATAACATAGGCAATGTTTCCTTGCATTTAGAGGTATAAATCAACCAGATTAGAGGCTATTCTTTTCAACATTTTACAGGGAAGCTATGATTTTTTAAAATTAATCGCATTCTTTGCTGAAGGCCCTTATATAATTAGTCACCTGGCTAATTTATATAGTCACATTTTTGAGTGCTGCGGCCAGATTAACACTGGGCACCTTTAACATTTATCCTGTAGGTATACAGATATGCAACTGCATCTGTATTATGTGTATTTTTTGTTCTAATGCCTGGGTATGAATCCTACACAAATTAATTTTCAGTATTGATTTTGTATATTTCCTTAGTGTCTTTGTGAAATTTCCTCAAAGTATTGGATTAACTAGTAATTCCAAATTAACCCAGCATGAGTGTGTGAGTGAATGGACCCTGTGGTATGCTGGTATCCTGTACAGTATAACATAGTTTCCTGACATGTACCTAGTGTGGCCAGTATAGGCTATAGCCTCTTTCAAGAGTTAGTTGAATTAAGTGAATCTTAGAATGTTATGTATGTAGATTAAACCTATCATAAACATTAGCTCTGTGCATTATTTTTTTTTTCCATTTGTGTCTTAATATGGAGATGTACTGTAGCACCTTCTGCCACATAGTTCACTGAATCAGGGTACAACTTCTGATCCAGTCTAAGTCTGTGAGTAGTATGTGAAATGGACCCTTTGGAGAACTGGTTACTTTTCCACAGGAATTTCCTTTCTTGTCATTCTTGGCTGAATATATAGACTCTGGGCAGTTATATTAAGTGAGTTTGAGAATCTTATGCTAAGTTATTTGCTATATAAAGAAATGGTATAACAGAACACTGCACATTATTTTTGTGGATTTATTTTCCTATCCAGGAGATTGTTGAGGTGCTTAAAAAAGAGCTTTCAGGAAACTTTGAGAAAGCCATAGTATCCCTGCTGGATTCACCCATAGTTTTTGCAGCGAAAGAGCTTCGCAAGGCAATGAAGGGACCAGGAACAGATGAGGATATCCTTGTGGAAATCCTTTGTAGCCGAAATAATCAGGTTTGTCATATCTTTATAATAACTTACTGCATTCTGTAGGTAGAAACTTTTATGTTTGACTTCTAAATTAAAATATTAATCATGTCAAGACTTTTTAAGATGTTGCATTTTAATTTTGTGGTTAATTAAAACCAGGGGTTGTCTACTACAATTACATCAGCCATTATATTTGTGTCCTTTTTTTAATTACTGATGTGCCATTCATGTACTGTATGCATTGTGCAGTATTTGTTGTCTGCCATGGAATGTATACACAACATCTCATCTAAACTTAATCTTTTATTTTTGATTAACTTAATACATCATTTTAACACATTGAACCTTGCATTTCAATAAAGATAGAAGGGAGAAGTACAGTTGGTACTAATATGAAGTGTAATTGTAAACTATTTTAATGAAATAACTCGGTTCTTCCAAGAGATTAAAAAATAATTATGGAATGGTCCATTAGAGTCAGGTCAAGTTAGGTTGGGGAGCATGCACTGGTACAGCACGTTGCTGCACCCACCACATGATCAAACAGCTCGGCATCCTGGTTGGCAACCCCCCAGGCAGACATGCGGTCCAGTACCACCCTCCAGAAATGGCCATCTATCTGCCACAGCCAGGTGTTACATGGGCGTCGTCCCTGGCCGGGTCCAGCCACTCCCCAACAATGAGGGGCCTGTGAGCCGGATCACCCTCTGGGAATCGTACCACATGGCCGTAGTGCCGTAACTGACATTCCCTCACAATGAAGGTAATGTGCCTCATTCGGGACTCTGTGAGCAACTGCTCATTCAACACAAAGTCAAACCAGTGGTACCCAAGGATTCTCTGAAGAGACACAGTACCAAAGGAGTCCAGTCCTCATCTCATGTCAATGGAAAGCGTCCATATCTCACGACCATATAGCAAGACAGGAAGCTCCAGAACTGTAAAGACTTGGACCTTCGTCCATTTGCATAGATATCGGGAGCTCCTCAAAGCTCTTTCCAGCGACCTCATGACCCCCATGCACACCCAGTCTGTACACTGACTTCATAGGAAGAATCTCCAGAGACGTAAATGTTGCTGCTGAGTTAAGTAAACCTCTTGACATGGTACATTACAGTACTTGCATGTAAATTTCACTTTAGTGAAACCGTAGGAAATCACTAAACAAAATAATTCATAATACAATACAATTATACTATACAATAATATAAAATCAAGTACATTAACTTACATAATGTTTATTATGTACACAAATGTAGAGCAAAATGAAATTGAATGAAGTGAGTAATATAAATAATATTTAATTTGAAACACAATGAGTCAAATAAAGTGAACAAGCTGCATAGATAGATTGGTATAGGGGACTCTTATAATGCCTTTAGATCTAGGTGTGTGTGTGTTCATCCTTTCTTTTCATTATTCATTTTGTGCTCTTCTAGGGCAAACAATCTCTCAGCTATCTTCACTAAAAAATTTCTTTCATATGCATGTGCCTGTGTGCATATGTGCATATGTGCACTTGCCTATGCTTGTGTGCACCTCCATGTGTGTGTACATGTACTGTATATTTAACACTAGAATCCCTGAATCCTACGAAAAAAATTGTAGTCCTGGGCCACCTTAAATTCCTTCACACCTCTCCGTCAGCATCATTTGTTTTGCAAATGTGTTGATCAGCGCAAGCAGCAAGCAGCGTGCTATCCTATCCTCTCCTTTGATGGAGCTGAGTCTTCGCAAAATCCTCAGAGCGCAAGTCTCTTTATCTGGCAATGAGGTGCCTGGAGTTGTATAGAGTAAATAATATATTGTTATTTGGAATCCATACATTTCATATATGTTCCATGTCTACAATGATCTGGGTAAGTGTAGCTTGACAGGAAATGCGTGTCAAGAAATGCTGAACACATACCTAAAGCAGAAACTTTTTCCTTGTTATACTAATAATGATGTGAAGTCTATAATGTGTAAAGACTTTTGTCCAAATGTCAAACACGTGCACTTTTATTAAAGAACTAGCAAAATACCCGCGCTTCGCAGCGGAGAAGTAGTGTGGTAAAGAAGTTATGAAAAGAAAAGGAAACATTTTAAAAATAGCATAACCTGATTGTCAGTGTAATTGTTTTGTCACTGTTATGAGTGTTGCTGTAATCAAGGATTTGATTATCATTATTTCTTTCAATCAGGTTCGTATTTGGAGGACGTGTTGTTTTGAAGTTATATTCCGTGTTTGTCAACCGTTGTAAAGATAACAGGTTTCATTCATCGAAGTGTTCACTAAGCAAATCGCTACTCGTGAATGTAAGATGTTTAACAGGCATTCCCGGTATTAACTTGTGTTAAATGTACCATGGTGTGACGGAAGGGGAGCTGACTGTAAAAAGGCAAGGAGGCGCGTATTTTGAACGAAAAGGGAGAAGACAGCGAAGGAGCGGAAAAGTAAGAAGAAAACTGTTTAAATAAAGAGCTAGGAAGGTGAATGGAAAGAAGCAGCCAGCGGTAAAGCAATGAAGACTTCGTAATAAGGACGGTTGGGTGCACGTAGAAGGTGTAACAATAAGATTGTTAAGCCTTATGATAATGTTCCGGCACGGAGGATTTAGAGAGACGCACTGGGAGAAGTATAATCTGAATCTCTCTACAGTTTCGTTTATTTTCGGGTTGTAATGTTTAGGGCTGGGCCATATTATACCTTTCACAGTAATACCGGTACAATGTTAGGCAATGATAAGAAAATGAAATATCGCGATAGAATATGGGTAAAACGTGCATGCGCAGTGCCTTTGTTTTCATACTCACATGGTGGAAAAAGCATGGCGGCGACGGAGAATGAGAAGGGCGAAAGCGGATTGTTGAATGAAACAGATGAACCAGAATTGGTTTGTAAAAATGGTGCAACTTCTATGGTGTGGAACTGGTTTGGTTTTCGCCCGTCAGATACCCAACAAAGCACAATTTTTTGTAGAACATGCAAGCGGGCCGTGGTGGCGAAGGGAGAAAAACACCACAAACCTATTTCATCATTTGAAGCAGAAGCACTTGTTGGAGTACAACAAAGCTGATAAAGCACGTGAAGAGGCGTCCGCTTCAACTAGCGTGGTGGTGAGACCAAAGAAGCTGACTCAACAAACAATCGGCGTAGCTTTAAATAGCTGCACGCCTTATGAAAAAAATTGTAGCAAACGCTGGGGGGAACTAACTAATGCAGTGACGCATTGTTTAGCCAGGGATATGATGCCCATTCAGACTGTGGAAAGAGAAGGTTTCACAAAGATGCTTAAAAAGTTTGATCCACGCTACAAGCTGCCCACCAAAAAATACTTCTCTAAAGTCACCTTGCCTGCTTTATATGAAGAGGTCCATACTGAGGTGTCAAATGCATTATCTTTGGTGGAGTTTTTTGCGTCCACCACGGACATGTGGTCAAGCCGAACATCAGACCCCTACATAAGCCTCACAATACACTACGTAGACAAAGACTGGAAGCTACAAAACAAGTGCCTTGAAACAAGTTTTTTTCCCCCGAGGACCATACAGGGGAAAATATAGCCAAAGGCTTAAAAGGGTTCCTCAGCTCGTGGCATCTTCAGGGGGAAAAACAAGTGTGTGTGACTACCGACAACGGGGCCAACCTTGTGAAAGCCGTCGCACTCAACAACTGGACCAGACTTTCATGCTTCGGACATCGCCTGCACATTGCAATAGGTAAGTTAATTATAACATCAGATTAACACTAGAATTACCAGAGTCTATGAAAAAACTCATAGATCCGGCCCACCTTAAAACCGTTCTCACTTCTCCACCACCGTCTTTTGTTTTCTAAATGTGCCGATTAAAAAGAGCAGCAAGCAGCCGGCTATTCCATCCTCCACCGTCGCAGAACGTTCATTTAAGTTTTCCCAGCTCATGCCTTGTTTGATTATCTGGGAGTGACTTAACTGCTGGAGTTTTAGAGTGGAAATAATAGATCGTTATTTGGAACACATGCATTTCATGTGTGTTCCGTTTCTACAGTAACCTGTAAACACATTGTTAAAACAGAAACTTTTTCATATTTTAATAATAAATGTTACAAAATGTAGGCATAAACTATAGAATATGTGAAGCCTGATTTCCAAAGATCAAATAAACACTTTCACAAAAGGTTCAAAAATGTTACAATGGCTTCCGTGGCGTATCGCTAAGATTTATTTTTTCAGATCGCGGCATGCATAGCTCGTCTTAGAGACCCAAGTTCAATTCCCCGCTAGGAAGAAAGTGTTAATTTTTTTTTCTTTTTAACCTTAGCCGCTCTGCCTGCCTGCAAGTGTCTGCTTTCTGTGTGCTGGGGCAGTTTTTTTTTTTTCTTTTTTCTTAAGTAAATCGTTAAGTTTAAAATGTCGATCGCTGTTATTTCTGTTGATTAATTCATGCTTTCATTCATTATAGCTAATACTGTTATCAAGTGGTTGCTATTTTTTGCCTGTTGTATACAATCTATCTAGCGTCTTTATCTCCACTCTCACTGCCCGCTTGCCTGCGTGCAGCGTGTGTCGATTGATATATGATTTAATGTATTTTCTTTTTTACCTCAAATGGACATAAAATTTATAAACTAGTATGCACTGTCAGTTAATGAGATCATTATATTTTGATGTGGGATGTTCCTTTTAAAATACTTTTTAATAACTGAGACTGAAATTAACTTGAACAAATGTTCTTATAACTGTTCTTATTTTTAAATTCTGTGAGACACACACTGTCAGACAGGTCACTGAATAATGCACAGACAGAAGTTGATAGATAGATAAATAGATGTGAAAGGCACTATACCTCTGCATTCCAGCAACTAGCTCTGCATCTGAAAGGTTGTTTAGCACAGGTGGAAACGTTGTAACTTGTCAAAGGTCCTCCCTTAAGCCCACATCTGTGAACGTGTTAGTGTTTCTGACAAAGAATCTTAAAACTTGAAACAGTGGAAAACTTCCATGAGCAGTAGCAATAATTTATCCATGTTTGTTGTTTGTTTGTTTTGTTTTTACTCAAGAGTTTGTGCAATTTTATTATTTGACTTATTTATTTGGCACACTGCAGTTTTATGTTGCAAAGCAACTTTTTTACGTTTTGTGGATATTATACATGGTTATGCTCAGGATATGTCAGCCCATTTCCAACTGTCAGCAAGGAATTTGCATTTGCACTGTTAAATTTTTATATAGCTTTAATGCACATAAAAACAGCTGCTTGTTTAAGTGAAAATAAATTGAAGGGTTTTTTTTTTTTTTTTGCACTAATAAATTTGTGGAGTTGTAAAGTATTTTGTCTCGCGTCAATCATGTCGTCAGTTATATCATTATCACAAATGTTCAAATATATATTGTGATAAATATTTTTGACCATATTGCCCTGCCCTAGTATTGTTCATCAAATTTACGTATTATCTGGTCCGGTGGCGGACCGTACATTTCACACCTAGGCCTTCAGTAGTGCTCCGTCTGAATCAACCCGCCCCTCAAAAACTATTTTATGGTTATAAAAAACATCTTAATATGCAGAAATACAGTATAAAGAGCCGCTGCATCACAGATAGATAACTCCTGTAGCCACAATAAATGCCTTTATTGAATAGACAAACCAGGGGTGAACAAGTTCCTTTCTACTGCAGCTACAGCCGCGACACACATAAAAAACATCAATAATAACTCAAACTTGCAATATTATTTAGGAAAATCACAACATTTTACTCACCAAAAATTCGGATTATTTGTAAACAAAATCCATCCTCCTCTCTTTCCTCAAAAACCGTTCAATTACTCTGTCGTACAGATTATCCGTGCGCTTCAGTTCCATCAAAAAGTCCCTTTCTGTCGCCATCGAAGATAATGCTGAAAGTCGAACCTGCCCTGTCGTATTTCTGGTTTTAATTCGCTTTAGGGCTGAAAATGTCCGCTCGACAGAACCAGTGTACACGGGAATGGTCACCGCCAAATATACCAATGTGTACAGCTGCCCCATTCTCTCATTCAGATTTTTCTAAAGAAGGAAGTCAAGGAGATCAGTGGGAGATTTTCCTGCAAAATCATCCATGGCATACATAACAGTCAGTTCTGTTTTTAGCCGAGACAGATCAAAAACTGCTCCGTGGCTCTGTGTTAAACTGGAGAAGGCTGCATGTGGGAAATTTTTCTTGTATTCCCGAAACTTCTGGGGGTCGAGGAGCGTGACAAGCATCAGTTTTTCGTGGTCCTGAATTCTGGTCTGTGTCTTGCAAATAATATTGTCCAGAATCCTGCCATGGAGTTGGCGGTAGTGCGTGCAAAGATCTTGCGCTTGGAGCGCCTGCAGTGCGTTCAGTGGCATCGTAGAGTTCCTCATATCGGCTTCTATCCAATCAATGGGTCTGAATACGGTGATGTTGCCGTACGCCTGCTAGAGGGCCCTACTTACACCAACTCAAAATCTAATTGTTTGAAGCAACAGTTTAATCGACATTTATTCTGTGTTAGAGGGCCTGCAGAACAGATTGTGAAGGCCTCTCTGCCTGGCAACAAATGATGGCTGAAATGTGATTGGTTAAATGCTTTAATACGAAAATACATGTCTAGAAGCAGCACAACCATCGGAAAAGCTATGAAAGGAATCGGACAGACTATTTGGAATTATTTAATAAGTATTCATGGACAAAATATAATTAACATCAGTTTGTGATTCAGATATTTTTTTTAGGCCAGCAGAGAAGGCCTTGCAGGCCCTGACGGCCCACCACTCAAGCTCATGGTTAACTCATCAGGTCTTACATCACCGGTCAGCGCCTGACACAATTCTCTGCCACTCTCTCCAGTAAGATAACGAAATAATCTGACCTTAGTGTTTCCCTCTGCATCTGGCATTGCAAGTTCTGTGTATAATGTGAACTTGTCCTTTCATGTTCTCCATGACTTCGCCAGGTCTTTAGCATTGAGGCTTTATACCCTGCGTCTTCTCATTAAACTTGTATCTCGCGAATATCTCGTGCGATCTTGCGATGTCCACGGCTTTATTTAATTTTAGCTCAGACCCGGCACGTAAAAGTTTCTCTCGCACTTTCACTGAGGGAGGGTTTCCGCAGTAGCTGCACTTATGAATATGCTAAGCACAGTCCTTCATCCGCGAATATTTACCTTATATGGGCAGGCACTCAATTACGTGGGAGGCATGATGATGCGAGACGCTACAGGCTATGGCCGTATACAGTATATGGACGAAAGTAGGTCCCTGTTATGACCGTTACGCATAGAATTTTGAAATGAAACCTGCCTAACTTTTATAAGTAAGCTGTAAGAAATGAGACTTCCAAATTTCAGCCTTCCACCTACACGGGAAGTTGGAGAATTAGTGATGAGTGAGTGAATGAGTCAGTCAGTCAGTCAGTGAGGGCTTTGCCTTTTATTAGTATAGATATAACCAAAGAAAAAAAATCATTTAATTTACATGTTGCTCTCAATGAGTTAAAACCCAAGCTCAAATGACAATTGACAGAAAGTTGATATGTATTCTTGAATGGTGTAGAGGTAAGAACTGTAGCCTTATAATCCAAAGGTTCCGGGTTTGAGGCTGGGCATTCCTTGTTTTGCTGTTATTATTACTATAATATAATTAAAACTTACATTTGATCTGAGTCTGTAACAGCCTGTGTAAAGGTTTGCTACCTGTAAAAGGTATTGCTAAAGGGATATAAGCAGACACACAAACACTGGCGTACTCTGCGTTGTGGTGAATGATACTGAAAATGCAGACAGACTTCATACAGTACAGGCAAGATTGAAAAAAAAATGTTCAAATGGCATAGCGTTTTCAAATAGTGACGTTTTCATGTATGAATGTGTGTGTGTACGCAAGAGAGGCAGAGACAGATTCGATCTCATTCAACTGGTTACTGGAATATAAAATAAACTTCGCAAAGGTATAACAAAACCAAGTATACTTTATTCAAGAATAAAACTGAATAACAAAAAATTCAAGTGACAACAAGATGCCAAGAAGACATGATTTACAAGTGTTTGTGTCTGCTTATATCGGCGATATCTTTTACAGGTAGCAAGACTTCACACCAGCTGTTACAGAATGAAATCAAAGGCTTCTTCTTTTTGGGTGAATACACTGTCAGCATGGCACTATCAGATCTAAACACTAGCGTGGTGAATTGCTCATGTACTGAAGTGACTAGCTGCAAATGGAAGTCCCATTTTACTTATCGTGCCAAGCAGAGTTGTGTTACGGTGCAGCAGTCTATTAGCCAGAGAAAGCGCTGTGAAGAAGCTGTCTGTTGTTACAGTTTTGCCTTTGTCCAGAATCTGCTCCATAAGCTTTATTGCTGCTCTTGTGAAAAGAATGGAGATAAATGCCATCAACTCAGAGATGGAGAGGGGCAAGTTTGTTGTACCCCGTGAAACGTCACTGACAGAATAAAACTGAATAATAAAAAAATAAGCGCTAACTTTTACAAGCAGCCAAATTTACATCGGGTGTTACAGACTCAAATCAAATGTGTTTTTATTCTATAATAGGAATAATAATAGCAGCTGACTACTCAAAACGTGTAAAGCCTGGCCTCAAAACCGGAACCTTTGGTATATATTGCTGCAGTTCTTACTGCTACACAATTCAAAAATACATATCAACTTCCTGTCAATTGACATTTCAGCTTGGGTTTTTAACTCCTTGACTGCAACATGAAAATCGAATGTTTATTTTTTCTTTGGTTATATTCTTGAATAAAAACACACATGTTTGTTTGATATTTGGACTAAAGTCTTCACACATTATACACTTCACATCATTATTAGTATAACATGGAAAATTTTTCTGTATTAGCTATGTGTTCAGCAGTTCCTGTCATCGTACACTTACACAAATTGTTGTGGACACGGAACACACATGAAATGTATGTACAGTAATCCCTCGCTATATCGTGCTTCAACTTTCGCGGCTTCACTCCATCGCAGATTTTAAATGTAAGCATATCTAAATATATATCATAGATTTTTCGCTGGTTCGCAGATTTCTGCAGACAATGGGTCTTTTAATTTATGGTACATGCTTCCTCAGTTTGTTTGCCCAGTTGATTTCATACAAGGGACGCTATTGGCGGATGGCTTAGAAGCTACCCAATCAGAGCATGTATTACATATTAACTAAAACTCCTCATTGATATAAGATATGCTTCCCGCGCGGTGCTTGATTGTTTGCTTTTCTCGTTCTCTGTCACCCTCTCTGACATTCTCTGCGCCTGACGGAGGGGGTGTGAGCAGAGGTGTTTTTTGCACAGAGGCTGTTTGCACAGAGGATACAGACGCTCCTCTACAAAATGCCACTTTATCGTGGTGCATCGGCATACTTAAAAGCACGTATTGATTTTTTGATTGTTTGCTTTTCTTATCTCACTCTCTCTGACATTCTCTGCTCCTGACGGCGCTACTTTGAAGAGAAGATATGTTTGCATTATTTTAATTGTGAGAAAGAACTGCCATCTCTGTCTTGTCATGGAGCACAGTTTAAACTTTTGACTAAAGGGTGTTATTTCATGTCTAGAGGGCTCTAATAATGTTAACAGTGTGGGAGAGTTTATAAGGGCTTAAAATATATAAAAATAACCATACAAACGTATGGTTTCTACTTCGTGGATTTTCACCTATCGCGGGGGGGTCTGGAACGCAACCCCCGCGATCGAGGAGGGATTACTGTATTCCAAATAACAATATATTATTTACCCTATACAACTCTAGGCACCTCACTGCCAGATAAAGAGACCTGAGTTCTGAGAATTTTGGGGGGGTGGGATGGAGGGATATAATAGCAGGCTGCGTGCTGCCGGTGCTGATCAACATATTTGCAAAACAAAAGACGCTGACGGAGAGGTGCAAAGGAATTAAAGGTGGCCTGGTATTACGAGGTTTTTCGTAGGCTTCAGGAATTCTAGTGTTAAGTAAATTATGTATCGCAAAAAATTCTTCTTTCAGCTACTTCCATTAGGGTTTGCCACAACGGATCATCTTTTTCCATATCTTGCTCTGTTGCACCCATCACCTGCATTTCCTCTCTCATAAACCTTCTCTTAGGCCTTCCTCTTTTCCTCATGCCTGGTAACTCTATCCTTAACATCCTTCTCCCAATATACCCAGCATCTCTCCAATGCACATGTCCAAACCAACGCAATCTTGCCTCTCTGACTTTGTCTCCAAACCATCCAACCTGAGTTGACCCTCTAATGCAGGCATGTCAAACTCGCTACCAATGGTGGGCCGCTTCGACTGCCATATGTGTGTCAGCGGGCCGCACTGTAACAAATACTATTATACTGTTATACAAAGTTACTGTAGCTTTCATTCCAATACTGAAAACTTTAAAAAATGTAACACTTAAAGTTTAAAGAAAAGCAATTTATTTCCATACACTCTCCGTACAACAGCGTACAATTAGATTCTTATCCTCTTAGCTAGGTCCTTATATTATATTATATTCATTGCTTATATAGGAGTCTTACAGTGTGAGATCTATTTCTTTTGTCCCGACACTTGGCATCTCTTGTTAGTAATCAGTTTGTCAATATCAGGCTTAAAATCTTGTGCAGCTGCAACTTTTATGAGGGATGAAAGGTGCTCGACAGTAAGTCTTGAGCGATGTGGGGTTTTGGTAGCTTTCATTAACGAAAACAATTTCTCACAAAGGTAAGTGCTTCTTCTGAACATAGACAGTACACTCGATGCCAGCTTACGGATCTGCACATACGAGGGTGGCAGGTAAGCATGCAAGCCTGGCACACCAATTTCATTGTATTTTGCCTTCAGAATAGAATCTGACTGCAGTTCAATCAGTTCCATTCAGATATTCTCAGGTGCATTCTCAGCATTGTAAGAGAACAGCGCAAAGTCCTGTTTGTGTGAACTGAAATCACGAAAACGCTCACTGAATTCATTGCTCAGTAATTCAAGTTGGAAAACAAATCCTCCAAAAATAAAATGTTACTTTACTAAGCTTACTTCAAAGTTTATATTGTAAAATAAGCCGATATGCAAAAAGCCACCTGACCTACACTAATTTTACAAACTCAAAATCACAAAAATATGTTAATAAACAACTCACCATTTTCTCGCGTCCACTTCAGATCTTCATCTGTAGTCTGCACTAACTGTTCGTTACAATACTAGCACAAAATTACACACAACTAGAGCAAAAAATGTGAAAATATGCGAGCTATTGCTACTCGTGATGGTCAGTTCTGCCCAGTGGCCAGTCTCCGCAGCCCAGCCAGTCATGTAGCCTAGCAGGGGCAGCTCTAGGCTCGTGGCGGCCCTGGGCAGAGAAGAATCGGTGGCCCCTTCGCCCGCCAATGTCAATATGGTATCTTATGCACGGCGGATGGCCACGTCCGTTGTGGACACTGCATAGCCGCCTCGTGCTCATGACACCCTTCTATATGTGCGTGTCCATAACTTGAAAACCAAGTGGCCACCCATGATATTCTCATTACGGCAGAACGTTATAATACTACATTTAGCTTACTGCTCCGACTCTAGCGACATTAGTAAATACAGCGTACTAATTAACAAGAAACACGATGTTTTTCGGCCACATTGCCGTCAGCTGTGTCGTTATTTTCTGTTTTATATTCAATATATATTGGCGTGGCGGCCCCTGTGCAGGTGCACAGTTTGCACATGCCTAAAGCCGCCCCTGCTGCCCGCTGCTGCAGCTTAACACTTAAGTTGTGACGTTGCGGCTCATTAACTTTAGTCAAGGCTCGTGGCTATACTAGCAGATGACGTTTCCGGTACCGTAATTCCATGGGAAAACGTACTTTTGTCAGAAGGCAGAAGTAAGAAAAGTCAATAAGTAACGCCGAAGATGCAGAATGATTCAATCACAAGCGATAGTAATCATTTTGTACAAGTTCAGTGATAATTAGGATCTGTCATGCGGGCCGCACAGATTTCTGTTGCGGGCCGCGTGTTTGACATGCTTGCTCTAATGTACTCATTTGTAATCCTGTCCATCCTTGTCATGCCCAATGCAAATCTTAGCAACTTTAACTTTGCCACCTCCAGCTCTGTTTCCTGCTTTCTTTTCAGTGCCACCATCTCCAGTCCATATAGCATAGTTGGTCTCACTACTGTCCTTTAGACCTTCCCTTTCACTCTTGCTGATACCTGTCTGTCACAAATTACTTGTGACACTCTTCTCCACCCATTCCACCCTGCCTGCACTGTCACTTTTACTTCTCTTCCACAATCTCTGTTACTCTGTACTGTTGATCCCAAGTTTTTAAACTCATCCACCTTTGCCACCTATACTCCCTGCATCCTCACCACTCCTCAGACCTCCCTCTCATTTACACACATGTATTCTGTCTTGTTCCTACTGACCTTCATTCCTCTCCTCTCTAGAGCATATCTCCACCTTTCCTGTTTCTCCTAGAACTGCACCCTACTCTCGCTGCTGATCACTATGTCATCAGCAAACATCATAGTCCAAGGGGACTCCTGTCTAATCTCGTCTGTTAACCTGTCCATCACCTTTGCAAATAAGAAAGGGTTCAGAGCCGATCCCTGATATAATCCCACCTCCACATTGAATGCATCTGTCACATCTTTTGCAGACCTCACCACTGTCACACTTCCCTCATCCATATCCTGTACAGTTTTTACGTACTTCTCTGCCACTCCCGACTTCCTAATACAATGCCACAACTATTCTCGAGGCACCCTGTCATATGCTTTTTCCAGGTCCACAAAGACACAATGCAACCTCTTCCGGCCTTCTCTGTGCTTCTCCATCAACACCCTCAGAGCAAACATCGCATCTGTGGTGCTGTTTCTTGGCATGAAATCATGCTGCTGCTCACTAATCATCACCTCCCTTCTTAACCTACTTTCCACTACTCTTTCCCATAACTTAACGCTATGGCTCATCAATTTTAGCCCCCTGTTGTTACTACAGCTCTGTACATCCCCCTTATTATTAAAAATCGGTTCCAGTACACTTCTTCTCCACTCCTCAGGCATCCTGTCATTTTCCAAGATTCTATTAAGCAATCTGGTTAAAAAACACCGCTGCCATCTGTCCTAAACACCTCCATGCTTCCACAGATATGTCATTTGGACCGGCAGCCTTTCTATTCTTCATCTTCTTCATGGCTGTCCTTACTTCCTCCTTGCTAATCCGTTGCACTTCCTGATTCACTATCTCCACATCACCAAACTTTCTCTCTCTCTAATTCTCTTCATTCATCAGCCTCCTAAAGTACTCTTTCCATCTGCTCAACACACCCTCCTCACTTGTGAGAATGTTTCCATCTTTATTCTTTATCTCCTTAACCTGCTGTACATCTTTCCCAGCTTAGTCCCTCTGTCTAGCCAATTGGTACAGGTCCTGTTCTCCCTCCTTAGTGTCCTGTCTCTCTTACAACTCATCAAAAGCCTTTTCTTTAGCCTTCGCCACCTCTCTCTTCACCTTGCACCTTATCTCCTTGTATTCTTGTCTACTTTCTGCATCTCTCTGACTATCCCACATCATCTTCGCCATCCTCTTCCTCTGTATACTCTCCTGTATTTCCCCATTCCACCACCAGATTTCCTTTTCCTCCATCCTCTTTCCAGATGTCACACCAAGCACAATTCTTGCTGTCACACTTACTACTTCTGCTGTTGTTGCCCAGCTGTCTGGTAAGTCTTCACTGCAACCCAGTGCCCGTCTTACCTCCTCCCTAAACTCAACCTTGCAGTCTTCCTTTTTCAGCTTTCACCATTTAATCCTTGGCTCTACCCTCACTATCCTTCTCTTCTTGATCTCCAGCTTCATCCTACAGACCAACATCCTATGCTGCCTAACTACACTTTACCCTGCATTCACTTTGCAGTCTTTAATCTCCTTCACAAAAATGATCACAAAAACTACTTGTGCAAAAACATAGAGAATAAATACCCCTGGTCCTATCACTAAATGGAGTAGACTGCAAAACTACTGGTTAAATTAAGCAATTTCTGCAGCAGTCATCATTGTACATGGGTCTTAGTGTTCATAGACAGATAACCATGGCAGATATCTCTGAAACTGTTCCATATTTTTGTGTCTTTGCTAGGCTATTGTTGTCCAGGAGCTCTACACAAAACAAAAAAAAAATCAATAATTTTCTAATGAAAATTGCAGTTCTATGATGTGAAAATCAACTTCAGTTTTTTGCAGATACTCACTGACTCATTCGCTCACTCACTCACACACACATGTTTACACACCCATACAGACACCAAAGTAAATCAGCTTTTCTTGATGTTTTGAACATGGTAGAATCAGAATATGAACTTAACTCAGCAGTAACCCAAGCACCAAACTTCCATTTATGTGCAAACAAAAATAAAATTTTTCCCTGAACATGAAGTTATTTCTGAAAGTAAATCACCTTAAACATACCCTGTCATTTGAGAATGTTCTCTGCCTCTTTTTCTTAGGTCACCCATTTGCAATCCTCAGTTTACCCCTTACCCCTTCTTACAACATGGCAAAAGAAGTTTAAACCTTCCCTATAATAAATTATGATTTAAAAGGTAGGAATAAAATTAGGTACAATTAAAGTATTTTCAAATAGAAAATAATAACATGAACAAATTGTAACTTAGTTACCATTATCCTTATTTATGGAAACTCTTTGATCAAGAAGATGTTAAATCCCAAATCAAAAACACTTATTTATTGTACATATTATTGTTATGAAGCTTTTGCTGTTTTTTAGTGAAAGCGTCCATTGTTGTTTGAATATTATGATACACATAACAAAGACTTGTTTTGTTCGTCTACATTTGTAAGAGTGGTCGCTGAAGGATCTTTTGAAATTTTTTTTTGTTGTATCTGCAGTTTTTGAAGATTGATAACCAGAAAGAGTGCTTACACTATCTTCCCTTAGACTGGATCTTACATTTTTAACATGACACATTTCATATGTGTATCTTGTACTGCAATTAAAATGGAAAGGGTAAATTACATAATGTTTCTTTAAGATACCACATATTGAATCTGCTGTTTCTGTGTGTGTGTTTTTATTACACTCAAATTGTGTTATGTTATATGTTTTTCACAGCATCTTCATGTAACCATGATAACCCATGAATGTCAAAATAGCACTCACACAAAGTGACATAATGTACATGACTGAGCTTTGTGAACAACATACAATCATTAAAATACTAGTAAATTGGATGCAGCCATTTCTAGAATAACCTTTCCAGTATGCTGAGTGAGATGTGTAAGATAAGGCCTGTAGACTTACAAGAAAAATTATTTATTTAATTATCTATTTATTTGTCTGTTTATTAATCAAACCAATAGATGAATGCAATGGAACTGTTAAAATTTCAGAATCTTACTCCCTTTCAACATGTGCCTTTGGTTACTTTTACTGAATGTGTCATGCCAAAGCTTACTAAAAAAAGGCTTGTGAAAGACAAGTCAAGTGCAAAGGTCTCACCATCACAATAATGTTAAAATTAATTTTTATTGGTATGATTGGTTTTTAGTCTATAGTGTTTTTTACAAGAAAACTGTATTTTGGTATACCTTGTACATCATTAGTTTAATAAATAAACAAGAATATAAAATCACAGTACTTTTTATTTAACTTTGCAGTGTGTCAGGGTTTACATCACATCCTAAGTAGGTCACTGTCCTCTTGTACCTGAATTGGCAGCCTTGTACAAATGAGTTCTTAAAAAACTTTGCCCTCTAGGCTATAGAAATATTTCTGGGAAGCTGCTGCCATCATTCTTCATTGGAAAGGTAGTATGTTAGTGCACTCCTCAATACAAGAGATGTGGTTCTTAAAGAAAAAATCATGTTTATCATAGCAATAGCCTGTGGTGACGCCCAGTGCCTACTATGCTTGTATAAGGTTTATGCTATATTTGTGCAGACTGTTGTTCTACGTAAAATGATTTATTTATATGTGTGTTGTTTATGACAGGAACTATGGGATCTTAAGAACACATATTGTGAATGTAAGTTTTTTTTTTTTATTATTAAATCTCATCTTTTTGCTATGTTTAAATAAAAGCAGAAATAAAACCATCCGAGTGCAGGGTAATGAGAAAGATATTAATGATTTATATTAATTAATTAGTAATTTCCCACTAACCTCTGACTACTAATATAAAATAATGAAACAGAGTACTGTTAATGTTCCCTCTCATTCAATCATCAATCATTTTCCATCAAATCCAAAACCTACTATCACTGGAACTTGTATCCGACGCTTAAACTTTGTAAAGTATAAACAAAAAGGAATGAGTAGGTGCTTAATTTCATAATATCTTATTAAATGGGTTAATTCTTATATTTAAGTAACAGAATATGTATTTGACAGAATATGTTCGTAATTGTTCTATATACAGTATTTTAAAATGAATGCTTGCCAATTGTCAGTGCTTTGGTTTGCTGTCAGGAATGGTTGTATTGATTCATTAGGAAAAAAAAAGCACGATAAGTTGTTAACAAATGTCATGCTACAGGCAGAAGTTAAATATTAACACTATGCAATTTGTTTTCCATGGTACTGTATATTTTAGTGTGATTTTACCCACATAAGTGTTTAACCCTTTCCGGACCTGGGCAGATGATTTCATGCTACAGAAATTTACAAACCAAGTAATATTAAAGTATTTTAGAACCCTTATAACAGTGCAAGTGTGAAGTTTGCAGAAAGATGCCAGTGATATGTGTCAATTCTAGTAACTCCAAATGTAAGTTTGGCTCTCAACTACATCTCATATAAAGTTCCCCTTTTTAGAACTAAGAAACTTAATGTGTGCAAAAATGTAAATTTTGAGAGAACAAGTAGGGTCAAAGAGGTACCCTATCAGAAAGAAAGTGTGTGAATTTTATGGGGAGAAATAAAACTTTGGTAATTTCATAAGGAAAATAATTAGGATAAAAATATCATCAACCAAAGTTTTTAACAGTGGGAATCTTGCTGGGTAGATTTACAAGTACATACGTACATACATATAGTGACAGTAGAGGGCGCTGTCGCTCCTCAAACCCCACAGACAACACGTCCAAAAACCAGGTAAAAGTCCCAGAAATAATTTTAATTTCTTTTATAATGTGCACAAAGCACCTCCACCACCACAATACACAATTCAATCATCACAATAAATCCACCTCTCCACCCAGCATCTCCGTCACACTTCCTCCAAACTCTGGCTCAGCTTGCTGGGTTTCCCACAGTCCTTTAAATAGTCTGTGACCCGGAAGTGCTCCTGTCCTTCAGTCCATGTGATCCAATGGCACTTCCGGGTTAGATAAAGATCCATATTTTTCTTCAGCCCAGAAGTACTTCTGTTCTTCTGTCCCTATGACTTTGGAGTACTTCCGGGCTATAGGGAAAATAGAAATTCCTGTGTCTCCCTGCAGCGTCCTGCAATGGCACCCAGCAGGGCTGTGAAGTTGAACTCCATCTCCCATGATGCCCTGTGGGAATCTGGGGCACCTCCATGCTGCAGGGAGGACTTTATTTAGCGGCATGGATGTGTATATTCTATTATATTCTATCTATCTCTCTATCTCTCTATCTCTCTATCTCTCTATCTCTCTATCTCTCTCTCTCATCTTCATCCACTTTAGGGAAGTGGAGGACAAGAGACTTACCTGGCTTCACTAGACACAGGTTGGGAAACAAACATGGTCAGAATGCCAGTACATCGCAGAGTACACACTCTGATTCAATCCAGTTAATCTAACTTATATGTTTTTGGGACTGAGAAAAGGCACACTCATGCAAACACAGGAAGAACATGTAGACATAACACAGACCATGGCTGTGGAATTTAAAACCAAAACAATGGACCTGAGGCACCAGGACTAACTATGATCCCATTCATATATTACAAAGGTTAATTTTAAATTTAACTAAACAAGTTCAGATCATGCAAGCTCTCTAAAAGTGTTATTTAAAATAAAAGCAGATTTACAACTGCTGTACATATAAAGAGATTGCCTCATAGAGTAAAGCTATGAACTTGCATAAGGACTGTTTGTTTTGAGCTTTGAATATTAATAGTTAATGATTAGATGAGAGCCCAGTTTGAATTTACATGGGAAATAGGATATTGCAGAGATTCTTAAAATAACATATGAGTGAATTCAGACCATGTTATTATATTGTTTTCATTAGAAACTTTTAAAAAGTCTTAGCCTTTTGTGCACTGTAGAGAACTATGCAGTCAAATGTTTGAAAATGTAGTCTATGTAAATAATATGACGTAGATGACATTGGTTGGCTGAGGAGAGACATGATAAAGGTGGCCTGTTTGGTGATTTAATTTGTGGACCCAGTTATTCATTTATTACAGTATCTAACCTGCTAAATCCTGTTCAGCATCATAGGTAATTTATGGCTAGTCTTTGATAATCTATGTGCTAGTTTTGTACCTAGTAATTTAAACTCTAAGTCTATAAGTGATTAAGTGAAACCTGTTTAATGATCTAACCATCATTCATTTTTCCTTGTTTGATCTTCGAATACTATTTAAATACTATTTAAGGTAGAATTGTGACTAAAACCTATAGGTATGAAACAGGGGTTAATACAAAAATCTGCAGAAGAATAGGGCGAGATGAGACAAAGAGGAAAAAAAATGCTTGCTTCTACTTTTTACAGTTGTCTCCCTGGCCATCTCGGAGGATATTTGTAATTAATAGTAAATGAGAAGAGTAAAATAAAAAGAACAATGACAAAATTAATTAGAATACCAAACATCTAAACCAAATATACTGACCAAACATAAGACTGTTCATTTTAACCACATTTTTAAAAAAAGAAACAGTGCTCATTATTGACTGTATGTATATGACGTGTAGGAGCACAGATTTGTATTTGTTTTTTTTTAATGACAGTTTAAGAATACAACTTTCAATATTTTACAAAGTAGGTATTATTGGTAATATTACAAAAAGAAAAATGTAAGATACAAAGAATATAATAAATCCATAGCATTACTTTGAGAGACAACACCTTCAATAGTACGTATTACTGCTTCATAACTCTTTGGAACAGGATTTGATTTCAGACCCACTATTTGTAAGAGTCTTTCATTTTGTCTATATAGATAGATGGGATTAATAAAGTATCTATCTAAGGGGAAATTCACATACTCCAGCAGCAGCATACAGATAAAGAACATTATTAAATTAAAGAGTGATAACAATGCAGGTATAACAGACAGACAATAACTTTGTATAATGTTAACGTTTACCCCCCTGGATGGAATTGGAGTCGCATAGTGTGGGGGAGGAACGATCTCCTCAGTCTGTCAGTGGAGCTGCTCCTCAGTCTGGTGATGATACTGTTCAGTGAATGCAGTGGATTCTCCATTATTGACAGGAGCCTGCTCCGTGCCCGTCGCTCTGCCACAGATGTCAAACTGTCCAGCCCCATGCCAACAATAGAGCCTGCCTTCCTCATAAGTTTGCCCAGGCGTGAGGCATCCCTCTTCTTTATGCTGCCTCCCCAACACACCATCACGTATAAGAGGGCGCTCACCACAACCGTCTTATAGAACATCTGCAGCATCATATTGCAGATGTTGAAGGACGCCAGTCTTCTGAAGAAGTATAGTTGGCTCTGTCTTTTCTTACACAGAGCATCAGTATTGGCAGTCCAGTCCAATTTATCATCCAGCTGCACTCCCAGGTATTTATAGGTCTGCACCCTCTGCACACAGTCACCTCTGATGATCACGGGAACCATGAGGGGCCTGGTCCTCCTAAAATCCACCACCAGCTCCTTGGTTTTGCTGGTGTTCAGTTGTAAATAAATGAGTTGTCTCCATCTATACTAGTCTCTTTCCAGATCCCAAAGACATGTATGGTAAATTAATTGATTGCTTGTAACTGTCCCACTATAGAGTACTACCAGAGGGATTAAAGTGTGTTATGAGACATCAGTTGTAATATCCACATTTCCACACTAGCATGTAGATTTATTTTGTTTAACTGGAAGTGTTCCAGTTCAGTTATTATGACTTAGTGTGAAAATGATCTCTTATATATACAGGGTGACACAGAAAAACGGGAACTTTTGAAAAACCCAATAAAAATAGAAGAAATCCAACAAAAAAATTTTATTGACAGCAATTGAACCACTACAACTTCCCTTTTAAGAGACAGTAATCCAAATTATCAATGTCTGAAAATTATGTCCTGTAGATGGCGTCCTCTTGTACGTATGCATTCTTCCAATCTTGCGCACCTTCCAAACTATCATTGTTTTTGTAAAACATTTTTATGGCGAAAGCACGCTGTTGACCGTTCCACTGATCCATGATTACTAAGTGGCGAGATTGTTTACAGCTCAAGGTCCCTGTTCCACAGTGCTGCCAGCTGTACATGGCTGCCACTACGCATTGCAAAAGTTCCCATTTTTCTGTGTCACCCTGTATTTCTCTTCTGGTTCGTCTTGCTTCCTCCTACATTAAGTAACATCACCTTCTACTGGAGAGTCCCTGCAGTTTCACAGCTTGAGTTCATTTGAAATCAGCACCCATACACATTACACAGCAGGGCACCAAAAACAGCAGTCCTCCCGCAGTCCACACGGCATTTTTCGATTCCTATCCCTCTTCTTCCAAACCCTTCCCCACGCTGCCTGCGGCCTCCCATACACCCCCACGCCGCTTTTCTCGATTCCTATTCCTCTTTCGGACTACCGAGTTCCCCGTTCCTCTCTCATGACCCCATTGTTGTCACGTCACCGCCCTATATCTAGCCTGACCTCGTGACCTTTCACTTCGGCCATGTTTGCGCCTGGGAGTCTTTTTCTTAGCCTGCTACAGGAAGGTACTCTCTCGACCATTGGCATTGGTTTCGCTCCTTGCTATTTTTGTTATACTGCGATGGTTGTTTCCTAAGCCTTTGTTATAAAATGAACCACAGTATCTTCTCTGTTGACGGGTTTTTATACAATGTTATCTCTATTCCGGGATCCGGCAACTGCCTGTTCCCATCAGTGGTTTATTTTTTTGACACAAATCATCTTCAGCAAAACACCTATTCACAACTGCGTCTTTCAAGAAATATTTCTTTCTTCTTGATTTCTGAATTCCTTTCTCACCATTTTCCATTCCTATTCTTACACCGCCGTATGCTACGGCGGGCGTCAGGTAGTATAATATATTATCTTAAATTGGAAAAAATCAAATCCACTCTATGAGGATCTATTCAAATCTTTTTCAAAATTTGTTAAGAATTCATTAATTCTAATATAAGAATGATGGAAGTGTGCTTGAATTTCTTACTCTACTTGCTGTTTTATCATGAATAAAGGGCCATTTTAGATGGAACTCTCCACTTTTTTGGGTGGGTACTGAATGCAGAGAACTTTAATATAGATTGATTTTGAAGCATACTCTTGTAATTGTTATGTTATTCTTTTGTAATGTTTTGTTCTCAAATAGTGGAAAAAATTGAATTGTAAAGCTTGAACCTGAATACTGTATTTGGAATTTACCCTTAATCAGCTCTTAGAATGTAGAAGTGCAAGTAATTTATGAAATTAAATAAGAATTAAATTGTTCTCAAGTTATTGCCCACATATGTTTTATAAAGACAAATACATACAGATATACATCTCCAAAAATGCTCAAAATGTGTACTAGATATAACAGAATGTATTTTTTCCATTGAAAGCTAGAAATGTATTTTTTTTCACAAAAAATTAAAACTTCCTCCATATCTGGAATATGAAAGTAAAAAAGGAGTAGAATGTTGTCTAGGGTGTAGGAGGAAGCATTCAGTGTATTTGAATAATAAATATCACAAAATAATTTTAGCCTATCTATGAAGCTGAATTATTAACATAATTGATATTAGTGCAAGTATAATAATTTGACTAATAACACATACAGTGCATGCTTTACATTGTACTTTTAATTTTTTTCAGTTTTCAAAATCTCTTATTAATGAAATTTACCATCCATTCTTCTACTTTCTGAGCACACTATATCCATTCCCGGGACTTGGAGAACCAAAGCGTATTCCAGTAACCACTGAGAGTAGGGAACAATTCTGAATGCAATGCTAGCATTATTGAGCATCTCCTTCACATAGCTACTGTATATTTACTAGTTTCTGAGCAATTCAGAGTTGCTTAAACTTACAGGTTATATAATTTTGAGAGGTTACATGCTTGTAGTACAAAGATATAGCAAAAGGTAGTTTATACAATGTATTGAAATGAAAATGTCCCCATTGCATTCCTACATGCATAATAACTTGCCAATGTAGACATTTATTTTATTGTAGTATATATGATTTATCTTACGCAATAAAGAAAAAGAAATCTGATTACATGTTGATTTGAATACAAAAAGGACATAACCAGATAGAAAATGTAAAAGATATTTTTAAAAATTACATATATGTGACACATGTAATTTTATATTTTATTAAAATTAAAACAAGCGCACCATTTCAAATCAATCTTGGGTGGATTTAATATGAGGTATAATTCAGAGGATTTTAATGTGAACTAATCATTTAAAGATATTGAGACAATGTAAAGGTTAGAAGAGATTCAGCATGCTTAATCAAAGGCAGCATTATTAAATGTCTGTAACATTCTGTAGAAATCTTGCTACAAGTTAAACAAAACTAAATACTACTGGCAGGATAGGATCTTGTGCATCTCGCTGTAGTCTCTGAAACACAGGTCTTGGATAGCTATGAGGAACATTGTTAGTTCCACAGTAAAATAAAAAAGGCAAACTATAGAATGAATGCTGCAGCATTCAAAATAAGGTAATTTATATTTTGAAGGACATGATGAAACTTTTGGGTCTGCTAGAATTGTTCCTGTCAGCGATTCCTATGTTTACAGGTTTCTTTTGACTTTCTAAGAACCTGCACTCATTGACACTTTGGCTTTCTTTGCAGTTTTTCTTAAGGGGAGAGCTAAACTTTTATAATAGGTCTTTCTTTGTTAATTGCCTTTTTATCACCATTATTATAGCAATATACAGTGCAGTATTGTTCAAATAATGCTGCCATTGGTGAAGAATCATAGTTTGTTTCAACACTGCCTTCATACAGATGGAGGGTTTGTAAGAAATCAACAAAAGTTGGGACACTTGTAGGAATTGCTTGCATCAACTTTCAAGGCTAAATAAATTTCCAATGCTGCAGAAAAGCTGTAGGTTATTAACCCATTGTTTGTTACCTGAAAAGTACATTCTTTTTCTGTTTTTAGTAACCTAATCTGATTTTTAACTTCTGCAGCTTACTGCCTACATGTGTACAATTTCAGATTATTTACTTGACTTGAACTACTTAAATTTCAATAAAACTGTACGCATAAGGGTGTTCTAAAACTATCAACTGTTAGCTTAAAGTCTATATTGTCATTTATGTTACAGTGAAGTAAATTCTGTAATGTGTAATGTGCCTTCTTTTTATTATTATTCTTCAAATTTTAATGGCAGTGTTTGAGCGAGATTTGGAGGCTGATATTGAAGGCGACACAAGTGGTGATGTGCGAAACTTGCTTCTAACTCTGTTGCAGGTAAGCTAATGTTGAATAGTTTCTGTGACTGCACATGGAACTGACCTACTCCTTGTGCAAGTAACACCTGCAGTAGATGTAAATGATCATTATATAGACACGCATATACTGAATTCTTTAAGGTAAAAAAGTGTTTATCTATTCTTATTTTGCACTTGTTTAAGCAGACATCATATGACTTCAGAGTATTTTTTCTTATGCAAACAGCATGTTTTTTTATTTTACGTTCTTCAAAAAGATGTGCATGCAGAATAAGAACTTGGCAAATTCTAAATCAGTGATAAGAATTACAAATAATAATAAATCACATGCTTGATTTTGTATTGATGGCATTTATTGTATTAGAAGGAACATGAAAAATAGATTGCTAAATGCATATGTAGATTTAAAGCCAATTTACTGTAATGGGACACCAAGAACAATTTTGTAGCTTATATATATATATATAAAATATTTGATTTGTTTCAACAGGCAGACCGTGATGAGGGTTTTGATGTTGATGAGGATCTGGCAGAGGCTGATGCTACTGCACTCTTTGAGGTAATAAATTACTACATCAAAGTACAGTAATACGTAATGCTACAAGTATCATAATGTTGTGGGGCAACAGAGGTGGAACATGCCTAATTGACAGAAATTATTCAAGCATTTGGAGAAAAAACTGCATCATAGTCCATTTGTGCAAAGGGATAATATTGATTACATTTAATTCCTAGCTAAAAAATAAACCTATTTAAAACTTTTCAGGTGTCAAATCATCACTCCTAATAGTAGCATTGCCAAAATTTCTAACTACATTTAAAATTTTAAACGATGGAATTTATGTGACTCTAACCTATAATATTATGAAAAGTAGATAAACACCTCTTACAAACAATTCTGTAGCTCCTAACACTGTTCAAAACAGATTTACTGAGCAGATAAAGTATTCACATTTAAAGAGTGAACGCCCATTCATTAATTCTCAAATTGCAGTGGTTTATGGTTGTAAGAGGCAAAGCTTATTCTGGCAGTGAGGCACAATCTAGCCTTGTACAGAAAATTTAATTTCTATAGTGACAATGGTAATCACTCCATACATAGTATGTACATGCACTGTAACCTACAGTATCTGGTGATCAAATGTTTTTCTTATAAATTAAAACATCATAGACATTAAAAACTTTACTACTTGTGTATGTAACCATAACTGTATAGCTGCATTGAGTCAAATGGCTTTTCAGAAAATATACTATATGTCTTCTCAGCTCTCAGCATTTCAAGATTTAGTTAAACAAATAATTAAAGATGCATTTATGTTTTTTCCCCTACACAAAGTTTATTCTAAGCAGTTTGACTAGTGATCAATGTATTAATACAAACACTTAATAGTTTCTGTTTTTTTAGGAGTTCAGCTCTTAATTTTATAATTTTGCCTCTTCTGTGCAGCCATGGAAACCATATGTTAGGTTAGCCCATTTGAACAGGGAAGTTCTAGAATGTTACATAAGGTAATGTTTGTGAAAGGTATAATGTGCAAAACCATTTGTCAATATGTTTTTCATCTGTCTTTTAGGCTGGAGAGGGCCGCTTTGGCACTGATGAATCTACATTTACGCATATACTTGCTAAAAGAAACTATCTTCAGCTACAGGCTACTTTTAAAGTCTACGAGTCGGTAAAGTTACTAATACTAAAATTGATACCAGTTTATTATTCTAAAACAAAAAGTTACAGTAGTACCTTTTATTATAATACTAGTTACAGGCTTCACTTGGAAAATTTCCAAAGACATTTTACAAAGATTTGGAGCGTTTAGATCAAAAGCAGTATATATTGAATTGAGATTTTTCTTTACCTTATTACACACAACGTTGATGTTTACGGGCTGCACGTACACGCGGACCATACAACGATTTGAACATTTTAAGTTCTGTACAGATAAAAACAGGTGAAAAGAAATAGTATTATGAACTATGTAAAATGTAGACCTCCTCTATGTTCTGTCCAATGGAGGAACCCCTTTAGTGAGTTTTGCGTGTGTTTAAACTGACCAAGGAATACTGCCAGCTTGTGCTGTACTCAGAGATTTAAGTGGACTGGTGAACTGGAGCACAGAGCCACATCTGATCTGCAAGTGTGCACCATAATTCTCCACAAAACTGCTTGTATTTTACCACCAAGCCATACTCCCCACATTCCCATCCTTTGAGGTTTATGAATATAAAAACAATTGACAATCCCATCTGGCCCGAATTTGTATTTATTTTACACTGCAACATGAGGAGTTAGAAGAAGCCAACAAAACAGTGAGTACTGTGTATACCCAATGAGACCACTTACTAAACATGTCGTCTTTGAGTTTTACTGAACTTTTCTTCATTCACATCTAAGTTTCTGTGTAGCACACCACCTCGTCTCTTTTTTTCTTTACAGGGCAGCTGCCCTTCTCCACTTCTCCAACCACATTTCTCTGTGCGATTACAGCCATAGCTTGTACTGTACATTGGCATTGTTGAGACAGCAGAGTTCTATGTATCAACTCCTAAATCCATTTCTCTGTTCTGAAATGGAAAAAGGACATGGTGCCTAAGAATACCCCACTCGCTATGATATTATTACCAACTAATACCAGCAAATAAAAAACATGCATATGCCAGTCTTCTTTATCTATAACATCACGAATTTCAATAAAATCAAAGTGTTTTTGTGATTTGGAGGGTATTTAGTTTTTGTAACGTTTATGGGTTTGGTTTGTAAATATTGATGTACTGAAATGTCCATTCTTAGTGGATACCTACAGCCGTAGGTGTTCAATAGTGCAAAATTTCAGCTTTTTAACTACACAGGAAATAGTGATTTTGTTGATCAGTGAGTCAGTCAACTTTGCAATTTATATATAAAAATAATATCTTACAGAGCATTTTTACATTTTAGTCTGAGTATAATTATTTTAGCTATGTATTTACATAGCAAAAGAGAAAGATCAGTCTAAATTGCTGAATAATAAATTAATGCATACATACAGTAACTGTTGCTCATGAATCAAATAAAGTGTGGGGATTGACTTTTCTTTTTGCACAGAATATTACTGCTATTTATATGTGTTTATTTTATTCACCTCCCTGATTGCAGCTTTCAGGAACAGATATAAAAGATGCAATTAAAAGTGAATCTTCGGGAACACTGAAGGACTGCTACATAACTCTTGGCAAGTATTTTCCCTACAGAATAAGGTGTTAGTGAAGAGCGATCCTAGCTTGTATGCTTTTGTAGCATTATAGTTTTTGTTTCCAAAGTTGTCCTTAAGACGTTTACTTTTAAATGGTCTATAGTCTTTCAGTAAACATTAACCATTTTTAATAAAGGGAATCATTAATTTCTTAAAGGATAGATAATATGTGTTTCCACAGTCTGAAATAAACCTAAACATGAAGCAACAATATATAGGTAGTTTTTTGCTTTAAAATGCTTTTTTTTCAGATAGGAAATAGGACAAAGTTGATCTTTGTTGTGTTTAACTTAGAGCTTGAAAGCCATCATTTGATATAGCGGAACAGTTATAAACTGGTGTGTGTGTTTGTGTTTATATACGCCCGTGGGTGGGGGGTTGTTGGGGGGAATTGGTATGCCTTCACTCGCATACCAATTCCCCTCAGCAATCCCCCCCAACCACAGTACTGCTCTCCCCAGACTCTCCTCAGAAGGGCATTTTATTTAAGTGGGAAAGCGCTTTTCCATTGCTCCCTGCTGCTGCAGCACAGTATACAGTATCACACAGCAAGCACAAATAAAGGGCACTGTCTTCCTCTCTGTGTAATTCAACCTTCACTCCTCATGGCAAGTAGTGTTGTTGTTGTTGTTGTTGTTCTTCTCCTCTGGAATCACTCCAAAGTGTGGTGAAAGCCCAATGTAGTAGGGTTCCACAACTACCACAGTTCCCCCTTGCAGCATCCAAGAAACCCAAGAGGGCAAAGCAAAGTCCCATGAAGCCTTGCCGGAATCTGTGGCACCGCAGCAACACAGGTGGCCTGCCACCTATCGACCTGGGGGAGGCAATACCCTGCCCTCTCCCCTTGTCCTTCCACAACATTGGCATCCTGTGTGTGACAATGCCCCTCCCTCAGCTGAGCTATGTGGGGCAAAGCGGCCTGTCCTGTGAGGTCCATCCTCCTCCAGGAGGTGGTGTTGATGTTGGCCAGTCCACGGCTCTGTCCTGAAAGAAAAAAGCAAGCCCATGATGGTGAGATGCTGCGCCGACGTCATGTCTCTATTTGGGGCCAGACAGGCAGCATTCATAATACAGCCTCTTCCTTCCTAATGCCTGTGCCCTGTGGGACTGGAAGCAGGATGGGAATTCCTGCTTTGCCTTTCGCTCTGCTGAGGTTGGCTTGCCTCTCCAGTCCCTCAGAGGTAAGCCCTCCATCTGTTCAGAAACCTGGTCTTTCTTTTGTGAGTCTCCTTCTTTCTCTGAGGTACGGGAACAGTCTGGGAGTCTCCATGGCATAAAGAGAGAGACCTTGTGCTGTTCGTGCCCCTTTAGACTTGATTGAGACTGCCTCTGACATGGTGAGTTACAGGGTTCAGGACAAGAAAGCCACTCAATCCCATCTTCCCCCTGTGCGAATCGGTCTGTCATCCCGCCTATGCCCACTGTTGGAACCAATGTTCCCTTATTTTGTGTGGTACAGGTTACATTTATCTGTACCACCGAATCTGTCAGGGTGGAGCCTTGGTCGTCTTCTCCAACCCTCCAGTAAGGCTGTTCAGGTTAATCTGAACCAGTAATAAAGAATGCAAGGGCTGGAGGACCCTCTCCACCTCTCGTACATCCAATATGTATGTAAGTATGTCAAACGACAAAAGACTCACACTTTGGTGTTCCTTCACCGCTGGCAATAAACCAGGCGACATGGGCTTCTCTGGCACATGCTCAGTTGGAACATGTGGAGGGTTGGCGTAGCCCCCAAGTAGGTCTGCCATCTCTGCCTTTCTTACTTTACCGGTGGGCTCTGGCACATATACCCCAACCCTTTACCTTCTTCAGTGAGTGTGGCTCGCCCATCCACCCCCCCCCCCCCCCCCCTTTTTGCAAAGTCTGTTTTGGGTGGTTACCTGCCAGGTAATCACATATCTATGATACGCTTCTTGCAGCTGATATATATATCAGCAAATGTTAATATATATTTATATATATATATATATATAGGTGTGAATCACAGTCTGACCAGATAATGCTTGTGGCTGGTCAGCTAGTTGGCAAAAATCTGCCACACCTTTGCAGTTGTGAGAAGCTGAGTACACAACACATTTCCCCCTAATTGGGGTTCATCAGGTGTACGCACCTTTGCTTCTCTCAGACGTTGCGCCACGGTGACTGGTTCACTTACTTGACAGGGTGTAGATCTGACTTTAATAAAGCATAAAAATATTAATCGAATGACTAATAGCATCTTACTTTTGGAGTATTAGATACATTTCAATAAAAGCACTTAAGCCTTAGCCATTTTGAAGTACAGTTCTGCTATTAAGACCTTTCTGATAAACTAAAATCTTGTACATTTTTTTATTACCAGTAGATGTCTCTGTAGCTCTATCTCTATTTAGACTCAATCATGAATGTGCAAAAGAAGCAGGATGTAAACGATTTATTTAAATCATTTTATACCTTATGGTTAGCTGTCTATTTTCAATTGACTTATTTTTAAGATTGTGGGGAATCAATGTTCCTATCATTGATTAAAAAGTGCAACATTAATAAAGGAAGTACTTCTAACAAAAATAAAGCAAGTCCATAGAAAAAGCAAGTGGAAACATGCATATTATGCAAAAAATATTTCCTGGAGGCCAGGTGAAAATTTAGATAATGAAAGCATTACAAGTTTGAAAAAATTAAATAAGTAAAGCTTCCTGAAGAAAATACAACCATTGTATACCCTAAACAACTGGCCAACCAGCAGTTCAGTTGTATACGTACATGTATATATGGTGCGTAAAGGATGCTCTCTGGGGATTGGTATTATAATCCACTAGGTACTGTGGTCCAATGGCTAAGAAAATAGACTCTAAATTACATATTTTGTCTTCTCCAATAATTTACTGTGACAAATTTACCTAATTTCACTTGCTGGTACTAAATTTTTATAGAAGAACATTATGTACTTGCTTTGGGTAAAACAATTAGCTTAATAAATATGCTAAATATGAAAATATTCTTAAGATTTTCTCTTTATGATTCAAAGACAAATTTGTAACCAATCATCCATGTATTTACATTTTTCTGACATTCATGGCAGATTTCCCTCAAGGACAATGGATAAAATCTAGGTTAAGTTTGTTTCTTAAGTAAACCGAGCTATGTAATACTCTTACAGAAATGGCCAGCAAGTAGAAGTTGGTTGGTTGATGATAAGTAAATAAATTCAAGGAAAGGCAAAATAGTTCACTGTATTTGAATGTATTAAATTGAAAATGTACTGTATGTTTCATACACATATAATATCTTGTAGAGTTCAAATTCAAGTTTGTCATGTATGCCTCCTCAGAATAGTACTGTAATTCAGAGACTTAATCATATTACTTACATCCAATGACTTAATGTCATTGTGAAAATGTATGTCAAAATTTGGAATATTTTGCATTGATTAAAATAGTTCTGATTTATTTTAAGCAGTGTTATTCTTTTTCAATACTGATAATTTATGTATTTGTTTATCAGTAAGATGTGCAAAGAACCTGCAACTATACTTTGCTCGCTGCCTGAAGCGCGCTATGAAGGGTGCAGGAACTGATGAAGACACCCTAATAAGGATTATTGTTGGCCGCTCTGAGGTAAGCCATTCTGTGCCAGAATTTCCATGGATTTTTCTGCAATGAGATACTACACTTTGCATCAGCAATGAGTATTTCTTATTTACAAATATTGGGTAAATATCCACTTTTAGTAATGGGAAACATTTTAAGAAAGCCAGCTAAACAGCTTTATCCTCATTTCAGTGTATATTGTTTGTGGTAAAGAATAAATCACATGTTTAATGATTTTTCTTCTCTTTTTTCTTATATAAGGGTAAATCATAAAATAAAGAAAATTTTAAAATTACGCTGTAACCGCAATGGATAGAAGCTAATGCTATACAACACATTCATAAAGGCTTATTGGTAGTTCAAGCATGCACAGCTCAACATTCTGCTAGACTAGTTGTCTAAGCATTGTCAAATGAACATGGATGATCAGCTGTGGGATTACATCATTGTTGAACAACGTGCCGTAGTGAGATTTCATTTGAAAATCAGCTATTGATCTGCATATGGCATAGTGCATGATGACTTGGGGTACTGTGCAAGATGGTTACCCAAACAGTTTACTGATCAGCACAAGGCAACATCTTTTGTTGAATTTCAGCAGGTTTCACTACCTCTGCCCAAAGTAATCTCTCTACGGCGCATCATTTAACAATGGTGCAATCCTGCCACAGAACGTCAATGTTTATTTGACTTTGGCTTCAGCTCGACTAGACTAGAGAACTGTGCTCTGCATGTTCGAACTACCCATAAGTTGTTGCGAAATTTTGTTGTGTCAGCTTCTATCAGTTGTGGTTACCACGTATTTTAACAACTGAGCAGTAGTCTTTTACATTAAGTACAACAGATATTTGTAAATTATTTCTTCAGTAATTCTCAAAGGGCATGCTAGCAAATAACTACAGTTCTATAACAACATTATAAATTCTTTATTTCCATTTCTAAGCTAACAAAAACTGTTTCCAGTGAATAATGAAAATCTTTCAGTAGTATAAAGTACATTGGTTATTTTTCAGATTGACCTTGAGACCATAAAGGACATGTACTCCGAAAAGTATGATGTAACTTTAAGAGATGCCATAAGCTCTGAATGTGGTGGGGACTTCAAGAAGGTGCTCTTAGAGATCTTGCATTGATATGATCAAGAAGTATGGAGGTGATTTCGCTGAGAAGGATGTATCATCCATCTCATCTGTTTAACACTGAATGTTTTAATCTCTGAAATACACTTTATGAGATATATAAAACTAAGTTTATTAACTATCAAGTTGGTCTTGTAGTCTATAACTGTTAAACTACGTTATTAATATTATGGTTTGTATAAAACAACTGTTATTCTTCAACTTTTCTTAGCATCTTTACATGTGTAATTCCACTTAAGTAACTAACATAAAGTAGAACTAATGAACTAAAAAGGTATTAACCGTTTTACACTGTATTTTTAAGAACTCATTTTTCTATTAAATGGAAATAGTATTTTGAGATATTAACACATGAGCCAGTTTTCAATATCATATTAAATCATTCCAACATCAAAGTGAGTGCTTTATTAACAAGGAAATTGTAATACAAAGCTAGTAATTAAACTGTCCTTGACTGTCAGTTAATGACTTGTTCAGGAGGGGAAATACACATGAAAAGCAGCCTTTGTTTATTGATTCTAGGGTGTAAATGATAAATAGATTATATATGTTAAGTTAACCTTTAACATGTTTACCTTTGGATGAAAGTAAAAGGATTGTATAATGAAACTAGAAAGTCAAAAAAAAAAATCTCCAAAGATGTAAACTTGAGGAAATAATCACAGTAATAACTGGTCTTATAGTTGTCACTAATCATATACAATAGCTAGAATGACAGAAGAAGTTTCTTTTGTTTACATTTTCACATTACATTTACATATTACACATTTACATTTACAACACATATTACATACAAAGGTTACTTACAACATTTGAGATGCAATTGGTTATATTTTGTTTGTATTACCAGTTGGAGCACAGGCAGAGGAAGTGACTTTCTCAAGGTTGAACAATGTCAGTAATATATATATATTATAAATCATGCTGGGGATTCAGAGGGCTGGACAGCTACTGAGCACTGTGAATTTCCAGCCCAGTCATTAGTATAATTATATAATTAAAAAATTAAAATATGTACTGGACACATATAAATATATATTCCCCAGTTATCCAACCATCACACCTTAAAAGCATTAAGATCAAATATGTATGTGTTTTGTTCTTTTTCCCATTATGCCTTTTATGCTAATTCTCAAGGTCTTTGAAGAACATTATTGTTCATGCCTGAACACAAGATTATAGAATTTGTTTGGATCTTAGGACTTTTTACAGCCAAAAAGTACTTTGTATTTCAGCTTTATTACAGAGAACCTGTAACAAATGTGAAACAGAGTCTCACTAAATGTTTTTGGAGTCCTGAGTGTCTATTAGTCATTTGTAAGAAGGTATACACATATTATGTTATTTTTACATATTATATTTATTTACTTATTTGTTTTGTTTTGTTTGTCACGTTCATATCAAAAACATATTCTGTAATTATAACAGTCAAAATGTTGAAAAACATAAACTTTATGAATATCACTTTTATTAGTGTTCCACCTAAGAGCAAGTTCAAAATATCCACTCCTAAAACTTTGCTTAATTCAGAATACAGTTACTTTTGCATTGCTTTGTTTTTTACTGGTTGTCTCCTTAGTTTCTTTACCTTTATTTCTCCAAAAGAGATTTCCTTTTCTAGAGTTTCTCATCGTAGAATTCTTTCAAGACATTTCGTATATAGGAATAAGATGGTGCTCAAAATCTTTTTATAGTTATTATCATTAACAACCAATCTAGGTGTGTTGTGATATTACCAAATGATTAATTCTCTGTTACTTCACTTCCATATATAAAACTTCTCTCGCTGACATTTACTCCTTCCGCAATGTCCATTTCTATAAACTGTAATTTTTTTCCCCAATTTGTATCTTAATAATCTTGAACTTGCTTTTCATAAAAATGAAGCCAACTATACTTGGATACATCTTTAGACATTCCAGTTTTGACCCTAATTTTGTCTTCGCTCTATCTGATATCTGACTTGCGTACTGCAGTCCAATGTAATGAAAGAGTTTCAACTGCTAGTTTTTTCTCTCCCTACTGTAATGTGCAGAACTCTCTTCCTTACTTTTGTATTATGTAAAACACTTGAGTTTCATCTTCTTCATATTATTTTTTATTTTTATGATCAACACACACAGTCAATGAACAGCTTGCCTCCTACTCTTTCTGCACTTTTCAATATAATCATTTATTGCAATCATTCTAATTTTGGAGAATAAAAAGTGGTAACAGGGAACTGATGCATATTTTTTTTAACTCATGGTAAATGATTACACCAGATTTTGATATTTTTCTCCTACATTCATAATAATTCCAGTGTTTGTTGTATTTAGTGCATTAAAGCCTTTTATCTATCCTGTCTGTCCATGTTTTTTGGCATTTATTTGCTTCTTTCTCTTTATGTAGACAAACACATTCCAGAGATTGTATTTTTGTAATGTGGTTTCATCTTCTCTAAAAAGATATTTAAAAGCTTAAAACATCATTGGAAAAGTAAAGATGACTGAGACTGAAAGAGTGGCACTTCAGGGTTAATAGTTTGTGAGGCTTACATGGACAGTGGTACCACCAGTGTACCTCAAATAAATATGGAAAAAACTCTTTTTGGACACTGCAATTTAATTTAATTGTCCAGCAATTTAGGTCATTTTTCAGTTTCTGTAGGTGTGCTCAAATGTGTTCTCATTTAATTTGTCAAATTCCAGCTGATTTTGATTTACAAGTTTGGTTCACCTTTGCGCTTCTCTACTAGAAAACTTAAAGCCATTAGCCCGTCTGCACAGCTAATTACTTTAAATTGCTATTTAAAGTGTTCAGTCTGTGGTAGGGCTGTATCAGCAACAAAATGTCTTCCATCTGAGAAAAGTAATCTTTGTTGTGGTTGAAGTTAACAGCTACAGGTTTGGACTCGGCTATGCTGCCAACACCCAACGCTGCTGTGCTTTTACTCTGTTGAACAACTTTTGCATTCATGTGGCTAGTTGATTTATAAATATTCATAGTAACAGTTATTAGAGAATGATGCATCTTATTTATTTATTTTATTTGTTGGCCATTCTAGAAATATGTTGTTAGTTTCTACTGGTTTATTTTGGTCAAGCCTTTTATCAGACACTTTGTAGACATTTAGGTTTATAAAAATGTGACTTTTTTTTGGGAATGATCACATAGTTAATGTATTATTCTAATATTATTGTGGCATAAATATTAGATGTGATAATCAATATAAAATTATTTACCCACTGGCCTCAAACATAATCTGCCCATTACTGTTAGACTGATTTGGATTGCATGTGTTGTTTGTAATTACTGGAATGATAACATCATTTCCTCTTATGGTTGCATTTTATGGGGGTATAAATGCCTTCACAAGAAATCCATTATGAAATGTAAGGTCTTGTTGATTTCTCATTAGAAAATTCAGAACAAGAGTAATTTTAATTTTCTGTTGTATTCACAATTGGCCAGAAGTAGTCCTGACAGCACAGTGTACAAGGCAGGAAACACCACTGGATTTGGGTATATTCACTGCTGTACTCGCTCTCATACTAGAGCAAATTTGGAAACACTACCCTTGAATGTCTTTGAGGATGAGAACGGAAACTCCATGCACACGTGTGGAGACAACATCCAACATGGGCAAGATTCAAACCCAGGAATTCAAACTGTGAAGCAACAGCACTAATCACTGCACTACTTTGACATCCTAAAGGTGCACCCTTTAAAACATGGTAATGTGTCAAATTTTGATAGTTCCATTTTTGATTTGTATGTAACTAACCACCTAAAAGAGCTACTTGACATTACTTGCAGCAGTAATGCATTTTGGTCTGTTAAAAAATATACAGAGGAGGTCAGGCAATGCTACAAGGTTGTTTTATGTGTCAATCATTGTGGAGAAACAAAAAATGCAAAGTAGTGTTAATTTCTCACTTGTATTATATGATGAGTTAACTGCAACCTCAAACGTGGCTGGTCTTCAACGAAATTGGAAATCTGTGTCACAGTCTGCCTTGCATGGTTTGTGCTGTTTGTCAGCTGAAACAAATTTAGCTAAATGTCTTCAGAATCGTATAGACTAATGATACAGACGCTGGATTCTTGAAGATATCTTGTCATTTTTCTGTTCGTAGTGTTTAGCAGATGGGAAAGTGGAGATATTAAAAGTACAGAAAGTTAAATTTTGTTTCTAGTGGCCTTTGTAAAGTTAATATGATTCTTAAAACATACAGTAATTCTGGAGAGTTTTGGATCTTGTTAATTTCCACCTTTGTTGATATGCAAGTTTTGACACGTTATTAATTAGTTAAGAGATAAGTACTTATACAAACTCCAGTGTAAGTTAATCGGAGAATAAATATATTTCAAAAAGGCTAAACTTTGTAAATCTTAGCATTTAATTAACTGATTACATCACTGAAAATTCACAATTTCAGATTTATTTTTCTGTTTGAGACTGATATTGGTGGAGCTTCAAGCAAGTCGGAGTCAGGCTCAGAGGTATTTGAAGTCGTCTTGGCTGTAGGAGAAGAGGACAATTAGTCAGTGCACAGTGTAATCTCAGTAGCTTTCCCAGGTATCTCCTTGAAATTAGCCTCCATATGGTTTGTGCAACAACCATAACACTGACAGTGTCTTTTTCAAATAAGTATTCTTCTATACATTTTTTTACTTGCTTACCCAGAGCAGGGTCACTGGGAAGCTGGAGTCTATCCTAGCAAACATTGCGGACAAAGCAGGAACAGTCTGACAATCCCAGTTCATCTCACATACATGTCTTTGAGCTGTAGGGAGAAAACTGTGTAGACTCTGCGTATGGATCACATGGGATATGTACCCCACTGTCCTTGTTAGGAGGAAGCACTGTCACGGTGCTGCCCTTCCAAATAAATTATTTAGTATTTATGATTTTTGCACAAATCTTGAAGTTGCTCATAGCTGAGTGCTGTAAAAGTTATGGCAGAACTTCAGATTAGCACCTTTATAATTAAGGAGTGCATCAATGGAGCCAGTGTTGAGTTTTACAGACAATACATTCACAGTACAGACAGTGGTAAACCTACATTGTTGGGACCCTGAAGCTTGAATTATTATGAAGGATGGCATTTGAAACCAGCAGTTAGGTCTGGGTAACCACTGTTATCTTCTGCAATGGGGTTGTTCCATAATCGATCACCACAAATTTCTTTTTTTATTCTTTAAACACCTTTTAATTTTTATTTTAACTGTTATTTTGTATTGTATTGCACTATGTTATTAATATGTATTTATTTAGAAACCTCTTCTCAAGCAGTAGATACCCAAAGTGTTTACGCAGTGTGGACTAAAGCTTCATTAATTTCATAATAGATCCACCCTGAGTATAGATATGTTTATAAACATGTTTACAACTAAGCTAGTTTCTTCTTACTCAACATCACATCTTACACTATTTGTAAGTGTGGTTTTAAACAACAAATCTAGAAAGACATGCTGTGAATTTTTAGAACTTTTATTTTACACTGCTGTGTTCTGCTTATGCCAAGCTCTAAATCTGTAATCTGACGGTATGGAATTAAAAATACACCACTGCAAAATATGTTCTCTTGTTACATCTTATATTACTCCCTCACAGTGCTTGGACCTCAGTTCATTTCCTGAATGGGTGATTTTTTTTTTATAAGAATTGTCCACGCTTTCTTATTTAAGAAAGTTTCTGCTTTGAATATCATTGTTCTCCCAAAGAAATGCAGTTATGTCACAGCTCTAAATGGTGTCAATGTGCACACACAACCCCCAGCAATGGACCAGCATCCTATCCAGTACTGCTTCCTATTATACAGGACAGGCTTGGCCTCCATCAGCAGGAGACTATGGGTTCAGAAATTGAAGGGTAATTTTTTTTTTTTTTTTTGAAATTTCATTAATTTTATTGCAATCATTCCATACAAATCAATTAATTTTTACAAAAAGTAGGATTAAGAACAAGTCGACCCTCACCCCGAGAGAGAGAGCAAGGCCAACGGAGTAAAACTTAAGGCTTGTAAACATACCTAAATTGATGAGTTTGATAAGCCAATAGAGATGAATGGAGAAGAAAAAGAAATACAGAAATAATTGCTTCCTCTGTGCTTTAAGAGCTTAGAAGGGTAAATTTGATATACTAGGTTGTTTGATTTATTTAATATTATGTCAACTTGTTAAACTGAGAAGAATATTTAGAATGTATTTTGTTTCAAGTGTGCTTGCATTTTAGTGTAGTCTGGGGCTAAATGTTTGTTTAAGCTTGCTGAATATTTTGGTATTTTGTGCACATTATGCCATGATAGCATGATGTAATCAGTTAGATCTTATTTACACTTCTGTTTTTCCATGCATTATTGCTGCATCTGCATAACAGTTAATTTGCACTACATTAGTAAAATAATATTTTGTGGTTCCTATTAATATCACTGTGCAGTGCATTTTTAAAATTTAACATTCTGCATATTTTCTACACAAAGATAAATATAAGTTGTTTTTTTTTTTTTTTTTAGTGAAACTATAGTGCTGTAAGCAGACATAATGAGTCACAGCAAAATGTTTACTGCAAAAGATAACTGTAAATGTGTCAAATTGTAGACTGATTCTTAACATGTTTGAGGCAGACATAATTTAGTTAATGGACTTATTATACCAGTACTGTGATTGTATCTGTCTGCATCCAGTTGACTAACTAGTATATCGAGACTCTATTTAAAGTGCCTCTGCTTTGCAAAAATTCACCAGTTTCCTATTAATCAAATGCTACACATAGTATAACAGCACTAAGTTCTCACGAATATTTGAATCCATGCCTTCTATGGTCTGACTGATGTTTTCAGAGAAGTTCCAGGTTCAAATTGGACATATTTATTTTACAATTTAAACTTGATTGTATTCTATTTAGTTCTTGTGTTCAGCAGACTATGGTACCACACTACATGTTTCTTTTACTCATTTAAGTATCTACAGGGGTGTTTAATGCAAATCTTTTGAAAAATTTCAAGAATAATTGTAACTTTTATAAGAAGAATAATAGTCATAATACATTTTATTTATATACTTTTCTTGGGTTTAAGTTGCTAAATGCCTTGGCTTTAAAGATACCTTTTGGAAATCTTACACTTCTGTAAAAATGAATTTTATGAGCAATACTGTGCTTCATACACCAAATTAAATCTAAACAAATAGAAAATCAACACAAAATAAATCAAACAGATTAATTTCATGTATAGATATGTATGAAATTCAGGTCACCTTGCATTTAGGTAAACCCAAAAATGTTTTGATGGTCTTTGTTTTCCAAACAAACACCAGCTGTCGGAACGGTTTTCCTGTCAGTCATGAAAGGGCCCTGCTTCTGTCGTCATATGTTTGTCACTGACTGGCTGTTCTTAGTCACACAGGCTTAGGAGAAGCAATTAAGAAGGTGACTAATTTAAGGCGATACTGTGCATTGAGATTTTACACAACTGTCAGCTGGCTTATAATTGCATGGATGAAACTAAAAATATTTTTAAAATGTACCCAACCAAATACACATTCCTGCCAAGGTTGACCTGAATCAAAGAATCTTGCCCAAGTGTCATCACTCGTGGAACTGCTTAGCAAAAATTTAGAAACAAATATTTTTTTAAAAAAGTACTTAATAGTACACACAGACTTTTCTTATGAGTGATATACCTTTAACCAAGTAAAATTCAAACTTGGTAAAAAGAGAAACCTTAAAGTAATCAAAAATATAAGGTTTCACATATGCCTTCAAAACTGTGTGTTATTTTTAACTTTTCAAGCTATTTTTGCATCCCATACAATTAGACAATCAGTGTTAGATACAATACCTCGATTTTTTTTTAAAATACACCTTACTCAGACACAGGACACAAGTTCAACACACACGCCTTATTATATTTTTTCTTTTTCCTTATGGGAAATGTCTTCCTCTGTTCCCACATACACAACACAGTTGCAAAGCACAAGCACAGAACACACTTTTCTTCTTTCTCTCTCTGTTTCCCTTCCACCTCCACTCCTCCTAGCAAACTTTGTCCTCCACCTCCTGACCCTGGCTTCTGGAGTAGTGGCTCCTTTTTGTAGAGCACCCGGAAGTGCTCCAATCTCCTAAGGAGCCCTCCGGATGTCTTGAGGTATCGCTACAAACCAGTGGGGCTGCCCTCTGGGGGAGGTAATGCCCTGAATGTGCTTTCTTCCTGGGTCCTTCCACTGTATAGGCATCCCGGCTGGGCAAGGGCCTTGACCATATGCCACAACAAGTAAACAAAACATTGCAATGCATGTAGGCCTGCAAATTAGATATGACTTTCCCTTTTGCAGTGGTTAAGAATCAGAAATAAAATAATTATGTAGGTGAGATCCATGAAGGCATTTGGCCAATATTTTAAAGTACAGGCTAATAAAATATTGTGGGTAGGAAACTCAATAAATAACAATGGCCACTGTAACCCCAGCATATAACTGAAGGATTGTAACTCCCATACGCCAGAAGCAAGGCTGCATTGCCGTCTTGTTCCAGTGGCAAGTATGTAGCAATACTTTTTTTGCAGTATTCCATCAGCATATGCTTGAATGGGTAATTTTTATGCCACGGGTATTGCCTTATGCAACATTTCAACCACATGAAGCTGACAGATTGGGATTCAAGTAAATACAGAAATAACAATCAGGTGTACTTAAAGGGTGTTTGGAAACAGGTTGCAGTTTTGTTGACTTACTGTAAGTATCTGTATAACCGGTATAATAAATACTGTTTTGAATTATGTTAAGACATTGTTTCTACAAATGGAAATGTCACCTTTCTAGGATAAAACTCACCTACTTACTAAATTTCTTCTGTCTGCTGTGTCATTTGAGCACTTTAATTTCAAATGTATGGGCCACCGGAAGATTCAATTTCAATCAAGTGTACAAATTCTGTATTGTAACTTCCCCTGCCTGACATGCTAGATATCCCTTGTATACATACTGTAGATTGTTAAACCTGCCTATTCTAATTGCAAACTGAAAGTGTGCCCAATTTACATGTGACTTTAGTAAATTATACTTCATGCAGAAGTCATAAATAACATTTTACTAGGAGCAAATTAAATATTTGAATATTTTTGAAATTCTGTAGGAAGTTCTAAAAGTTTTATATAGTGTAATTCCAATCAAATTGACAGAATTCTGCTATGACACATTTGTTGCACATGTATCATAAATAGTGTTTAAGTAAACAGAATAACACTTTAATTTTAAATAATGGTGTCACAGTGGTGCAACGGCTAGTGTCTTCACAGCTCCAGTAGCCCAGGATTCAATTCTGGCCAAGTCATGTGAGACATTTGCAGCTTATCTCTATTAATTTATAAGTTTTCTCTTGGTCCTTATCATATGCAGGTTAGGGTAACTGGTATCTCTGGCCCAATATACGCAAGGACAGGATTCTGCATTTTTAGCCTCTCCCCTCCCCTCCCTCACCAAAACAGTAGTGGCCTATCCAGGGTTGGTCCCTGGATTGTATTTAATGCTACCGGGATTGGCTTATGGCAGAAAGGACACTTTCAGTAAATGGATGTGGGGATTTTAAATTTTAGAATCTGTTACTGTTAACATTTCCTCACACTACATAAATTCTATCTGTTCTTCAAAGGAATCACTTAAACAGACTAAACACAGGAAACCTTTTATTATATACATTTTAATTGCAGCAAAACCAACATTAGAATCATTTTAAATAAAAGGTCATAATACTTTTTCAATAATAAAAAACACAATAAAAACATTCTTTTCAATATTTAAACATGAGGTGGTTTTGGATGCTGCATTCCAAATGTTCACATTTTAATATCTAAATTTTTACAAATACCTTTTACCAGTTTAAAAAAAATCCATCAAAAAAGGGGATTCCCCAATAATAGGAATCCAGATAAATATGACAATGTGTTCTTCACAGCTTCATGTGTTTATTTTATTTAATTATCTATATTCTGTTGGGCCTAGGGCAGGTGCACAATATGCCCATCAGTGCCAAGACAACAGTAGAAGCAGCCGATCAGTAACGCAAGACTAAGTGGAATCATTGCCACTTAACTCCTCATTAGCATTGGAGCTGCGAGTCTTGGCAAAGACTTGCTCTTTCACATGCATAAACATAACCAGAAATCCAACCATTTTCTAAAAAGTTAGCCATTTAATGAAAGGTTAACAATAAACACTGCAATGAAACTAGCCAACAAGGACTGCTGATAGGTTTGTATACAGTATGTAGAAACAACAAGCTCTACCTGTTGTTTATTTATTTTTTAGAAACTCTAAGGAGTGCTGCCATTTTAATTAAAGAACAAGGACATCCTCCTTGTGAGCCTTAGAAAAGTAAGCCCCCCGCTTCTGAGGCATTGTGTATTTTGTTCTGTGGCACCACCCCTTGCAAACCATGAAGTAACAAAGACGAGGCAAGCAGCTTTTAAAAGTGCAAAGAAACTAGCAACTGCTGTAAATCCAATAACATTAAGAGATTTATAAAGGAAGAAGCAGGCTGCCTCATAGCTTCAAGGACTTGTGTTTGACCCCTGCAGCACATTCAACTGCTGAATGAGGCCTTTACAAAAGCTGGCAATGTCTGTTCAACCGATAGGCATTTGATTTCTTTTGTTACCTGTTCATTTGAAAAAGTGCTGGTATTGAAAAACTTTGATCTTTTTGCATATTCACAGTTATTATTTTTCTTTTGTCCAGGCTGGAGTTCAAGTACAGCCTTTAATAGCCTGTACCACCATGCTTCCAGAGTATGTATGGATTGTTATCTTAAATGGCAATAGTCTATAATGGAATAGATGTTATGACAGATATTTGTGCTTTATAAATCCTACTGTCATCTTTCACACTAAGAATTTCTTATGTGCAAATACAAGTCATTGCTTTTCAACTGTTCATTTCTAAAAAGCAGTTTGCTGTCATGGTTGTGAAAGGAAATTCCTTGCTGTAAAAAATGAAAAGCAATTTTGTACCTGAAACTTTTCACCTTTTAACTAAACATTTCAATGGCATAGTTTTTAAAAACGTCAGTACTATGATAACCCCGGACCCTGCCAATATTTCACAACTTGCTTCTTCAGCTGTTCAGAACAGTTTCTTATTTCATTTCAAAGCGGCTGTATATTTTCTTGGTTTTGTTGTACTGGTTTACCAACTCCAGTTTGCTGTGACCCAGTGTCATTCTTTTCTCATCATGTCTGTTGATTTTATTCATTCGCTCTTGTGGTTGAGTCTCTGAAGGAAGGGGCCCATCAGGTATGCCAGGTCTGTTTTCAGTATCAGACCATTTTATGTCTTTAAAGGCAGGAAAGCCATTTCGGGGTGGTGACCTAACTGGCATATTTGCTGGTGGCACCTCTTTATTTTTTGTTGGAAGAGAGAATAAATCAGTCATTTTTGAAAGCAAGACTGTTGGCCTCTGTTTGGAGTTGGGTTCATGTTCAAGGTAAGTGTTGTGATTGGAGTTAAAGTTCTGACGGGTCTCAAACAGACCCAAACCAGTTGACTTCGGAACAAGTCCGTTTCTTGAATTTGACCATTCGGTCAATGGGACCACGCCAGGCCCATTTCGTGCATTTGACCAGTCATTTAATGGGACAACACTAGGCCCTCCAGTTCCAGAGCCTCGAAGTATTTGGTTAGGAAAATGGAATGTGGTAGGACTTGAGCCGCCGTTGTTCCCTTCCTTTTTATCATGGTTGGCTTTACTTGTTGGGGATATTGCCCCGGGTGATTTCTTGATGCTGGAAAGGCTGTTGCTGGAGAGGCTGCTAGAGGGGTCAGAGCGAACATTCTGTTTAGGCCCTTCAAGTTTGTAATCAAAATTGAAAATTCCATTGGGTCGAGGAATCTGGACATTTAAAACTGCATCATCATCATCATCGGGATCATGGAGACCGCTGATGACTTGGGAATCTGCATAAATGCAGCGAAACTCTCTGTCAAAGCTTTCAACAATACTTCCTGTGAGGTGGATCATCATGTTGGTGTGGACCTGAGCAGAAAGCCAAGTGAAGCTGGGAAAAAACAGAATAGACAATGTCATAAGCAACTGTCGTCAGACTTCTTAAACACACCCGACTAAGCTTTTTATACAGTATTGCCAATTTTTACACACAAGGGGAGCAATCATTTTTTTTCCAATATTTTAATAGTGAAAAGTACCCTTTCTTGTGAACACTTTGAAAAATGGTGTGTCAAAACAATGCCTCTGTTTTGGTATAAATCGCCAGAGAAGAGAAGACCGGTGACATTGCTGGTCAAGTATTAAGCTGGGGGAAGAACTTAAATCCCCAGAATCAATGTAGCACTTATGCAATGGGCCTGCCATGATTCTTGGGATTTGAGCTCTTCCCAAACACACAATAGTTAGACTAGTGAGAACACCAGCCTGCTGTTTGGTGGCAATTGTTTTTCAAAGCTCCCACTTGAAAGATTACCTTTAACTATTAAAAGATAGAAACATGACTGTTTACATTTAAGTAAAGTTAAAGCTGACTGAAGTGGAAAGAAATCTTTAAGTATACAGAAATACAGATGCCAAAGAGTGGACCTCTCAGCATATTCCTCAGAACAAGTTTGAGCTAATGAGGAGTACCAAAATCAGTTACTGAGGTACAGCAAACCGGAACCTGAGCTATAAAACCAGAAGTACCTCATCAGACACACTTAATGCAATTTAGTGTCATGAGCATGACCAGATCTAACATCATGGTGACTTAGGAGCAGAACGAGAAGCCCTTCTCACAAAGAGGTCTTAGCTTATGAAAGAAAAAAAAAGCCCAATAACAGTTTCATCAACAGTACAAGCACACACAGCAACACACCATTCTGCATCGTTTCTGACCCTCACGATTAGGTCTGATTTGGACAGGTTCATAAACATAAAGCTTTTAAAAGAAAAACATGATGGGGTGAGGGCACGATCAGACCAGGTGTCTAATGGGTCACTATTATGACATCCTGTTACTCTTCTGGAAGACAGAAAAAAGACAAAATGGAAGAGTATTCAAAGTGAGGTGATGTGAAAGGAAAAAATTAGAGAAGCAAAAGGTGGAGTTTTGACCAAAACTATACTTAAAAAAAAAAAAACAAAAACAAAAATGGAAAAAAAAATTAAAAGATGATTTGGACAAGCCATAAATCCCACAGTTGAGACTAATGAGACTGCTGTTGCTGACAGTCAGGTCAGGGTTTATATCGCCACTTCTAGCAGCTTTAGCAATAACATAGATGTAGCTATGAACAATAACCTGGTAGAATATGAAACCTCTATAATTATATGCAAAATCAAAACACTCCATTAAATATTATATAGGCCTATTAAAAATAACAACTTGATGTTCATTAACTCCACTATCAGGAAAAAGTTCATTTTCCACAGGTAAGACGTTGCACTCAGTTTACTACTTTCATTGTATTACACCAATGGAAAAGTAACAATGAAAAATGGAAAAAGAAGGTGAAGTTGACGTGATATAAAGTTTTGGATTTTTTTTTCTACTTCAATATCTGTACCTGATTAATTATTGGCATATTTGATGATCATAATTTGTTAGTGTATGTATGTACCCAGAATATTGATTTAATAGGAGCCTTTCAATTTTTGACATCCTGGTGCCCATAAGGTACTTAATCTAGTTTTCATCATGGGAGGCTGGTGGGGGGTCCATCCTAGACACCATGGCTAAGGCCATTTCAGGGTACACTTACTTACACTGACACACTCATGTTCCTGCCAATTTACAGTAACTAATATCCACTTAATTAATTTTTATATAATTTCTTTTTAATGCCAGTTTCATGTCAGGTACTTTGGATGTAAACCAGAAAACTCCTTTGGATGAAGTACGCCCTTATTAGGCTAATGTACAGTTTTCACTCAAATCTTTGGGAGGAAAAACATGTACCTGGAGAACAATCCACTCTCACATGGGAAAACCGTGCAACTCAACACTTAGGTTAGAATGTGATGCCAGGACTCTGGAGGTTAGAGACATCAGCACTAAACACTGTGCCACCTACTTTGCACACCATTGGAAACCTGCTAATACTAATATGGCACACTTGCCTTTACAAGTTTTATGAAGGTTTACAAATGTTATTGTAATAACATTACACAAAATAGTTTAGGCTTTATATACTATATTTTTTTAGGATAATGTGTTCTCCAATAAATGCTTGTGTCAGATTTTGGTAAACCGGTTTGGGATATTTGATTGTTTCAGGTTGGTAGTGGATAAAACAGTAATCTTCCAGAAACAGTGGCTTATCTGTGTTCACAAACAAATAAGGAGGTGACAGCAGATGGCCAAAACTGATAACTAGGGATGGGCTATTAGAGTCATTTTGCGCTTGAATGTACTAGGGTGCTATTCAGTTCTTTTCTGGGACATTTTCAAGTTTTTTTTCCCTGCTGCAGGCTCTTTATAACAAAGTCTCTTTGGTTTTCGCATTCAGTCTTTGCTAGTCTGGTGAAGATTTCTAGTGCGGATTCCTCCATGGGATTTTCAGAACTTAAGGGGTGTAACTTGTGAGGCTTTCAGGTTTTTTCTGTCCTCCTCCTCCTCCTTCTTCTTCTCCACCTGCATTTGCCCTTCTGTAAAAGTAGCCCCAGATTTGGATTCTTTACAGTTCTTGGAATTTTGCAGTTCCACTGCAGGATGAGAATATAAACTTTTGTGTTCATAATAATTATTTCTGAATGATTTGACATCATTTTAGTGTTATTTTTTTTTCTGGTGCCTTCTCATTCACCAGCAGGAGAAAAACCCCACATGTAATATACCATTCGATATGTCTTGATGTGTAGTTAGGCAAGAGGTCAAGTTTTTTGTCCTGCCACCAAACATCCCCCCCACTAATTTTTAGGTCTTTCTGGATCATTCTTTGTGCAGAAATTTACACCCTGATGATAATACCTGTTGGTTTCTTAAACAATAATGATCACATCAATCGGTCCCAGGAGTTCACCCCAAAGGCATATGAGGGGTCAAGGTTGACAAAATGGGGATCAGTAATACAGGCATGTAAAGCTAATCCCAGAAGGTTAAAAATGACAAATTGTCATATATAGGCATGTGGGGTATCATTTTACAGTATTTTAAGTCTAGTGATTATGAATATGATAGTATTTTTGATCCTTTACTAGGGATCTAGGCCTCTATTAAAGGGTGACAAATAACAAATTTGGATTACAATCCAGCATATTTAAACTTTTCACATTTAAATTGAAGAACACATTTTAATATTTCAGATATGTGTCATACCTATTCTTGTTTATTATATACTTGTACCTCATGAAGTAAATCATTACATTTTATACAAATTAGGGTGTCTTTCGACTGATAACTGATTTGAATTTTCTTCCCTGATACATGAGACTCCCACCAGTCAAATTGCACAATTCACATCAATCTTACGTAAATTGCTACCCTTTCAACTTTCAAAGGATGATAAAAACCTGGCTAGAATGGCAATGGCCACTATTGAATAGTCATGTATGTATTACTGACATGAATGAGCATTGTCCCCACCCTGAAACAACACATAAAATGTGCTTTTTTATTATTCCTCCTCAAGACAAGCCTGCTTTACATAGTACTTGAGGGTTTCACAAACATTTAGCACGAAACAGATGCCCCAGTTTGCTAAAAGAAAGAAAACAGCAAAATGTAGAGACCGTCACTGAAAAATTCCATGCACCACTAACCTGCTTACCCATTACCAGTGTTGCCACCACCACCAAGTATCCAGTCATCCATTTTAAAATATGCTTAATCCAGTTCACGACTTTGGGAATTAGGCGTCACTCTGGCAACACTGGATGCTCAAAGAAGCTTTGGATGAGGTGTTATTTCATTACATAGTGGTTACTTACACAGTGAGCCAAATCAGAGTCACCAATTTACCTTAAAACATGTGTTTGTGATATGACCAGAATGCTTTAATGTCTCCCAAATCCAGATTCCTGGCTGTGTGAGACAGCAGCACTGAATGCTATACTACCATAACTATCCTGCAGTAAGCAAAAGAACACACAGAATACTGTGTGTTAGTATGACCATTGTATGCAAATATAAAAAGCAGGGCACACAGTTTAATGATACTTAGTGCTAAAGAACAAGGCGACCAAAGGCACCGCACTGCAAGAAGCAGGTTCATCCTGTCTGTCTTCACCTCCCCCTAATGTGGACACATACACACACCCTCATTCCAAGCTTCTGATTTGTCAAATATTCCAGTCTGAAAAACGCAACCCACACCAAACCAGTGTTCTTTCAGACTACAAATACAAGATCTGTGCCTTACTTTAAAAGCAGGAGGACTGAAATCGATTGTGAAGCAAAATGTCTGAAAAAACAGTACACAGCAAATGTGCCTGGCGCCATTTCTGCTTGATGAAAGGTTAACTGTAGGCACTGCTAAGATCAAAACATGACATGGCATCCCTAACATTAGCGCACAGAAAAGTTTGTGCTAAAATATGCAGTTTTCTTTTTTGTCACTGATAAGCACTACATGCACATTTTTCTTTCTAAATCTGTTGCAGTGAAATCAAAGGCATGACTAAGCAGAAAGTCCATATTGATGAAAAAAGATCAAATGGGTGGGTGCTTTGTGATACCTGAAAGAGCTCAAACACCTTACGTAACAATGCAGGGAAATCCCTTAAGATTTGAGACAAGAAAATACTTGTATTTGCTTTCAAATAATTAAAAAAACACACCTTTATAAAAGATACCCTTAAGTTTGTACTTGCTCAGCAGGACTATTCCAAAACTTGATCCGATCTCAAAATTAACTAAATACATTTGTTATAGTTAAAAACCCATGAACATAGTTGGATAAACCAGATGGGCTGAGTGTTGGGAGGTATGGCACTATGAACAGACATACTGTATTCACTGGAAAGCACACCATCAATGGCCACAACCTTGAATAATGGGAAACTTGGACTTGGAGACCAAAAAAGAAAGGCCAAACCAAACCCAAACATGATGTCATAGCCTTTGGGTTGTATTTATTTATTTATTTATTTATTTTCATGGTCTCTCGGGTAGCCTTTAGTTTAATCTCCCTGCCTTTTCTGGTGTGTTTGCATATAATGATAAAAAGGCACCCACTGCGATAACCAAGTCTATCTGTCTGTCTGTCACATCTGTCCATCCGTATAAAACGACTTGACTCCCAGTAGTCCAATTTTAGGGAAATTTTGCACACTTCAAGAAAATTTGTCAGGACTGATCTTTTTTTTTTTTAGATTTCTCAAATACAACACACTGCAAACATTTTTGAAATTTCAAAATCTCCAATTGAAAAACATTATCAAATTTGAGATCCCAACTATCTTAAAACAGAGAAACATTCTGTGTGACGTCCAGTACAAAGCAGTTTACTTTTTCACGTTTACCTTGAAAGCGGTTATTTTGACTTGTATATTTTAAATATTTTTTGTACTATTTGTTTAATGGCTGCTCCTGATAGAAAAAACACTGAAACACCTTCGGTTGTGCATCACAGCAGGACACGGGATCAGGTGTTCACAGACGGGGCTGGACAAGGAGGAAGGTACAATATTAGATGTGCATTTACTTATTCAATTCGCTAATAGTGATAGTCCGTTTATTCAGTATGGTAGTAATAATATGTTTTGTTCATCTCCGTACTATGCAAGTACCATCCCTTTCACTAGAATGCAGGGGTAGGTGTTGTGAGATGCCAACGGTCTTGTTCCTGCCACTGCCCCATATTGCGCTCATCTCTGCAGCTGTACTTCACTCACAGCAGCTCACTTCTCCTGCTCTTTGAAACTGAAGTGGGTAAGTGACATGATGTTCATGTCCATGAAAATGAAATAAAAAGTACTTTAACTTATGTAGAATGTATAAAAGATGGCTTGGTAACACTTAAGCTATAGTGATAAAACATGTTACACTAAAAACAACCCAATGGCGGCATTATTTATAAAGATTATAAAGATTTTGCATTTCTCTGACGCTATAATTTATTGACAAAGTGCCACAATGATCCGCTTTCTATCTACAATTTTAGCTTAAAACAGATTTGAAATCTCCATTGGGTACTTCTTTAAAAAAACTTTAATTTAAGAAATCTGAACTACAATTAGCCACAGACCATCTACATCCAAGCACGTGTAGCAGTGCTACTTAGTATGGACTTTAATTCCCACCAATCACAGAACTGCTACAATATAGGACAGTGTCAGCTTTGCTTCAGGGGTTGCCAGAAGGAAGAAATGTAATGAGGTGCTGCTTTTAATAAGAAGACATATGACACCAAAGGATCGCAATCATCTACAGTGTGTTTGTTTGTTTCAATGCTTTACTCACAAAGGATTACAAATAGTTACGACAGATTTTCTAGATTTTCGTTCTTGTCTCAGGCCTGCTTTTACATGTGGTTTTTGTTGGGACTGGAAAACGTCTTTGTCTGGGGAGTGCTCTGAGTCACTACAAACCTTAACTTACATCGGCATCCCGGTGGGACAAAACTTTAAATTTCATTCATGGCACTGTTCACAGGGGTTTCATTCCTTTCACTGTCATCATCTGCATTTGTTTTACTGGACCGTGTTTGGACTTCTGTCTTGTTTGTTGTTAACCGTTCTTGTGTAGAGTGTTTTGCTGGGCTTTATTTAACTAACTATCACTGTCTAGGTTATTTGGGTGGGCTTTTGCCTGCGCATTTGTTGTTTATCAATTGCTTTTTGTTCAATTACTTGTTTAATATATTCTTTATTATTAATTAATTTGTGCCACTGTGTTACATGTCTCTCTTCTTCAGTGTGCAAGCCAGGTCAAGGCTGGATGTGTTTCTGGGGTCTCCGAAATAAAATAAACAAATCATATGTGAATCTGTGCGTCATGTAACCACTACAAACTAACAGTAGCACATGAATGTTTTCATTACTTGAATTGTCATTTCCTGTCAATGAAAGCAAGTTTAGGTACATGATAACTGTAAAATGGTATTGAAAACATTTTTTATATAATTACATTCTATTTACACTATTATTTTTCAATCTTATGGTTGAAAAATATATAATATGCCAAATTTTCATAACAAACTCTTTGATGAAATGACTTTTACAAATGCTCCAAGTTTCAAACCAGTAAGACACGTCTTCATATACGTCTGAATGTTACGTCATGCACAATTTTCATATTTGTTTTAATTCTACTGTAACCTTTTGAAGTAATGTTCTTCCAGTCTTCTACCTCATGTATCTTATGGGATTTTTTTTGAATATGAGAGAGCCAATCACCATATTAGACTCCTATATTCTCACAACCTTGGCATTTCCCTGGAGCTAAAATGTAATTGGCAACCATTCACTAAAATGGGCAAGGCCAGTATATGAACATTCAGAAAGATTATGCAAACAGAAATTGTAGCAGAACCACATAAGTGTTAGTGTTGTCTTTAGTGCTGTTGTCTTCCAATATTGTATATGTAATGGCATGATGGAGTTGCCTTGCACAGAAGGTAAGATGGGGACTGCACCTTTAGGGGCAGAAAGTTCTGAGCTCTGGTCAATGTGCAGATGCAGGACATAGCTATATAAAGGAAATGGAAGTACACAGTTGAAGTGGGATCTTGAAAATCATAAGGAGAGGGATGTTAATACTGCAGTTTGGGTGAACAAACTGCTTCATTGACAGAGAATAAATTGGCCTGATGGGAAGGAGACCAGTGCTGCACTTTAAAGAGTAGTGTGATCAAAGAGTGCACTTTCTCAGCATTGTTTTGGGGTTCATCATAAAACAGACTTTCAGTGCATCAAATTGCCAATAGCTTAGTTGTTCCACTGTCTCATTCAAACATTCGTCAGAGGGCATCAGAGTCTCCACTTTTCACATTCCCAGGAGCCAGTTGCATACAGATGTGCTCAATGATTTCAGTCCTGATTTTACTCTTTCCCATAGATTGTTGTATTTGCATTAATTTGTACTTGTCCCAATATGTGAGATTTTGCGAGCACTTTTTGAACAAATCACTTTTTGCAAAGCTCCAGAAGTTTCAAAGAAATTACCTTGTTTGACTAGCAATATTTGCTGATCCTACCCCTATAGAGTGGTGATGTTCTTTATGTTGGTCAGATATGTAAGAATTTTAAAATACTAAACTTTTAATGTCTGCCATTGACAGAGTTTGTCAGTCCATTTATCCGTTTCTGAAACTGAAGAATTCCAGTTAAACAGAATAGAGAGGATCTAGAACTAGGAGATAGCAGTGCTGACATATAGTAGGTTCCACTGCAGTCCTTCCTGTTGAGGATTGAAGAGACTCAGTTCCCTTAACCTGTCAGGGTAGGACTGGTCCCATAATTCTGGGATGTATTGTACTTAGTTATTCAATTGATGATTTAAATGTGATGTTAATTTCACTATGATACTAAGGCACATGGGTGTTTTGGACCATGCAAACAGAAGAGAGGCTCATCTGTCTGATGTCTCATGTGTTAGGTACCACAACAGAATAGAAGAAAAAGAAAGAACTGCTCCTTACCTCTAAAGCCTCCGTCTGGGAGCATGTTATTGGCAATCAGAATAAGGGGCGAGCTTGCAATAAGTAGAAATGTGAAATTGTACTGAAAAGTCATTAAAGAGTCAGTGAATTTGGCATACCATGTAATAGATCTAGTGATGTAACTTAACATACTTGGACAACAAGATCAGCAATGCAGTTGTCAACTTTGACATCCCTTCTGATTAAATGTTGTGTAATGTACTACTTGATTTAGTAAGCATTTAGGGTATAACTATGCTAACCGAGACAGTCTGGAATTCCACCCAGTGTAATGTTGTTTGCTCCTCTTTGACGCCAGTACTGGTCTGAAGATGAATTAGCAGTAAAAAAACAACAATATGGAGGGACATTGTGCCTTAAATAATGCACAGTTGCATAGTTTCTTTTTTTAATATAAATGTCATTTGGTGGTTAAAGATACAATATTTGTTCAAGTTAATTGGACGTATTTGAAAATGAAACAGACAGAATTTCAAACAGAAATGATATACGTTACTCCACTTTTTTGTCAAAAATTGAAGAGAAAATTACAATTTTCTGACTTTGTAATTATTAATTAAAATATCTCCAGATCCTCTGTGATGTGTGTCTGCCAGTTCCAGCAAGTTTTACTGAGTTTGCAGGGGAGCCTGGAAGACAGAGTTTATGTAGAGTCGGTGTCTCCTGAAAAGCAGAAGTTTACCAAAATAATCTTTCCCCCTCATAACATGAGGGTTTGACAATCAGTCAGGCGAGGTTCTAAAAATATTATCTTAGTCTTAGTTTAGCTTAATTCCCAACCTTTATGATTACTATGTATTATAACAGTAAGTATGCAATAGCATGATTGTCATATTTGCAGTATACCCTTTTGAGATAAGCATATTACAGTAAGTAGTATTAATGATTATTTTTATGACTGATGTTGGAAGAAAGCCATCATCAATAAAATTGTGGGACTGTGTACTGGAAACATGGAGGTTATCATTGTAAACAGCAGAAAAAGCAGATAAGGCTTTTTAGTCTTTACTAGCTATGATAATGAATCCTCTTTAAAGAAATTACAGATTTGAATTTTTTAAAAATGAACTAAAAAACAAGTTTCTAAAATAAAATAATCCATTAGGTTAAAACAATTACAAACTTTAATAAGTGTATTAAACATAAGTGTGTTAAATCACTGAAACTGAAAATCTGAATCAGCATGAAGACCATGCAGCCTTCTGTCACCACTGGCCTTCTTCCAACATCACACCAATCTCCATACACCCCTAAGTACTTATTACACTTATGAGATATTTTGTGGGCAGGTTTTTGCATTTAGGTATCAGCATCACTCATGGATTTGCCAGCAGAGAGGAGACACCACATCTTCCCAATAATTGTGGCACCGAGGTTTTCTTTTTCTTTCACTGTTTTGTCAGGTAAAGTAAGACGCAACACAAACAGCTGCACACACATGAAGCACTCCGGAATATTGCTATTTACAGATCTGTTTTAGCACACATGCGGCAAATTACATATCACAATCTCACTCAAATTCACTTAAAAAAATAAATGTTCCCTCTGAAATGCATTTATGAACCATGACATAAAATGTTATTTACTTTAACTTACATTTACTATCAAAATACAAGAGTGAAATTATTACCCAAGTATAAGACCTGCACAATATGATAATGATGATATCATAATACAAAAAAATAAACTCTCTATGCCAGCGTGTCCGTTTTAACAGGCTCTGATGTGAAGGAGGGCATCACAGTCTGAGTGACTCTTGGAACACTGTGACAAAAAGAGGCACCCTAGGACAGCAGGTCATGGCAGAGATTCATAATAGTGTCTTTTTGGCCACTGGCCAGTCTGATATTTTTAGTCTGTTGTCTAAAAACCCCTGCGCTTGTAGTTACTCCTTAAATAAGCACATACCCAATATTGTTAGAGAAAACAAGAAACATATCTAACTATAAATCATGACATTTCAATTTCAAATAAATTAAATGTAAATGAAAAATTAATAATTCAAAATAAATGCCATAAGGTACTGTGGCTGGTTACTCTAATGTGTTATTCTTTGGCAGGTTGTAGCCAAGTACAATATGAAGACGCCCACCTATACATCAGATAAAAGTGGCTAAATGATCTAAACTGGAGTCTGTTGCCATTTCATAATATTATAATCTTTGTATTTATTATTGCATACTCAGTTTCCTCAGTAACTTGTTTTTAGTCATTCTAATATGTTCAGACCATAGCGTGTGTGTGTATATACAGTATATTTTTTTATATATATATATATATATATAAATAAAATATTTAAAGAGCTTCAGTAAGAAGCCACATTTCCCCTTGGGGACAAATAATGTTCTATCTTTTTTGTTCAATTTTTGAAAGCATTATTTTAAATCAGAGTCAATTTCAATTCTATGAATACAGTAACTCTGACTTAATTCATTTAAACGTTTTTCAAATCAGGACTTTAATCTAGGAAATGGGACCTCCTGATGATTGCGAGTCAGCCTTATTGTTGTAATACATCATTCAGTCTGTCACCCACAAAGGCTCTTCAGTCTGGGCAGGTGCACAAAGTAAAACGTGTTAACAACAGTTCTGGTACTTAAAATATCTAACAGCCATAGTTGAGCACTGCTTCCGTGTCCAGATTTCCTCATGACGCTTAAAGCATCTGTCAAAGAAACATGACATGAGCAGAGCTTACAAGGGGATGAACCCTCCGCTGAAATGCATGGATATAGTACCCACCTGTGGCATAAATGATTGAGGAAACTAACCTAACCGCCCCCAGGATGCGGCTCTAAGCAGTTACTTATGCAGGTGGAGTTAGAAACCTTAAACCCAGGGTCACAAGGTAGTGAATTTGGACGATACCTGAATTTGCTTCAGCTTTGTACGTGCAACAGTCAAAAGGAAACCTGAAGTAATAAATATTTAAAATAAGACAGCAGTTGCTATCTCTTTTATTTATTAACCATACCTGTCTCAATGCAAAGGGGTAAACTTCTTTTGTCATCTGACTTGTTGGGCTCCTGTGTAAGTAACAGGACCCTTCAAATCAACAGCTGTTCCAAAACTACTGCTAGGTTATCTTATTTAAACTCAGTAGTATCTGAAGTCTGTGGTTTGAGCAAATATTCAGGGAGAAATGGCTAACATTCAAGCTACAGAACTGATTAAGTGAGCAAATAAAGGTGCCCCTCAATACTGACATTATTAGTCTTCAAGAAACAAAATCAAAAAATTAAGTTTAATTTACAAAAAAATATCTGCAACTGTGATCCTTATGTCTGTTCAGTGTTTTTTTTTTTTTGTTTGTTTTTTTAAGCATCTAGAATCTTAACTACCCTGTAAAAGTTACATTGGCCTGGAAAAGCATGTAGGGGCACACTCCAGAAGTCAGAGGTTAGATTTTGGCAAGACAGGCCACATTCTTGTTACAAAAAACTCCCAGATACAAAGGTTGTTTAATGACAAAGCGGAAATGGGTACTGGTGTTTCAGTTCATTATTTATGGTAACAGTGGACTTGAGCTCCCCTTAAAAACTATATAAAGTCTAATGCCAGCAGACCAGGGGCCTCATGCATAATGCTGTGCGTAGAATTTGCACTATAACATGACGTAAGCACAAAAGCCAAAATGTGCTTACACGCAGAAAAATCCGGATGCAGGAATCTGTGCGTTCGGCAACTTCAGCGTTCTTCCGCTACATAAATCCCGGTCAGCGTGAAAAGTAACGCTTGTGCACGCGCCTACTGTCCCGCCCCAACTCCTCCCAGAATTACGCCTCTTTGAATACGCAAATCAATATAAATAGCCCTTAAGCTCAGCGTTCTGTGAAAAGACAATGGGAAAAGCAAGAGGGAAAATGGAAGAATTTCAGCCAATACCAAGTGGAGGCAAAGGAAAAACATACTATTTGTTGGTTTAAACAGTGGTATAAACAATAAAAGGAAGTTGATTGAGTGACATAGCGTGTTGGAGAAACTCAAAAGCTCCAGTTCACAAAATTGCACAGTGCCCGAAATAAAAAAAGAAGAAGTTGTTACATATCAAAGTCATTATGAAAAGGAGAGTCGTAGCCCACCATCTGAGTGTCATATGAAAGCGTATTAGGGTACAGAGAAAAAAAAAAGGCACACAGTGGGGGAAAAGCACGAAATGTCAACTTTCTCAAAATTTCCACTTTAATCATGTAGTTTATTTTGTCATTAAAGTAGATCATCATAAACTTCATCATAAAATCGTTTAACTAACTAGTTTCTCAAATCACATCGTAAGTAATGTAGCACATTAAATGCTTTGCTTTGTATGTGATCTTCTATGTGGTCTGTGTGTGTGAATCACTATGTGCTTCTTAAAGCGGCTTTCTCTTCCTCCAACAGGACACAGAATCCATTACATTCGAGATATTACAGCGCTCTGAATAACTAAGATACCGAGATGTATACGTGATATCATTTTCATGATGATAGGAGTTAAAGCATGTTATTAAACATGGGAACATGGTGGCGCAGTGATTGTGTGCGACCTTCGATGAAATAATTCATTGCAGCAGTACTCAGGGGCGGCTCTAGGCTTGTGGTGGCCCTGGGCAGAGAAAGAATCGGTGGCCCCTTCGCCTTCCAATGTCAATATGGTATCTTATGCACGGCGGATGCCCACCTCCATTGCGGACACTGCATAGCCGCCTCGTGCTCATGACACAAGCGTTTAACTTTTGACGAAATTTGCAGCTGCATTTTTAGCTGTGTCGTTATTTTCTCTTTCTGTTTTATATTCAATATATATTGGCGTGGCAGCCCCTGGGATTTGGCGGCCCTGTGCAGGTGCAAACTGTGCACCTGCATAAGGCCATCCCTGCAGTACTGTCTCTTTCAAACGTACTAACCTCCAATTCCTGTCCTTCCTTTTCTTTCTCCAAGTAACCGATCGCCACACAATCAGCTCTGTAATAGACGTTAAGCCATCTGTAAGCTTAGAGTGCCAATTCTTCAAAACGTTTAAGGAACATTGAAATATCTTCGTAGTACATGTTTAATTATTCTCTCCTTCACGCCAGTCCCAGTGAAGCATACAGTGCGAGGCAGGAACAACCTTTAATTATTAACAATATAGATTATTTAAATGAAGTTAAAGTTTTATCTGTATAATATAATAAACATATTTTGCTGCATTTCATCTTAAAAAAGATGTCATCATTATATGTAAATACGCGCTTTATAAAGTGGCTCAGGTTGTGCAATATTGTAACTGTAGTGCATGTTTACTGTGGGGTGATTGTACTTATAAGTACAGATAGCTCTACAAGGAGCACTTGATTGAGTGCATTTAGAGCTCTTGGGATGAAACTCTTTCTGAACCGCGAGGTCCATACAGGAAAGGTTTGAAGCGTTTGCCGTGTGAAAAACAGTTCAAATAGGAAGCATGGCTGAGGCAGCGTGTGCTTGATGCTGTATACAGATAATTGTCTTTCCGATCAGCTGCTCCAAGTGGTGCAGTGAGAATAATATGGAAAAAGATGATCTGCCGTGGCAACCGCTAACGGGAGCAGCTGAAAGAAGTAAATTAAGGTGCAGTGAGAGTAACAATGCTAAAGCAGCTATGGTATTTGGAATAGTTTGACCATTCCGTGGACCATTATATTGTTACTGGTTAATTACAGTCAGATGCATTAAACTAATAAACAATATGCGGTTAATTTCAGTGTATTTATAAAGCTGTGTCAGGAAAAGAAAGGATAACCACACAGGAACAGTAGCACTGCTTTGACGCTGGGTGCCGTCAGTCTGCAAAACCAAATGGAGAACTTGCGTATGACAGGGTATGAGGTACCGTGGAAATGTGGGTGGCTTTACGCCAAGTTTAGGTTTTATACATCGCAATTTGAACGTGGAAACGTTCTTACACAACATTTCTGTGCGTACACACCGTTTATACATGAGGCCCCAGGTGACATCCTGGAGTGGAGGCTGTGCTGAAGCAGTGTGGCCAGGGGCCAAGTATACAACCCACTTGTCAACTCTGGTGTATTCAGGAGGCCAACATGACCCCTTCAACGTCTGTAAAGAAGTCTGAAAAAAGCAAACTTCTGAAAAAGTGAAGTCAAGTGGAGCACCAATGCTGCAAATGACGAAAACAGGGAGACCCTACTAAACACAGAGATCCCTCTGTGAAAAAAGACAGGAGGTATTTCTCACTTTCCCAAACATATCCAAATGCACTACTAAACAGCACCAGATAAAAAGGCCATCCTGTAACAGTAGACAGAGCGGCAAGATATACCACCTACTGAAGAATGTGAGTGACAAAGACTTCAGTCAAAAAATATGAATACAGGATAGCCAAGCAAACAGTTTATGACCCATTGTATAAAAGTGACATCTTTAAGCCCATACAGCCAGGGGTTTCACATGAGCCGTGGTCACCACCAATCCCAATCTCATTTACTGGCACAATACAGCCCTGCTAAAGCCACATCACTCTTTATGTGGCTCCTTAGCACCCTCAAGCCAAGTCAGGAAGGAACCAATGCATCTGCAGAGTGTATGTCACAAAATGGGGATGAAAATTACATTTTGAAACTAACCCACTCAACCTCTTTTATATTTAAAATAATTTCTGTTATAAAGTAAATCTGGCAGTGTGGTAGGCTTTATTGGCATGTGATTTTTTATCTTTTAAAATGCACCTTGACATCTGTGAAAATATATCTCTAAAATTCCTGGAAATTTCAAAGCAGCAAGATATTGTGAATCATTGGCTATTGAGAAGGCCAAGTTGTGTCCTGACATGGGGCAGGATGGCACATTCTCAAAGTTCAGAAACAAATCTATATGGTCTGCTACACTTATCCTCCCACATGTTAAAACAATCATCTTAAATGGAAGCTGTTATCAAAAGGAAAACCACTGTGTTACTATAAATGAAAGAATGGCAAGGTGATTTCAAGAGCTGGCCCGATTCCATCTCTGAACCCTCTTTGGGACAATAACTGCTACTACTACATTTTCTTGGACAGCATAGGCTTGGTACTGTACTGTCAACCTTATGTGACATGCTACCTTATACTGTCAAGATACAATCTGCAGACAATCAGACTGTCACCACAAAGGTCACCAGCATTACCACTAATGCGTTGTGTCTTCACTGCGGCGGTGAAGCCCTTCTGCTACCAGGTGTCAAACAGCATGGTACAGTTTTCTCACTTGTCACCCGATGGCTATTACTGGATCGCCAGTATTTCAGATAGCTTGGGAGACCTGGGCTGACTTACATGATGCTTGTTGCTCCCTATAAGCCCTGGACAGAGAAAGTCTGTAAGTAAAATGGAATGAAGGATAGCAATAATTTAAACCAGTTTAGAGTTAATGTAGTTTAATTGAAATGCCAGTTATGAGGGAAACCAAACCCTGGACAGGGCACACAAACAACAGATCAATTTTGAGGAGCCACTTCTAAAAGGGGAGTAGGAGAGGTTGACCCTGGCTTGGACAGAAAGCATTCCCTTTCTAAGACTGGGATGATAAAGTTATGAAAAGACAGAAGCAGACTGCCTGCTGGAGCCATGTCCCCCCCCCCCCGAAAAGCAGGGGGCAGCGACCTTCTGCTGGATCTCTTATGTGTGCACCCACAGGGTGGGATATGGGGGTTGTGGTCCCGACGAGTGGCAATGCTGGGTTTTTTTGGGACCTTAAAAGAGAAGGCTACCATATTCTTGACCAGAAGTGCTTCCTGAGTGCAATGTCTCACTGGAAGTACTCCTAAATCTGGCATAAAGGAGGCTTTTTCACCTCACCCAGGCAAGTTGGAGTTTGAAGAAGAGAAGGACAGAATGTATTGTTTCACAAAAGGAACACACCTATTGTAAAAGTATTGATTTTAATAAAGAGGACTGTTGCCTGTGTTGTTGTGTTTGGAGACCTGAGATGCCCCATGCTGGTCACACACTTTATCTAATCTGCATTTCTTTGGGATGTGAGGGGAAAGCCAGAGGACTTCAAACTTTGGACTCTGGAAGTATGAAGCAGCAGTGCCCACCACTGTTGGTATCCATTTTAAATGATAACAGGAGGTTGATCATGGATTGAGAGTTATGTGACTGAAACTCATTTGAAGTGAAACAAGCCAGTGCGACAAAAAGATTTCAGAAATACTGACAGGCCCTGTTCAACATCCTCCATCAGAGTTCAACCAATTTTGTTACAAATGCCTAATTACTTAAATTAATGGTTTCCTTTTATTTATTTAGATATCTGATGGCCTGCCTGGAGCTTGGCACCTCTAAATTATGCCTCCTGGCTTTGAAGTAACATCTGAGACTGGAAGAGCACCAGTGCCATGTTAACTGTGTGACCCTGTTGCATATCGCACTGTTGAATGTCGCGGGCTGCCAGCCGATTGTAGCCCACATCAGGTCACTGTTTTAGAACTTGGGAGGAAGATGGGAGACTCACTTTCACATGAGGAGAACACACAAATACAGGGATGAACCAGGATATGAACCCAGAATTGGGGATCGTGAGGCAGCAGCAATGTGTCACTAATTCTTTTTCTGATTATTTGTGTGCAGTCAGTGCATGAAGCTTGAGACCATACTAATATACTGTACAGTTAATTGTTTAAAAGTAAATTGCCTCTTTTAAAATTTCTTTGGAAAGCAAGAAGTTAAACTCCATGGGGTAAATAATCCTCCCTACTAAACAGCATGCGTTTACTCATCCACAAATGACATGCGTTGCACCAGGGCCCATGAAGAGGCCCTTTTTGACAGCAGATGTTCAAAGCCTGCAAATGAATGCACCCCCGATGGTATTTTCTGTTTTCTAAAACCTTATCCTTGCATGTGTGGGATGCAAAGAAACCCCAGTAGGACAAATTTTACACAATTTTGTTTCAGTCGCCTCTTTTTATCAAATGAAACCCTCAAAATGAATGCTAGTACTGAGGAGCCACATTAACTGTGGAAAGAGTACTTTCGTGTCAATACATTTGTATTGTATTCTTTGCAAGATATGTGAAAACTTTAGTCACAGGACCTTTTTTGGAGCATACACAGATGATATTTTAACTGCTCCATGAAACTGGGCCCCACCTTATCTTAGCGGCTCCCCCTAAATAGTTCTCCTGTATCTGCTCTCTGGTGGGACTATGCTGTCTTCAACATAAAAGAAACACAAGAAACTTTGCAGTTATAATGGCGGCTCCCTTCGGCTGCTGTGGATGAGCTGTTTAAACAAGTCTGTCTACTTTATGAGTGTGATTTGTGTGTTTAAGGAGAAGCCAAAAGGGCAGCCCTTCCCCCAGACCACTGGGACTGTTCGCAGGTATGCACACTTTGATGAATATTGTTTAAACAGCTGCATTTCAACAAGCTGAAGGAGAACGGGCACTTCAGTATGATATAGGCAACATATTTTTTTTTCCTTAAAGTCATGTCAGTCATTGTCCAACCCGCTATATCCTAACACAGGGTCATGGGGGTCTGCTGCAGCCAATCCCAGTCAGCACAGGGCGCAAGGCAGGAACAAACCCCAGGAAAGGGCACCAGCCCACTGCAGGGCACACACACACACCCACATACCAAGCACACACTAGGGACAATTTAGGATCACCAGTGCGCCTAACTTGCATGTCTTTGGACTGTGGGAGGAAACCGGAGCACAAGGAGGAAACCCACGCAGACACAGGGAGAACATGCAAATGGACCCGGGAAGTGAACCCAGGCCTCTTTACTGTGAGGAAGCAGCGCTAAAAGAAAAATAAGAAATGGCAAACATATCAAGGCGAGAGAGATACTGGTATAAGATGAAAAGCCTGGCCAAGTGTAATTTCAGGTGGCACTTTGGAGTGCTTTTGCATAACGTCATGTGTCATAGTTAGATGTGCCATTCCAAATCAGTCCCATGTGAATGTGTTGTGAGTGAAGTGCATTCAGATCCTGTCAGGCAGACAAGAAATTTGATTTTCAGGGGAAGGCACTGCCTTGGACAACTCCGATAAAAGGCTGCTACCTGAATTCCCAAGTTTTGATGTACTACTGAAATTTCACCTCAGTCACTTGTCTAAAATAAAAAAAATATGAACTGATCATCCAGAAATGGCATGTATGCAGTCAGACTACATTTGGAATGATGTGCTAATGTCTTTAATGCATTTAATCAGCTCTTTATTTTCACCAAAAAATACAGTTTATCTTCACGTTTTTCTCCTGCAGACCATGTAACAAATTAAAGGCAACCATTTTGTTCCCTCTCGAAAGTCCATCTTAAAATGCACATGAATGCTCTGAAGTGAGAAAGTGAAGCATCATATGTCAAAGCTCCAAAAGCTCTGATGTCATGTGAACACAGCATGAACGCCATTCAGGGTTACTTCCTGCCTTACTCCTGATTTGCCAGGATAGGCTCTGCCCCCCCCGTGAACATGATTTGAATTAAACAGGTGTAGGAATATTTCTATTTCTATTCATGGTGCCCTGTTGGAGACATGATATGATGCAGATGGGACACATTCCCACAACTTCTTAATGTAAAGGTTTGTTTTATCTTCTTGTTTATTTCATAAAATGTATAATCAGTCGAGTGACAGCTCATCACCCTTTTCATCTACACTGTAGCAAGTGTGCCACATTCAAGTCAATCAGAAGAGAGGTCCACCCTAAACTATAACCAGGGTTTTCTCTCAAATAGGCCAGTTGAAAACACAAACCCCCCTTCGATCTTATGTGCCACGCTCCCTCCTACCCACCACTCACTACCCATCTTTTTGGAATCTCTAATGCTAATGTCACATTACAGGACTTCTTGTCATAATGTTTGTGAGATCTGCCAACTGCATTTGCTGGCTGTGTCACTGGACCATGTCAACTTTAATGACTAAAAATCACTGGGCCTATCAAATTTAGCACCTGTATGCTGGCCTTGCAAGCACAGTCATACTTTTCCTTTTTTGTAACAACCAATAATTTGCTGTCTGACACAACCAGTGCTGTTGGAAGGGTTAACCGGTATGACGAGTTCAGCCTCTGTCTTGGCCTTTTGTTTCTCTTTTCCCCCATTCTGTCATGGTACGTAAAACATAATACATCAGAGAGATGAGCTTCTCTTCTATTTGTGAGGGACAAAACACCCTACTTCCTCGTTGCTGAATTACAGGAATTGTAAATCCAGATGAACATTCATTGGTTGTCACCTCCCCTGGACACACAGCCCATCCCTATGACTGAACACAAAATCAAACCTGTTTGATTTCATTAGTGCAAGTCATGAACTACTTGGAGTAAGTTGCTGGGCATATCAGACTAGGGGGCTGACATTCATGGGAGTGTGCCACTGACTACTTATGACTTTGTAAGATTAAGTAAATGAAGGCTAAAACTAAAAAATGCTGGATTAGTTATGTAATGTTTTATGGCTTTAAAGCATCTAACTTGTAGACAGGAGAACACAAAAGTAGACAGTGTGGCTTAGTGCTTAACAATTTGGACATTGTGGGTTCAGTCCAAGCCTCGGACATCCTGTATGGCTCTCAGCAAGTTGCCTATCCTTTAACAAAAAAATGTCCATGAAAACAATTCTTAAGTGGTCAAGAGATGAGTTGGCCCAATGTGCATGGACCTTTATTTAATTGTACCGGCACCTAGACCAGCTTTTGTGCTACCTGCCCTTACTGTACAGACAAATTTCAAAAGTCCTAAAGTTAAAAGTAATATACTGGTTCCCTCAACTTGGATTCTCCACTGTCACCTTTTGGTTTAGGTGTAGTGTATGATTTAGGGAGGCAAGGCTGGTTGCATGCCGCTACACCACCCCATTGGACTGCTTACTAGCTAATGCCCTTTCTATCAATATCATCTTAACACTAGAATTACCAAAGCCTACGAAAACATTCCAGCCCATACATGTGTAAATGTGTCAATCAGCCAAAGCAGCCTGCTATCCCATTCCCCCACCAACGCAGAAAGGGCAGAAAGTTCTCTCAGTTCAAGTCTGTTTACTTGCATGCGAGTTTCCTAGATTTGTATAGGGTAAGTAATACAGTATATCGTTATTTGGAATACATGCATTTCATGGGTGTTCCGTGTCTACAACAATCTATGTAAACACATAGTTAAAACAGAAACTTTTTCATGTTTTAGTAATAATTGATAAAATGTAAACATGAAGTATATAATGTGAAGCCTGAAGTTCAAAAATCAAATAAACACTTTCACAAAAGGTACAAGTACAAAAAAACAAGTGCGCTTTTATTCAAGAATATAACTGCAGAAAAAGAACTCGCGTTAGGGTGCAACATTGACACGTCTTTAACATGACCACTTTAGTGGTGCAGCACTAAGAACTGCTGACTGGTAATCAAAAGGTCACCGGTTTGATCCCGGGGACCTCAGGTTTGAGAAGTGAGCTGCTCTTATTCTTACTATTATACAATAAAAACATTTGATTTAAGTCTGTAACAGCCAGTATAAATGTATGCCACTTATAAAGGTTAGTGGTTTTTTTTTTTTTTATTATTCAGTTTTATTCTGCTAGTCACATTCACGCGCTCCCTGGTCTGACACTGCTGTTTTCAACTGAAGATGTACTATAACAGAGGTGAACTCGGATGAGGGTTCTACATTGGAGAGAGAAGAGAAGCCCCCCGGCAAGAAACATCCACTCACACATAAGAACAATGCAGCTGCACCAGGCGTAAAGGTGAAAGATGGCACCGTTTGGATGCAGAAACAAGTTGGACGTCATCCTGTCAGTCAATGTGCCACATGCATGTCCTTCAAAGAAAAAGCAGCACTTACAAAGCTCACCAAGTTATCATGCAAAGTCCTGTTTTTGATTGTGTTTTCTGGTGGTCTTTATATGAAAAATATTTACATATTACTTTTATAAAAGCCAGATCGAATGTTATTTGCCTATTTACCTTGATTTATTTACTCATCTTCCTACAGCGTAAAGTTACAAGTAGACTGCAGAGCTTCCTGTGTTTGATCGACAAGGGGACGCTCACTATTTAAGGTGGGCCACGATTACGAGTTTTTTGATAGACTTTGGTAATTCTAGTGTTAAACACCCTGGCATTCACAAAAGCACAGGAGGCAGCACACTTGCTAAGCTGTATCAAGAACCAATCGTCTCACACAGCACACCACTTAGACAGCCAGTGCAGTCACAAAAGCGCTCACATGTAAAGAGGAGCACCCTGTCATTTGAAACTGTCAGCCTACTGAGCAAGCTGTTCGCTTTGAATGACTACCAGTCATTGCCAAAAGATACAGAAATGAGATGGTCACCTGTAAGATCCAGTGATGACCTCCTCGCCATCTATGATGAGAAACTTTTCCAGGACCTGACCAGTGAACTTCTTCCCAGATTTTGTGCAGTAGGTTTCTCCACAAATACTGCGGATCCGCATATTCTGTTAAAGAAAAAAAATAATTGTAAGGAGTAAAAATTGTTTTCATAACAAGAAAGAATTCGGGACTTTTAGATATGAGACTGTCAAAATAACTTCCTGATAAAGGTCAATCAGGATTCACCAGAACCAGCATTCACAAAGCTTTTCTGCTCTTGATTGCTTCACCTCTGATGCCTTTCCCTTCTGGCATATGTCCACACATTTCTTGTCACATTTATTTCTCTTTTTGTTTACTCACTTACTTTCTCTCCCCCAGGCTATATCATGCCATATAATCAGAATGACTAATATATAAGGGCTCCTTGTATATGTGCCAAAAAATGTGTATATATTAAGCACACATAAATAAATACACTCACTATTATAAAGCATGCCATATATCAGTAATTCTTTACATTTATATAGCACTTTTCTCACTAGCCAAATGCTTCCACGGAGGGAGGACCTGGGACACAAACCCATGATCTTCTTACTGTGAGGCAGCAGTGCTACCACTGTGCCACCTGTGTGGTGTTTCTGATTGTGACCAACATTTAGTTCAGGGCTGTTCCTGCCTTGTGGTTCAGCTCCTTCCTATAACTATGAACTGGGTTGTGTGTGTTTCAAACTAAATGAATGGATCGCTTCTCTGAGGGTGCTAGCAAGACACAACATACTGTATGGTACATAAAATGTATATCACCAACTTCTGTTTTGCAATATTCATTATGATAGAAGCTTGTAGAACTTGAAATACTTCTTCCTCCTATTAGCGACGCATCTATGCAACCTCCTGCACCAGGAAGTTTTATTCATTTAGTTTATGTGTAAGATTCTGAGGAAGTGCAAAAAGTAAAAAAATTTTTTTTTTTTTTTGGCAAAAACAACTTGATCCACTTCCAAAAATCAGATGTATTTCAATGATTGCCAGAAACACATTCTAGTTTCACTTTTGACTTCCAGTGAACAATTAAAGCTGTTAACATATAGAGGTACAAAGGATCAACATGACTTTTTACTTGGAATTCTAAACGAAAGCAAACCATGGGCACATGCGGGTGCGTTTTAATTAACTGCTTTAAATATTTTACTTCTAGTTCATACAGTAAGGTGTCATATCCATGTGGTCCATCAGTTATTTATGTAATCCATATGTGAGGCTCCCATTCCCTACTGCCTGTACTCCTCCTTTATGACAATGAAACTTTATCTTCACTCAACACTTTCTTTAATTCTAGTAGGATGAAAGCTAGCATTCCTGGTTTCTTAAGGGGAAGAAGGAATTCCAGACTGAAATTTGAATGATCATGAATTGTGGGGATGTTACACTTGTCTCATGGTCTCCCTGTTCTGTCTGTATTTGGTGGTCCCGATCTAATTATGCAATTTGCATTACACTATAACTTATTATATAGAAAATATCCCAAAAATCCCAGGCCATCGAGAAGTGTGCGAACTGATGACATGAAGAATCGTCTTTGCGCCAAACTGGAATCGTCCCCGCATAAATCAAAGTCATTCAGGCGATCTGGATCTGCATAATTAGATCTGGACCACCCTGTACACTACAATACTGATAAATCATCTTCTTCTTCCTTGACATTATCCCATTGCTTAGGGTTGGTTTCTCTGATGAGTCCCTCCAAGTTTGCCTATCCTCTACATCCTTTTCTCCAGCCTGCTCTCTCTTATGCTCTCCCCAATAATTCCCTCTATCCACACATCCATCTCCCAGACTCTCTCAATAATCACCTCATTTTTCCTTACCACATATCCATATGATCTCATTCCATCTTTTCTAATTTTACCACTCTTACCCTACTCAGCCTTCTCCGTTCAGTTTCTTCAAGTTTATTTTCATCTTTTCCTTTTTGCCCTCACTGTTCCATTACACATCATTGCTGGACTTAGTGTTGTTAAATAGATCTTTAATTTTGCTTGGCATCTTTTAATCACATGGCAAGCTCGACACCATCTGTCATTTCTTTCATTTGTGACTCTTTTTCACTTTGCAACCGCTTAGAACCTAAAGGAATACTCCCCTGTGTTGTTTGTAGCAGTGGCCAACAAAAAAATTTTAATCTCATGTTTTTATGGAGAGCTGAGATAACGCTTCCAACACAACAGGCTCCTGTGGTGACCAACACTTAAACTACAAACAGTATCAAAGACGTCCATAAAAAAAATATCAAATTTTTTTCTGTTGCATAATCCATATGCCAGATATCCAGTTGTATGCTCACAATGGACCCAAAACATGCATTTTGGATAAAGTGTTGTTAAATAAAGCCATTTCAGAAAATCCTCTCATGAACAATTGGGTGTTGTGCTTAAACAGAACAACCATTTCAACTGAATTCCTGTCTCCGTACTCAGTTATTGGAAAGGAGCCCTGGATGTTAATATTCAGGCTGAAGCTAAGGTCAAATGAACATGGACCATTGGTGAAACCTGCTGCAATTCACTGAAGGATGGTTAGTTTATACAGATCAGGAAGTTGTTTGGGTACCCATATTGCTCAAACTTTATTGTACCCCAACTCAGCATGTACTATGTCATGTGCAGATCATAGCCAATATCCAAATGTGCAGCAACTGCAGACAACGTAATGGGTCAGTCTTGTCTGATGAAGGAATTCACCATGTCGATATGGTCTTATGTGTATAATGTTGATGGTTGACCAGATTGAGCTTAGTTAGTTACACTTGAACTTTCGCTTTACTTCACAAAAACATTAAATAAAAAATTGTTCTCTGTCCTTACTAAACAACAGGGGATAAGTAACAGATAACAAGAGATGTGTTTTGGTGGGGTTGTAGGGGCTATTCCATTAAACTTCTTTACCTTTGAAAGATCTATGCCTGCTTGGCGTTGTATTTACATACTTTCTCAACTCAACCTACTGCTAACCATTTCTCCAGTTTTCCAGCATTTACTTTCAATCCACTGTTTCCCAAGGAACCCTGGAACTCACTCACAAGATCATTGGCATATGACAACTGTCAGAATTCACTACCCTGATATGCTCACGAAGAAAGTCCACCAGAAAGACAAAAATAGACACAGCTAAGACCCAAAGCCCTATGCAGACCTACATGCACATTAAACTTTTCTGTGTCTTCACTTGGAATTCTCACCGTTGATACCCAATTCCCCCATATGTAATTTCTACTAACAAATGATTGACTGCTCCCAAAGAAAAGTAATAAAAAGGTATTAAATAATAAGATCCCATTAATCTAATCTTACTTTCCCACTCTTTTTATCAAAAGTCTTCCCAGCTAGGAGCTATATAATGCACTCAGGGTAATCAGTGATAAGACTTATGGAAATCTGCTGCAGACCGAAGTTCACTTCCTTGACGCTGGCCACCTACATGTAGAGGGGAAGTCAGGAAAAATTCTTGGTCCAGAAAGCCTAAGAGCTTATAATTTTGTTCTTTTCAGGGTGAGTGCTAGGGCTGATATTAGTTTTCTTAACCAAGATTTGTACTTTTAATAACACAATTCTTCATGGCTCCCGAGTCCTGTTTGTCTGTGCGGTGCTTGCATGGTCTCCTTTGTGTCTGTGTGACTTCTTCATTCACTTCGATTTTTTTTTTTTTTTTACACCCACATCATAAAGACCAGTGTGATCATGTGAGTGAGTGTATCCTGAGATAAACCAGCACCCCACCCGAGGTCAGTTTCTGCTTTGCACCCAATAATGCCAGGAAAACATCCAACATTACAACAAGCAGGATGGAACATGAGTGAATGAATTTTGAGGTTTTCTTGTAGTTGTATCATGTTAGCCATTGTGAATGTAGTGAGAAGTCAAGCAAAATGACACCTTTTATTGGCTAACTAAAAAAGATTACAATAAGCAAGGTTTCGAGGCAATTCAGATCCATTCTTCAGGCAAGATGTAATACAGAAACTGGAGTTCCCTGTGCTTATATAGACACTAAACTAAGACAGATCCAGCATAGGAAACCCTTTAAGTGAGACATCTTAGCATGAAGAGGTCTATTAATTTTTTACATCTAAGATTCATTTAGCAAGAGGTGAGACCAATGTATAGTCAAGATCTTTTGATAAGATTACTGTCCAACAGAGTCTTTTGAAGTTTCTGACGAGCTTTTCAATACAATGTGGGTCTGTAGTAAGGCCGTCTGAGTCAGTCTGAGAGATGCAAACAATCCTCATATCTTGCCTTAAAACTGTTGTCTCTATTTAAACCATGTTGTAATGTGCTAAATTTTAGCACAAGTTTAACTTCCCATTCTTTTCTCTCTTGCTGTGTTCTGAAGTTGCCTATAAGCACTATGACTTTAAAGTACCTCTCACAGTGTCCATGACTGTTGAAGTGGGCTGCTACAGGAACATCTGTATTGCCATGCTTGATGTAGAACCTGTGTAAATTCATTCTTTGGCCGTTTGTCAAGTTTTTCCCACATAGAGTGCAGTGTTGGGACAATTCATACAGAGAAATAGGTAGACCACATTGATCTGCAGGAAAATTATCCCTTTATGTGATGTTCTAGTTGAGAGTGTGTAATAACTACACAATCTGTGTCATAAACATAAGGACACATTTTACATCTTTTCTGTAGGCAGGAAGATGTGCCATTTTGTGTTGGTTCACTTAGGGAACTTCGGACAATTAGTTGCTGCAGGTTTGGTGGTTGTGTGTATGCTGGGAGGGGTGGTTCTGGAAATACATTTTTCAGTGTTTCGACATTGTTTAGCATTAGCTGAAGTTCTTTTAGAATTTTTGAAAGTGCTTCAAGATGTGGGTTATAGCTGACAAGGGGAATGCAGTTCTTGTCGTCTTTGTTTCTATATTCCAAAAGGTTTCCTCTGTGTATGGCAGTAGCTCTTCTTATTTAAGTTTGTTGTTTTGGGAGTATAACCTTGTCTGATGAAATCTTGTCCAAGCTCCTGTAGTTGTTTATCCCGATCTGTCGGGTCTAAGTAAATACGGTTGTAACGTATTGTTTGGCTGAAAACAATGGAGCACCATATATGCTTGGGGTGGAAGCTATCACTTCTCAAGTATGTCCATCTGTCCGTCGGTTTGTGAAAAACAGAGATTACAAGGGTGTTATCTTTCAGTTGAAAGGTAGTGTCAAGGAAGCCGACTTTTTTTTTGAGTAATTAAATTTCAGCTTTATGGTGGAGTGAAAAGAATTATATTCACTTTCACAATACATACAAGGAATTCAAGATTTCCTTGAAATTTCTAAGCTGTTTTTATGAGTTTTTCATTCTCACTCTATGACTTGTAGCCCAGAGACATCCCTTTTATGACCACAAATACTTTCTTTACCTATAAATCCCTTTCCCCCTTCAACTTTCTGAGTTTAGCAAGTCAATTAACATCCTTGCTCAACTTGATTGAAAACCCATGTTTTGTCAAAAAATAATGCAGAAGAACTGGGTGTAATTAGTTACTGTTTAAATTAAGTATAGGATGACAAGCGTGGTATTTCATATGTCAGAAAAAATATTTGTGACAATATTTGTGTTGAAATAAGGACTGGTTGCCTGTCATTGAGTAAATCCACTTTTGGCCTCATGGTTAAGGTTTTTTTTAAGATGGTGAAGCCCTAAAGCACTGTTCATAAATGCACCCCAAGAGGATTTTAAGAACTTCATGCTCGTCCTCTTTAAACACCTACCACCTCTTTCACAGCGACATTCCATTTTGTTTTGCAACCTCATGTTTGTAGAAGGAGGCTTAAACTAGGATTGAGGGGGCTTGCTTCAGGAAGAAGATTAACACCAATAATGATGCAAAGTACAATCTGTTTTTACTTTTTTCTGTTATTGTGTACTTTAGGAGCACCCTTTATGAAATGAAGACATGAACAAATGCCAGTTATTGCAGTCCAGCATTGATGCAACTTGTTAGCAAACATCCCAGTTCTCCCTCTGAGTGATGATCCCTTTATCTTTAGTACCAATTTTAAATAATAATAATAATAAACTATATTTATATAGTTTTTTTCTAGCCAAGTGAAAGCACTTTACATAGATGGAGGGGAACAACTTCACCACCACCAATGTATAGCATCCATCTGGATCAGGTGTGCCCAATGCGTCGATCGCGATCGACCGGTAGATCGCAAAGGTAGTGCAGGTAGACTGTGTTGCATTCAAAAAAACATTTTTTTTTTTTTAAACATTAGTCTATCATATAGCCTCCCTATGGTATTTGCCACTTGATTGACTTACAGGGTGGCCAGTCTGAGATCTCTTTTCTTCTAACACACGATCAAACACACAAGCTACTGCAAATCTCTGGCTGTGATTTAGTTAGCCTTCCAATTTATATCGACTAAAGAAGGGATTTAAAAAAATAATTTTTTGGGGAGGATATGGGCTGGATATGGAATTGGAAGAGGATTTTTTTCTCTCACAATGTCACAATCGAAGTGCGTTTGTCTGATCTGTCAATCTATCATTGCTATTCCAAAGAAGGAAAATGTGGAAAGGTACTTTCAAACTGTTCATAAAAACTACGAAACTGACTTCCTTCCGAAAAGTGATCTGAGAAAGAGAAAGGAAAGGGAACTAAAATCGCAGTTAAATCGGACAGCCGTTATTTTTCACTCGGCTGAATTCAAAAGCTCCTTGACTGCATTATTCGGCTCTACTTATTTATGCGAGTCAACGTTTTCCCACATGAAGATTATTAAATCCAAATACTGTAGTGACCATAAATGTATTGAATTGTTATTGTGCCATTAAGGTTATTCAGTTATGCAAGGTACGACAACTATACTTACTTATATATATATATATATATATATATATATATATATAGCATTTTTAATGTAGGTAGATCATTTCGACCTGGTCACTTTAAAAGTAGCTCACAAGCCGAAAAAGTGTGGGCACCCCTGATCTGGATGATGTCACAGCAGCCATTTTTGCACCAGTATACTCACCGCACAATTGCTATCAGAGGGTGAAGGGTTGAAATAGATAGTTAGTTAATAAGGGACAAGAGATGATGAGAAAGCGATAATGGACAAGGCCGGGGGATGCAATTAGCCAGGACATTAAAAAACACCCTATCTTTACAAAAAAATGCCTAGAGATCTTTTATGATCACAGAGAGTCGGGACTTCAGTTTTACATCTTATCTAAACAATGGCGCCAATTTTTACTGCACAACGTGCCTGTCATGGCACTGGGGCATTGGGATCCACATTCAGACCACATACTTGGCTCAGGTGGATTACCTGTTCTGTAGTGCACATAGTAGGGCTGATTACAGTACATTTGTTTCTATTCCATTTAGGAATTATCACTATCAAAACTTTTAAAGGTTGGCAGTGAATCCTGATGTTCAGTAGAATGGCCTCTGTGTGCGATTTTTCCTCATAGCACACTTTGACTTGTATTGCTGCTTTGAAGTTTAGTGTTGTTAAACCATATGCAGTTTGTAATTGGACTGCCTTCCAGCAGTTGCTGTTGCATAAATTCTTACAATGCTAAATTATGCATGTACCTAAGTATATGAAATTGAGGCATCATTGGCAGAGATTTTCGAATTCTAATAGTAATGCACTGACAAAGTTAAAAGGCCTAGGAGTCCTTTAATTTTTTTTTTTTAACTTAATGTTTATTCTTGCAATGTGCAGAGAAAAAAAACAGTGAATCCTCTTTGGTACTTACAGTGTTCATGCATTCAGTGTTCAAGCTGCCAGAATCTTAACTAGGAAAAGAAAATCTGAGCACATCTCTCCAGTTTTGATGTCATTACATTGGTTACCCGTGTTATTTTAAATTGACTTTAAAACACTGCTTATGGATAACAAAACCTTAAATAATCTCACTTCATTGTATATTTTGGAATGCCTCTCACCTTACACTCCAAATTGTAACGTTACATCTTTGAATGAGCGTCTGCTTAGAATTCCAAGAGCTACACTTAAAAGAAGTGGTGAGGCGGCATTCAGCTGTTAAGCACCTAAAATCTAGAATAGCTTGCCGATAGAAAATCACCAGGCTAATACAGTGGAGCACTTTAAAAAAACTGCTAAAAACCCATTAGTTTAACATGACTTTCTCATAGCTTCATTTTAGTTTAATCCTGATACACTATATATGTATTGAATAATCTTTTTCATCAAGGTTCGGCAATCCATACTAACCCCTACTTTCCCTGCTATTCTTTCTCTGGTTTTCTGTGGTGGCGAGCTGCACCAGCACCACCTGATCAAAGCACCGTGATGTCCCTACATTGATGGATTGAAGGCCAGATGTCCACATGACTATCATCATCTAATTCTTCCACGTGAAGCCTGAAAACCATGAGGAATGACTTAAATCATTTATGTTTGGTACAATGCCCAGTGGGGGTTGGGTGGTCTCATGGCCTCGGAACCCCTGCAGATTGTTTTTTTTTTTGTCATTAGATGCCATTTTATTCATTTATGTCATTTTATTTTTATAAACTTTTTATTCTTCATCTTGTAAAGCACTTTGAGGAACACCACTTGTATGAAAATGTGCTATACATATGTTGTTGTTGGTTTAAGCAACTAATAAGTAGGCTGATCTGCTTTTATTTATTTTAAACAGCAGCATGCTTCACTGTGCTTAGTAACAACTAAGCAAGATAACCCGACTTACATAATTTCAGAAGAGTTTAAGAAATTCGGTAAAATTTGTAAAAAGGCCAGCATAAATCAACTTAGATGTCTTAAAACACCTGGAGCTTTGGTAACATAATGATCAAGTTGAGGAAGTTTGGAAAAAAAAAAAAAAAACATACATAAATCTCTCTCTTTCACTCATCCCCACACAAACAGGCATTCTTTACAATTCCATAAGTAATTTCTGTCAAAATAAGCAATCGCACAGCATAGGTACCGATGTGGTAAAAGTTGAGCAAGCATACGCCAAACTCAACAAATGCTTCCCCCTTCACTTACATTTTTATGCTGCACTGACTACTTGTGGGTGCCTAAGAATTCTCAATCAGTCGATAGCAAAAGACTTTAAAAAGTCAGTGCTATCATGCAGGGCTACAGAATGCACAAAAGTAGGCAGCCATGTCTTTAGTGTCACAGTTGCCTCATGCATACTTTCAAGCTTACTTTTGTAGAGCTAGGGTGTTGTACCATGTTAGCCATTATGAATGAAGAGAAAAGCCAAGCAAAATGACACCTTTTATTGGCTAACTAAAAGGATTACAATATGCAAGTGTTCAAGGCAACTCAGGCCCCTTCTTCAGGCAAGATGCATAGAAGTTTTTACTTAGAAACTAAGTAGTAGCGGTTAGACAAAAAGAAACAAAGAGTTGGGAACTTTAGGGTACTAATCCTCTGTTTTCTACAGAACATTTGGAACTTTTTATCTGGAAAGTATTGCTGCATTTATATGCAATGGGAAATATTTGAACTGAGCCTGCTAAAGGGACATTTCAAATGAGCAGCCTGAGATGACAGAACACTGACCTGTCACCTCATTTTGACACATAAAATAATCAGATCTCCAGGGAATGCCATTTTGTTGTTTTGTTGCATTTGGGGCAAAGCATTACCTAGTTTTATCTGATTTATTTTTATAAAAATGCAGCTGCTGATCTTCAGTTACTTTCTGTGCAATTTAAATAGCACAATGACAACCTCGGACTTCTCTAAAGACTCTAACATAAAATGCAAATGGAGAGAACACAGAAGAAAGCTGTGATGTTAAACACTGTAACATGGGAAATTGTCACAGCATATGAACACTGCAAGACATGTACACTGGTAGTATATTCTTATAATGCAGATCAAAAACAGAATCAAGTTATCCAACTGAATGACACACTCCGTCAATAGCAAGCATGGGCTACAAAGCAAAAAAAACTTTCACCCGTGTGAACACTTGTCTAGAGCCGACCATTCTTACGATAAGAATGGCTGGATTTCTGAAATAACCAGTGAAGGTGCATAGAAAATTTTCAAGCTTAACTAACAGGCTAACTGTCCAGTGGTTTATTCATTCAGGCTGCCAGATAAAAAGGAATCTTTTCCCACAGTTACATTCTTTTGCTATGGAACATAAAACTGCACACTCCCTATATGATAGCATGAAACATTTTAAAGTCTGTTGACTCCACACATGGTTCTAAAGGCAGCTTATCTCTTTTCCTCAAGTAAGTGGTCCCTTCAAATTATTTAAAGTAACTGTCTGGACAGTGGCAGCCAAACTAGGATCAGCAGAATCGCCAATCACCATGTACCTTTTCTCTGAAACGGTGAAGACTAATGAAACATTTTAGACACACTTACTTGTAAGTCGCCGTGGCGTATGTTGAGATTGTTGCACATTTCCAAAAAGTAAGGCATGTTTTTCTCATCCAGGAGGATATAGACAGCAACTCTGCGTTTGTTTGCTGCTTCCAATAGGTCACAAAACAGATCCACATCCGTAAAGAGGTCCATTAACAATGCAATCACCTGAGGACACCAAAATTGAGAGGCGAGTGTCAGGCAACATAACTTAAAACGTATATTTAATATTTGCAATAGCACTCACATATGAGAGATTTTTTTGTTGTTTGTTTAACAACTGTTTGTCACAGAAAGAAGGTCAATTAATTTTTTGTACCAAACCTGGATGAGCAGAAGCATAGCAGAATGGGAGGAGTTACAAACATTTGTCAGTGATATTTGCACATTTGAGTTTTCCATCAAAGATTTGCTAGGGGGTTTTAGGATGAGTACATGACACAGCAATTTCTGTACACTTTGTGGCAGCCCTGAGGGGAAGGTCAGACATTTGAAATGTGAGCTTTCTGTCCAGTTTATGAAGCAAAAGCATTGTGACCCAAGGCCAAATGAGTGACAGCTGCAAGCGGCTTAGAATAGTCACCATGGTGCTTCTGGAATGTCTACATGGAAATCACACAAAGAGCATAGATTTTATTCTTTTTTAATGGATTATAGCCAATTAACCATCAAATGGCTTATAAAATAAATGCAAGGAATGCCAACAGTCACCCCCATCCTTCAGGAATGTTAGAAGAGATTACTCTCAGAAACATGGCTGCCAATCTCTTGATGTTTATTTTATTGAGCACACACCTAGTGTTCGCCTTCCCGCTCACATTTACATGACAGGATTTTTAATTAAGTAAAACCCTTTATATAAAGCTTTTCAACACTGCAAACAGTCATACTGTATATAATTACAAAGCAACAGCCTATTTGTTGGTTCAAAAAAAGCATACAAATGACAGACACAGCCCAGCACACTGAATGCCAGCCTTGAAGGCGGTTAATTCCTCTGGGGGGCAAATTAAAATGTAACCACTTAATTGTGGTATGAAACCTGAGACAAAGGGAAATAATGCACACTGGACAAAAGCTGCAGATAGGAGCACTTGATCGAGATACAAAGTATTGTGTGTTGTTTCCATTTTAAAAGTACAAAAAATTACTTTGACTGAGAGATAAAAAGTCATGGTAGATGAAAGCTAAATTCATGTTTAGAATTATACGCTAAAATATCCAGGCACTGATAGACATTCAATACACAAATTGCAACGTATTCTTTCTAATGATTAAGCTTAGAGTCCTCTTCTGCATTCTGATGTGTGATGCTCTGTAGTCTTGCCCGTTCTATATAAAAATGCACTATACTGTTACATTTTTTAGTGTATAAAAACGTTACACTAACCAATTCAGCCTTTCTGGCAGTTTGAACAAGGCTGGGTCCTTTTCTTAATTTGCAACGCGAAACCATTTCATCTAAATAATTGTGGCCATCCTGCCGTGTGGATGCCACTTTGGCGTTCTTGTTAAAGCGCCCACCTCCTTCCCATTCTCCACTCCAATGCCAAAAAGGTTGGTACAGCAGCGCCCATCCTCACGCCTGCGCCGCTCTTTCTCGTTTTGTTGTGGAAACCGCCTGCGCTGCCATCGCAGAGTACCGAGTTAAGTAAAGCAAGCGACCGCACTAAACCCCCGTCGCCCCAGACTCTTGCCTGCTTAGCCTTGTTGATGAGTGAGCGAATTATGTCCTTCAGGTTCTGGGACTTGTCTCTCTGGAAGTAGATGCGTGTCTCTGACATTGCTCCCCGTGACGGTTGCATATTTGGCCAGCCGAGCTCCAGTAGCGGAGGTTCTTCATCAGACATCATTGGGAAATAAGTGCCCGAGGTGAGCTCCGACAGTGCATCCCCTTCCATTGGGCCGTCCCTGTCAGCGCCGGACGCCGGGCTTGGACTCGGGCCGTTTTTCTTGTTGCCGTGTCGAGTGATATATTCGATTTCCAAGGGGGACAGGAATGATAGCTCCCGCTCCTCCGCCAACACTCTTTGGTATTCCTCCTCCCCAGACTCGAGCAGGGCATCGGTGGCCAGGCGAGCAGATTCGTTGTGGCTCAGTTCCAAGGTGGAGCTCTGTTTCCAAGGGTTCTTAACCTCCTCCAGCCGGGCGGCCAACTTTCCCAAGGCTTTCCGCCCCGATATCGCCGTCCCGGGCCGAAGAGCTTCTGAGCTGAACATAGCTTTTTTGGAATGAAAAGCAAGCGACGTACACGTTTTTTTTATGTTTTGGATGGCCTCTCGGGTTGTTTAGAACGAGCCCACCACAGCACGGGACTCTGTCAGTGTTGTGTTGCCCCTACTTCCACATTTCACGCCCTCGTTGTTATTATTAGCTTCACTGCGTCTGCATTTGTTGTTTTTTCCTTTTTCCGCAGAGACCTGTCCGGTCACCCGCTATTGACTGCTCACCTTTACTCCGCCCACCCCTTCCAGTGCCTTACCTGTTATATTGCTCCTCCCCTAAATCACGGATCGAGCCCTGCCTCCAAAATACTTACCTGCTATTGCCCCAGTCAAGCCACACCCAGCCAATGCGTAAGTGTCTTGATTTGCATATCAGATTACCTGGTAGGTTCTGACTAAACAGCAGCAGGTATCCTCCGGCAATGGCTGCTTAACCTCACCTGAGCTTCCTGGTAGGCTTCTTATGAAACCAAACTGGCATTCAGGAAGCTGGCAAACTATCAAGAGTCCTGCCAGCCCCAAAGTGACAGATTTATTTAAAAAATGAGGAGAAACGGTCAGGCAGATTGTTCCTTTTCACCACTGTATTGTTTTACTTCTTAAAATACATAAATAAATATCAGTAGCTCTGTCCTATAAGAACCCTTCTTTGTCCTTTCACTTTCTGAATTTGCATTTTCCTTTATGGAGGAAGTATATATCACTCTTGGCTAGAGCACCAAGGAAAAACTAGTGTGGGTCATTTAAGAGTTATCAGTTAACACTGTTGCTGTAGGATGTCATCCACATGGCCACAAAGGGAACACATAAACTCTACATAGGCAGTGGTCAAGTCTGTAATGCAGAAGAGCTAATCACTGTGTCACCAAGCTCTAAAGCATTCATTCAATTCAATTCAGTTTATTTTTGTATAGTGCTCTTCACAGAGTGCCTTTTGACAAGTTCTCAGGTAAAATACATTTTACTGAATTAGTACACATAAAGATACACTTTTGTTAAAACATGCAGAAAACAAAGTAGAACCCAATTAACCAATAATATAAGTCAATAAATTAATTGTTGAGCTATGGACAGTCAACAACAGAGGAGAGGAACACAAAAACTCCAGTCAGCAACAACCCTGGACAAATTAAACCTCTGAGCAGTTAAAGACAAAGTCAAACACACTAGCAGCCTTGAAGACCTCAGCCAACGTTTTGTTGACAATTAAATATTCCAGATCCTCTTATGCATTTAAATGAAAGAAAAAAAAAATATTTGTTTTATAGATGCATGCTGGTTAAGTGTTTGCAATGCAACACTTCTAGACATTTTTAATTTCTTCTAGAATACAAGAATTCTGAAATTGAATTCAGATTATAGCTTCAATGGTCTACTCTTCCCCATAAGTATGGCTTAAAATGTGTCCTTCTGGTTTCTATACACACATTTGCACCATCATTTAAGTCCATATTCAGAAATGAGATCTGCCATGTATTTGTGTGCCACTTAAGAGTGGCATTGCATTGCCTGTGCCAAAAATAATGTTTAGTTCTGCTGCCCACAAATCTCATACTTTGAGGAGATGGGCCAAATTATCTTACTTTTAAAAATCCATCCATAGACTTTGTGAGATGACTTAACCCCCGTAAGGCCGAGCAGAACCAGGGAATGATTTCTGACTGGATGCCAGTCCAGTGCAGGGCACACTCACATGGCATCAATTAATATAACGCTTTGGGAAACATGAGTCCCTGGAAGAAACCTTCATGGGTATAAACCCAAGTGTCAAGATGTAGGGCTTGTGAAAGCGTGGGCAGCAACCGAAGTGTAAGAGGGGAATGCAAAGTCCGTGGATTAAGAAATTGCCTCTGATTCTTTGTCCATCTAGTGAAAACTAATCTGAAGAATTTAATAAGGTACTGCTATTATCTATCTTATATCATGCATGCATGCTGGGGGACCACCTTCCTGGCTCAGGTGAAGTAAGTAGATCCGCCCTGGGAAAAGAGAATATGCTGACACTAACAGTATCCTCACTTTTCCCACATAGCATTGAAAGGCTACCTAAGGATGCCACCGAGCTCTGCCCACAAGGCTCAAAGTAGACTCCACCCCTTCTGGCACCAACGATATAAGGAACATGGTGTCATTGTTTAATCTGCTTGAGAGGAGGACAGAGGTCCAGCTCTCAAGCCAGCTCCAATTCTAAAATGAACAAGGCTGTTAAGAGCCATATTTGTTTCAGTTTTTGTTATTTTCCATTTTTTGTAATTAAATAGGGTGACCCAGCTGGTGCCACAATTTTTACCTGCCTGTGCTAGTCTGCTTTCCCAGCCACATTACACTGTCTATCTATCATGTAGTGTCTTTCATATCTACAGTATCTATCCGTGAGAAACTGAAAAGCCAAAGAAAAAGCTTTCAACATATTGGACAGAAGTAAATCAGACTGTGGCATTGTGAGCGTTCAGGGCCTTGGGAGAGACTGAAATGCACAGTAGTGCAGTGGCCTACAACTGAGGGTCCTCGCTGCAGAATGAGGGGGTACAGCAAGGTCAGATATAGGTAGCATTGGACATCCAGCTGTTACCATTTAGTGTTCACACTAAACCCTAAGCAGACTAACTTCTAACCTTAACTTCCATTTTATTATGGTGTTGCGGCTATGCAAAACTAAAAACATTTCTGCAATGTGATATACAGTAGGGGGCAGTATTTACATTGTATAGTGATAAATGATAATAATTAATCATGAGGTCGCTGGTATGGGGTGTGTGGTGCTCCTGATATCTTTGCAAAAGGATCAAGATCTAAGTCTTTACAGTCCTGGGGCCTCATGCATAACGCTGTGCGTAGAATTCGCACTATAACATGACGTAAGCACAAAAGCCGAAATGTGCTTACGCACAGAAAAATCCAGATGCAGGAATCTGTGCGTTCGGCAACTTCCGCGTTCTTCCGCTACATAAATCCCGATCAGCGTGAAAAGTAACGTGCGTGCATGCGCCTTATGTCCCACCTCAACTCCTCCCAGAATTACGCCTCTTTGAATATGCAAATCAATATAAATAGCCCTTAAGCTCAGCCTTCTGTAAAAAGACAATGGGAAAAGCATGGGGGGAAATATAAGAATTTCAGCGAATACCAAGTGGAGGCAAAGGAAAAACATACTATTTGTTGATTTAAACAGTGGTATAATCAACAAAAGGAAGTAGACCGAGTGACACAGCATGTCGGAGAAACTCGAAAGCTCAAGTTCACAAAGTCGCACAGTGCCCAAAATAAAAAAGAAGTCAGATATCAAAATCGCCATGAATAGGAGTCGTAGCCCACCGTCTGAGCTTATTAGGGCACAGACAAAAAAAAAAAATAGGCACACAGTGGGAAAAAAGCACAAAATGTCAACTTTAATTTTGAAATTTCCACCTTAATAACGTAGTTTATTTTGTCATTAAAGTAGATCATCATAAACTTCATCTTAAAATCATTTAATTTACTAGTTTCTCAAATCCCATTGTAACAATGCCTGTATGCTGTCCAAGTCCCTCTGTAATGATTCAATGAATTCAAGATTATCTGCCAATCTACCTATCTTGGTATCATCTGCAAATGTATCCAGCTTGTTACTTATATTCCTATCTAAATCATTTATATATATTAAAAATAGCAGCGGCCCTAGCACTGACCCCTGTGGAACACCACTCTTAACATCAGCCAATTCTAATGAGGTTCCTCACACCATCACCCTCTGCTTCCTGTGTCTCAGCCAATTCTGCACCCATCTAAACATCACCCTGAACTCCCACTTCATTTAATTTGATGCCCAACCTCTCATGTGGAACCTTATCGAATGCATTCTGAAAGTCCAGATAAATAATATCATATACTCCACTTTGATCGTATTCTTTTGTTGCCTCCTCATAGAATTCCAGCATGTTAGTAAAACACGACCTCCTTCTTCTGAACCCAAGCTGACTGTTCAGAATAACTCCTGTCCTTGCCATGTGTTGCTCAATCTTATCCTTAATAATTCCTTCCATTAATTTTCGTGTGATGTATGTTGATCTTACTGGCCTATAGTGCTTAGATCTGTCCTGTCTCCCTTTTTATAAAATGGGATGATGTTTGCCATTTTCCTGTACACAGTGACTTCCTAAAAATATATGTCAAGGGTTTATATATGTACTCGCTAGCCTTCTTAAGAACTCGAGGATAAATATTATATGGTCCTTGTGAAGAAGAGTCGCCATGGAGGTCTGCAGCCCAATTAACCAACTGGGTCCACAGAGTTCTCCATTGGCTCGACTGTCTATGTCAGTTGTTTCCCTTCACCCCAAATTCACATCCCAGGAGCCCAGTGGGGACAACCTGTGAAGTGAACCTAATTACAAACCATCTCATTGATCAAATGATTGAGATCATAGTCTGGTCTTTTTGTACACACATGCTGTGGCCAGCCATGTGAGTTTTTTCTGTATTAGGTTTTAGTTTACCTGTATCAGAATGTGATTGGCCCAGTAAGCAATTGTGGATGTGTCTTGCAATGCCCTGGCATCCTGTCTTGCCTTATGCCCACCCAAGTCTACCAGGATAAACTGGTATACTTTGTGTTTTCTCTATTAACAAGCAAAACAAGGACACAATAAAGTGTCATACTATAATCAGTAAGATATGCCATGTTTCTCATAGCTCCCTGAAGCAGGATTCACTTTGACCAGTTGTAGCTCAGCATGACCCCGAGGGTGCAATTCTATCATTACACAGTCACCCAACACTTGGGCAATGTTAGAGTCATCCTTTAACCTTATACTGTATATACAGCTTTGGGGGAGAACTTGCAAACTTCACATAGACATTAACAAGGAAACAACCCCGGAGCTGCAAAGCTGTGCTGCCAACCGCCCTCATTTTCCTGGTCATGACCTCATTTTTTTATACACCATGGACTGTCTGGGAGGAATTTATAAAATATTGAAAATGTCTGCAATTTTGGCTCCTAAAATTTTAAAATCTTCTTATCCTTATCATTGGTAAAATTTGATAACCGTACACCAATCAGCATTTGCAGAAGCAGTGCACACACTTTTTTTCTAGAATCTTCACTTCCATCCTGGTAGTAAACAATTCACATATTGACGAGAATAGAAACAACCTTTTGAGTTGTTGGCTTTTGTCTGTCCGACTTGGCTTTTTCACTTCATCTTTTGAATTCATCTTTATCTTCTTGGTGAGCAGATAATTGTTCCTTTCCTTAATTATTTGTAATTCTGATTCATTGTAACTAAATGAATTTATTCAAAATTGAAACTACAATTTCACATTTTGTATGTGAGATCTTATTTCCAATTCTTCTTTCAGCAGCTTGGTTAAACAAGAAATGTCATACATCCAGGTACAGGCCATCGTATTTAAGTGTGAGTAAGTACTGCTTTGTAATATTTTAATGGGAAATAGTCATAGCAGTAGAGTGCTGTACCGTGTTAGCCATAGATTGATACAGGAGAAAGTAGGGTGAAATGACACCTTTTATTGGCTAACTAAATAGATTACAAATAAGCTTTCGAGGCAGCCATTGCTCCAAAATGGGTTTGTAATTGTAAGTGAATGAGTCAAATAATAAAATTTCAGTTAATAAAAAAAAAATCACACGTTTATTCTGCCATATAAATGTAATATATTTTTAGTTATCAAGTAAACAAGTAATAAGTCACTTCTTCAAATAATATATTTTTATAATTCTTTCATTTACATAAATTCAGAAGTACCTATTATGTCAAAAAGAAAGTGCAAGTTCACAGACTACTTGAACAACAAATATCCTTGTTTTATTAGATTATATCCGTTTTACTAAGAAAAATATCTTTAGTGGGAAAATATAAAAGAATGTAGTTAAATGCAAATAAACTAAATTGAAAAGAGTAAAATTATTTTTATTTTACTACAAGTGAATTTACCATGTGTATCATTTTTTTACAGGTTTACGACAGTTAAGCTATCCAAATAAGAATGGAAGGAATGAGGTCTGTTAATTTAAGAGGCTTGACATGTTCAACATATTTAATAGGTTACTAGTTTGTAGCGACTGTGATTGTGGACATCATATCACAATTATCGTGGTAAACTGTTACTAAAGGTTTGTATCATTTTAAAAAACCGTAAGACAGCATAAAGGGTTTTATGGCATCATCGGGAAAGGCGTCCACAAAATTCCTTAAATGTCCTTATTTCCAGAGAAAGAGAGCTAGCAGCCCATTGTTCCCCTATGGAAGCTGCCACAGCCACCAGTTAATAAATCCTTATCAGCGTGCTTACTATGACTATTGAACCTAATTAGGTGCAAAGGAGGAAGAAAGCAGACACCTTTGTTCATTAGCGCCCCTTTAAATCTGCTGCAATGGCACAAACATAAAGGAAGTCCACACACAGGTGGTGCACGTAAATCCCCCCGGATTAGCGCCTACAGGAAAGGCGCGGTGTGCCGACGCACGTGACGCTCCCTTGGACTGGCTTATCGTCTTCCAGTCGATCGGACAGGACTTACTTACATAAATGACAGCGAACTAGCCGGGCTGTTTGTTTAGCAAAGATCAGCAGCCACGATACGGCGTCATGTAGATACACCGATACAGAGAATACAAAGACACGTTTATGAGATTGAGACTGAATTACTCCCCACTTGAATACGTAAAGCCGGCTGACGTGCTCGTGTGGGACAGGAAAGAGACAGAGCGGAGCGACAGAGGACTCTATGGCATGAAGCGAGAAGCTCCCGAGACACATCGTTCATTATGGGATAGCCTGCGAAAATTCCGAGCTTTATTCAATTATTGAACAAAAGAAGAACATATAACAGAGCCAGTGACGGTATTTTTTAGCAACCGAACATGTAATAATATAAAACGAAATCCATCTATCCATCCATTGTCCAGTCCGCTATCCTAACTACAGGGTCACGGGGGTCTGCTGGAGCCAATCCCAGCCAATACAGGGAGCAAGGCAGGAAACAAACCCCAGGCAGGGCGCCAGCTCATCGCAGATAAAACGAAATAATAGCACAAAAAGGACAGGCGTCCGCTACTAAGAAATCGAGAGAGGCTGTGGGGCGATCTATATTTGACCGACGCTCAAGCACGTTGCGGTTCTAAGTTTGTGAATTGCAGAGTTAAATGCTAATGGCATTATTCAAATCAAATCCTTGGTATTACCTAGTTTGATTGTAAACTTACTGATTAAATTATGAATGTCACACTTAAATAAACTGTACTAAACTGTGCAAAGCCTACACCTAGGGGACTTCTTCAAAAATGTCCGTCCCTAATTTAACCAGTATGTGTGCTAAACTAAAATGTCAGAGTGCAGGGAGAGGGCAGAATAAACCAAATAAAAGACTTGACTCTGAACTTCAGTTCTCCATTCAGTAGTTCAGTACCTCTCTGCGCACACAACACACATTTATATGTCTAATAGGGTTTTTTTAGGAGACGTTTGAATGTAGACAGTTCATGGTAAGCTGAATCTTACTCTCTGTCAGACCAGGTTAGTGAGAGCACCTCTGATCTTTGCGGCCTCTATATATTATATGTCTGGTTTCAGCAAGACTAGTTACCACTACTATAACTTGCAGTAATTGTGACCATTTGTCATTCATTTGTTATTCAACACATTTCACCTAGTTTCACTCATCCAAAAAAAAAAAAAAATCCTTGACATTCTTGATGGCCAGAAAACCGCTTTAGGCAGTCACAGAAAACCTCCCAGCATGCGGATGCCAGGCCTTTCTATGCTTGTCATTTGTTCATTAGTGTGACGTTTGGTTAAAGTAATTTGGGATTCATTGAAATCGAGCTAATTCTATTCCAGAAAACCTGGATTTAGCCAAATTTGTGTGATTAAACCAGAATTTTATGATCTATGAGTACAAAGATGTGGATAATTAGTTAAGCTGGTTTTATGGAACAAGCTCAAGCATTGACTGTTCCAGAAGGAAACAAAATCCAGCTTAATTAGTGGGGCAACCAATGCCCTTAAACTAACCTACAAAAACACACATTTAACGTGAAGGATTAACAATCTGAACCTGCAATAATTAAGGATCAGAACATCCATTCATAAGATTGAAGTTTATAAATGTCCTGTCACAAATATTGATGCCAGCTGCACTCTTCAAGAAGCAGAAAAAGCCAACGAAATGTTGAAAATGTTGAGCACCTTCCTGAGCAAAGAATTGACATAGAAACACAACTTCTTCACCAAATTCTGCCCCTAGCAATGTAATCAGATAATCTGGCATGCCCGGAGAAGAGTTTGCATGAAAGTTACATTTTACATCCGATGCTGGTGCTGACATCAATACCAATCTCAGCCGTATCCTGTACTTTTGTTGTTTGTTTTTTTTAAAGGCAGTTTTCTTCACAACATTGGAGATGCCACACATATCATCAAAGCAATCACAACAGAGCGCCTATCTTAGAAGAGATCTCTGCTCACCCACACAGATTAAAATAAGTAATCAGCATAAAGGAGGATTTCCACGGAATCGCAGGTGGGGTTTAAGTAAACAACTATGACATTTCTGAGCAAGAATAACTTGTAATGCACTTGCTGGTGGTATGAGCTGCCCAATTTCAACCCTTCTGTGGATTCCCTCACCTTTTAAAGAAACAACTATAAGACTCTCCTCTTCAGATTGTGCCAATAACTAATATGTTTATTAATGCATTTTCAATTCGGGGGTCGATAATGGAGTAAGACAACAATATCACCTCTGCATTGTACTGTAGATCATTTGGCTGATGTTCTTTTATGAATGAAGCCCAAGCATGTAAATCATACAATTAGTACAAATATCAATGTGTGTGCTCTTTTCAATTTTTAAGTTAATATGAGATACTGCGTACAAATTACTTTTGAATGTTGAGACAAAACATCTGGAGCCTCAGGTTTGAAAAGGGTAAGTTAACATGAAAAGGGTGGGCACTGTGAGTCTTCATTTGCAGATTTGTACATGAAAGTGATAACCTTTGCTTTCTTTTAGTATATAATTACCGGACAATACAGTGCAGGCAGGATAACGTTAGACATCTCCCATAGTCACGACTAAGACAACTGCATGTATGCGGAACACTTAATGTCACAGGTCTGAGACCTTTTAATATGCTTCATTAGGGGCATACGACATATCAAGTGAAGTAATATCAGCAGGTGTACATTTTGCACAATATAGCAATTTATCACACAAAGCTTACACGGTTAGCACTGATTTAACTTTTTTATGCATTCACTCTGTCAGTGATATACGTCCACATCATCTCCCTTTTCTTGGCTGGTGCTGCTGTGTTGCTCCTGTTTTGTTGGATGTGCCAATAATCTTTGCACACTGCCAACTGTAGCTCTTGCTGCATTGGCATGAAGATTGTTCCCTCTGTTTCTCAAACTTGTAGTCCGTGCTTGATCGGCTGTTCAGTGCACTACTCATAAGAGCTTGTAAATTTTGCCGTGAACACACAATAATCAGAATCAACCAATCCGGGATCACTTGAGTGGATTGAAATCTGGTGTTCTGGCACCGGATAATCCATTGGAGCAAAACCACAGTAAAGCAAACTGGGATTCATTCAGGATCCAGGATTATTTCATCTCTCTTTCTGGAACAGAACCCTAGGCAGAAATGCGCATGAGGCAAGTCATTGGCAGAATGGTCAGACATTTGTTGTGGTGAGTTGACTTTGCAGTGCTTAACTAATTGTGTCTCAAATAGTTTTTTCCATATCTACAATTATTAAGTCATTTAGCTTTTTTCTTTTTTTTTACTGATATATGAAACCCTAACGATTTTTCCAGTTTCCAAGAGATGGCCAATCGTGGAAGATCCCAAAGGGTTGTTGTAAACAAACTGACATTTTAAGCTCTGAATGTACCGACAGACATCATAATGGAGCTCTCCTGACCACACTTGATAACATGTGTATCTATTTTACTGGCAGATCTTCTCTTTATACTAACATGAAATAACAATGTGGACAATAAGAAAAGGTTCTAATGGAATTAAATATTGAGAGTTTGCAATTCAATCCACTAAATATTGATTATATTAATTATACTTATATATACTGTATATATTGTCATGACCTTTTGTATATTAGAAATAACAGCGGTCGTTCTTTCTAACAATTATTTGTGCTTCAGTTGTTAAAACTTTTCATGGTCCATGATTCCCAAATCAATGAGCTTCTAAGGAAAGGCCTACACCATGGCTGACCCTTGAACTGGGACATCTCTATGCTGTTTAAGGTTTGATGACTTAGGAATTCACTCTTTCCAAGTTAACAGATTTACTTTTATTATAACCTGTTTTTTCTTACTGTATCTTTTTCTTTTGCGTCTCGTTGACAAAAAGAGCAATTAGGATGAATGGCGGAATAGTTCAAATGTGGTTACATTATTTATTCTTGTTGTTTTAAATTGACAGTAGCATGTACTGTTTTGCTATTATGTAAGGCACATTTCAGATTTTTTTCCACAATAATGTAACTAAGAATGCAACAACAATAAATATAGTAAAAAATCCTGACACTGCTCAAACAAAGCAAGTCAAAAAAAGAAAAAGATGGTTATGAATAGCACAGTTTAATAATAAACTTTATTTGCCATTTACAATTTCTTGTATACTGAATTATTTTTCATATACCCTGAGCTTACTCAGAGTTTAATGATCAGCTATTTGTACAGTGCCCCTTGGAGCAATTACAGATTAGAGGCCTTGCTCAAGGGCCCAACGGAGTAGCTGTCTTTCTGCCATTGCCAGGATTCAAACCAGCAACCTTCGAGTTACCAGCCCAGGTCCTTCAGCCACAGAGCCACCGCTTAGTCTTTAGCTGTTATAAATTAATAATTCTTAGCATTTTCAATGGATAGTTTGACTTCTAATGTTCCATCTTGTAATATCCCATTAATTTAAATGAGAACTCAGCAACATTTGATAAACTCAAAAGTCCTCAGTCCCCCTCAGCTTGATTTTGTTTTTCCATCGGTTGTCAGTTACCCAAACTCTCAATCCACAACAGTCCATTTAGCTTCACCTTTAGCCCCAGTGGTGCAGAGCAGGCTAATAGATGGCGTTTAGCTGCCTCTGTCACAAAGCACAACTTGAGTGAATCCTCTTTAGTGGAAATGAAACACAAACTGGCCAATATAAGTCCTTAGGCGAGACATACTCACAAGGTGATTTTTATGGAATAGGCCCAGGTGTTAATGTTGGCTTTTATGGATGTGGTATATCGGGTCTGTGGCTCAGAAAAAGATGTACGCTCTCCATGGCAGCTGCGGTGGGTTGGTGGAGTAACTGGGGTGAGATGCACCTGCACATGAGGGTGTGTTCTATCTCATTTGCTTTATCAGCTTCCTTCAGAGTGCAACTGAGATGTTGTGTCCACGGAGACATATAAGGAATAGCAATTCGGTTGAACTATGCATCCTATCGAAATGTGCTTCTGAGCACACACAGTATACATTTATTCTAAAACAACAGTCAATAAATAAGTTTCTTAACTAAATAAAATACAATTAATTAAAGCAGACCCAACTAAAATTATTTGTCTTTTAAGCAATTAGCAGAAAACGTGTCAAATGCTTCAATCCAATGCTTTTCCCATTGTAATCTCTGTTTTTTGTCCAGCATTGTTGTGATAATAAGCCGAACATGATTGGTATGTGCAACCCTAGAAAAAAAAAATTTCAGCTGATGGTGAGTAATACCATAAAAATATTATGTTCATTTTGATGTTCTCACTTTTAAACATGTAAATATTTGCATGTGTAACTTATTTCAGCAAGGCAGCAGAAATTGACAGAATGCTGACACAGAAAAACGGAAGAGGAGAAAAGAGAAGAAAGGAAAAAAAAGAAAGGCGAAACAAAAGGAAAAATGACGGAGGTTAATGACAAGGAGAGAGAAGGGCAGGAGTGTGAGGGAAAGGAACGGAGTCCATGGGAAAGGAGCATGTTGCTAGTACTCAAGAGGGGGCTGAAGGTTGCTCCTACTGAGCAGCCAGGGAGCAGGAGCAACCACAATACACAGGAGGACTCTCCGTGTAAGTCTGGGAAAGCAGCAGGAGTAGAAGAGGTTGAGGCTCGGTGTCGTCCCATGGATTACCATAGGATGAGCGGCAGGGACACAAGCAGGACTGAAGTGTGTCTGCACCTGTTGATTGACGTCTCTCTGTGCTGAGAGATCCAAAAGGGATAAGCCGGAGAGACGTCCATTTTAAAGGGAAGCACTGGGGACTGTGATTTTAAAGAGAAAACTCCTGCATGATTTTAATCTTGTTTTAATGGATAATTTCTGTGATTTTTAACCTCCACAATTCACTTCTTTTTATAGATTATTTATTTATTGAAGATTTGCACTGCACTTTTGGACAATATTTCTATTTAATGGTTTTTAATGAAAGTAGTTTTGCACCTTTATTCTGCCTACCCCTTGCTTTGTGTGAGGGTCCTCATCCGCTTGCTCAGCCCTTGGGTACGTTATCGGTGGTAGCGGGTCCAAGAGGCTCCAGGGATGCAACTGGTTAAAGTGTGGAGCCGACCCAAACTGTTACAGTGGATCGACTTCTTCCTTAAATAAATATATCATAATGGAGACAAAAGAGCTGCAAACCCCTGTTGCTTAGATGATTTCAAGACCTGTGTGATGTGGTGTTCAAGTGGCACTTAGGCATATCAGAAGTCATAGGGAATGGATGCAGCCTACCTCATGGTGTGTTATTAATGTTATTTTACATGTAACTTGCTGTTTTTTGACAAAATAAACACATTATGAAATGTAGTCCGCATGGTTAGCCACATGAATGCCGTAAGAACATGTCCACTCTACATTGCAGATGCAAAAAGTGGACGTTGTTTTGATGTGCAATTCAGTCCCCTCATGCAGTACAAAAACCACGCTGACTGTCGAAGGAGGTTAACAAGAGCACTGCTGCTCTTTGCAGTTTAAATCATCAAATCCTACTTTAAACATCACTTTCAAGAGGAATCGGGTTGGTTTAGAAATGTGACACTCTGTGAGTCGTCTTATTGTTCCCATCCGTTTTGAGCAAAATTCACTTGTGGTTGTCTTCAGATGTGTAATTTTTCACCTGGCTCTGCAAGACTACTGGTAGTCTGATGCCTTCTTTGAAAATTATGATGGCAATCTTGACAAGTGTGATCTTAAAGAGATAGAAATGATACTCTCTATATCCTCCCACTGTACCTGGAGGATGCATATACTTGGTATCATGGTCAGTGTAATGAGGAAACAGAACACGTTAAAGGATTGGGATACCTAAACAGTATAACCCTATTTAATGAGGTTATCAAGACAAAGGAAATGAAATGATGGCCTGTGCCATTGACTAAAAAATTGAATACATTATCATCACCTCTGCAAAGCTGTTCCATCACTTAGTTGTAGGTTCACTCAATAAATGCAGGCTTTTGGAACTGAGAAGGAAATGACGCCAACCGTCTTCCAGGTGGTGGTCTTCAGGCCTAGATATCAAGAGGGAGGAGATGTTACTGATAGCATATGCTCATGTCTTGGTGAGTCAGTGCTTGTCCTGTCAGTATCTAGAAGGTGCCCCCTTCATGTAGGTGTCTCACAGCAGAAATCAAGAAGCAATGGCAGGGGATTGGCTTCCCTTGTAGTGAGTTTTCTTGCCAGGAACATGCAGTAATGTGCACAGTGATACAGTCTGGTGTGTCTTTGAGCTGAAAATATGCAGCATTAAATTAGATAAAGTTTATTAGTCCTATGGGGAAATTCACATGCATTCAGCAGCAGAAACATAAAAAAACAAGGATACTGACTTACAGCACAAATAATACAGCCAATCAATCAATAAGTAAATAATAATAATAAAAATCAATGTATATTGTGATAATAACTCAAAATGAACTTAAAGAGTAAGTCAGGGGAGAAATGAATTGCCTGTTAGCAGTGGGCAGAAAAGACCCCCAGAGGCACTTCTTAGTACACTGTGATGGGAACTGAAGGGAACTTTTCATGATGGTACCAGTTTTGCCACCACCTTCTTTTCCACAACAGCTTCCAATGTGTCCAGGGTTCACCCTGTAGTGTAGCAGGCTTTTCGGATAAGTTTTCTTCAGGCATTGTGCTTCTTTTGAGCTCAAGTTATTTCTCCAGGAGACCACAGAATTGAACACCACACAGGCTACTATGGACTGGTAGAACATTTCCAGCAGCTTGCTGCATACATCAAAGAACTGTGTCACCTTAGGAAGTGCAGTCTTCTCTGGCCCTTCTTATACAGCACCACAGTGTTGTCAGACCTCTCCAGTTTGTTATTTATGTGAACCTCCAGGTACTTAGAGCTTTGTACGGCTTTCTTGTTCTCTTCCTGGAGGGTGACTGGTCTGAGAAGTTCTTCAGGATGCTGGAAGTCCACCATCATTTAGTCTTGCTGAAGTTGAGCTGCAGGTGGTTCTCTCTGCATCACAAGACAAAGTCCTCCACAAGCTTTCTGCACTCTGACTCATCTCTATTATTAATACAGTCTAAGATGGAGGAGTCATCTGAAAATGTCTGTAGGTGGCAAACACTGGTATTGTGCTGGGAGGTAAACAGGAAGGAGGACAGGACAGTTCCCTGAAGTGCAATTTAAAAAAAAAAATGTATTGCACTCATCCACGGTGATGTGAACAAAAGCCATAAATATTACTAATTTTAATAGTATGCTGTGGATCGCCTGCATACCTGTTTTAACTTTGACACTGAAGAGTCAATGTCTGCTGATCAGTGCTAAAAAGACCAAATTAAATCAAGTGTGATTCAATGTTGTACATCCATTAACATGTTAAACTCCTGCTTTATAGGAATGAACATTTTTTAGTGACACTGAAGGAGGTGGGTGGCACGTTGGGCAGGATTGGCCACCTCCCAGTCCTTGTTTCTGTGTTCACAGAGGGACACTGATTCCTCATCCTGGTTCAAAGTTGTTTTGCCAGACCAGTAAGCATTCTGGATAGGAACTGCTACCAGGACTTTTACCACTAGTGTGGAGTACAGAAGAGGAGGATTTTAACAGGGGCATATATGAAAAAGGACACTTTCAACAAATATAAAGTAGTGCGACTCCATGAAAGTCATGCACGAGTTTGGTCAACTGACAATGAAGTGTATGCTCTGTGCAGTGTTGGCATCTGCCTTGTGATTGATGCCAGCAACCAGGAAACACTGGTGCTGCCGGCTGACCTTAGGACTCTAATGTGCAAGTATAGGAAATGGACAAACAAGACGTTCACTCCATGTTTTATGGATTAACTCCTGTATCCCCAGATCATGGCTGTAAACTGACCTGGTGTGAGAGTGTCCAATTCCAGAATTGATTCCTGCCTTGCAATTGGTTCTGGTGAGACAGACAATAGCTCTTTGTCGGCCTTAAACTGGATTGAGCAAGAGTAGAAAATAATAAGTAGTTTAGAGAACACAAATTCACAAAACTATTTCTAAATCATTCATTTTTTTTTGATTGAGTCTCATAAAAAATTTGAATATTATAAAGGAATCAAAATAGGTGTGACTGTTAAGTCATAAAGAGACTGCGACTGTGATCCCACAGAATGTGTTTGCTGTCGGCAGTTTGAATTTTTGAAGGAAAACAAATGAGTTGACATGTCTGAACTGCTGCCCATCAGCACACTTGATGTCTGCAGGCCAAGCTGAACTGAAACGCACCTTACCTGCACAGCCTTGAGCTTAAACAGGCACTGCACGTGATCACCGATGAGTCAACATTCTTGACTTGGCTTGAAAAGAAAGAGAGGATTAAACAAGTGACACATGTACTTCACCACCCAACCACCTGGAGTACAACCTGGAGCATGGGGTTTTCAACCAAAAAAACAAAGCAAAAGTTTTACATTTGAGCTGTTAAACAGATTAGAATGCGTTTGGGATTAGTATCTGTTATGATTATAGAAATAATATAAAATACGCAATATGAACAACACATAATGGTGCTAGCAAGGCATCAAGGACCAGATTAAATTTCCAGGTTCTGAGACTAAAATGGAGTATCCCATGTGTCTAACCACTGGCATAATTCAGTTAGGGCCCCACATTTCAGCAGTGCTGGGCTCGAAGCCTGAAGCAACTCTGGATGGGGTGCCACCTCAACACAAGGCACTCTTACTCATCCACCTGGGATGCCCAGCTGCTTAGCATTACAGTGCAGTTAAGATACCCCTCGGTGTTTTTAGATTGAGAGAATAAAGGCAGAGGGCAGGGATGGAAACATGAAAACAGGAGATGAATTTAACAAATGGGACAGGCAGAAAAGATTGTAAATGATACAAGCAAGAGGTCAATACACGAGAGGAAGAAAGAAAATGTTACTTAAAATCATAGTTAAAAAACCAGGCAATTAGTTAAAAAACACACACACACACACACAACGTTTTTTTAAAGAAACTGATACACACAGTTTGTACTTTTAAAGAAAATCCCTAATTTGGGGCGTCCTTCAACACGCACCACCTTCTTAAATAAACATGTTGTGACAGCATGCCGAGATTCAGCCGGAGGCTTGAAAAACAAATAAGAAATGGTAGTGCCCACAATCAAGATGTGATCTAAAATGGTGGTGATGTGACCAAAATTAAATAACAGAAAACACTGCCATGCTTGTGTGTCAGAGGGTCACCATCCAGGCTCCCCAAAGCTGCACTGCCACTATGTTGTCTTCCTTTGCCTTTCTAACACTTAGAAATCTACTAGTGAGGACAAATGACCCGGCCACTTCTGGTCCCAGGACAATGAAAGCCCAGCCTCCCAGAAGGAGGCGTCACTTATTGACTAGAAGAGTGAAGAGACGGAGCTCCTTCATACCTCAATCTAAGTGATCCAAAGACACCATTCAAGGCAGCATTTCTGTTGTTTAGGATGCCAGTGGGCGACTTATTTCTTTGTTATGGCACCATTGCATGCTATTTTTGTGTTGACTTGAGTAGTAAGCAAGGAGGGCCAAGTTGGCGTCCCAACACTTGTCTTGTTTATTGACTCATCGTTCCCTCAGATGACCACACACGATAATTAATATACAAAACAATCAAAGAGATATATAATTGAAAAAATATTGGGAATAATGACTTTCTGGAAATTGCTGAGGATCATAGGCAAGTCTTTTTTTGAGAAAAAAGAAAAAACAATGTTTGACCTTCTGTCTCCATAATGCTACAACCATAACCCACAGCAAAAGAAAAGGTACTAAGGTGACAGATTTGAAAGTTTTACATATTTTAGTTACTTCATCCAAGAGTTAGCTATCACATTTTTATTTATTAAATATTTTTGTAACAATAAGTCAGATTAAAATAATACAGCATGCAATTACAATAATTAGTAGACTAAATTAAATCCGCACTTTTGTTTTTTCAGCACTTTACAATATCATGCACTTAAAAACGTAGCCCAAATAGGCTTGTGGTAGCTCCAAATTTAAACTGATATCAAAATGGCATCAATTGCCGTTCTGTTGTTAGTTGTATTAGTTGCTGTTGTTCATATTTCTTAAACACTACATTTTAAAGGAAAAACTACATAGAGAGTTAAAACCTCTGTTAAAGCCTCAAGGTAAAATTATTATTTAGATCAGGAGGGGAAGCAGGTTTGGAGATTTGCTGTGTGGCAGAGATATATTAAATTAGTAGGATTTTGTATTTAAAAATAAGAGTTTTTTTTTTTAATAACTAAAGGGATCTCAAAAAAATGAAAATCCTAATAGCCACCCCTACAAGTATTTACTGCAGTAAATACAATTCTGTCTTTCTCAATTGCAGTAACAATAGCACACCACTCATATTAAGAATGAAGTGAAATCACCAAAAGAAATAAAACTATAAATGTAAAATGACCAATCAGGTCAGGTCAGGTTGGGGAGCATGCATTGGTACAGCACATTGCTGTACCCACCACACAACGAAACAGCTCAGGATCCCGGTTGGCAACTCCCCATTTAGACCCCCAGTACATTACTCTCTACCTGCCGCAGCCAGGTGTTACGTGGGCATCCCCTTGGCCTGGTCCAGCTGTTCGGGTCCTCAACAATAACGATCCTGTGAGCCAAATCACCCACTGGGAATCGCGCCACATGGCCGTAATGCTGTAACTGATGCTCCCTCACAGTGTAGGTAATGTGCCTCATTCTGGACTCCATTCTCCAAAGAGACACAGTACCAAAGGAGTTCAGTCTTCATCTCAGGTCACTGGATAGCATCCATGTCTCACAACCATATAGCAAAAGAGGAAGCACCAGGACTCTAAAGACTTGGACCTTCGTAATTTGTAAAGATATCAGGAATGCCAATCCCCTTTCCAATGACCTCATGACCCCCTCAAACTCTCCTGAACTATCTACTGACTTCCAAGGAAGAGTCACCAGAGACATGAATGTCACTGCCGAGGTAAGTAAACCTCTCGACAAGGCCAACATTCTCTCTGCAGACAAACACACTGCCAATGGCTGTGTCCAACAGGTCTTTAAAAGCCTGGATCTTGTTATTTATCCCAGACATTTGCAATATTAGGAAAAACCCAGTAATTCATTACAACATTCCATTAACTATGAGCTTGGAAAGGAAATGAACAGTAAACAAAGCACTAATCTTAAAGACTTTAATTTCAATCTCAAGATACACAGAAGCAAAATTGGCTCTTTTGGCAGAGATAAACCATAAGCCCATATTAGTGTTTGTCGTTTGTTTTGCCACTAAATGACTCTGAGCAAGGGGCAAGCTGTAGTTCTTCTGTGCCATTGCTATTTGGAGCACAGTCAGCAACTGTGTGAAGCATAAAAATTGTGGCATTCTCCTTGGCAATGCTGATCATGGGGCAGCAGATCATCTGCAGCTTCCCTCTCATTTAGGGGAGCTGCGTCTTTAATGTGTCATTTATTAGTTCAAACATTCTTTAGCTGCAGGTTGAGCATGTTGGTTCTTTAAAATAATAATCTGCAGATAATGCCAATGTGGGTTTGTTTGTAATGTAGCCTGGAGAGGGGCACTAGGGCATCAAGATGGAATAAGGACTACAACACTCCTAGTTTATTTGAGGAAGGGGGACCTCCTAAAAATCAAACTCTCTCCCCACACAGGTGTTGATCAATCAAATAATTTGAATACAGGTGCTTTAAATAATCATCTCAGGAAAACAAACTCAGACATAATAATTGTTTAAAAAAAGCAAACAGTTTAACTCCTAATAAGAAGTGTAGTCAATAAATACACAAATAATAAACAACAGATAAACAGTAATCGGTGCGTTCTAAAAAAGAACCACAAAATGTGAGGGCAACATAACACAGAGAAAAATCTAATAACACACTTCAAACAATACCGCAAACCACTTTTGATGAGGGTTCAAATATACAACAAAATGTTGCCCAACATTTATTTGGTCTCAGACTATGAGGTGCAAAGGTTCCTCTTAAAGAAAATTAAAATATACTGTATACAAGTCAAAATGAGAGAAAGTTGGGACAGCATGGACAATGCAAAAAAAAAAAAAACTTTCTTAAATTTACTTTTACTTTTATTTCATTTCAGACAGTAGAAACCCAAGATATTTCATGTTTTTCTCATTTGTTATCATACACCCATTCCTGCATTTCACGCCTGCAACTCATTCCAGAAAACATTGAGATGGCAAAACATTCACCACTTGTTTATGTCGCCATTCCTTCTCACGACACTTAAAAGACATTTTGGCACTGAAGATACCAAGCAATGAAGTGTTTCATGTGTTATTTTTTCCCATTCTTCCTGCAAACACATCTTAAGGTGTGCAACAGTACGGGGGCATTGTTGTTGCACTTATCATTTCATATTTCTTCCACAATTCTCTATTGACGACAGGTCAGGATGGGCTAGTCCAGTAGCCATACCCTCTTCTTCCACAGCCATGTCTTTGTAATGTGTGCAGAACGTGGTTTTGCATTGTCTTGTTGAAAAATGCATGTCCTTGGAAAAGATGTCATCTTGAAGGCAACTTATGATACTCTAAATTCTTAATGTACTTTTCTGCATTATTGTTGCCATCGCAGACGTATAAATTACCTTTGCCAAGGGCACCAAAACAACGCCATACCATGACAGACCCAGGCTTTTGGACTTGTTGCTGATAACAGTCTGGATTGTCTTTTTCATCTTTGCTCTGGAGCACACAACATCAATTTCTTCCAAAAAAGATATGTAATACTGATTTGTCTGATCACAATACATATTTCCACTGTGTGATGGTCCATCCCAGATATAGTACCTTCAGTGTTCAGAGAAATGAACATTGCTTTTGGTCATGGTTAACACAAGGCTTCTTTTATGCACAGTAAAGTTTTAAGTGGCATTTGTGAATGTAACTCTGTATTGTGGTGCTATTGTGGTTTGTAAAGTAATCCCTTGCCCTTGTGGTTATATCAGCTTTTGACGAGTGTCTTTTCTTAATGTAGTGCCTTCTGAGGGATTGGAGATCACGGATGTTCAGCTTAGGCTTGGGTCCTTGCCCTTTACGTACTGAAATTCTTCCAGATTCCTTGAATCACTTAATGATATTATGCACTGTAGAGGGAGAAATATGCAAATGCCTTCCGATCTTTCTTTGAAGAACATTGTTTTTAAGTATTGCAATTATTTTCTCACACATTTGTTGACAAGCTGGAAATGCTCTGCCCATCTTTGCTAAACAAAGACTCAGTCCTTCGTGGATACTGCTTTTGGACCAAATCATGATTACAATCATCTGTTTCAAATCGCACTATTATTTAATGTGCCAAACTTCAACAAAATCAGTTTACAGGGAGACAAGCTTTTTCATGTGGACTGGTAAAAACACATGGCTATTGCAGTAGGTGATTTTCACATTATATGCAAATGCATCTTAAAAATAAGACCAGTCAAACTAAAATGACATGTGCGGTATTCCCTGAGTCATCTGAAGAACTCATCATCGACTGCACACCTTCTAAGATACAGGGCCAGCCTCTTCGTTCTGGTGATCTGAACCCTTTGTCCAGTGGATATGGTGTCATCTTGTGTTAGTTTAAAATTCCACAGGAATATCTAAAATGTAAGGTAGATGCCAGTCATTAAAGCTGAGAGGGGCAATCACCTGGGCAGAAAATATTTTAAGAAACAATTTCATAAGAATGCTGAAGTGCTTGAAACTTTCAATGGCCTCATAGTTTTCAAAGAAAGACCAGGGGCCTCATGTATAATGCAGTGCATAGAATTCACACTAAACCATGGTGTAAAGACAATTTTGTAAATGTCCATACTCACAAAAAAATCCAGATGCATAAAACTGTGCATACACCAAGTTCAATGCACTTCCCCTTTATAAATCCCAATGAATGTAAAATTTAATGCACATGTATGTGCCTCTAGCCCCACCCTGACTCCTCCCATATTTTTGAATATTTTAATATGTAAATCAGTATAAATAGCCCATTCCGTTCTGTGTTTTGTTATAAGACAATGGTAAAAGCACATATAAAAAAGAAGAATTTCACCAAATGCGAAGTGGAGGCAAGGAAGAACACACTTTTTGATGGCTTAGGCAGTGGTATGAGCAACAAAAGGAATCTGATGGAGTGACACACAAAAGTTCAGAAAGTCACACATGCCTGAAATAAAAATGAACTGGTCAGATGTCAAAGTCGAGGTGAAAAGGCAAGTCATAGCCCATCATCTGAGTGTCATATGGAAGCATATTAAGGCACCGAGAAAAGAAAACAAAAAAAAGTAGGGACAAAGTGAAAAAAAAAGGTTGAAATGTCCACTTTAATCTCATAGTTTATTTTCATATCATCTTAAAACTGAAGTTTAATTTACCAGAGGTTCTCAAATCCCATCGTAACTAAAGTAGCACATTAAATGCTTTGTGTTCTGTGTTCTATGTGTGTGAATCACTACATGCTTCTTAAACAGGCTTTCTCTGTCATAGACAGGAGTGCACAGGCAGTGATCGCCATACAGAATACATTACACTCATGATATTACAGCTCTCTGAACATTTTGGCATACTAAGATATATACCTGATATCATTTTCATGATGAATTGCATTAAAGCATGTATTAAACATGTGGGGGCACAGCGGCACAATGGTAGCGATGAGCTGGCACCCCGTCCAAGGATTGTTCCTGCCCCACCCAATCCAAGTATTGTTCCTTGTTGGGATGCATGTGTCCCTTAAGGGAATAATTTATTGCAGCAATACTGTAGTCTGTCAAATGTACCAACCCCTAATACCTGTCTTTCCGTTATCTTTCTCCACGTAACCAATTGCCACAATATAAGATATGTAATAAACATAAAACCAGTTATAAGCTTAAAACACAGATTCTTGAAGTTAACAATTTATCTGTAAAATATAATATACATATTTTAAAGGATTTTATCATAAAGATGATATCAAGTATACATCCTAGTATTCAAACAGCACACATCTCCAAGAAGATAGCTCTTGGAAATCTAAATCAACTAAGAAGCCAGTCAAAGTCATCTGTAAATACACGTTCTCTTCTATTGAGTTGAGCTGAAATTCCTTTATTATCATTGTATGGTCCAATAAGATTCAGTATGCAATTCCTAAATAAACTTATTTTCCTACCTATACTAATAAAAGGCAAAGCCCTCACTCACTGACTGACTGACTGACTGACTGACTCATCACTAATTCTCCAACTTCCCGTGTAGGTAGAAGGCTGAAATTTGGCAGGCTTATTCCTTACAGGTTACTTACAAAAGTTAAGCAGGTTTCATTTCGAAATTCTACGCGTAACGTTCATAATTGAATCCTACTTACGTACATATATACATCCATAGCCTGCAACTCGGTAGCCATGTGAGGCGCCGTTGCATCCCCCATCACCATGCCTCCCACGTAGTTGGCTGCCTGCCTATATTGCGTCCCCCATCCTTATGCCTCCCACGTAATTGACTGCCTGCCCATATAAGGCCGTCTGTTGCTCCGGTCTCTTCATTCCCTTCTTTGCTTTGCCACGGTATTCACGTCTCCCTGCTGATAACTGCAGCCTTTTTATTTAATCCATAGCTTCTCCGCTGTTTTATTGTTCGTTTATTACGATGCGAAATTATCGATGAAGGCGGTTGTATGCTTACAACGCTTGACAGATGCCGAATGTCACTTCAACACAAGTCCTGCAAATATCAACCTAATTGAAACAAACCATGAAACACAAACCGATTATGACGCTGTGAGAAAACAGTAAAAAGGAGGCATATCAGACGTCATGGTACATTTTCTGATGCAGCTAGATGGAAACAATTTCGTAATGCTGCCGCCAAATACTCGCAGAAAAATCCACAACTTAATAGACATGCTGTCGCTAAATACTCGCAGGCAAATCCACAAGTTCATAGAAACGCTGTCGCTAAATACTCGCAGAGAAATCCACAACTTAATAGAGACGCTGCCGCTAAATACTCGCAGGCAAATCCACAAGTTCATAGAGATGCTGTTGCTAAATACTTGCAGGCAAATCCACAAGTTCAAAGAGACGCTGTTGCTAAATACTCGCAGGCAATTCCACAACTTAATACTGGGAATGCCTGTTAAACATTTTAGATTCATGAGTACCGATTTGGGTAGTGAACACTTTGATGAATGAGACCTGTTATCTTTACAACGGTTGACAAACACGGAATGTAACTTGAACACAACACGTCATCCAAATACGAACCTGATTGAAAGAAATAATGATAATCAAATCCTTGATGACAGCAACACTCATAACAGTGACAAAACAATTACATTGACAATCATGTTACGTTATTTTTAAAATGTTTCCTTTTCTTTTTCATAACTTATTTAACACACTACTTCTCCGCTGCGAAGCACGGGTATTTTGCTAGTAAAACAATAAAATAACAATGAAAAATATACAATATGAAAGCATAAGTACAATAAACATATACCTATAGTGCAAATGGTTCATAAAGTGGCTAATGTTGTGCAATATTACAGTTGTAGTGCAAGTTTACAGTGAGGTGATTGTATTTATAAACACAAACAGTTCTACCAGGAGCACTTGATGGACTTATTGAGTGCATTTATAGCTCTTCTGTGCAGGAAAAGCTCTTATGTTTTTTCCAGACGGGAGAAGTTCAAATAGACTGCAGCATGGCTGGGTGGAATCCATGAATAGCTGGTGGCTTTCCTGAGGCAGCATGTGCTATAAATAATCTCCAGGGCTGGAAGCTGTATCCCGATAATTCTCTGCACTCCAAACACACCCTACTGTAGAGCTTTCTGATCTGCTGCTTTGCAGCTACGATATAACATAGATATAATGAGTTAAAATACTCTGAGCGATGCAACATAATATTGTTACAGAACAATTACAATCAAGTGCCTTAAATTTGTAAACAATATTCAATTAATTTTGGTGTATTTGATAACGCCTGTATCATGGATGTGAATCTAAAAAAGAAAGGGAGATCACAGAAACAATAGCACTGTTTTGATGCTGGGTGCCGCCCATTTGCAAAACTGAGCAGAAATATGTGTATACATGGTGTGAGGCTGCCATGAAAAGTGTGTGGCTTTACACCATTTAATTTTTATACACCTAAAAGTGCGGTTGGAAAACAGGCATACACAACATTTTTGTACATACACACCGTTTATGCATGAAACCTCTGGAGTTACTTTTTCAGACATCAGCAGAACATCCACTGGAATGAAAGTCGAGAGCCATTTTATTGGCTTTTCACATGAGGCTCTAAACTTTAAGCAATCACTCTGATAAAGAAAATTTTTTGTATGTTATGTATGAGTGCCAGTAGCAGACGTTTTGCATTAGTCTCCGTTAACATCTTTATAGGGGTATTTCAAGACATCCTTGATTTTTGGCCGGCACTGCTCCTTTGTGGAATTTGTTTACTCAAATGGAAATTGTCATGGATCTCCAGGGTACTACACATTATCAAAGTCATTTAGTCAACTTGTGATTGTCCATATGGAGATCTGAGATTCACCAAAATCAATTATTTTTGGGAGTTAAAATAATAATGTTGACTGGCAGCCTAGTTTAGTCTAGACGGATCATTTTGATTCTTGGCTTAAACTGAAACTTGCTGTAGGCCAAAAACTGAAACCTACAGAAGCATGAAAACTTCCCATTTCTCCATTAAAATCTCCCCATGTATAGCACCACTAGTTCTGACTACCTCTGGCTTTTGGAGAGGAGGTGCACCATCAGCTAAAGTTCCCTGATTCTTCTTCCAGATGTGCAAACAGCACAATTTGTGAACAAGTGTTATGGTCAGAAGTCTTCTTCGTCTTCTTCTTTTGGCTGCTCCCGTTAGGGGTCGCCACAGTGGATCATCTTCTTTCATATCTTTCTGTCCACTGCATCTTTTTCTGTTACACCCATCACCTGCATGTCCTCTCTCGCCACATCCATAAACCTTCTCTTAGGCCTTCCACTTTTCTTTTTTTCCTGGCAGCTCTATCCTTAGCATCCTTCTCCCAATATACTCAGCATCTCTCCACTGCACATGTCCAAACCAACACAATCTTGCCTCTCTGACTTTGTCTCCCAACCGTCCAACCTGAGCTGGCCCTCTGATGTACTCATTTCTAATCCTATCCATCCTCGTCACACCCAAAACAAATCTTAGCATCTTTAACTCTGCCACCTCCAGCTCTGTCTCCTGCTTTCTGGTCAGTACCACCATCACCAACCCATATAACATAGCTGGTCTCACTACCGTCCTGTAGACCTTCCCTTTCACTCTTGCTGATACCCGTCTGTCACAAATCACTCCTGACACTCTTCTCCACCCAGTCCACCCTGCCTGCATTGTCTTTTTCACCTCTCTTCCACAATCCCCATTACTCTGTACTGTTAATCGCAAGTATTTAAACTCATCCACCTTCGCCAACTCTACTCCCTGCATCCTTACCATTCCACTGACATTTACACACATGTATTCTGTCTTGTTCCTACTGACCTTCATTCCTCTCCTCTCTAGATCATATCTCCACCTCTCCAAGGTCTCCTTAACCTGCTCCCTACTATTGCTACAGATCACAATGTCATCAGCAAACATCATAGTCCACGGGGACTCCTGTCTAATCTCATCTGTCAACCTGTCCATCACCATTGCAAATAAGAAAGGGCTCAGAGCCGATCCCTGATGTAAACCCACCTCCACCTTGAATGTATCCGTCACTCCTACCGCAGACCTCACCACGGTCACACTGCCCTCGTACATATCCTGTACAACTCTTACATACTTCTCTGCCACTCCCGATTTCCTCATACAATACCACAACTCCTGTCGAGGCACCCTGTCATATGCTTTCTCCAGGTCCACAAAGACGCAATGCAACTCTTTTTGGCCTTCTCTATACTTCTCCATCAACACCCTCAGAGCAAACATCGCATCTGTGGTGCTCTTTCTTGGCATGAAACTATACTGCTGCTCACTAATCATCACCTCACTTCTTAACCTAGCTTCCACTACTCTTTCCAATAACGTCATGCTGTGGCTCATCAATTTTATCCCCCTGTAGTTACTACAGTTCTGCACGTCCCCCTTATTCTTAAATACCACCAGTACACTTCTTCTCCACTCCTCAGGCATCCTCTCACTTTCCAAGATTCCATTAAACAATCTGGCTAAAAACTCCACTGCCATCTCTCCTAAACACCTCCATGCTTCCACTGGCATGTCACCTGGACCAACGGCTTTTCCATTCTTCATCCTCTTCATAGCTGTCCCTACTTCCTCCTTGCTAATCTGTTTCACTTCCTGATTCACTATCTTCACATCATCCAACCTCTTCTCACTCTTGTTCTCTTCATTCACCAGCCTCTCAAAGTACTCTTCCCATCTGCTCAAGACACTCTCCTTGCCTAGAAGTACTAGTCAGTAAACATAAGAAGTGTGATTTAATTCTTAGAGAACACAGAGCACAGAACACACTCTATTTATAAATAATGTGCCATTAATTCAAGGCCAATGTAAAATTAACTGGTTTTGAATGGGATGAGCTATATACAGTATAGCATGTCTTAGTAAATCACCTTGTGTTATTCCTTTATAGGAATGTGAGCTTTTTCTAGGGATTCATAGTTTTGTTATTTTCACTCCATAGGTATCTCGACTTGATGTTATTTTGGAGAACCTAGACAAATATGACTGGCAAGACTGATGGGCTGAATGGCCTGTTTTTACCGTTCTGATGTTCTAATCTTCCACTCCAGATAACTTCATCTTTCTGGATGCAGAGTTTTCTTAATTAAATGTCCAGGTCAACTCCCCTCTTTTAAAGCATCAAACTTTGAGCTGGAACAAGTCTATTTTGCAAGTTATCTAACAATGATATTTCTAAGCCTAATTTGTTCTAACATCCCACAAGCACTTCAAGCACTTCACATATGATGATCTCTGAGTTGTGAAGTCGTACAGGTCTGTGTGATGTAAGAAAGGAAGGTGAATTTTAACCAGCCCACCCAGGGACAACTATTATAATGTAGAAAATGGGGTGATAGTTCACGCAATCAGTTATCAGTCTTGCCTTCAGCAATGTCATTAATTAATCAAATAATTTGTGAAGGCTCCCATTTTATTTACCTTTCCTTTCCCCGTTGTAGGTGGCAGGTCTCCAGCCTTCGGACTCATATCAAGGTAACTGAAACACACTTGTTGTGAGAAACAGAATACTACAATTTCTTAATAAACTCAAGGATTATGGAAATATGACAAACTGCATTTGAATTTATATGTTAACATAAAAGACAAGATGCCAACATACTTGACAGACAAAACATATAACAGAGAGTGGTTAGCTGTTTATGTACTATTTAGGATTCTACTTTATCTTGGCACGGATAAATAGTTTTATGATTCCAGGTCTTTAAAGGTGTTGTGTGGAGTTGTTGCTTTATTGCTGCCTTGGGTTCAGGTGTAGGATTCTTCTTGTATTGGACTGCAGTCTTTCTCTTTTCTGTGTGATCCTTTGACTGTGCCATGCAGTGCTTTCCTAAGTTAGGCCCTTTGCTGTGTCATCTGCAACTTCAAAGGGAAAAGCATTACTTTTTCTGGCTCAAGCGATCAGCTGTTAAAGTTCCCTTCTTTAAGTAATGGCCACTTCTTAGACTTTTCAGACTACTTGCACACAGCTTTGGCTTGGCAGACTGGATCTCAGCTTTCTGATCCACAAAGGGAAAAGACAAGTCAGTTTCACCTCCCGAAAAAGAGAAAGAGTGGATCATCAGCCTGTTAGTTTCTGAGAGATTTTAGAGGGTCATTTTAGAAAGTGTGAGTGCAGAGTTCTATTCTGAGAATTTCCTCAGAGTGCCCCCAGAATTCTCCTGAGTGAACCCGAGAGACTCTTCAGGATGGTGCAGCGAGTTTCAAGGGAATGTATAACTTCTCCTGATTGGATTAACATCATTTCCAGATATGAAATGTAGTATTTACAGCTCTTTGTTCTTGCCTGAGTCTAATTTGCACCTTCTGGCTCAAGAAGTCTCTGCAAAGATATCAGGTCACCTCCGATTTACACCTTTGTTATCAGATGAAGTCCAAGCAGATCCTGGTACAACTTGGAGTTCAGACACCTAGCTTGGAATGTTAAGTGAAAGAAAGTGCTGCTGGATGTCTACATCCCAATTAAATCTGCTTTCTTAACAGGCCTGGTATGCCACCAAAACCTAGCAGAACGGGCAATGCCCACTTTGTCCTGCAGTGAGAACCTAGTCAAGTCTGCACTTTCATCAAAGGTTATAAAAATGTAGTCTCTGGTAAAATTGAACATCTAAATTGCAATATCTGATTTTCATTATTTCATTTTTGAATTGCATGGCTGTTTTTCACAGTAAAGAAGCTGCCAACATGAACTGATAATCTTGTACTATTTGTGGATTAACACCGCTGCCAAACCTGTGGAGTCTTACTGCATGTGCAGTAATCACCCAGGTGAAGTAACTGTTTCTGTCAGAAGCATTGGCATGAAGGCAGGCTTGTCTGCATTGACTTTGCTTGTGCTGGTAGTGGACAGCAGTGCGATGATGTGCAGCAGATGTTTTAGTGGAATATTGGCCCATTTCTCCCACTAGTTTAGAAATAACAAAGGCGGAATACATTCAGACTAGTTCACTCCTTAATACATAGGAATAAGCAGGAGTTAGTGACCTGAAAGTAAATGTACGGTTTCACAGCCAGCTGAATGGGATTTTCATGTTGTTTTTATTCAGATGTTTTCCTTTGTGTATGACATTAATGTGTTGGTCTTCATTAATGTGGTTGGGTTCAATGCATAGAATGTTCAGATTTTTATATAACAGTTGAATTTTAATAGTTATTATCTAAGGGAGGGGCTGTCCACGTTCTGTCCTGGTGGACCACTGTGGCTTTTTATTCTGCGTTCAGAAAAGTGGTCCAATGTGATATTTGTACTTAGAACAAAATTAGAAGTGTATTCTCTTTTGTCACAGTTTTATACAGTTAAGTTTCTTTAGCAAGTTTTACTTCAATTTGCCTTCTGTGAAGTTTGTCCCTTAAATTGTATCCAAATGCTGACAATTACTGATGAGCTGTACAGACACAGGTGCAAATGACACTGAATGTTAAAGCTGTTACATTCGTGTGCCAATTCGTAATAAAAGGCTTAATAAAGTGGTCCTCAAGTTCAGCCCTGTGGACGACCTTAACTGCAGGTGTTCATCCCAAACACTTTCTGCCTTTAACTGAACACTTTAACTGGACAAGTTATCTCCAAATTTCTGCCTTTCTGTGTGTCAATCCAGAAATTACAACAAATGAGTTTACCAAATTTTTAGAGGAGTGTAGCAAACATTTGATAATGCTCTTTTTTATGTCCTGGTCATTTAAGTCTTTTCTAATTAATTACCTGACAAGTGAAGCTGCTGTTTCCCTAAAGTATTCAGTGTCATTTGCACCCATGTCTGCACTGCTCATCACTAATCATAATGTGACTAGTATATATTTTTGAATTATAAAAGAAAGAAAAAGATTAAAAAACAAATTGATCATTTAGAAGTAAGACTGAACCATTTATGAAACCGGTTTGAATGACAACTTGCAATTACAATGGTACCTCAGGGCTGAATTTGGGGACCCCTACTCTAAGGATTTGATCTCTTTTACAGTATTATATTTACTAGTGCTGTTGTGGGCTGCTCTGGTATATGTTTTTTCACGAGTGTTTTTGATTTCTTTCAGAATACTGGTATTTTGGGCATACCAACAGTTAAGTCTAAAAAGAAGATGCTTCCACTGACCATTCAAGACCTGGGGTCTTATGTATAAACGGTGCCTACGCACAAAAATGTTGCGTAAGAACGTTTCCATGTTCAAATCGCAATGTATAAAACTTAAACTTAGCGTAAAGCCCTGGTGTACGGAAGTTCTGCGCTCGGTTTTGCAGACTGGCAGGACCCAGCGTCAAAGCAGTGCTACTGTTCCAGTGTGGTTTCCCTTTCTTTTTTAGATCCACATCCCTGACATGGCTTTATAAATACACAGAAATTAACCACATATTGTTTATTAGTTTAATGCATCTGATTGTAATTAACCCGTAACAATATAATGATCCACGGAATGGTCAAACTATTCTAAATACAATAGCTACTTTAGAGTTGTTACTCTCGCTGCACCTTCTTCTTCTTCTTTCAGCTGCTCCCGTTAGGGGTTGCCACAGCGGATCATCTTTTTCCATATTACTCTCACTGCACCACTCAGAGTATTTATACCACTGTATCTGAGTGGGGAAATCACAGCTCTACAGCAGCTGACTGGAAAAAGAATTATCGGTATACAGCATTAGGCACATGCTGCCTCAGCTACGCTGCCTATTTGAACTGCTCTCACACGGCAAACGCTTCAGAGACTTTCCTGTACTGACCTCGCGGTTCAGAAACAGTTTTATCCCAAGAACTATAAATGCACTCAATCAGTCCATCAAGTGCTTCTTGTAGAATTGTTTGTACTTATAAGTACAATTACCTGTAAACGTGCACTACAGTTATAATATTGCACAACCTGAGCCACTTTATAAAGCGTGTATTTACATATGATGACAATATCATTTTTAAGATGAAATGCAGCAAAATGTTTATTATATTATACAGATAAAACTTTAACTTCATTTAAATAATCTATATTGTTAATAATTAAACATGTGAGGACACGGTCCCGCAGCTCTAGTGAGGCACTGGTGCTCCATTCATGGATTGTTCCTGCCTCGCGCTGTTTTCTTGCTAATGCTGGCACGACAAGGGAAGGATAGATGGATGGAGTAATTAAACACGCACTACGAAGATATTTCAATGTTCCTTAAAAGTTTTGAAGAATCTGCATTCTAAGCTTACAGATGGCTTAACGTCTATTACAGAGCTGATTGTGTGGCGATTGGGTATTTGGAAAAAGAAAAGTAAGGACAGGAATTGGGGGTTAGTATGTTTGAAAGAGACAGTACTACTACAATAAAGTAATTCATCGAAGGTCGCGTACGGCGCAGTAAGCATCTTGCGTGAGACTAGAACAATCACTGCACCACCGTGTTCCCATATTTAATAACATGCTTTAACTCCTATCATCATGAAAATTATATCACATATTCATCTCAGTATTTTAATATCACAAATGTAATGGATTCTGTGTCCTGTCGGAGGAAGAGAAAGCTGGTTTAAGAAGCACGTAGTGATTTACACACATAGAGCACATAGGAGATCAAATACAAAACAAAGCATTTAACGTGCTACTTTCGTTACGACGGGGTTTGAGAAACTAGTAAACTAAAAGATTTTAAGATTAAGTTTATGATGTTCTGCTTTAATGATAAAATAAACTACGTGATTAAAGTGGAAGTTTCGAGTTTAAAGTTGACATTTTGTGCTTTTTTCCCCACTGTGTGCCTTTTTTTTTCTCTGTACCTTAATAACCTTACATATGACACTCAGAACCCTCCTCGAACTGCCACCTTATTGTGGTGGAGGGGTTTGCCTGTCCCAATGATCCTAGGCTTTGTTGTCCAGGGCTTTATGCTCCTGGTAGGGCAACCCAAGGCAAACTGGTCCTAGGTGAGGGATGAGACAAAAGAGTGGTTCAACAAACCTCCTGTGAAGAACAAAAAATTTGGACGGCGTTTTTCCTTGCCCAGACACTGGTCACTGGGGTTCCCCTCTGGATCCAGGCCTGGAGGTGGGGCTCGATGGCGAGTGCTTGGTGGCTGGGTCTGCACCCATGGGGCTCGGCCGGGCACAGCCCGAAGAGGCAATGTAGGTCCCCCTTCCCATGGGCTCACCACCTATGGGAGGGGCCAAGAAGGTCGGGTGCAGTGTGAGTTGGGTGGTGGCCAAAGGCGGGGACCTTGGCGGTCCAATCCTCGGCTACAGAAGCTGGCTCTTGGGATGTGGAATGTCACCTCTCTGAAGGGGAAGGAGCCTGAGCTAGTGCGTGAGGTCGAGAGGTTCCGCTAGATATAGTTGGGCTCACCTCGACGCACAGCTTGGACTCTGGAACCAATCTCACTGAGAGGGGTTGGACTCTCTACCACTCTGGAGTTGCCCCCGGTAAGAGTTGCCGAGCAGGTGTGGGCATACTTATTGCCTCCCTTTCTTGGAGTCTATTCATTGGGGTTTACCCCGGTGGACGAGATGGTAGCCTCCCTCCACTTTCGGGTGGGGGGATGGCTCCTAACTGTTGTTTGTGTGTATGCGCCGAACAGCAGTTTGGAGTACCCACCCTTTTTGGTGTCCTTAGAGGGGGTGCTAGAGGGCATACCTTCTGGGGACTCCCTCATTCTGCTGGGAGACTTCAATGCTCACGTGAGCAATGACAGTGAGACCTGGAAGGGCGTGATTGGGAGGAATGGCCCTCCCGATTTGAACCCGAGTGGTGTTTTGTTATTGGACTTCTGTGATCGTCATGGATTGTCCATAACGAACACTATATTCAAGCATAGGGGTGTTCATATGTGCACTGGGCACCAGGACACTCTAGGCGTCAGTTCGATGATCAACTTTGTGGTTGTGTCGTCCGACTTGTGGCCACATGTCTTGGTCACTCGGGTGAAGAGAGGGGCGGAGCTGTAAACTGATCACCACCTGGTGGTGAGTAGGCTAGGATGGTGGGGGAGAATGGCGGTCAGGCCTGGTAGGCCCAAAAGTATTGTGAGGGTCTACTGGGAATGTCTGGCAGAGTCCCCTGTCAGAAGTAGCTTCAACTCCCACCTCCGGCTGAACTTCAACCACGTCCCAAGGGAGGTGGGGGACATTGACTCCGAATGGGCCATGTTCTGTGCCTCTATTGTTGAGGTGGCTGACCGGAGCTGTGGCCATAAGGTGGTTGGTGCCTGTCGTGACGGCAATCCCTGAACCCATTGGTGGACACCGGCCGTGAGGGATGCTGTCAAGCTGAAGAAGGAGTCCTACAGGACCCTCTTGTCCTGTGGGACTCTGGAGGCAGCTAATAGGTACTGGCAGGCCAAGCGGAATGCGGCTTCAGTGGTTGCTGAGGCAAAAACTTGGGCATGGGAGGAGTTTGGGGAGGCCATGGAGAACGACTTTCAGACGGACGGCTTCAAGGAGATTCTGGTCCACCATCCGTCATCTCAGGAGGGGGAAGCAGTGCAGTGTCAACACTGTATATGGCGGAGATGGTGCGCTGCTGACCTCGACTCGGGACGTTGTGGGTTGGTGGGGGGAGTACTTCGAAGACCTCCTCAATCCCACTAACATGCCTTCCAATGAGGAAGCAGAGCCTGGGGACTCGGAGGTGGGCTCCCCATCTCTGGGACTGAGGTCACCGAGGTGGTCAAAAAACTCCTTGGTGGCAGGACCTGGGGGGTGGATGAGATACGCCCAGGGTTCCTCAAGGCTCTGGATATTGTAGGACTGTCTTGGTTGACACACCTCTGCAACATTGCATGGACATTGGGGACAGTGCCTCTGGATTGGCAGACTGGGGTGGTGGTCCCCCTCTTTAAGAAGGGGGACTGGAGGGTGTGTTCCAACTACAGAGGGATCACACTCCTGAGCCACACTGGAAATGTCTATTCGGGGGACCTGGAGTGGAGGGTCCATCAGATAGTCGAACCTCGGATTCAGGAGGAACAGTGTGGTTTTCGTCCTGGTCACGGAACAGTGGACTAGCTCTACACCCTTAGCAGGGTCCTGGAGGGTGCATGGGAGTTTGCCCAACCAGTCTACATGCGTTTTGTGGACTTGGAAAAGGCGTTTAACCATGTCCCTCGGGGAATCCTGGTGGGGGGTACTCCAAGAGTATGGGGTACCGGACTCCCTGATAAGGGCTGTTCGGTCCCTGTACAACCGGTGTCAGAGCTTGGTCCGCATTGCCGACAGTAAGTCGAACCCATTTCTAGTGAGAGTTGGACTCCGCCAGGGCTGCCCTTTGTCACTGATTCTGTTCATAACTTTTATGGACAGAATTTCTAGGTACAGCCAGGCCGTTGAGGGGGTTCGATTTGGTGGACTCAGGATTGGGTCATTGCTTTTTGCAGATGATGTTGTCCTGTTTGCTTCATCAGGCTGTGATCTTCAGCTCTCCCTGAATCGGTTCGCAGCTGAGTGTGAAGCGGCTGGGATGGGAATCAGCACCTCCATATCCAAGATCATGGTTCTCAGTCGGAAAAGGGTGGAGTGCCCTCTTAGGGTTGGGAGTGAGATCCTGCCCCAAGTGGAGGAGTTCAAGTATCTCAGGGTCTTGTTCACGAGTGAGGGAGGAATGGAGCGGGAGATCGACAGGCAGATCGGTGCGGCGTCCGGAGTGATGCGGGCTCTGTATCGGTCTGTCGTGGTGAAAAAGGAGCTGAGCCGTAAGGTAAAGCTCTCAATTTACCAGTTGATCTATGTTCCTACCCTCACCTATGGTCATGAGCTATGGGTAGTGACCGAAAGAACGAGATCGCGAATACAAGTGGCTGAAATGAGTTTCCTCCGCAGGGTGTCTGGGCTTTCCCTTAAAGATAAGTTGAGAAGCTCAATCATCTGGGAGGGGCTCAGAGTAGAGCCGCTGCTCCTCTGCATTAAGAGGAGTCAGATGAGGTGGCTCGGGCATCTGATCAGGATGCCTCCTGGACGCTCCCCTGGTGAGGTGTTCCGGGCATGTCTAACTGGGAGGAGGCCCCGGGGAAGACCCAGGACACGCTGGAGGGACTATGTATCCCGGCTGGCCTGGGAATGCCTTGGGATTCCCCTGGAAGGGCTAGAAGAAGTGGCCGGTGAGAGGGAAGTCTGCGTATCTCTGTTCAAGCAGCTGCCCCCGCGACCTGATCTCGGATAAGTGGAAGATGGATGGATGACACTCAGACGGTGGGCTATGACTCACCTTTTCACGGCGGCTTTGATATCTGACAACCTTTTTTATTTTGGGCACTGTGCGACTTTGTGAACTTGAGCTTTCGAGTTTCTACAACACGCTATGTCACTCGATCAACTTCTTTTTGTTGTTTACACCACTGTTTAAACCAACAAAAAGTATGTTTTTCCTTGCCTCCACTTGGTATTCGCTGAAATTCTTCTATTTTCCCTTGTGCTTTTGCCATTGTCTTTTCCTACAGGCTGAGCTTAAGGGCTATTTATATTGATTTGCATATTCAAAGAGGTGTAATTCTGGGAGGAGTTGGGGCGGGACAGCAGGCGCGTGTACGAGCATTACTTTTCACGCTGACTGGGATTTATGGAGCGGAAGAACGTGGAAGTTGGTGTTCACACAGATTTATGTATCTGGATTTTTTTGTGCGTAAGCACATTTCTGCTTTTGTCTGCACACCATGTTATAGTGTGAATTCTACGCATGGCTTTATGCATGAGGCCCCTGGTATGTGAAGCAAGCCCTTGTGGGACACGTCATTGCAGGCATTTGGTAGCTTTCCTAGGTTAGTGCCAGGTCTGTTTGGGGCTTTTAACAGCATATACCATGAGCTGTGTGATTTCCTTATCAATCCACAAACCCAGATGGTCCTGTGAGACTTTTAGTGTATCTGCTGAGATGCAATACTAAGCAAGACACTGCTCTTGTAAATAGGATGCATCTGTTGTTGTGTTTGCATCTTAGGAACTGGAAAAGGACTGATACTCTTAATTTCTTCTCTGTTTAACTTATTGGCTAGTACTGTGTATTGTCAGACAATAGCCTAAAAATAACTTGTATGACACTAAGGGTGATAGAATGGATCAGCAGTTTTCCACTTGTGTAGTGGGTAACGGGCAAATTAATTGTATTATTCAATAAAGATAAAACCAGGGAAGTACAACTTGTCATTTTAAATAATGTACTTTCACTTAATAATGGACTCATGCAAGTAGAATTTTAAACAGCCCCTTTTGATAAAATTATGTTCCATTGTGGGTAACACTTTAAGTTGGGTACTACCAATAATGCCTCTTTCAGTCACATACTGTTATGTAATAAGACCTTACCAAAGTGTTTTTTGGTCTTAGAAAAGTATCATAAAAGTAGATAATAATGTCTGTGCAGCATGGCATGTTAAAAGCCTTTCATATGCTGGTAAAATTACTTGTGAATACAAGAGCTACATTTGGTCTTATTAAAAATTAATTAAGGATACAGAAGTGTTATACTGAAGTATGAAATATGCAGGAATTATCGCCCACATAGACAGATAGATCTTTTATTTATTTAAAGGGGTAAAATCAGCTGTTACAGAATCTCACAAAAATAGAAGTATTATAACAAACAACAATAATCCCCGCAAACACACACAAGAATTACAGAAAAGAAGGAAAAAAACCTCAGATGTTGCTAATGACAAGTGAGCACTCACAGTGAGACATTACAGGTGCCGGTCATAAAATTAGAATATCATGACAAAGTTGATTTATTTCAGTAATTCCATTCAAAAAGTGAAACTTGTATATTAGATTCATTCATTACACACAGACTGATGTATTTCAAATGTTTATTTCTTTGAATTTTGATGATTATAACTGACAACTAATGAAAGTCCCAAATTCAGTATCTCAGAAAATTAGAATATTGTGAAAAGGTTCAATATTGAAGACACCTGGTGCCACACTCTAATCAGCTAATTAACTCAAAACACCTGCAAAAGCCTTTAAAAGGTCTCTCAGTCTAGTTCTGTAGGCAACACAATCATGGGGAAGACTGCTGACTTGACAGTTGTCCAAAAGACGACCATTTACACCTTGCACAAGGAGGGCAAGACACAAAAGGTCATTGCTAAAGAGGCTGGCTGTTCACAGAGCTCTGTGTCCAAGCACATTAATAGAGAGGTAAAGGGAAGGACAAGATGTGGTAGAAAAAAGTGTACAAGCAATAGGGATAACCACAACCTGGAGAGGGTTGTGAAACAAAACCCATTCAAAACTGTGGGGGAGATTCACAAAGAGTGGACTGCAGCTGGAGTCAGTGCTTCAAGAACCACCACGCACAGACGTATGCAAGACATGGGTTTCAGCTGTCGCATTCCTTGGGTCAAGCCACTCTTGAACAAGAGACAGAGTCAGAAGCGTCACGACTGGACTGCTGCTGAGTGGTCCAAAGTTATGTTCTCTGATGAAGGTAAATTTTGCATTTCCTTTGGAAATCAAGGTCCCAGAGTCTGGAGGAAGAGAGGAGAGGCACAGAATCCACGTTGCTTGAGGTCCAGTGTAAAGTTTCCACAGTCAGTGATGGTTTGGGGTGCCATGTCATCTGCTGGTGTTGGTCCATTGTGTTTTCTGAGGTCCAAGGTCAACGCAGCCGTCTACCAGGAAGTTTTAGAGCACTCATGCTTCCTGCTGCTGACGAACTTTATGGAGATGCAGATTTCATTTTCCAACAGGATCTGGCACCTGCATACAGTGCCAAAGCTACCAGTACCTGGTTTAAGGACCATGGTATCCCTGTTCTTGATTGGCCAGCAAACTCGCCTGACCTTAACCCCATAGAAAATCTATGGGGTATTGTGAAGAGGAAGATGCAATACACCAGACTCAACAATTCAGAAGAGCTGAAGGCCACTATCAGAGCAACATGGGCTCTCATAACACCTGAGCACTGCCACAGACTGATCGACTCCATGCCACGCTACATTGCTGCAGTTATCCAGGCCAAAGGAGCCCCAATTAAATATTGAGTGCTGTACATGCTCATACTTTTCATGTTCATACCTTTCAGTTGGCCAATATTTCTAAAAATCCTTTTTTTGCATTGGTCTTAATTGATATTCTAATTTTCCGAGATACTGAATTTGGGATTGTCATTAGTTGTCAGTTATAATCATCAAAATTAAAAGAAATAAACATTTGAAATACATCAGTCTGTGTGTAATGAATGAATCTAATATACAAGTTTCACTTTTTGAATGGAATTACTGAAATAAATCAACTTTGTCATGATATTGTAATTTTATGACCGGCACCTGTATGTAGGCATATTGCCTTAGGTGAGAAGGAGACCCAGTAGCTTTTCTTCACACTCTTCTGCTCAATAATTATTTGGCTTAAAGTTAGTGTTAGTGAGAGGATGGCCAGATTTGTTCCTAATGGCTCTCAGTTTTGTTTTCATTCTCTTCTCCACTACTACCTCGAGTGTGTCGTAAATATATCCCATAACTGAGTGTGTCTTTTAATTAGCTTGTTGATTAGGTGGGCCTCTTCATGAGAGGTGATGAGTGATGAGTGATGTTATCAGCCCAGCCCAGCACTCCGCTTTGTTGAAAACTGCACTGGCTATCCCAGAGTTATATACAGTAATATGTGCAAGATGTCACTACCAACGTTAAATAAACAATATGCATATGACAATATTACTGTTATGTTATTATTACAATTATTTACTATTTAATTATTATTACTGAAGAACAGCACAGAAAATTAACTCTTATGATACTTTGACCAAGACCCAAAAGAAATTGAGCCTAAAGGTGTTGTTTGATGACTGATTTAGTCCAGTCAGGCTCTACTTAAACAAGCAGTCTGGAGCCACACTGTAGGATCACTAAGTACAATGGAGACGGTGAGATGCACGGCCACTATTGTAGAGGTTATCAGCAACTTGGATTTGAATAGAGAAAACCATATGAATTAAAACTTGATTTGGGGATATAGAATTTTACTCTTGTGCATATAGCCCTGGCTCTGATACAATACATCTATCTGCCTTTTGGGGTACCGGGTTTCAAAACAGGGAATTTGTAGCAATGCATGAGACAGTCAACTCAAAGCAGCCTTGAATTGTTGGCTATCGTTTATGGGTCAACAGACTGTGAAAATGTAAAATTATTGTGAGGATGAGGAGAGGTTGGGTGTACCCTGAGGAATAGTTTCACCTCTGGAAGAACAGCTCCCACATCTTTGGGGGTTTGCTGGAACATAGGAAGGAGTCTGAATGGACTCTGTTCAATATGTGGCTTTGGCTATAAGGAGCTGAAGCCAAACGCTGTTTGTCATGGCATTAACAGTGGAGTTCATCAAATGTCAAAGAAGCTGTCAAGTTAAAGAAGAATGCATTTCAAGCAGTGCTAGCAGAAAGGTCTTACAAATTAAATGTTTGGTAACAACAGACCAGGTAGAGGGCATTTGTGGTTGAGGCGAAGAATTTATAAAACACCTTGGAAAATCACAAACTTGAGTGACCACAAAAAATGCAGCAAATGTATCTGGTAACTTGGAAAGGCCCTGACACAGTATGTTCTCATGTTGACCTTTACTGTTATATTCTGTAAATGGCACTTTGAGGAATTTCTGAATCCACTGTTGCAGATAGGAACGTTACAAGGGCTGAGATGAGCTGCAGTATCCAGCCCACAATCATAAATAAGATCTGGCCAGGACAATGCTCAGTTTCATTTTTTAAGGTGTTATGTAGTCAGGTCTGTATTATGCAAAAAAGGTGACAGCATTTTTAAAAATTGGAACTATACAATATTTTCTAGCTATTATAAGTCAAGTAAACATATAAGCCTTCTGCGTGGGAGTGTTGGAGTGTAAAATCCAGCTTGTCACATTTAGGAGGTACAGTAAATTTTGTGAATCTGAAATAAGCTTTTCAGTACATACCCTGTAGTATCTTGTAGTGCTGCTTAAAGTACAGGGTTTCAGGTTTGCTGCTGTGTGCCAGTAGTTTTCAGCTGTGGGCTTAAGACTCTCCCAAGTGTGTCCCATCCATCGTGTGATAATTATCAACAGGCTAGCAGAAAGCACCAGAGGACTAAACGTCATGCCCATGCTGGTTGCCAACAATGATGTTCCCTTGGCCATATCAAACTTATATCTGGAGCATCAAATACATGAATGTAAAACTCTTGGGATTACACTCAGCACTTCCACATTCAATATAATTGTTCTCTCTTTTGAAAATGGTTATTTTCTGTAAATGAGAGTGAATCACCCTTGGCAGGTTGTGGAATTCATGAACTGCACAGTGTAATTAACTACTGAGTGTACAGAAGACTATAACACTGACCAATGGATTGGTACAGCAAGTAATATATAGTAAAGAGGATGTTAAATACTTGAACACAACTCTAGTGGTTACAACCTAGGTAGTATTTACTATCCTATAGGGCTTTGGTCAGTAACCTAAAATCTAAAGAATGAAACTGTAAGTAAAAATGTGTAGAATGAGGCTACTACACAGCTTAGCTGGGTTCAGTCTGCGAGATAGGATGAGGACTTTGACAATCTTGATGAAGCACTTTCAGTCATGACAAGTTACATAAGCTGGTCTGGACATCTGGTTAGCATGCCTCATTGGCACTGCTTATGAGAAGGAACCCAGGACACATTTGTGGGGTTTTAAGTTTTTAGTTGATTTGGGGGTGCTAAAGACCCTGAGTCCTGCTGCAGGGGAAACAAACGTCTGGTGTGCTCAGTTAAACCCTCAACAAGATAAACAGTATAGAATACAAGATATTCAAAGATAGTGAGCTGTAACTTATATGTAATTTAGTAGCAAAAACATTAATTTTGTTAACATTTGGAAAATTTCACAGGTAAATGCTTGCATAATATAAATTAAGTGAGTTTAATTGATCTGGAATTAAAGAATGGGCCATAAATGTTCACTGTGCTGAAAACCTACTGGTTAAAGAGTGAAAAAAAAAACCTCATAACAGTTACAAATCTATAATTTAACAAATTCTAGTGAGAGAAAAGAAGAGCAAGAATAAGCAATTCTATGCAAACATTTTTAAATTTTCTATATTTTCTGAATATTTAAATCATTTACAAAGGCTGAAATTATCTTTTACAGAAATATACTTTAAAAATATCAACTTTAATATTAAGCTCAAGTATATAAATGTTGCATGTCTAAATCTTATTAAAGGCTTGATATGAACTGCAGATTAAATCTATATACTCCTTTTCTCTTTCATATGTTATTTATACTGTATATAGTGACTTTAAAAAAAGAAAAAGAAAAAAAAAACATTTCTTTAAATAAACTTAGCCCTAAAATGGAGGTGGAACTGATTACCCAGTACTCTAGCTGGTAATCCTTTGCAATTGCAGTTATTCTTTTGTATTTTTTCCCCCATCTGTAGGTGAATGAAGATAACAGACCATGTGTTAACACATGGCTGCTAACTGGATAAGGAGGTGTATTAGAAATAATTTAACTGACACAATTCCACCTTTTCAAAATGAAAATGAGTAATTTTCACAATCTCATTGAGGAACCAGCAGCATAACAGTCAGAATAAAATAGGAGAAGTGGTGCACCTGATTGTTTATTTTTGAAAAAATCATGATTGAAAAGCACTGCCACATTTGGTTTTTCCTTCTTTGCCTTAAACATAGTCTCCTGCATCATGGGCACTATAATTATTCACCTCTCTGTTTTCAAGGTATCAGTTGCACAAAGGAAGGGCCAAGTTCATTACAGTGGCTGATGAACAAGTTATCCTGTTATTGTAAACACTGATAGATCTCAGAAATATCGGTAATGGGTAATTTCATTTTCGCTGAAGGTTCACATTTATATGGAAAGAAGGAACATTTTCAGAGGCACTCTAGGAGCATGGACAATGAAAAATGCCTACGCAGGAAATAACTGGTTCCTTTAAACTGCATGCTGTCCGAAGCCCTCAAAGCCCTGTGTCATTGTAAGTTGGAGTGGCCAACTTTACGATGCTTTGTGCATTTTCTTCCACAAGAGGTCGCCATTTCACTTCCCCAGTGAGCAGCAAGTCCTCACCATCAAGAGAATCCAAATACTGCATCTAAAAAACACACAAGACAAAGTGAAAAAGTCATTGACTGTATTTCTTGTCTAGACTGCTTTAAATGCAAAAATAAACCAATGAAACTAATCTGTGCACCTCACGCTGCATGTCACAATTTTATGGACTTTGTTACTTTTTTTTTATACCTTACCAAGTACTCCTGGGTTCTTATACAAATTTAGACTTTTTCTATGGGTTAAGACTAATAGAGATCTCTGCAGACGCTTTCTTTGTACCATTAAAAAGTGATTCTTAAATTACCACATGTCTAATCCTATTTATTCTCAAAAGAATTAATCATTATCATTTAAAATAGATCCCTGCTCCTGTAAACAGGATTAAGCAAGTTTGATAAGGGATTGATGGATTTAAAGTGGGTAACTTCATAGACTGCTTTGAGTAAGAAAATGCTAGAATTAATTTAAGGGTTGTTATGGCAATTTATAACATTTTTAAATGTGGGTTTTTAGGCTAGGTGAGTTAGGCCTCAAAAGATTCCACCATTGTGGATTAGGTCTCACATCTATAAATCAGTGTAATGAAAAAAAAAGAGTAAAATGTAAGTACTGAGATTCACGGATATGTCAAAATCACTTTTCACAAACAAAACTTGATGTCTTCATTTTTTTCCTCGGATTTTAATCTTTAAAAATTAGGATGTTCTAAAAATAGTTCTTCTGTTTTGCATTGCATTCTGAATATCATTCCAAAATTAGTAGCAATGTTAATGTCTTTTGACTGCCTTTTACTTTTTTTCACCTGATTTTCTAAGCTCATATTAATGAAAATATTCTTTTTATAAAATGTTCAAATACAAACTGTGCATATTTCCAGTTCAATCATCAAATTTGGTTAATGGAGGGTGTTAGAACTGTATGTTGATGAACAGCTGTTGACACATATGGGTTTAGACCTCTTCTAGAGTCTACTTTTTCCTGACATCTGGCCATGTACACATATGACATACTGACATATGACAACACCTTCACCCAGACAAATTTTCATTTAAAGTGAAACAAAACAGCATTCATTCTAAAGATCAGAAATGTAATTGCAGGCATTACTCATACCTTCAAATGCTCAATCATAAAACTTTTACGAAATGTCATAGCTACACTGAAGCCAAAATAAAATAATCAAATGTACACATTTAAATACACTATGGCAGGTGACCTTGTACAGCTGCAGCAGAGTCACCAAATAAGCTGAAGCAGCAGGTAACATTATATAGAACTGTCCACAAACAGGCAGCAGCAGGCAGAATCATATCATCTGGGAGCCAGGACACACAGCCAATTGGCCTAAAGCTTTGAAGCACTGATGGCCTTTACTAGCCTCTGCCATAATTACAGTGCTACATTCATATTTTGCTTACTGCTAAAGGCACTTAAACCTGATACAAAAGTTGTTGGGCTCTAAAGTCACATTATGAACTGCACTGCCTGTATAAATTTACTAAATGGAGGAGAAAGGGTACAAGTGACACAGCAAAGGATGTAGAAGCCCACCAGACAATTGCACAGGGAACAAACATAGAAACCTCTGGTCCTATACTTTTATGAGGCACTGCTTTAACAGAATCAGAATGTCAAAGACAAACAACTAAATTACATGGACTGATAACACTAAAAAGCATTAAAAAGTCTTTAAACTGAATACTCTCAATAGCATTTCAGAATATACAATAGATGAACACAGTGAAAAACAAACTTGTACACCATTTACAATAATTGCTACTTCAAAATGCAGATCAACCAAAACTGGCTTACAAAATTCTCCCAGAAGCTATCAGCAACAACAAACTTAGATATGGAAAAAACTTTTTCTAAATGTAATATGTGAAATCAGACTTGCTCATGCTGTTATAAATTTTAATTGATGACGAAATCTGGGCACACCAATTACAATGAAATTCTGGAGAAACTCTAGCCTACTTAAAATACTGATCACTATCTAAGAGGCATTTTTTGTGAGGCAACTAATCCTAAAAAAATACAAAAAAAATATATAGTTTTTTTTGTTGTACTCCAGAAAATAAAACAAACAACATTCCTTTTAATGAACAGGCAGCCTGACACTTACTCATATAACTTACACATACTGTATCAGCTTTGGCAGATCTGGCAGATTTGGCTGGTCATACTGTAAAAAACACCTGTTATTTAATTACACCTGAATTTTGTAAACTATTTCCCGTTCTCTGTTTTGTACTGTTGACATTTTGTGGCTATGAAATGATATGCATATTAAAAGTGTTTGAGAACACTTGTTACTGATGGTAGCAGACAAACCATGAGACCACTGCTTTATTGATATATTAATAAAACTTATCGTGTACTGTGCTATATGAACTTGCATGTTCATCAGTAGAATAGACTCTGTTACACATCCATCCATCCATTTTCAATCCCTCTTATACTAAGTAGGATCACAGAGAAGCTGGAGTGTATCCCAGCAAGCATCAAGTGCAAGGCCGGAGCAATTCCTGGGCAGGATGCCAGTCCATTGCAGGGTGAACAACCACACATGTGACAATTTATTGTCACCAATCCATCTAACTTCTATTTGGGTTAGATCTCTTTGGGTTATGGGCAGGAAATCAGACCAGTTGGGGGAGACAGGGAGTTTGGGGACTGGGTTTTGAACAGGACCCACAAAGACATGGGGAGGATATGCAAGCTTCACACAGGGAAGACCATGGACATGAACCCCAGTCTCCTTTTTGTGAGGCAGCAGAACTACTACTGAACCACCATGCCCCCACTCCCCCTTATCAAGGAGGTCAATTTTTTCCAAAAATGTCAACTGATTTTTTTGTATTCCACTCATTTTGTTAACTTAATTTTGCATATATTGCTTAATGAAGCTATTGATGTTTTTTACCTTCCACCTTTGTGATTAATACAATGTTATTTAGCATTTTTATTAAAGCAGACCTGAATACTCATATGTAAATGTTTCATGACTTTGAACTTTTTTATTATTCTTTTAGATCTGTAAATGTTTACAAGCAATCTCTGCTTGACTTATAAGAAAAGAAACACTGTATCAAACATCACTGTAAATTAAACTGAATCAAAACCTGTGGTGCCAGTTTCTAATCAACAATGAAGAATTTTAGATACTGCAGTGCAAATCAAAACATGGCCTTTCTTTGTCCTTGCTCTGCATAGAAGTGGGAATTGTCAGGAACACCATGATATAATACCTTAATGAAACCTGGGTCACTATATAGTAATGTTGATTTGTTTTGTTTTGTAATATACTAAGTAATATAACTGCACCCAATAAAAACAGCACTTATTTGAACTTTCATCTTTTTTATTACCTTGCAGAATGTCATTGCAGTTCAGGCTGCGTTTTCAAGTCACATACTAACTGGGGCTAATCTAGAACGTAGTAAACAAAGCACACACAGGATGCGTGTGTACACTGATGCTGAGCTTCACAAGCAATTTCATCTGAGGCAATGTTTGTGGAACACTACCTATATGAATGTAAAAACAATACATGTAAGTATGAAAAAAAAATGTTGCTTTCACACTTCCAGAGATGTGGTAAAAATAAATGTCCTACAACTTGTCCTCAGTGTATCAATTACACACAGTGACAAAAATACAGCAATAGTACATTGTATAATTTTTTTCTTCAGCTCTATATCTTAATACTCTCAGAAATCCACTTTCAATCAGGCAAGCCACTGGCTAACATTTACAGTATATTACATATGCGTGGTAAGAATGTTAATGTTTGAGGTCAGATGGGATCAAGGCACAAGCCAGTTAACACAAGTATACAGTACTTTAATTACCAAAGCATGAGAAACTACATGCTGCCATCACAGTATCAACTGAGTGATGTGTGCTACATTATGTCAAACACAAAGTGTTACATTTAAGATAAAAAACTCTAATTTCGACTTGTATGGATTTTTTTAAAAGTTAACATTTTCCTGTCCTGTTGTCACATGCATGTTTTGAAAAGTACAATCCACAGAACTTTCTAAATTTTTCTCTGTAAGCTTTCCTAATCTGTCTTCTTTTTATTCAGTCTGGGAAGAAAATCTGAGTAAGACAAGGTACTGGTGGTGCCGTACACCTTTCATCTTTTAACAGGTGTCTAATAAGGCACATATATTGAAAAAATGTTCATTGTTCATCCCCAATCCATGGTATTTTACAATGTTGCCCAAGAGATCTTTGAAAATATCAGTGGTGTTCCTTGGCGATATTGGTGTTACTGTGCCTTTGCCATGTAGTTGAAAATCACAAGAGCTATTAAAATTCATTGCTAAAACAGCATAAATTACTGTTATTTAACATAGCTGGCCAATACACTTGGTATACAAGTTTGAAGCTATTCACTTACACCTGTCCCAATGATTGCATTTATAAGAAAAATGAATGCTCATGTACAAAGTTGTTTACTTTTTGATCAATTTATTATAACTTCTAAAATACCTAGATTTTTCTTTCCCAAGTTGCAAATTATGGCCAGATTACTATATATAAATTATATCAAAAGAAATGTTTAAAAGCAGTTAAATTCTAGGCAAGAAAATTTTAGTTTAAGTATGGCAAAATGCATCTATTATTCATTTACTGTTATGTAAAAAGACTTCCACAAAGGCTTATTTTTTCTTAATTATGATTGTAAAGCATTAGTAAATAGGTTGTGCATCTTCTGCAGTGTGGCATATGAAGAATCTTGGATATACTTAAGATTACTTATGACTAGGAATCATTCACAGGTATTATACTTAAGTACACAGTATCAGGATAAATGTCTCACTTAAGCCAATTCTGACTTTTCCAAAGTGCAGTTATTTTAGTATGCCACATTTCACAGATGAATAACCACTTTACTGATACTTTGTAAGTGTTATTAACACCAAATTAAGTTTTTATTACTTGAGAGTAAATGAGTAATAGATGCAATACATATAGTATCTAAAACGTTACCAAAAATGTGAAACATTTTAAATGGGTGGCAACTTTCTACAGATCATGTTGTGATAGGTATCCTAAGTTTTAAACTTTCTAAAAATATGCAATACAGATATGCAGCACTATACATAGTGTCAACAAAAAAATCAAAGTACAGCAAGTGGCCAAAGTGAAGGTTTCTGTATGGTTTAACTGTTGTTGTTTTTTTTGGTATTCAATTTATATTAAGTAAATAGCAAATGTAAGTTACAGTAAATCAAACATAACCATGAAAATAGCTTAACTTAAAGCTAGAGTTATCTTTGCAGTGATTGTGTCCAAACACAACAATCCGTACTGGAAGAAGGAACGATAATGAGCAGAAAGATCCAAAAGAAGGAAAACTTGAAGGGTAAATGTAATATTATTAGAGAGGTGAAGAAAGAAAATGTGTCACAGCTTGCCAAAAGGCTGAAACTTTAAGACATTCCCAGTACACATGTAAAATAGTACCTGGGGGTTTAGAAGAGCAAAGAGAACAAAGGGGATCATTAGGAAGACCCACAGAAAACCATTTTACAGGGAGTGATATAAAAGAGATGCATAAATTTGGATGGTGCATGTTGTTTATTGAGATTTCTAGTTCTTAAAAATCAGGACCCAATCAAGAGAAACAGCTTGACAAACTGCATTAACCAGACTGACTGAATGGCAAGGACTTGAAAGCAGCCTTGTATAAAAAGACACAAGTAACAGAGACAAATTTTGTCTGAGTGGACAGTGAATGAGGAAAAAAATTAAAAGAAGAGGAGAGCGGAGAAGACAGAGAAATACCACAAGGCCTTTCAACTAATCAGAGTTGGAGATTAAAGAAAAAAAGAGGAAGATGAAATAGAAAATATGGACCTCAGAGACTTAAACATTCTGAGCCACAAGCCATAAACACTTTCAACAAGGGTGACAATTGCTATGCTCTGCTCAGCCCGGGATTGAGGCAGGTTTACCTCCTATGTGGAGGCTGGAGTTTTAAAAAAAAATTGGGGTATGTGAATGAAAACCTGGGAAGGGACCTACGTGTTTATCTACTCTGCACCAAACATTATGTACAAAAAGATTAATGGACCTAATTTAAGGGATTGTTGTTTTATATTCACGGAAGAAAAGAGAAGAAGTGACAAGGATTTGGGACAGACCAGGTTCAATTCAATTTAAAATCAGAACAGGCAGCTTCCAGGACATGTCAGTCAGGTACCAAATAGAGCAAGGTAAATGCCTAGTAACATAATTCCAAATCAGGCAGGACCACTCACCAAAAGGCCTGCCACACATCAAGATGGAGTGTTTGACTGAGGGTCTTTCACCATTCCACAGAAGTTTGATCTCTCCTGTCTTGATTTATTTTACGGGGTCACAGCACTAACAAAATTGAACTGAAGTGCAGTGTTAATTTTAATAATAGCCAGTCTAGAGCGGAAGAATGGAGTCATGTGAGACCAGGAGGACTGAGTCTTTTTGGCACTCTTGAAAATAGGTTGATAATTTGTTGCAGTGATATATTATAAAGAGGAAGAGATGTTAATCCTTAGATACTTGATGCTGTATACACATGGGCTATCCTGTGATGGAAAGGATTCAATACTAGATGGCTTGAGAAGGAGAAGAAGAGACAAAGTCCAATTAATTTTATAACCAGACAGAGCTTCAAAAGAATGAAAACAGCGCAGGTCACATTGGGTGTTTCTAAGAAATAGGAAAATGTCATCAGCATTGAGGTAGATTTTGTGGTGGGTATCATTCACATTAATTGAGGAAGTTAACTCTGATTGGCAACTGCTAGAGGCTCCAGAGACAAATTAAACAGAAGAGGAGAATGTGAGTCAGCCCAGCCTGGAACCTTTGAACATCTAAAAGGGTCAAGATACAGTATTATAGAAATTAGTGTGTGGCTATCTGTATTCAAAGATCATGTATCCTTCTTCAGTGATGATGCAAGGCACTGATATACATTATTGTACTCTATATGTGAGAGTAAGGTAAGTTCCTTATAAAGGTCTACTTTTTTCAGTCTCTTCCATTCCCCATTTATTGGCATAGGCTTTTTGTGTCTCATTCTTCCAGTTCCTGTGTTGCCTTCTGGACTAAGAAACAACCCTCCTCAGGGTAGGTGCATGGGAGTACGGTGAACTTTTAATGTTCCAATTGATTATAATATTCTAGTACTTTTTAGGCCAAATGCTTTATATGTATTTGAATGCATATTTCATTTTCTTGTTTTTTAATCTTAGTCAGTCAAAAATACAAATGTTTTAAAGATAGTGATAATTGTCAAGTAGAATAAAAAAAACTATTAACTATGAAACAAAACAAACAACTGCACTGAAAACATCTACCTTTTCATGAAGGACTCAGTGAACTCAGCTTAGGTAATTCTCCTCATGGAATTGCTCAGCTCTTTAAAAATCGTGTAGCTTTAATTAAAGAAGTTGCCTTAGCTCATGGAATGAGTACTCAAGGAAAGTAATTACAGTGAGTAATGATACAAGTGGCTGCCAGCTTGCAGGCTCCATCTCTATGTGATTTAACTGCTGTAGCAAGGGATGCGATTTTCTTTTCTACAGTTTGTCATTGGCAGTATAAGCATTTATATGGTGTAACATGAAACAACTTACAGTCTGTTCTAGTCTCCGTTTCTGCGGTTAGTTTAAATGTTTCATGAAACTTTACTGCTATATTGCACAATATAATTCCATTTCACAGATGTGAACAGTCTAATGCCTGATCAGCCAACAGAAAAAAGACAACTTTGGGGGAGGTCAGCAAGACCACAAAACACTCTGATCCAAAAATAATCAACAGTGAACTTTCCAAACTTGTTTAAAATGTAAGTTCATTACAGTTAAATGACAACACATGCCATATACTGACAAATGAAGGCTAAGAGAAGAGACAGCTGTGAAATGCTGGCAGAATTACAAGGTTGCATGATGGTGTTTAAGAGAACAACCACCTCATAGGTAAAATATAGCCATATAGCTTTTGGTATTAATTAAAGCAATTTGATTGGTAAAGTACTTCTGCTCATAAACCTTTCTGCTTTTCCCTAGTTACAGTCCTAGTGCTTAGAAAATTTCTCTAACACAGTACAATCTACTGAAAAATAATTTTGCACATTCAACCTGACACATTGTTGTTATCTAATTTAGCATTACATTACAAGACCTCATGAGATTTAACACACAGAAATGATTAACATCATCTTCTTCGTTTTCCATTTCTACTTCTGTATGGGGTCAATGCGTCTGATCAAGCATCTCCATACAGTGCAGTTCTACACATCCTCTCCAGTCAGAAACTTTTTCCTTCAAATCTACTTTTAATGTACTCATTCACCTCTATTTCACCTTTCCCTTCTTTATCTTTCCCTCTACTTCCAATCCCATCACTCTTTTTCCACACATATTCATTGCCCATCTTCATTACATGTCAATACCACTTCAACCTTCTTTCCTGTACTTTCCACACATCCATTTCACCATTCTCATTTCTGGCACATCCAACTTCTGCTCCTACACACCCTTCACTGTCCATGCCTCAGCTTCATATATTATTGCTGGTCTTACCACTGTCTTAAAGACCTTATCTTTAAACTTTACCTTAATTCTGTAATTGCACAATACTTGTGATACTTTCTTCCAATTGTTCCATCCATGCTGCACACTGTGTGTAATTTCTGTATCTAATTTATACATTGTAGGATAAAAACGGGCATCCTGGCTGGGGAGAAGCATGGTTTAATTACCCAGACGAGAAGCCAGACTGGAAAGATGGATGGATTAGCTGGTGTGATGAGAAAATAACTCTGTGCCCAGCCGGTATAAAATAATGGATGGACCAGCAAAACCCAGAAGTCGGGAGCAGTTCAATCCCCAATTATGCCAGGTGGCAGTGGTCCTCACATAAGCAACCAGTCATGAGCCCTTCAGAGGCTGTCAGGGTCCCAACGTTCCAATAGAGGCTGCTGTTGGGAGAAGACCTCCCTACTTTCATTATGACTCAGAAGTGCATCCCAGAAGACATGGTGTGGCCCTGGAAGCATTTCCAGGTCCGGAATAAAAGGAAGCCTACTGCCACATATGGACAAGCCAGAGTCAGGAGGCATAAGGAAAAGATTTGTCTGGAAATAAGGTTATTTTGTGCAATAAAAACATTTATTTTGCACCTGGGACTCTTTAGTGAGGTGTGTCTGGTGTTTTGGGGTTCAGTAGTGCCCCCTGTCTTTTACAACATTTTGGGTTACCACCTATCCTGGGCATTTAATCTTATCCGGTCTTTTTAATAGTTCTCCCTGCAGGCTAACTTCTGAATTCTGATCATCATTAAACCTCACATATTATGTCTTCTTCCTGTTTATCTTCAGACCTCTGTCTTTCAAAGCACTTCTTCAACTTCCTTTCCACTACCTCCTTGTGGTGCTACACAACACAATATCTTCAGTAAAAAGCATGCATCACAGGTATTGATCTTTTATCCCTTGAGTCAATACCTCCATAACCTGTTCACAGAGGAGACGACACACTAAACAGAAAGAGGTTTTACAGGCTGACCTTTCTGGCAGATGTAGCTAACACCAGAGAACAGATGCTATGTAAAGACACTAGTTAAAGATGTCTTAAATCTGTACAGTAAGAAAAAACTAATACTTGTTACCCAACAGGTTAAGTCTGGAGGATGCAAGTAATCACAAATGGGTCTTTTTCTACAATCCATGCTTAAACAGGTAACTTCAAGAATGTTTAAGTATCCTTTTAAAGGAATACTCAACCCAAAAATGGTATTTTTGTGTTACATATGTTTATATGTTACAAATACTGTACTTTGTAGTGGTGGCCGAGAAAAAAAATGAATCTCACATTTTCGTGGAGAAATTACATAATGAGAATTCAAGCTGAACAGTCACTGTGGTAACCGGTTCTGGAAAATGACAATCAGTGTGAGAAATATCGATGGAAAAACGGAAAAAAACTCACTCAAGTTGTGCCACATAATCCACATGTTCATTTTCCTTTGGTATGGTCCAAATGTGCAAAATGTGTGCATTTTTGGTAAAATATTAACAGTTACTTCCTGAAATAAAGTCAACAGGAAAGAAGTCTTTCTCATAACACTGTGTGCTTGAATTGAAGACAGAAATCTTGGACAATGAATAAGGAGGAGATCTTCAATACATTCAGCTTCCTAACCTATCCTATAGGTTTAGTGCTCTAGAGTCTGAGGTCGCAATGAGTCACATTACACAGGAGTACCTACTATTTTACATTAGAAATGTGAAAAAAATCAGTCTATTCTAACCTTAAATGACTACTATTTTCTAAACCACAATACTGTTTTTTAAAGTCTTTTAAATGCTTGTAGACCCTTGTGCAAATTAATTGAAACAAACTCTGAAAACAACAAAAATCAGTTTGCTCAATTTTTTTATTATGAATAATATTCAAATATTCACATCAGTACATGATATGACCTCCTTGACTCTTGTGGACCATCTGGATGTGATCTGGCATGCAATCCACCAATTTTGAAAAGTCTTGGAGGATTACAGTATAGGATATCTGTGTCAAACTTAAATTAGTGCCTGAATCATCATCTCCATGGTTGTGCAGTCCATTCCACAAAGTCGTTGCTTACAAAAAGACCAAATATTTTCAACTGGGTTTAGTTCAGGAGAGTTTCCAGGCCACTTCGGTGTGTTCATTTTAATTCTAATTGAAAAATTTCCACATGTTTTGATGTGTGAAATGGGGCCAGATCTTGTTGAAAAACACCTGATCCATCGGGAAGTAACGTATTCAGTTCTGGAACAACTTTTCTGCAGAATATTTCAATGTACTGTGGCTAGCGCATCATGCCCTCAAATGGTTGCAAGCAACTATTGCCATAATAGCTGAAGCAACCCCAAAACATCTTTTTTTGGGCGATTCACACAATGTGGTGTTTTTCAACAAGATCTGGCCCTGTGTCACAAATCAAAACAACTGAAGGAATTTTTCGATTGGAATCAAATGAACATACAGGAGTGGCCTGAACCCAACTGAAAATGTGTGGTCTATTTATAAGGAAAAATTTAATGGAATGGACTGGTAAACTATGCAGAAGATAATTCAGGCCCTAATTCAAGTTTGGTACTGAAATCCCAAAGTACACCAAGACTGTTCAAAATTGGTGGATTCCGTGCTAAACTGCATTCAGATGCTTCGTAAGAGCTGAGGCATGTAGTGATGCAAATATAGGAATATTACTCATAATAAAAAAATTGACCAAAACTAATTTTTGTTGTTTTCAGAATTTGTTTTAATTAATTTGCACAAGGGCGTACTATTTTTCATTTGTCAACACTGCAGGAGCTGGAGCAAGAACTCTCTGTTCAGACGAAGACATGTAGAAGAGAATAAGTGCTATGTAGAGGGTAATACTTAGGGAATCTACTGTAGAATAGCAGAAGGGGAAAAATAAGGGGCTGTTGCTTGTGTGCACAACAAAATGTTTTTATGGGGTCTGTCAATATTTTATATGGGTCCTGTACAGCATAATATATATTTTGGAATAAGGGGAAATACACACAAAAAGTTATAGGATTCTAAAGTGTATTATTGTGAGCTTCAGCATTTACCTGCTTTCGGACATACTCCACCATTAACTCCAGCTGATGAGGGTCTTCACACTCTTTATTGAACAAGTTTCTCCAGAGCGCTGCAGCCAGCACACTATCATTAGATAATATTCCCTAAAAAACAAACCGAAAAGATTATTGTTGGACTCTTCTACAGACTTCCTAAAGACCACTGTTTTAAGTTACATTTGAATTTTAAATGCCCCATGATATATAACTGTTGCCTCCCACCATCCTAGGATTGGTCCTTGCTTTGGGAATGATGTGGTCAAGATAGACTGCAGACCCTCGTTACCCTAAGTTTGGATTGAATGGGTTCTGAAAATAAAACAAACAAAAAACTGAATAGATAGATCTAAAGTACATTCTATTGCACTTACATTTAATCAGGTATTAATGATAATTTGGTTTACTGGCAGCTCTGAAATGCAATTGACTTTGCCCACCTATGGCTGTGGCTTGCCCAGTATTCAAGGCATATCCATGTTCTAGTTTCTTTCCAATTAAGCAGTTTATCACAAATATTATCTTTCATTAAAACAAGAAATTGATTTGAATTACTTTAATATTTTTTTAAAATCTGCAATAGCATTAGTGAACTCAAGTTATTGCTGGACTGAACAGTATTCAATATCACAAACTAAACAGTTGCAGTTTTTTCTTACTGTCATCATTATTCAGGTTTAAAAGTTTCCAAAGGCAATTCTGAGATGAATGACAAAAGTGAAAGCTGAAAAGTCCCTGGGAGACCTCATTTGTGACACAGAGTCAAGAACTGCCCAAACACTTGTAAAACAGAAACACTCGTTAACGAAAAATGGAGCAGCAGATGCAAGTGTCTTGACACATTTTGCAACCCATCAAAAAATATAAAACTTTTAACAATATTGACCTGGCCAAGAAAACCACTGATTTACTACAAATATTAAGACACTGTCTTCTTATTCTGTGATCTGATAGACTATTAAGAGAAGCACTTATTAATGTACACAAGACCCAATTATGGCTCTAGGACAAATGTGCCTCAGAATAACCCCCCCCAAACATCCTGCCCTAATCCATAGTCTTAGATATTTTCATAAGCAAACCTATAGTCTAAACTGGCCAAGGAGCAGGTTCATATATAAACCATGACAGGTGCGGATGCCTGAGATACTTTTGCCAATTTCATTGTGGAGCATGTAAATTGCCAACAAAGCTAGCTAACATTAGCAGTCACACCCTCTTACAACAATGATATGCATTCTTTCTCACTAACCTAAACATGTGCACCATGTGGAGTTAAATCCGACACAGTGTTGATTAGCAGTGATTATGAAAATTTAGACAGATAAGAAAATTTCAAAAACACAAGGACGGATGAATGACAACAATATGAGTGGCTTCACAGATACACAGTCAAGATGTGAAAACTACAACATACAAAACAATTTCTACCACATACAATCTTCAATAAGAAAAGAATTAGACATCAGAAAATCAGATAGTGAATGTAAGGGTTATTTAGAACCAATGATTGATTGATTGATTGATAGATAGATAGATAGATAGATAGATAGATAGATAGATAGATAGATAGATAGATAGATACTTTATTAATCCCAAGGGGAAATTCACATAATCCAGCAGCAGTATACTGATACAAAAAACAATATTAAATTAAAGAGTAATAAAAATGCATGTAAAAACAGACAATAACTTTGAATAATGTTAGCATTTACTCCCCCGGGTGGAATTGAAGAGTCGCATAGTGTGGGGGAGGAACGATCTCCTCAGTCTGTCAGTGGAGCAGGACAGTGACAAAAGTCTGTCACTGAAGCTGCTCCTCTGCCAGGAGATGACATTGTTTAGTAGATGCAGTAAATTCTTCATGATTGACAGGAGTTTGCTTAGTGCCCGCTGCTCTGCTACAGATGTTAAACTGTCCAACTTTATTCCTACAATAGAACCTGCCTTCCTAACAAGTTTGTCCAGGCGTGAGGTGTCCCTCTTCTTTATGCTGCATCCCCAGCACACCACCACGTAGAAGAGGGCACTTGCCACAACCGTCTGGTAGAACATCTGCAGCATCTTATTGCAGATGTTGAAGGACGCCAACCTTCTAAGAAAGTATAGTCAGCTCTGACCTTTCTTACACAGATCATCAGTATTGTCAGTCCAGTCCAATTTATCATCCAGCTGCATTCCCAAGTATTTATAGGTTTGCACCCTCTGCATACAGTCTCCTCTGATGATCACGGGGTCCATGAGGGGCCTGGGCCTCCTAAAATCCACTACCAGTTCCTTGGTCTTGATGGTGTTCAGGTGTAAGTGGTTTGACTCACACTATTTAACTTATTTGTTACATTGGAGGTCACATATAATTGCAGTGTTAAGTAATGTGCATTTCCACAATTTTTGGTGGAAGATGACACCTTAATTGAAAACACTAGTCCTTACCTCTATAACATCATGATACAGATAACATTGCATTTGCCATTTTAATGATAGTGTGCTATTCTGTCACCTCAAGCCCACATATTTCACAGAAGTCCATAGAAATGAGAAGTCTTGTATTCTTGCCTCTTTTGTACTTTGCTATAGTTTTACGTCTATGACGCTTGTGCCAAAATTCCAACATATCAAAGCAATGTCAGCAAAAAGGCTGCTTGTAGTGTACTTTGAGACTTAGAAAGTTATACTTTGTAATTACTGTATAATAATGAAAGTGGGTCTGATTAGGTGATATACATTAAGTCCTCTATACAGTATTTGGCTCTTTGTAAAGTCTAAAAAAATGCAGAAAGAACACATACAGAGATTGCAATATTAAATGCTAACTGAAAATATATAGAGAAATATCTGCAAATACGTATGTTATTAAATATGCTAAAAACTAAAATAGCAGAACATTTAAAGGTGGACTTTATAATTACTGTATATTGATTTGACAGTGTATATTCTGTGGATCATCTGAGGCATTAACTATTATTATACAAGGCAAAATGATAACAATAAATCCATCCATCCATTTTCTATAGCTTTTTTTCCTTTCCCAGGGTTGTGGGAAGTTGTAAATAATAAAAAATATAACATATTGTTTTCATTCTCGGATGGCCCAGCCATGATATTGAGGTGTACACAAGTAAAACAGTCTACTCACCTCATCATATCCAAAAATAGCAGCATAAAAATTCTCTGTCATTACTCGTATGCTTTCCTTTAAAGCCACTGAATCAATCTATAAAAGGAAAAAATAGCAATCAGAGATAACCAGATGTTGTATGCAACTTTATATTCATTTACTATAAGATAAGAACTTAATGAATAAACCATTCAGGCTGTCCAGCTCATTTAATTATCTAATAGCAATGCTGTCCAACTATTTCAGACATCTTGCCTGAAGAAGGGGCCTGAGTTGCCTCGAAAGCTTGCATATTGTAATCTTTTTAGTTAGCCAATAAAAGGTGTCATTTTGCTTGGCTCTTCTCTACATTCGTAATGGCTAACACGGTACAACACCCTAGTACTACAGACATTATTTAGAAACTATTTAGAGCTCTGCTTCAGCTATATGACTTAGCAGTTCGTTTCAAGGGCTTCAATTAAAAAATTATTATATGAACAGATTTTGTTAGTTCCATGTATGTTAATCCATTTCTATTTTGTTTTCTTTCTATTTTAACAAATCTGTGTCCTTAGATGCAGTAATTCTGCATCTAGAAATCTGTAAAATTACTACCTGCATTTTAGCTGATGACTTGTCACAGCACTCTGTGCCTGTGCTTGGTAAAGAGCACTACACAAAAATAAATTTGATTGAATTTTATTTCAAATTCCATGGATTATTTTCAAATTCCATGGACTTGAATATACATGAAAATAAGCATACAAGCTATGTTTTATAAAACCTGAAACTGCAGTGAGAAGCATGGTGTACAAACTTCTTTTCACCCATACCTGTATGTTATCAGTATATTACTATTTGGCCATTTTCAACAGGATTTATATTTTCATCCTGGTCGAGAGAATTACTTATGAAGGTAAGAGGTTTACACGAAAGCAAAAACAAATAAATAAGAAAAAAACCCATAAGGTTCAGCTAACAAGAAGTGTTAAACTCATTAAACCTAAAGGCAAGATGGACAACCTGATCAGGGGAACCTAAATGAAAATGCCTTAACAAATACTGCAGGTCAGCTGATGGGTTAGGCAGAAAGACTTTGGAAAATATACAACAGGATTGTTTTATTCCATTTAAATAAATGCTGATTTTGCTGTTGACAACAATGAAATACCCTCCATATGAATATCATTATTTAAAACGTCACTTGGTTAAAATGTGACATTAATTTATACCAGTAGGTTTTTGTTAATCACTAATTAGAGTACTAGGTTCACTATAAAACTAATCAAATCTCAGAAGAGTAAGAAATTCACCAACAATGTACTATGCAGAAAGCATGCTTTCAGACTGGATGGACATTTTTTGCTCATGATAATAAATAGCTCATTGAGGGGTTTTTGGCTATCAAAGTCCATCCTTAAGGACTCCTGCCAGTATCTGCATTGCATCCTTGAAAATGTTATTATGTAAGATCATGTTATTCCAGCACATCTGTAAAGTGTATCTGTGTATGGGTTTCTTGCAAAAGGAACTGTCTGCCTACTCACAATAGAAATTTAACTGCTGTCATGACCATAATTTGTGCATTTCCACAATTCATCAATTTCTTCTATTATGAAAGGGATAAATGTTGATTTAGGAGGTGCTGATCCATATATCATAATGTTTTGCAATGAAACTATGAACCAGAGATGCAAAAATACTGTGTTTACTATTTAGTGCTCAATAACATTGTTTAAAATTATTTCAATTTAATAAACTATAATGACAAGTATCTTTCAATACTGAAGCAAATGTTGCAATGAAAGAAACTGCACAAAAATATTTGGATCAATTATGTAATATCATATGACTGCTTGTTGCAAATTAAAATACCTTCAATTGTATTTTTGTTAAATTTTTACAGAATTTTAATTAAACAATTTTAAAATATTTAAAGTAGAAAAATAATCTTAAAGCTCAGAACTCTGAAACTACTTTTTTAGACTAAAAAAAAAAAAACTAAAAATGCAAGAAACCTAAATATTACAATTTTGTAACCTATTAAAGCAAAATCAAGAAATCAGAAACGTAAAACTTTATATGGTCCTAACAGTGTAAAATTTTCTATGACTAATATTTGCAAATATCACTTGTGAAAAGCAACTAAAATTTTGTAAAAACAAGCTCCTTGGTGGATTGGAGTTTGTGGGAACTTTAAAGCCTTACAGTGCATCAGTCCTTCAAGCAACTGGCAACCAAGATGAGGTATTAAAAAGAAAAAGCAAAACATATGTTGAGATTTGTAATAGTGACTTCATGCAATTCCTTTGCTGTTTTAACAGTTTCATAAAAAGCATTTATTCAAACAGTAAAGCTTAAGATGGCATGGCTGTGCAAGAGTCTGTATACTAGAGCAGTGCTTTTACCTATAAACCTGTCAACACCTTACAAATTCCCTTTAGGCTGTAAAGAGCACTAAATAATATTACTCAGACAGTCATATTAGCATATTTCTGAAGGAACAAGATATTGACATACTTTCTCAAATAATTATGCAAAATACCACTAGTATGTAAAATATATAGTAATTGAAAAATTAGCAATAGCAAAATGTCTTCCTGAAGTACTTCAGAGATATTAAAAAAAACCTGCTTTTTTGTATATTTTTTTTCTGCTATGAGATTAAAACACTTTTGATGGGGATTGACAGACTCCTAAACGTAAAAGTCTTCTAAGCCTCTTTCAGCATCTGTACAAAATAATCACTATATTAAGGAAGATGTAACATTTTAAAGACTCAGAAATGACTTCATAACAATCATAATGCTTATATATCTAATATTTCTTTATATAAAATATCTAATTTATATAAAACATCTAATTTTGCCGTGCGAGTGGCAGCCATTGCAGCAGCTCTGTGTATGACTTTATCTTTTTACTTTTTTTCTCTGTTTCATTGATCACTTCCACCACTTTCTTTTATGTGGAATCACTCCCTGGACACTTTTTACTATTTTTACTACTTGACATGGAATTTTACACTCCGAGACTCGCCTATTCAAGTAGTCAACTTAAAGCACTGAGAAGAAATGCACACGCCGGTGTGATTCCCTATTTACCTGACAAGTTAAGAAGACGATATCGGGGCAGCCGAGGCGGCGCAAAGATAAAAGATAAGATAAAACCCAAGCAGCTTGCGAGAAAATGGCGTTATAAACCGTCGGTGCCTTCTGTGATCCTGGGAAATGTGAACTCACTACCAAATAAGATCGACGAACTGGCTGTGCTGGTGAAAAATGTCAGAGCCTACAGAGAATGCAGGTTGCTGTGTTTTAGTGAAACGTGGCTAACAACTACCATCCCAGATGCTAACGTGGAGCTACCCGGGTTTAGCACAGTTAGAGCGGACAGAGACGCAAATACCTGTGGGAAGTGGAAAGGAGGAGGACTTGCTCTCTATGTGAATACAAGGTGGTGCAACTCTGGACATATAAACGTTAAAATCTCCAATTGCTGCAGGGACATCGAACTGTTGGCCGTAAGTTTGCGTCCCTATTACTTGCCAAGAGAGTTGGGACATGTGATTGTTGTTATTGTTTACATCCCTCTTCGAGCGAATGCGGAGATGGCGAGTGATGTCATCCATTCTGCAGTTGCTAAGTTACAAACACAGCACCCTGAGGCGATTGTGATAATTGCTGGAGACTTTAACCATGTAACGCTGGATAAAACATTACCTGCCTTCTCTCAGTATGTGGACTGTAACACCCGGGGAAATAGGACTATTGACCTACTGTATGCAAACGTTAATGACGCATACAGCACCACCCCGCTGCCTGCGTTTGGGAAAGCAGTTCATAACCTGGTTCTGCTTCAGCCTCACTACAAACCAAGAGTGAAGGCGCTACCTACAACCACACGATTATTCAGGAAGTGGTCCCCTGAGGCAAAGCAGGCTCTGAGAGACTGCTTTGGAACTACAGACTGGGATATACTGCTGGGGTCATATAGTGAGAACATTGAAGAGGCTGTTGACTGCACAACTGATTACATCAACTTCTGTATGGACATTGTAGTTCCAGTAAGAACAGTATGCTGCTATGCTAACAACAAGCCATGGATTACAAGTGACATCAAGGGCCTTTTGAACCAGAAGAAAAGGGCTTTTAAAGGCGGTGATCAGCATGAGCTCAAGCGCGTGCAGAAGGAACTCCGAGTCCAGCTCAGGGAGGCGAAGGAGCAGTACAGGAGAAAGCTGGAGCAGAAATTGCAGAATAACAGCATGAAGGAAGTGTGGGATGGGATGAAGATCATCACTGGCTACAACTCGAAGCGGGGTGCCACCATCGAGAGAGAAGTGGAGAGAGCAAACCAAATGAACAACATCTTTAACAGGTTTGACCACCCTAACCCACTCTCACCTCGGAGTACTTCATCCTTCAACCATCCTTCTGCTGATACCAGCATAGGTGAGACATCCACACCCACAATTACAGCAGCACAGGTGAGCAGAGAGCTGAGGAGACTTCGTGTCAGCAAAGCAGCGGGTCCAGATGGTGTATCGCCACGACTTCTGAAGGCCTGTGCATTGGAACTGGGGAGTCCTCTACAGAGCATCTTCAACCTGAGCCTTGAACAGGGGAGAGTCCCGAGGCTTTGGAAAACATCTTGTATCACCCCAGCCCCAAAGGTATCACGTCCTAGTGAGCTGAATGACTTCCGGCCTGTTGCTCTGACGTCACATGTGATGAAGACCATGGAGCGGCTGCTGCTTCACCACCTGAGGCCACAGGTCCGCCACGCCCTCGACCCTCTGCAGTTCGCATACCAGGAGAAGGTGGGAGCGCAGGATGCCATCATCTATATGCTACACCGATCCCTCTCCCACCTGGACAGAGGTAGTGGTGCTGTAAGAATTATGTTTTTTGACTTCTCTAGAGCCTTCAACACCATCCAACCTCTGCTCCTTAGGGACAAGCTGACTGAGATGGGAGCAGACTCACACCTGGTGGCATGGATCGTGGACTATCTTACAGACAGACCTCAGTCTAATACATATTAGTTCTTAGGTAGTGAAGGGGTGAGAGAGATAGTTAGCCATCAAGGGACAGGGGATGATTAGGGGGTAAGAATGACAACAGAGAGTTAGGACTTCTATTTTACATTTCATCTGAAAGACAGCACCGGTTTTTGGAACACAGTGTTTCCATCACTGCAATGGGGCATTGGGATCCACACACAGACTACAGAGTAAGTGCCCCCAGATGGCCTCAACAACACGTCTTCCAGTAGCACCTAAGTTTTTACAAGACGGTGCCCCATCCAAGTACTGGCTGGGCATGGACCAGCTTAAGTTCAGGTGGATTACCTCTTCTGAAGTGCAATTGGTGAATACGCAATGTTCTCCAGTCTGGCAGAAGAACTCTGAGAGATACCCTCTAACTACATGTAATAAATGTTTTTTGAACTGTTGAATGATTTCTGACAACCCCTGAAAGTAAAATGTCAACACAGTTGTAGAGTAGGGGTTATACTGCGGTTTGGGGGTAGTTGGGGTAGATAGACGGGGGCAGGATAGTAGAGTTTAACCAGAGGTCAGATAGCTAATGACAAGGAACGGCGTTACTGTGGCCTTACCATAAACAGAAAAATGTATTTTTGGCCAAAGTCACTGCTATGTGAATGGTAGCAGCTCATCCTTTATGGTGTGTTTATTTAAGTGGTCTATTCACAGAGTAAAATGAACACTTCTTGCACTGCAAGTCAACAAAGATAAGTTTACAAACATCCTAATAAATCTGTTCATACATCAGTTAGCAAGGGCATTAAAGTGACATGCTGGTTACAGCATCTGCCAGAAAGGTCTCCTACTATTCTGTGTTTTAGTGCCCAAACTCTGCTAGTGTGACATCTGCACATTTTCTCCGTGTCTTCATGGAATCTTCTCTGAGTAATCCAGTTTTTCTCCCATATCTCAAAGAAACACATATTAGGTTAACTGATGATTACAGTAGACTGTTAATAGGCTTGAAATGGAATGATGTCTCATACTGGAATGGTTCACAGTTTGTATCCAATACTGCTAAATACAACACACCCAAATCCAACAACTCCCATCTAAATTTTGACCTGCACGCAGCAGTTTTGATTAAGTCATGCTATCATGCTATCAGAAGTCACAGTAGAACAGTTGTATCATTTGATTTACTACAAACAAAATAGTACAAGATTTTAATACACATACACACAGAATGAAACAACCCTCCTTGCCAAGACTTATCCAGTTGCCTAATATAAAAAGCAGAGAACTGAAGCACGGTCACGTAAACTTGCATAAATCCTCACATGCCAGCATGTTGTCAGCAGTCAAAAATGCACAAATGCAGCCATAACAATACATGCACTGTGCTAGCTCTGCTTAAGTATAGTTTATGTTAGCCAAAGGGGACTTTTGATCACTAAAGAAAATTAGCATTTTCTATTACTGGAATATTGTAAAAAGCACTGCATATTTTACAGTACATACACTTAAAAGGTCGGCAACAAACCCCCCATTCAATGAATTTATTTAATTATTTTTTGTTGTCTAGATTTGCCTTGGGTTGATCTATTTTTGACCCCAGAATATATTAATACTAAGGCTGACATTATGGATAAAATCATGAAACCTTGAAAGCTATTCATCACAAAAATAAGCAACAGAGGTATTCTAACTGCATTAGTTCACAAACACCTCTGATTTTTGCATAGGTGTAAAGTGGAAATGTCTGAATATATATTTTAAATGCACAGTTTACAAAGTGAAAATTTTTATATCAGCTAATTGTAAACACATGTCAGCCCAACAATACCAGTTTCATGACCATATACCCTAATTGGAAGCATATATTTCTGAAAGCAAGAACTCAGTTAAATTTTCCTTGTTCTCTGATTTCCTCTATCAATCATTCAGAGTAAAGATGACACTATTCAGTGCATTACTTTAAAAAAAAAATCCCTAAAAAGCAAACTATATGTCAAAAATGTTAGAAAATAAATTGACTGACAATTTACAAAAGCACTCTACCTGAACATACTGAAGCTTATAAATTAACCCAGCAGGACAGTGGGCATATCTGTGAGCTGGCCCTGTTCAGGGCCAATTTCTGGCTTGTGCCTGATGCTGCTAGGATAAGCTCCGACTCCCTGCAACCCTGAATTGCATTAAATGTGTATGTGTTCACCCTGCGATGGATTGGCACCCCGTCCTGGTGCTGTTCCTTCATTTTGCTCAATGATTGCAAGGGTAGACTCCAGCTGCCCCACGCAGCTACCCTGGATAAGCGGGTTAGGAAAATGGATGGATAAATGGCTTTGAGAATGTTAATGTATAACGTTGGTTTAGAGTTACTACCAGCCTTGTTCTCTATTGCTTAGCTTTTCCTTTGTAATCACAGAAATGGATGCAATGTATACTGATTTTTCAAGTGTACCTAATAAAAGTATCACTTAACTATATTTGTTACTTTGTTTATTCTTTGTACAAAAATGATTTACTCAATAATGAGAAACTAAGTCATTTTCTTAAACAAAAATAATCAACTTATTCTCAATTTTCTATTATTCATTTGGCCTCTTTCCTGTTCCTTGCAAAATGGGAATCAGCACTTAAATTCAACCTGAAATATTGCAGATATAAGACTGTTATACATTTTGCACTTTGTTCCTTAGTTTGTTTTTCTTTTATTTTGTGTTTTGTGCCTCTTTTTCGGTATCAAAAATACAAATACTGATCAGCAGGCTCTGGTTTCCTTAGCTACAGTCAACATGCCTTGGACATAATTATATACAAAAATGGCAGGTTTGAAACTGCCTTATTGGGTGGATGTTTTTCTTGTGGTAATCAGGCATAATACCTGACCACCACTGTAAGATGTCCTGCTGGAGTGCAAGGTCAGCCAAAAAGAAGCAAATAGTGCTTTGTAATCTGAACCAGATGAACCATCTGGATCCTGCTCGCTCAGTCTTTAACAGTATGGTCCTGAATGTCACTCACTATATGAATTCTCTACGCAAACCGAGAGAGAGAGGCAGAGATTTCCAGATTACCGACTCTACTCTTTCAAATTCCTGAGAGTCATGTCCTGGCTGGTTTTAGCTAATTGCGTGACAAATTTTTTGTAATCTAGGTTCAGAAAATGAGGACCACACTGAAAGAATGCTGCAGATGAAAAAAAGGACCCACAATGCTGCTTCAAACACAAATTGGCTCAGTGGCTTGATAATCTCTCAAGGTTGAGTATTATGCCTGTGTAAAACCAGGGAAAACACAACCAGCTTAATCTGTATTAAGTATTTACAGTTTTTCATTTCACAGTCATTTTGGACATGCTAGAAAGGTAGCATGTTTCAAGATAATTCTTCAGCTTGAGCAAATATGATTGATTAACTTATTTGGTTACTATACTGTATGTACAACATCAATTTCAATGTCATATTATATTTATATACACACATTTTATATACTGTATATATATTACTTGAGGTTTTTGCAAATTTATTAAAAATAAAAAAAAATCAATTTTTCCACATTTTGTTATGTTACAGCCTTATTCCAAAATGGATTAAATTCATTTTTTTCCTCAGACTTTTACACACAACACCCCATATTGACAACGTGAAAAAAGTTTACTTGAGGTTTTTGCAAATTTATTAAAAATAAAAAAAACTGAGAAATCACATGTACATAAGTATTCACAGCCTTTGCTCAATACTTTGTCGATGCACCTTTGGCAGCAATTACAGTGTCAAGTCTTTTTGAATATGATGCCACAAGCTTGGCACACCTATCCTTGGCCAGTTTCGCCCATTCCTCTTTGCAGCACCTCTCAAGCTAATCAGGTTGGATGGGAAGCGTTGGTGCACAGCCATTTTAAGATCTCTCCAGAGATGTTCAATCGGATTCAAGTCTTGGCTCTGGCTGGGCCACTCAAGGACATTCACAGAGTTGTCCTCAAGCCACTCCTTTGATATCTTGGCTGTGTGCTTAGGGTCGTTCTCCTGCTTAAAGATGAACTGTCGCCCCAGTCTGAGGTCAAGAGCGCTCTGGAGCAGGTTTTCATCCAGGATGTCTCTGTACATTGCTGCAGTCATCTTTCCCTTTATCCTGACTAGTCTCCCAGTTCCTGCCGCTGAAAAACATCCCCACAGCATGATGCTGCCACCACCATGCTTCACTGTAGGGATGGTATTGGCTTATACTTGTACTTATGTACATGTGCGTTCTCAATTTTTTTTATTTTTAATAAATTTGCAAAAATCTCAAGTAAACTTTTTTCATGTTGTCATTATGGGGTGTTGTGTGTAGAATTCTGAGGAAAAAAATGAATTTAATCCATTTTGGAATAAGGCTGTAACATAACAAAATGTGGAAAAAGTGATGCGCTGTGAATACTTTCCGGATGCACTGTATACAGTAATCCCTCCTCGATCGCGGGGGTTGCGTTCCAGACCCCCCCGCGATAGGTGAAAATCCGCGAAGTAGAAACCATATGTTTGTATGGTTATTTTTATATATTTTAAGCCCTTATAAACTCTCCCGCACTGTTTATAAATATTCCCCGCAGAGTTATACAGCATAATCCCTTTGTATTCTCTTAGATATTAGGTAAGATTCATTGAAATTATGTATATAAACACATTGTTTACATACAGTAAAACCTAAATATTATTTTAAAGATATTCAGTGTCTCCGATATCACATATGTTACAGCCATTACGATAGACAGGCC
>JANRMT010062856.1:39531473-39557760 GCA_026402145.1 Polypterus bichir lapradei
TTCTCTTGGACAACTATACGTTGCATTCTCAAAAGTAATCTCAGTGCACAGCTTGGTCATATTACAACCGGAGTGCTGAACTGACAACGTGGTATACAAAGGCATTACTTGACAATAAAACTATTTCTATATATATATATACACATATATTATATATACACACACACAAACATATATATGTGTGACCTATATATATATATATATATATATATATATATATATGAATGACCTCCAAAGAGCACGGAGACTTTTGATCACGTGAACGTGTCAGCAAAAAGTGGCGTCTCTTGCCATGCAAAAATACTATAAAAGTCCAGCAGCCGGCGCGCGCATAGCTGTGCCGGCCTTTGAGGCACTGACTGCGCTTCTGCCTTAAGTCAAAGTGAGCACTTTTAATTTTTTCCTCCTTCCCCTGAGCTATAGCCCAGACAACTGCAAACACGGGATCCCTTTTCTAGACTGCGGCAAACTAATACTAAGGCGCTTCGCACTTTATTTTGCACATACACGATTATGAGGTCGCGGAAGACACGCACAGGAGGGGACGACCAACAGTGCATCCTTGCACTCAGTGAGCAAAGCCAATGGGTAATCAGCTATATATATATATATATATATACATATATATATATACATATACACACACACATATCTACATTATATATACACACATATATATATATATATATATATGTGTGTGTGTATATATATATATATATATATATATGTATATAGATATATGTATACATATATATGTAGATATATGTATATACTGTATATGTAGATATGTATGTATGTACCTGTATATGTGTGTATTATATATATATAATATATATGTATATGTGCCACAAATCTGCCCAAGCCTGTATGCTATCCAAGTCCTTCTGTAATGATATAACAGATTCCAAATTATCTGCTAATCCACCTATCTTGGTATCATCTGCAAACTTAACCAGCTTGTTACTTGTATTCCTATCTAAATCATTTATATATATTAAAAATAGCAGCGGCCCTAGCACTGACCCCTGTGGAACACCACTCTTAACATCGGCCAGTTCTGATGAGGTTCCTCGCACCATCACCCTCTGCTTCCTGTGTCTGAGCCAATTCTGTACCCATCTAAAAACATCACCCTGAACTCCCACTTCTTTTAACTTGATGCCCAACCTCTCATGTGGCACCTTATCAAATGCTTTCTGAAAGTCCAGATAAATAACATCATATGCTCCACTTTGATTGTATGCTTTTGTTGCAACCTCATAGAATTCCAACATGTTAGTAAAGCACGACCTCCCTCTTCTGAACCCATGCTGACTGGTCAGAATAACTCCTGTCCTTGCCATGTGTTGCTCAATCTTATCCTTAATAATTCCTTCCATTAATTTTCCTGTGATGCATGTTAAGCTTACTGGCCTATAGTTGCTTGGATCTGCCCTGTCACCCTTTTTATATAATGGAATGATATTTGCCATTTTCCAGTCCTTCGGAATCTCTCCAGTGCTCAGTGACTTCCTAAAAATATGTGTCAAGGGTTTATATATGTACTCACTAGCCTCCTTAAGAACACGAGGATAAATATTATCTGGGCCTGGTGATTTGTTTGATTTCAGCCTATTTAATCTGAGCAGCACTTCTCCCTCTTCAATTTCCAAATCCCTCAGTACCTCCTTAGTAGTTGCGTTTACCTCTGGGAGGTTATCCACTCGCTCACTTGTAAACACCTCCGAAAAATGTAAGTTTAGGGCATCTGCTATTTCATTGTCTGTATCTTTTAATTCCCCTTTACTATTCCTGATGAACTTGACCTCCTCCTTGACTGTTCTTTTACTACTAAAATACTGAAAGAATCTCTTGGGGTCTTCTTTCGCCTTATCTGCTATATTCCTCTCCAACTGTCTTTTAGCCTCCCTGATATCCTTCTTAATGGTTGCTCTCATGTTTTCATACGCTCTACGATTCACTTTGCAGTCATTAGTCTTATATGCTCTATACAGCAGTTTTTTCCTTTGCAACTTCTTTTTTAAATCTTTATTAATCCATCGTGGAGTTTTTTTTAGTTTCCTATTAATTCCAAATTTAGGTATGTATCTGTCCTGCATTACATGTAAAACATTTTTAAACCTGTTCCACTGCTCCTCGACTGTCTCCACACTTAAAAGCTTATCCCAGTCTATCCTACTTAGACTTTGTCGCATCTTCTCAAAATTAGCCCTAGCAAAGGTCAACTTAACAATTTTAGTCTTTGCATCCGTACTATTACAAAATACTGAGAACTGTATTACATTATGGTCACTTGACCCTAGTGGTTCAATTACCTCTACACCCTCAATTCTATCCTGATTATTACAGAATACTAAATCTAGACAGGCTTCACCCCGTGTTGGTACTTTAACATGCTGTGTTAAAAAACAGTCGCTGATTACTTCTAAAAACTCCTGCTCTTGTGCTCCTCCATCTGCAAGGTTATCCCAGTTAATATTTGGATAATTAAAGTCCCCCATGACTATAATATCCCCCTGTAAACTTGCCTTTTTGATATTACTAAAAATATGTGTGTTGAAATTATTGTCTGAATTGGGTGGTCTATAACATACTCCTAAAATAAGACCTCTTTCCCTAATATTTTCCAGGCGAAGCCACATGTCCTCACTAAGATGGAGCTCATCATCCAACTGAAGAGGACTTACATTTAAACCCTGTTTGGCATAAACAGCAACCCAACCTCCTTTTCTGTTCTGTCTATCCTTCCTAAAAAATGTGTATCCCTCTATGTTACACTCATCTCCATCTTTGTTATTTAGCCAGGTTTCCGTTATTGCTATAATATCATAATTATGCTCTGCTACATACAACTCCAACTCACTTACCTTATTTTTGATACTTCTAGCATTAAGGCAAGCTATTTTTAAAGTGTTAATCCTTCTACATTTACGTGTTTGCTTAGAATTTACATTACTATGCATTTTTTTTTCTACACCATTGTTTGTTCTTCCATATATAGATCTAAATCTGGCCTGTCCTAAACTCCCTGCCCCCCCATTCCCTAGTTTAAACAATCCTCGACTAGCCTACACATACGCATCCCCAATACATTGGTGCCCCTCCGGTTCAGATGTAACCCGTCACGGCAGAACAGGTCCCATCTGTTCCAAAAGGAGTCCCAATGCCCCATAAACCTATACCCTTCTACCCTGCACCAAGATTTGAGCCACGCGTTAAGCCTTCTAATATCCTCAATCTTACCTGGACTGGCGCGTGGCACAGGCAGAACTTCGGAGAAGACTACCTTGTCAGTTCTGCTCCTCAGCTTGGTACCTAACTCTTTGAATTTGGATCGCAGAACTGACAGACTACCCTTATGTATGTCATTTGTTCCAACTCAAACCAATTATGACAGCAGCAATCCAAGCTGTGAGAAAACAGTAAAAAGGAGGCGTGTCAGACGTCGTGGTACATTTTCTGATGCAGCTAGACGAAAACAACTTTGTGACGCTGCCGCCAAATACTCACAGAAAAATCCACAAGTTAATAGACACACTGTCGCTAAATACTCGCAGGCAAATATGTAACTTGAACACAACACGTCCTCCAAATACGAACCTGATTGAAAGAAATAATGATAATCAAATCCTTGATGACAGCAACACTCATAACAGTGACAAAACAATTACATTGACAATCATGTTACGTTATTTTTAAAATGTTTCCTTTAAAATGTTTCTCTTTTTCATAACTTATTTAACACACTACTTCTCCGCTGCGAAGCGCGGGTATTTTGCTAGTAATTAAATATTGGTGAACTTCTTTTCTCCCTAACCAAAGTTATTTTGATTAGATTTAATATGACTAAAGGGGCGGTAGAGAAAAACAGCAAGCTATATCTAATCTATCCTTTTAATCCTTATAATTATAATTACTGACGTAAAACTAGGCCGCATGGCAATAACTCCTGGGAAAATTGGAAATTAAGGTCAAAGCTGTCTCACTTCCAGTTAAGACTACAAAATGACATAAAAAATTCAGAATCAATGTCTCCATGATGGGACAGTTAATTTTGTGAGCTGGAATGTTAAAGGCCACGTCACGAATTAAAGAGAAAGAAAGTATTCTCTCACTGTACACGTTTAAACACTAAGATAGTATTTTTACAGAAGACCTACTTATTAAGCAAGGATCAGTTCCAGCTGCAAAAAGACTGGACTGGCCAAATGTTCCATTCCAGCTTTACAAAGAAAACTAGAGGTGTGGGAATTCTTATACATAGAACAGTCTCATTTGTGGTATCAGATGTAGTATCTGATCCTGAAGGGAGATATGTGACTGCCCTGGGCAATTTATTTAACTTTAAAGTGATTCTGATAAATGTTTATGCACTAAATGTAGATGATAGGAAATTCATGCAAAATGTATTTACATCCATTCCCAATGTGAACACCCATAAAATTATAATGTCTGGGGACTGTTTTAAATCCTGTCTTAGATAGGTCTCCTGTCACAGGGGTGATGACATCTACCACTGTAAAGACAATTACACAGTTTGTAACTGACCACAACTTATCAGACCCCTGGAGGTTTCTAAACCCAAACTCAAGAACATATTCCTTCTACTCACCAGTGCATTATTGTTACTCAAGAACTGATTATTTCTTTATAGATAATAATTTCTTGCCTACAATTAAATCTTGCAAGTACGACACTATTGTTATTTCTGACCATGCCCCTCTGATCTTGCAGCTAAAATCATTATGCCCCACATACTCATCTTGCAGATTGCATCTTAACCCACTTTTATTAGCAGATGAGAACTGTACAGAATTTATATCAAAACAAATCAGTTTTTTTCTAAAGATAAATACATCCTCAGAGTATCTTTCCAACAGAAATAAATTAGAAACCAAGAAGGTATCAGAGCTAACCAGCGAAATTACTAGAATAGATCAAGAACATGCCAGGTGTCCAAATGAGGCTCTTCATAGGAAAAGGCAGGCTCTGCATTCAGAGCTCAACCTCTTAATAACTAAAGAAACTGAACAACTCATTTTAAAATCAAGACATCATTACTATGAACACAGAGAGAAAGCTAATAAGCTCTTAGCTCAACAAATCCACAAGCAAGAAGTTTGCAATGCAATCCAGGCAATCACCAACATGAATGGAGACAAAATCATTGACCATAAAAATATAATGCACACATTTAGAGACTGCTATAAATCCTTATATTCTACTGAGTTTAAAGAAGACAATACACAATCTAATGTATTTCTGGATGCATTACAGAAACCACAAATAGATACAGTAAACTTTCGTTTATCGCGGTTAATCCGTTCCAGAATCTACCGCAATAAATGAATTTCCGCGTAGTAAGATTCTTTATTTATAAATCTAATATTTTCACAGTTAGAGCATAGAAAACCTGTTTACGACCTTCTAAATACATTTTTTAACATTATTAGAGCCCTTTAGACATGAAATAACACCCTTTAGTCAAAAGTTTAAAGTGTGCTCCATGACAAGACAGAGATGGCATTTCTTTCTCACAATTAAAAGAATGCAAACATATCTTCCTCTTCAAAGAAAAGCGCGTCAGGAGCAGAGAATGTCAGAGAGAGAGAGAAAAGTACACAAACAGTAATCAAAAATCAATAGGGCTGTTGGGTTTTTAAGTGGAAGCACCACGATAAAGCGGCTGCAAGGAAGGGATCAATGTGAAGGTAGTCTTTCAGCATTTTTTAGAGGAGCATCCGTATCTTCTAAGCAAACAGCTTCTGTGCAAACAGCCCCTCTGCTCACACCCCCTCCGTCAGGAGCAGAGAATATCAGAGAGAATGAGAGAGGCAGAGAAAAGCAAACAATCAAAAATCAATACGTGCTGTAAGAGCTTTTAGATGTGCGAAGCACCGCAAGGGAAGCATATTGTATATCATTGAGGAGTTTTATTTAATACGTAATACGTGCTCTGATTGGGTCGCTTCTCAGCCATCCGCCAATAGCGTCCCTTGTATGAAATCAACTGGGCAAACAAACTGAGGAAGCATGTACCATAAATTAAAAGACCCATTGTCCACAGAAATCCGCGAACCAGCGAAAAATCTGTGATATATATTTAGATTTGCTTACATTTAAAATCCGCAATGGAATGAAGCCGCAAAAGTCGAAGCGCGATATAGCGAGGGATCACTGTACTCTTAGTGCAGAGGACTTGGATAAACCTTTGGAGCTATCAAAATTATAACAGATGCTATAAAGTCACTTCAGAGTGGGAAAGCAGCAGGCCCTGATGGCTACCCTGTCGAATTTTATAAGAAATTCTCCAGTCAGCTAACTCCCCTCTTATTAGCAACATTTACAGAAGCTAGAGACAATCAAATTCTACCTCAAACTTTTCGCCAAGCATTAATCACCGTCTTTCCTAAACAAAATAAGGACTTATTACAATGTGCATCATACAGACCAATTTCACTTCTGAATAATGATGTTAAGATACTCTCCAAAGTCCTAGCTAGAAGGATGGAGAAAGTGCTGCCTTCGATAATATCACAAGATCAAACTGTATTTATTAAAGGCTGACACTTAGCCTCCAATCTTCGACACCTGTTTAATGTAATATACATGTATTCACCCGCAAAGTGAAACAACCCAGAGATGATATTATCGTTGGATGCAGAAAAAGCATTTGATATGATTGAATGGAACTACCTTTTCACTACATTAGAGAATTTTGGGTTTGGCCTGAACATTTGTACATGGATCAAACTACTGTATACCAATCCAGAAACTTCAGTTTGTATTAACAACATTAATTCAGACTACTTTAAACTAGAACGTGGTACCAGACAAGAATGCCCCTTGTCACCACTACTTTTTGCAATCGCCATTGAGCCACTGGCAGTTCACTGTCGAAATGCTTATCAGATAAAGGGGATTATCAGAGAAGGACTTGAACAGAAAATTTTTCTATATGCAGATGAGATGGTATTGTATATATCAGACCCACAAAATACTGTGCCTGCAGTCCTAACAGCACTTACAGAATTTTCAAAGATTTCTGGTCTCAGAATCAATTCAAATAAAAATGTGCTCTTCCCAGTGAATTCTCAAGCATACAATATTAGATTGGACATCTTCTGTTTTATCATTGCAGATCAGTTTAAATGCCTAGGGGTAAACATCACAAGTAAACATAAAGCTCTTTATCAACAAAATTTTGCCGTCTTTAAACACTTTGAAAAATTATAAAAGAACTTCAGCCAATGCTAAACAATGACCAAACACTGAGAAATATATTTCCTGAACCTCCCCTCCTGGCATACAGACAACTACCAAACCTTCAGCAACTAATTGTCTGAAGCTCCCTAAATGAACCAACAGAAAATGGCACATCTCCCTACCTACAGAAAAGATGTAAAACGTGTGCCCACATTTACAATACAGACCGTATAGCCAGATATGAGGATTGTTTGCATCTCTCAGAATGACACAGACAACCTGAATACAGACCCACATTGTTTTGAAAAACTCATTACAAACTTCAAAAGACTTTTTTGGAGAGTTATCTTATCCAAAGGTGTTGACCATACATTGTTCTTCTCTCTCTTGTTAAATTAACCCTAGCCTTAATTAATCTATTAATTTTTTACATTTAAGATTTCTCATTTAAAGATTTACCAATGTTGTTTCTTGTCCTAGAGTGTATATAAACACAGTGAACTCCAGTTTCTGTATTACATCTTGCCTGAAGAAGGTGCCTAAGTTGCCTTGAAAGCTTGCATACTGTAATCCTTTTAGTAGGCCAATAAAAGGTGTCATTTTGCTTGGCTTTTCTCTATTTATATGGAATGATTACAATTAAATTAAAAAAAAATGTCTATAGCCTACTTTACGTTTTATCATATATTAAAACATATACAACTATATTTGAGTGGGAAATTTGGCACAGTTACATTTCTTCTCTCTCTCTGCACAGACGTTTCATTCCATATCCTAAAGGCATGCTTGTTAGGCAGTATTTGCATGAGTGTGCCTAATGACAGATTAATGCTCTTTCAAGGCTTAGACTCTTGCATACTGTTGCCTTCTTTATGACTGGCATTAACTTGCATTTTCAGTGGTTAAATCAAATAGCACTTGATTATTTTAAAAAATCAAGTGTAAATTCACTTGTGAGATCAGATCACTCAGAACACATTCATAAATGGTCAGAAACCAATACTGACAAAATTGAGCATAAGTATAAATGCAAACGTGTTTTCTGTTCATATAGTTTGCATCATTTGATTTGAATTTTGTGTCTGAAAGTTGACACGAAATTTGTACAAGAACCAGTGTAAATGAAGTTTGGCTGAGTTATATCTAGAAACAAAATATACCGCAAAATATGCCGCATCTAATGGTTGTTTTTGTGGAGTTTGCAAGTCATTAACTGTTGACAGAGAAAGTTGACAGTACTTTCTCTGAAGTATCACAGTCAAAGACATGGCTATGGAACACACACTTTTCCACATTTCTATGTACATTTTCTTATCAATAAATAGTTGATTTACAAAATTTAGTAAAGACAGCATGTACAGAGGCTTCTTCATAGCATTTGAACCCTGCTCCTTTTTCTGCATTGGGATGCTGTTTGTTTCAGTTGTTGCACATACAGTATATAGTGAAAGACATGCAGTTAGCTTGATTTATGCGAGTTGCCCTGGCAAAATGCCTGTGCCATGAAAATGTCTAATTTGTACATAAGAGTCAAAATCAACAGGAGATCATCCATTTTGATCCAATTGTGGGATAGGACTAAGTAGTGTTCCTCCAATAAGCAGACATGGATAGTTTTATTTTTTTCCAGTCTCAAGAAAGAAAACCAAATGAAATATGAACCACTTAGTGAGGAGTCATAGTTAGGTGCAGTAGTGTTGAACAACATAGCACTTCTTAAGCCAATAAATCTCAGAAACAGATCAGGACAACACTCACCAGACATGTAGTTGTGCCACTAAAAACCAGGAGTTTAGTGTATCTGGAAGAGAGCACCCTATATAAAGGAGGAAATGTAATAAAACATCAGACTAATGCCTCTAATATTCAGCAATTTACATCAGGTACATTTAAACTACAAAAGCAGGTCTTTATCAAAGTTTTTCATCAAGATATGACTGTAATGTAATTATGTAAAATCCTAGTTAAAATATTTTTTCTTATGAAAAATAGACAAAAGAATTCCACATTGTAATAGCTATTCTCAGTTATTACAATATACACATGGGTTAATATGTAGAGTATACAAAATGGCATTTGCTATGAACTGACTGAAACAGCTTCATTATTATACTGTAAATTATTTGCTCGCATCTTGCTATTTGCTCATTGGGAAAATGTAAGACCTGTGCTCAGATGCCTAAAAGAAAACACTTTGGGCAGCTGTACTGAGTGTTCAAAACGCATTTTATCACATTTGATCACGCCAACAAAAAATTACATAGAATAGATTTTTTTAAATAAATGCATAATCCAAGTCTTTTGGATGCTCTACAATAGATCTTCTGCACTGGAAACTCACAAAGAGTTTGCATCCAAACAGGTTTTTTTTCACAAAATTATTTTCAGGATTTAATAAACTTGAACTTAAATTTAAGAAGAAAAAGTATTAGAGTAAACATGCACTAGTGTGTTCACAAAACTATCAGACTTGTAATGGATGAATAAATTGGATACTAATCCAATATTGGGCAAATCTGCCTGATAAGTTTCTGTTAACAGTTAAAAGTTTTCTCTTACAGACTTTAATGATAATATATTGAGTATTACGATGTAAACAGAAAGTCAATAGAAATACAAAGTATTACAAATAATTGTATCATAGATAACATCACATCATAGACTTGCCAAATATATAATGTTTGCTTGCCACTGTGCTATAATTTGCAATACTTAGAATAACTTATCTAATAAATTAATTGATTGACAATGAAAAACAGAAAAGGAAAATCAACTTGTAAATCGCAAAACAGAATCACACTTACTTTCAAAAAATTCATCATAATTAATCTTCTCCACACAGCAAGTATACATTCGTAAAGCAGCAATCTTGATTTTCTGTGAAAAGAGTTGACAATAAAAACAATTTCTGATTCAAGACATGATGTGATTTGCAAGAGGCAGTCCTGACATTTATTCCTTTATATTATTTTACTGGAAAAGGTGAATACGATGCATTTAAATGTCCTTGCTAATAACATTAGAAGAAAATACTATGAAGATGTAATTTCCTTGAAATTCAAGCAACATGAAAAAAAAAACATCATTTGAGCTGCATTAGGGTTGCATGGTATGCTGGTAATGAAAAGGTACACAAAAACACAATTTTTAAAGCAGTATGGTACCAGCTTTCCAGGAATTTTGGTACCAAAAGTAAACTAGTATTGAAAGACCTTGCACTCGGCTCTTTGTTCTTTCACTTTCCAACACGCTCTGTGGGGGACAAACTGGCCCTTTCAACAGACTAGAGCAGTGTTTCTTAAACCATTGGTCATGGACATGTTTGTGATGGGTCATCACAGGATTGTGTAGTAAAATTACAAAAGTTTATCCAAGTGTGAATTCTGTGTTAGCTGATATGCCTGCCGCTGTTTATCATACTTTATATTGCAGTACTATGTGCAACTGCCGCATTATAGATATACATAATAAGGCAGATGACCGGGACCCTTGCACAGCCGGGACAACTCCACGCTGGAAGGACCGGGGGAGCCATCTTATTTAGTGTGTTACCTTCCCCTGGTCCGCTAGATGGCAGCCCCCCTGGGTTGCAGCGGTACCTCGGACTCCCGCAGGGCTTCATGGAAGTTGGAGTTGGTTACAGCCCTGTTGGGATCCGAGGGTAGCACCAGTGTGTGCTGCAACAGCTCCTCAGCCCTTTTGGGCGGTTTTTCCTCCACTTCTGGAAGTGCTGCCGTAAGTAGGTCAACGAGCACCTGGAGCAATTCCAGGGGTGTTCAGCAGTCCTTACTCTGGGAGACTGAGTCGGTGGAAGGGAGACGAAGCTTGCCTGGAGGAGAAAGAGAAAGAGAAGAAGAGTACTGTGTAGAGGTGTGCTTGTGTTTTGGGAACTGTGTTTGACTTGTGGCATTTCCCACATGGAAAAATAAAAACTCTTGTGTGCTTTGAACCTGTGTCCTACACCTGTCTTTGTCAGGGCTGGCCTTTACTATATATATATATATATATATATATATATATATATATATACAGTCATATGAAAAAGTTTGAGAACCCCTCTTAATTATTTGGATTAAATAAGCATTTGCATACAACAAGCAGTTTTGCAAAAACCTCAAGTAAGCTTTTTTCACATTGTCATTATGGGGTGTTGTGTGTAGAACTCTGAGGGAAAAAATGAATTTAATCCATTTTGGAATAAGGGTGTAACATAATAAAATGTGGAAAAAGTGATGCGCTGTGAATACTGTCCAGGTGCACTGTATGCCGCTCCTGTATTTTTCTTGGCCTGCCAGACCTGGGTTTAACAGCAACTGTGCCTGTGGCCTTCCATTTCCTGATTACATTCCTTACAGTTGAAACTGACAGTTTACACCTCTGAGATAGCTTTTTGTAGCCTTCCCCTAAACCATGATACTGAACAACCTTTGTTTTCAGATCTTTTGAGAGCTGCTTTGAGGATCCCATGCTGTCACTCTTCAGAGGAGAGTCAAAGGGAAGCACAACTAGCAATTAACCACCTTAAATATCTTTTCTCATGATTGGACACACCTGTCTATGAAGTTCAAGGCATAGCGAGCTAATCCAACCAATATGGTGTTGCAAGTAATCAGTATTGAGCAGTTACATGCATTCAAATAAGCAAAATTACAAGGGGACCCAAATTTTTGCACAGCCAGTTTTTCACATTTGATTTAATTTTATACAACTACATACTGCTTCACTAAAACTCTTTGTTTGGAAAACACAGCAGTACTCAGATATTCCTAGGAAATGAAAGACATACCACTGTTATCTTTTTGTTGAATGTAAATTATTATGCAGGCTGAGAGAGGGGTTCCCAAACATTTTCATATGACTGTATGTGTATATGTATATATATAGTCACACACAATCGCATGGGAGGCAGCTAAAGGGCTTGAGTAAGGGCAATTTCGATTCAGACCAGGATGTGACAGAGTGCACTGACTCTTTTTCTCCCTTTCCTGCAGACCAGTCACGAGAGATTCTACTTGGTCCTCTTGACATCACTTCCGGGACCGAGCCTATGGAAGTAGACCTTACCAGCTCTGGCCCCTGTGATGTCATGTCCTGGCTCGAACGTATGTTTGAAGACCCTCATGAGCCCGACCCCTTTGACCTCACTTCCTGTCTTCCCCTTTAAAAGCCTCCACCTTTTCCCTATTCCCTCAGTTCTATTTTGGACTTGGTTTTGTACACATCAGTGCTGTATACATTTTTACGAAATTGCAGCCAGGATACCATTTATACGGGTGGCTGCCCCAAACCTTGCTATGGCTCTGTGTGGAGTTTGTAACAACAATATACAGTGGAACCTCGGGTCACAAACGTCTCTGAACACATACAAATCGGGTTAAGACCAAAAGGTTCGCCAAACTTTTGCATCTGTTCACGACCACGCACTCGGGTGACGAACAAGCCAGTTTCCCTTCCGGTTCGTATGCGCCTATGATTTCCACACATGTTCAGTCTCTCCCTGTACTGTACACTGTTCTCGGTGCATCACGCAGAGGGACTCTCCCTCAAAACTGTAACTTCCTCTCAACCCAGCTTCCTCCTGTGGTATAGCGGGTCCACAGCTCCCGTCAAAAAGGCCAGTTTTAATAAATAATCACCGCACTTACGGCTTAGCGAGGGGGCGTGGTGGTGTGTGGCTGAAGCGGTTCCTGAGGAGTTTGTAATGTGGGTGTTTTTCACCTAAGTACACAGATGAGAAGCGGTCCGCATCCATAATTGTTCCCAGGAGCTGCTGACTACCATGACTACCACGTCCTCTTCATAAATAGAAGCACGAGTCGGCTATAGGGAAAAAGAAGAGAACAGGAAAGAACAGGAAGTTGCAGAAGAAGGCAGGAAGCAGGAGGAGAAAGCCGGTGCAGGAGAGAGAGAGCGAGCGTGAGAGAGAGCGAGCGCGAGGGACAGCGAGTGAGTGCAGGCTCATGTGCAGCTGAGAGACAGCGAGCGCAGGCTCGCGTGCAGCTGAGCAGGGAGTCTAGGTGTTTGTCTCTATGTTATTCAATGTTTTTACATTTAGTTTACTATTACACTGTGCATGCTCTGGTATAATTAACTATTTTTGTGCTTAAAAATCTTTAAAGAAAATATATTTACATACAGCCCGTACAGTCTGGAACTGATTAATTGTAGTTACATACAATTCTATGGGGGAAATTCGAGTCACGACCAGAGTTTTGGGACGAATTACGGTCGTGACCCGAGGTTCCACTGTATATATATGTGTATATATATATATATATATATATATATACACATACACAATATATAAATAAATAAATATACATATATAACAGAAATGTCATACCACTATTGTACACAAAATGGAGTTTCATTTGTCCATGAAGAGCTCCTCTGTGTCTCATTGCATGTTCACTATTATGGTATAAATTGAATCCAAATCTGTAGTAGAGGTGCAAAGAGCATTTTGTTTCAATTGAATTGTTAAATCAAACCCAAGGTATACTAAACTATTTGAAAACTTATTTAGGAAAATGTATTGATAATGATGCAGCTCATTTTAAAAGTGAAAAAGTTTTTTTAAGACAAAGATGAATAAGCTGCTTCATTCCTTATCCAGCACCATGTGACTAAGTGACCTTTCATACTATTTTTTTTAAAAATACTTGCATCTGAAGATTTAAGGTTTCTTTATTTGCCATTTGTGCATAAAACCGACAGTAAAAGCAAATTGGAATTCTTGTGCAGAGCTTTTTCACAGCCATCATAGTAAACATTAAAAAAAGTAAACAATAAAACAATATAAATACATAATATGAATTATACCAACAGTATACAAAATGATGGTAATATCTACACAAAAAATACAAGTATATTGCAGATATTGTACAGTTAAAATATTTCACATTTATCACTTGTCATTTACATGACAAGTGAAGTGAGGTAATGTGGGGTTATTTTACATGTTCAGTAATTTTGTTTTGCCATCAGTCTGACTGTGGCAGAAAAAAAACTATTGAAAAACCTTGTTCTGTGAGTGATGATGCTGTCCGCTCTGCTGTGTCTCAGATTGTACATACAGTTTTTGTGTCTGAGCAGAAAATGAACTGAATGGAATGAATCCCTGATAATTCCCTCTGCTCTTTTCTGATAGTGATGTGCGTACACAGAGTCCAAAGAAGGAAGTTTTGTCCCTATGATCCTCTCCGCAGTCTTTATGACTCTTTGCAAAGCCTTCCTCTCTGCCTGTGTGGTGTTCCCATACCAGATGGTGATGTCTGCGGTAAGAATACTCTCTATCAGTCCTCTGTAGGCCTGGGTGAGAGGATGATGGTACAGGCCGGCTTTCCTGAGCAGCCTAATGAAATAAAGCCTTTGCTGGGCTTTTTTTCCACTGTGGCTGTGGTGTTAAGAGTCCAGTTCAGGTCTGATGTAACCTGCAATCCCAGGAATCTGTGGCTGTCGGCCCTCTCCACCTCAGTCCCTTTGATGATAAGAGGCTGTAGAGGGGGAGGATTCTTCCTAAAGTCCAGTATTATTTCTTTGGTCTTTCTTTTTTGTCTGTGTTGAGGATGAGGTCATTCTCCTCTCCATAGACAAGAATCTTCACAATAATAATAATACATTTTATTTTTATAGTGCCTTTCCCATGCTCAAGGCAATGCACCACAATAATTTCGTTAATAAGTCTTAAACTAAGCATTTTCACTGGTAGTGATATATCTCAGGAATCAATTCCATGTTTTGAATGTAACTGCGTTGGGTTTAAGTAATAGGTGCTCCCTGCGTGGAGTATGTATGTTCTACCTGTGTGTAAGTGTGTTTCCTTCAGGTGCTCCTGTGTTCTCCCACAGTTCCAAGAAATGCAGGTTAATTGGACTAGTGTGTGCTTGTGTTTTTTACCCTGCGATGAACTTGCACTTGCACATGCTTGCTGAAATAGGCTCTACCTGCCCCATGACCTTCCTCAGGTTAACCAGGTTTGGATGGATGGAGTATTGTTTTAACAATATGTTTGTTTCCAACTTTTCTCTTTTAGTAATATTCATGTAAAACTATGCTTGAAAGGAAACAAAAATGTTTAGTTTTTATTATACGACCATTGTTATCTGCCTATTTATGACTCCAATGTCATTATGATAATAATCCTCTTTTTGAGTCCCAGTGAGGCACTGATGTTCTTATTTGGTCCTCAAATTAAGAAAGTTTAAGAATTCTGCACTAGAGAATTTAAACAGGAACTACTACTTTTTGCATGGTTATAAAGTGCACTGTAGAATCAATCCCTCTAAATCACTTGAGTCACAACCCAATTTTGGTCCGTGAACTGCTGTTGTTTATAATGGTTGTGGGTTGGGGCCTAGAAGCCACTCAATACTTCCCCCTTGCTTGGAGAATCACACTCCATTTTCCAAGAGGGACCCAACCCTCTAATGGGTCTGAAAGACACCTGCATGGTAAAAAAAAATAGGTCGCAAAACCAAAAAGGTTGAAACACACTGCCCTAAACCACCTCTTCTCCTTCGATGCACCTTAGACTTTGCAGTGGAATAACCACTGTACCCTCCCCTTCTTTTCTTTGATGCACTAAGGAGTCTATGGGCCACAGCAAATTTCCACACACTGCAGAATTCAAAGGAAAACCACAGCTTTTAACTAAAGTAGGAAGGGAAGTGATCATGCAATGCAACAAGTACAACATGTGTTTGTGCAGCACATCAAATAGGCCTCATGTTGCATTAGTGGAATGGGGTTTGGGGTAGTTATCTGTTATTTGCTCCGGTACAAGTACTGAGTTTCGAAAGCTGGTATTGATACCAAAATTAGAATTTTAGTATTACTCCAGCACTATGTTCATAGCACATTAGATTTTCCAAATTAAAATTCCATTATTTGCACTTGCTTTCCATTTCATGAAGAAGTAGCCCATCTCATCATTCTTTGTTCTATTACATCTTGATTACAGAGCAAAAAAGTAGCCTAAAAATCTGTGGATACTCATTTTTCAAAAATATATTCCAATGCCACTAAACCAGCTAATTTCACAGATGCCAAATGTAAACTTTCTCTATTTCTATTTTTACAAAACTTTACATACTATTTCTATAATGTTTGTTTTTGTTTAACAATAAAACATTTTTAAGGATGGGTTAACAATGTTGTTTCAATTAATTGTTAAGCCTGTAGCTTATATACCTCTTAATACTGCTATTAATAATAAAAACAGATCATATGTGTAGAAGATGTCAAGATGATCAGCTATCCAAACTAACATTAAGTTGAGCATGTTTTTATTTTTTTTTTTTAATTATTACAATCGTGGTAGGTTAGTTGAGTTGGGGGAGCCGGACTTCCTTCACCATACTCATTATTTACCTTGCCAGAGCACACATATTTTGGTCAGTCTTACAAGGTTTGCTGTATAATACTAGAAAATTTGGAGCATGTGCAATCAGCACAGGCCCGCTATTACGATCGTGGCATAATATGCTTATGATTCCAAGGATTAATAAAATAACAGTGGGAGGTCGAGCTTTTAGTTACAGGGCCCCTAAACTGTGGAATGGTCTGCCTGCTTCTATAAGAGATGCCCCTTCGGTCTCAGCCTTTAAATCCCGGCTGAAGACTCACTACTTCAGTTTAGAATATCCTGACTAGAGCTGCTGATTAACTATACATACTGCATCTCTGTTGTTAGTCATTAGCACTAAAACATAAGTAACATGATAGTTATAATTGAATACTAACCCTCACTTATTCTGTTTCTGTTCTCGGTACTCAAATGTGGCAATTGGTGCCATGGCCCACCTGCCAAGTTGTTTGCCTGCCTATGGTAAAGTCATCCCTGATGGAGGATCGCAGGAATCATGGGAAAGAGGGGTCCTTTCATCGGATTGGCTGGCCCAGCACTGTTTCAGCCATGAAATAGGCAAATGGGGGAGGCAGCTTGATGGATGAGGTCTCCAGGACTCTAAAAATATCCAAATCTTATTATGTGATATCATCTACTATTAAATTTTGCTCCGTACTTCTAAATTTTTTATTTTTATGCTGTATTGAGGATTTGTTCTGTTCTGTGTATTGTATTGTATTGTATTGACCCCCTTCTTTTGACACCCACTGCATGTCCAACCTACCTGGAAAGGTGTCTCTCTTTGAACTGCCTTTCCCAAGGTTTCTTCTATTTTTCCCTAAAAGTTTTTTTTTTGGGGAGTTTTTCCTTGTCTTCTTAGAGAGTCAAGGCTGGAGGGCTGTCAAGAGGCAGGCCCTGTTAAAGCCCATTGCAGCACTTCCTGTGTGATTTTGGGCTATACAAAAATAAACTGTATTGTATTGTATAATACTCCTTGATTTCCATTCTGATAATCATGTTATGGTGCTCATTCCCACTTCTTATTCTAAATTATCAGCCCATTGGGAGGGCCCTTATGAAATTAAAGAAAGATTATTTGGTGAAACATCCAAATCACCGATGCCCCAAACAGGTTTATCAAGTCAACCTGTTGACTACTCCGTAAAACCCTGTTCTTTCTTTGCGCAAAAAAATGCCCATAATTTCAGAACCAATTTTACACATAAACAATGACATAAGCTCGAAGGAGCCATCTTATCTGTTCCGGAAATGGTAGATGAGAAACCAGGAACGATCTTTCTAATTGCAAATTTCATCATTACAGAACCGGGAGTAGTCATCCGAGAATGTCATTCCAGTATCTGGTGGATAGAGTGCTAGGCCATCACGATTCCTACACTACCGTGTACCATTTTTTCTGGCACCTGGAAGGAACATGTGCAGCAGGTTCGTGCCGTGCTTAGTGAAGTCAGTCTTCGGATAAATCCACAAAAATGTTACTTTGGATTGATGGAGGCCAAATATTTAAGCTACTTGGTTGGTAGAGGCACAGTGTGTCTGCAGTGCACCAAGGTCGATGCCATCATGAACTGGCCCTGTCTGAAAACCAAGTGCAAGCTTTCTTGGGATTAGTGTGGTACTACTAGCACCCTTGACAAAGAAATGAGTACCGAATGCGGCATACACTTAAGAGACTATCCGGACTCAAACTCATCAAGACCTAAGTAACACTTGATTTTAAATATCAAACAAAGTTGAATTCAATTGTTCTCTCGTTTGCTAGCTAAGCGGAGTTAAGGTACAAGCCCCAAAGCTGGCAAGTGAGTGAGGAGAACCTGTCTCGGCCCGCTGCGTGTTTCTCAGATTTGTGCAAATAAATCGGTACCACAAGCGAACTATGATACATAGCAAAATGAGAGAAGTTGCAAAATCAACCGGAAAGTTCAAGCAAATTATAGAAAAAACCCCGATCTAAATTCATAAAGTAGTTCTCTCGTGAAAAGCAGACAGCCATACAGACAGAGAGACATTGGATTTTATATAGCAAAATACCTGCGCTTTGCAGTGGAGAAGTAGTGTGTTAAAGAAGTTATGAAAAAGAAAAGGAAACATTTTAAAAATAACGTAGCATGATTGTCAATGTAATTGTTTTGTCACTGTTATGAGTGTTGCTGTCATCAAGGATTTGATTATCATTATTTCTTTCAATCAGGTTCGTATTTGGAGGACGTGTTGTGTTCAAGTTACATTCCGTGTTTGTCAACCGTTGCAAAAATAACAGGTTTTATTCATCGAAGTGTTCACTACCCAAATCGCTACTTGTGATTCTAAGATGTTTAACAGGCATTCCCAGTATTAAGTTGTAGAATTGCCTGCAAGTATTTAGCGACAGCATGTCTATTAACTTGTGGATTTTTTTGCGAGTATTTAGCGACAGCGTTTCTATGAACTTGTTGATTTGCCTGCGAGTATTTAGCGACAGCGTGTCTATTAACTTGTGGATTTTTCTGCGAGTATTTAGCGACAGCGTCTCTATGAACTTGTGGATTTGCCTGCGAGTATTTAGCGACAGCGTGTCTATTAACTTGTGGATTTTTTTGTGAGTATTTGGCGGCAGCGTCACGAAGTTGTTTTCGTCTAGCTGCATCAGAAAATGTACCACGACGTCTGACACGCCTCCTTTTTACTGTTTTCTCACAGCTTGGATTGCTGCTGTCATAATTGGTTTGAGTTTCATGGTTTGTTTCAATTACATTAGTATTTGCAGGACTTATGTTGAAGTGACAAACCGGCTTCATCGATAACTTTGCATCCAGCTTTTGAGAGTTGAAGCATTCATAAAAATCAAAGTGTCCACTACTCAAATCGTCACCTGTGAATCTAAGATGTTTAAGAGCCATTGGCGGTTCTCCAAAGGTGTAAAATATTTGGCCATTTCGGTACACTTGAAAGAGACAACCGAACAATTCAGCGGCAGCCATCAACTGACATGCGGAAGCATAGGTGAAGGGCTTAAGCATTTCACTCTTATAGTTCCCCTGTGTAGTACAATTATCTCCTGTACCGTCATCAGTCCACACCTTGAACCTGTCCCAGTCAATCAATACACAAGACACAATGTTCCTCCGGATATCAAGATTGAGCCCGATATGGCCGTGCAATATGTAACACAGAGAATGTAAAAGGCAGGCGGCATTTCCGGGCATGGAAACCACTCAGTAAATGACAGTTCTTTGATCGATGGTGATCACCTCGTTAGACATCTCACTACCCAAATCACTACTCGTGAATCTAAGATGTTTAACAGGCATTCCCGGTATTAACTTGTGGATTTGCCTGCGAATATTTAGCGGCAGGGTGTCTATGAACTTGTGGAATTGCCTGTGAGTATTTAGCGACAGTGTCTCTATGAACTTGTGGATTTGCCTGCGAGTATTTAGCGGCAGCGTCTCTATTAAGTTGTGGATTTGTCTGCGAGTATTTAGCGACAGCATGTCTATTAACTTGTGGATTTTTCTGCGAGTATTTAGCGACAGCGTTTCTATGAACTTGTTGATTTGCCTGCGAGTATTTAGCGACAGCGTGTCTATTAACTTGTGGATTTTTCTGCGAATATTTGGCGGCAACGTCACAAAGTTGTTTCCATCTAGCTGCATCAGAAAATGTACCATGACGTCTGACAGGCCTCCTTTTCACTGTTTTCTCACAGCTTGGATTGCTGCTGTCATAATCGGTTTGAGTTTCATGGTTTGTTTCAATTACGTTAGTATTTGCAGGCCTTGTGTTGAAGTGACATTCGGCATCTGTCAAGCGTTGTAAGCATACAACCGCCTTCATTGATAACTTTGCATCATAATAAACGAACAAAAAAACAGAGGAGAAGCCATGGATTAAATAAAAAGGCTGCAGTTATCGGCAGGAAGACGTGAATACCGTGGTGAAGCAAAGAAGGGAATGAAGAGACTGGAGCGACGGACGGCCTTATATGGGCAGGTAGTCAATTACGTGGGAGGTGTGGGGATGGGAGACGCAATATAGGCAGGCAGACAGCCAACTACGTGGGAGGTGTGGTGATGGGGGACGCAACACCGCTTCACACGGCGACCGAGCTGCAGGTTATGGACGTATATATGTACATAAGTAGGATTCAGTTATGACCGTTAAGCGTAGAATTTTGAAATGAAACCTGCTTAACTTTTGTAAGTAACCTGTAAGGAATGAGCCTGCCAAATTTTAGCCTTCTACCTACACGGGAAGTTGGAGAATTAGTGATGGATGAGTGAGTCAGTCAGTCAGTCAGTGTGGGCTTTGCCTTTTATTAGTATAGATTAGTAAACCTTCAAAATAATGTGCAGTTAAAGTCTCAACAGCATTCTCAGCATTTCTGAAGCTTAGTAGAGCCAGATAACTATAAGAATCTTCACCAAGCAGCTCTGAAAATGTCTGCTTTGTTTGGGTCTACATACCTCTGTGAGACTGCCTCTTCTGACATGAATGTCATGAAATCAAAGTTCAGAACAAGACTGACAGATGAACATTTAAATGTCTCCATAAGAGTGAACCTAAGTGGCTACACTCCAACATACACCTCTCTTGTTGACTCCATGCAGTACCAGTCATCTGACTAACTAAAAAAACACATCACACATGCAACTGGACATGTGAATACTCTTATGAAGTGAAACAGTGACATGTAACAAAATGACAAATGAATAAGTAATATCTGGGTATTTGGAATTGCATTGTTTTGTTTTGACAGCATTCATGTTAATTCAATAGTGTGAGATACACTAGAAAATGCATACAGGCATACAAAATGCACTTGCAGGTGAACTAAATATTTTTTGTGATGTTTTAATGCAAAATGTGAGTTGTGGACACCAATATTTTGTAAATGTTCAGGCAAAACAAGTTTATTCAGTTTGTTTGGGTTGAAATAAGCTATGAGAATAAACATTAAAAAACATGAGTAGCTCTCGGCCATTTTTATTTTGTAAAAATAGCTCTCAGGGGAAAAAAGGATGGAGACCCCTGCTCTAGACCGACACTTCAGAAACAGGCCTTTGTGCCATGTTGAGCCAGAATATCGATGGTGTAAAACACTCTGTCATGTATCTGAGCCAAAAATTGCTGGAACAGAGGACCAGATATGTGACAGAGGAGAATGAAGCCTTGGCGATCAAATGGGCTGTTAACCAGCTGAAGTACTACCTGCTTGCCTGTGAGTTCACTTTGGTTACCCCTCCAGTGGATGGTTTTGCCCAAGGAATCAAATCCGAGTGTCACTTGGTGGTTTTTGGACCTCCAGCCTTATAGGTTTACTGTTCTTCATTGCCAGAGTTCCCTGCATGCCAATGCTGATGGATTGTCTCATGTTAACGACCTTGCAGTTTGGGCCGCCTGACCCAATGGGTCTGGGCAATATTGTCATACACATGCATCTTAAAGTCTCTGGTGGTAGCAATTCAATGACAATCCACAAGGTGACGGTGTGCACTAATGCCTCTTCTCTTCCTCCCTCTACAGACCGGATGATGGACAGCCCAACCACATCTGACATCACTTCTGGTCTCCACCCCTCTGGACCCGCCTCTTCCTACCTGATCTGTACTTAACAGGAAGTGTCATCATCTTGTCAGTCTAGTCTGAGGCTTGTGTCCCAAGGGGCATTAATTTGCTGAAAAGCCTTTATTATTTATTTATTTTTTTTTTGCATTATAATATATAGGGTCATGGTGTTGCCCCAACTAATTTCCCTTTTCTGTGTCATCATTTACAATAGAGTATCATTAGTTGCAATCACTGCACAAAATGCTCATACGAGGTGAGACACAAAAATTGGGCTTGAGGCTTTCCTGGAAAACCATTTGGAGGTCAGCTGGATGTAATCATATAACTATATACCTTCCCACATGCCCTCTTAAACTGCCGACCAGCTATGTATATCCTGTGAATAGCTTAGTCAGTATTTGCATAATAATCGGTACACGAGTTGCCGCGACAATGTCAGGTGAAATAAGCGAACAGCGAGACAAGACAAGACAATGCTCCCGTGTACAAGGCTTTTTCCATAATGCAGTTTTTGACTGACAAAAACATTCCTGTCCTCGATCATCCTCCCTATTCATCTGATTTAACCCCCTGTGATTTTTACTTGTTCCCGAAAATCAAAAGCTACCTGAACGGAACATTTTTCTTCAATGGATAAAGTGAAGATAGAAATGGCAAGCCTGTTGAAGAACCTCAAGCAACGAGACTTGCAGCACTGTTTCAATCAAGGGAAGATATGTATGGAGCGGTGTAGAGATCGGGAGAGGGAGTATATAGAAGGTGACAATGTTTAGAATGCTATAATTCATCAATAAATATTTTTTTTTACCAATCCGGTTATTTTTGTGTCTCACCTTGTATTGGCTGAATATCTGTTGTACATCTTTTGGTATTGTAAGTCTGCTGGAATGAAAAATATATATATTCAGACCACAGCAAAAAAGAATAAATACAATTATTCTGAAAGGTATAAATGCATCTTCATGGTAAAAGACATTTATGACTCTTTGTACTTTTGCATGCGTTTGTTGAGTGTAAGCTTGACATTGTATGCATTTGTTCTACAATTTGACCCTTATGCTGATTCACCTTTTATGTGGCCATGAACTGTACACGAAGGCCTTCTTTAGATAATCCATGCACTATTGAAACATTTATATTATGCCACGACTGTTCTGCAGATGTTACTGAAAAATGAATATCAGTAACATGATCTGGAATGCTACAGGAATTACAAACTGTCACTGGACTCTTATATTGTTGCAACCACACGTCTATCTAGTAGCAGTGCAATATCTGTGTGTGATGCTTGTCTCACCATGACAACTTGCCACTTACTATGTGCATTAACATGTGTTACAAAACTGTTAAAGAATAAACAAAACCAGCATTCCAATAAATGCTTCCTACTGTTGCCTGAAGACAAAGAGAAAGCCAGCAAAACATGAAAAAATAACAACACTATACACCCTTTGCATGTTTAAAAACAAAAAACAACTTGTATGCAGAACATATGGATCCTGTTTTCAAAACACAACATTTTGTGTGCACATTGCAAAATACAGATAATAAAATGCAAGTTAAAACAAAACATTTTTCAGGACTTCAGCTGCTCTGTATAAAAGAAAGCATTAACATCACATTGCATTCAAGTTGGCAGTGAACAAAAAATTCTGTCCATCATTAACTTGACAAAATTTGTAACATAGAATATTTTGAAAATGATCATACTGATTTTATTCATAATGACAATACAAAGTATACAATGTCTGGTCTGAAGACAGAAAGCCACTTCATTTTGTGGCCGACAGCCAGGGCCCTTGCCCGGATGGGATGCCTGTATTGTGGATGGGCCAGGGGAGGGAGCGTCTTCAGGGCCCTATCTCGTCCCAGGAGTATAGAGGGCAGCAACCCTGGGTTGCTACAGCACCACAGATACCTGCAGGGCATGCTGTGAGCTGAAGTTTGCTACAACCCTGTTGCTGCAGAGCCCTACTGCGTTGGGCCACACCCATTAGTGTTGCTGGAAGAAGATTACCAGACACCTGGGGCACTTCCAGGTACCCTATAAAAGGAGCCAGCCTCCACTTCTCAGAAAGCCAGAGTTCGGAGGTGGAGGACAAAGGTGGCAGAAGGAGGAGTGGAGGCAGACAAGTGGTGAGAGAGCGAGAGAGAGAGAAAGGAAGAAAGTCTTTCTGGTCATTGTGCTTGCTAGACTATGCTTTATAAGGTGGAAATGAGGGAAAAACGTTTCCCACGGCTGAATAAAGGAGTGTTGTGTCCAGGGTTTGGAATGATTTAAGCTTTGTGACATGGCTCATTATCCTGCTGGAAGTAGCCACAAGAACATGTATACTACGGTCATAAAGGGATGGACATGGTTGGCAACAATACTCAGGTAGGCTATGGCATTTAAATTATGATCAATTTGTACTAAGGGGTCCAAAGTATGCCAAGAAAATATCGCCACACCATTACACCACCGCCAGCCTGAACTGCTGATACAAGACAGGATGGATCCATGCTTTCTTTTTGTTGACGCCAAATTCTGACCCTACCATCCGAATGTCATAGCAGAAATCAAGACTTATCAGACCAGCCAACGTTTTCCAATCTTCAATTGTCCAATTTTGGTGAACCCGTGTGAACTGTAACCTCAGTGGCCTGTTAATAGCTGGCAGGAGTGGCACCCGGTGTGCCACATGTTCAAAATGTTGTGCATTCAGAGATACTCTTCTTCGTACCTTGGTTGTAATGACTGGCTATTTGAGTTACTGTTGCCATTCTATTAGCTTGAACCATTCTGGCCATTCTCCTCTGACCTCTGGCATTGTTGCCCAGAGAACTCCCACTCACTGGATATTTTGACTTTATTGGACCATTCTCTGTAAATCCTAGAGATGGTTGTGAGTGAAAATACCAGTAGATCAGCTGTTTCTGAAATATTAAGAGCAGCCTATCTGGCACCAAAAAACATGCCACGTTCAAAATTATTTAAATTACCTTTCTTCCCCATTCTGATGCCTGGTTTGAACTTCAACAGTTCATCTTGATAATGTCTACATACTTAAATGCATTGTGATTCTGCCATGTGATTGGCTAATTAGATATTTACATAAACAAGCATTTTAACAGGTGTACCTAATAAAATGGCCTGTGAGTTTATATGTGTCTGAATAGATTAAATAAACATGCCACTTTAAAAAATACACTTTCAAGACTGTGCATAAATATTTTACATTAATACATATAAACAAATAATCAATCCATTATCCAACCCGCTGAATCTGAACACAGGGTCACGGGGGTCTGCTGGAGCCAATCCCAGCCAACACAGGGTACAAGGCAGGAACAAATCCCGGACAGGGTGCCAACCCACTGCAGGACACACACAAACACACCCACACACCAAGCACACACTAGGGCCAATTTAGAATCGCCAATCCACCTAACCTGCAAGTCTTTGGACTGTGGGAGGAAACCAAAGCGCCCGGAGGAAACCCACACAGACACGGGGAGAACATGCAAACTCCACACAGAGAGGACCTGGAAAGCGAACCCGGGTCTCCTAACTGTGAGGCAGCAGCGCTACCACTGCGCCACCGTGCCGCCTAAACAAATAATTATATTACATAATGTAAAGTAATGCTCATAGGGTAATGGAACTGAACATTTATGCTCATTTCAGCCTTGTAGGGAACATAAGAATTAACTGGAGTGAGTCATCAGAAATAAAATCTAAAATAGAAGTGGTCAAAAGTTTATAAAAAGACAGGTGAAAATAGTACATAAACAAAAAAATGATTTAAAAAATGTAACTAAAATAAGCATGATCAGTTGATAAATTTGCTTAGTATCAGTGAGTGTGGATGTGTGTATTCAAGTACACTTTTCTTGGGACTCTGAAATGTTCATACCATCCAGTACAGGCTCATACTAGCAGGTTCACACACTAACACATTCTGTATTTATTTTATTTTATATACTTTACTAGCAGAATACCCGCGCTTTGCAGTGGAGAAGTAGTGTGTTAAAGAAGTTATGAAAAAGAAAAGGAAATATTTTAAAAATAACGTAACATGATTGTTAATGTAATTGTTTTGTCATTGATATGAGTGTTGTTGTCATATCTATCTATCTCTCTCTCTTTCTATATATATATATATATATATATATATATAT
>JANRMT010062856.1:39585048-39609658 GCA_026402145.1 Polypterus bichir lapradei
ATAATAATAATAATAATAATAATAATAATAATAATAATAATAATAATAATAATAATAATAATTAACTTATTTCTTAATCAGTGACTATGTAAGTTGAACATTGGGCATCAAGTACATACATGTCTTTCAACTCAGAATATCAAATCTGCCTTGAATGACACCCTAAAAAACAATACATATGATAAATTGTTTGATTAGATTAGTCAAATTTGCTAACAATGTATTGTTATTTAAAGTTAAAGCAGGGTGACTAAGTATTTCAGTTCAAAAAGAACCTTTCTTTAGCATAATTGCATGTCTGTTGTAATCTGAATTTTAAATCGCATATTAATCAGATCACTAGGACAGCATTTTTTCACTTAAGAAACATAAGTAAAGTTAGACCTCTTATATCACTGAAAGATGCTGAGAAATTAGTTCACGCGTTTGTTTTCAGTCGACTAGATTACTGTAATGCACTCCTCTCAGGACTACCCAAGAAAGACATAAATCATTTGCAACTAGTGCAGAATGCAGCTGCTAGAATCCTAACTAGGAAAAGAAAATCCGAACACATTTCTCCAGTTTTGATGTCACTGCACTGGTTATCTGTGTCATTCAGGATTGACTTTAAAATTCTGCTTATGGTTTATAAAGCCTTAAATAATCTCACCCCATCTTATATATCGGAATGTCTGACACCTTATATTCCAAATCGTAACCTCATATCCTCAAATGAGTGTCTCCTTAGAATTCCAAGAACAAAACTTTAAAGAAGTGGTGAGGCGGCCTTCTGCTGTTATGCACCTAAAATCTGGAATAGCCTGCCAATAGGAATTCGCCAGGCTAATACAGTAGAGCACTTTAAAACACTGCTGAAAACACATTACTTTAACATGGCCTTTCTATAACTTCAATTTAACTTAATTTAACTTAATCCTGATACTCTATATATTCAATTTCCTCATAATAACTATTCAGGGTGGCTCTAAAATCCGTACTGACCCCTACTCTCTTTTCTGTTTCTTTTTCCGGTTTCTTTGTGGTGGTGGCCTGCGCCACCTCCACCTACTCAAAGCTTCATGATGATCCAACAATGATAGATGGATTAAAAGGCAGAATTCTACGTGACCATAATCATCAAGCCCTTCCGTGAGAACCATAAATCCGTATCTCTTACAATAATTAGCTGAAAGGTTACAAAATCACCTGTCCTGCAGAGCTGTGCTCAATTCACCAGAGGGTTCAATGGGATGATTTGCCCTGTAGGGATCTTTAAAAATTTTCTCCAGTAGTCATATATGTGATGGCCAGTATAGTTTTTCTTGTAATTAGAGCAGCAGAGTGTGGCTGATTGAGAAGTCTGGCTGCCATCTCCAGATGGCCCTAAAGTTTTTGTTTTGTTTTTTTTTTGGTTTTTTTTTCAAGCATCTTAATTAAGATTGTTGCATGTCTGGGCAAATTGAGTATAATATTTTTTTTTTTTTATTTTAATGGTTGATGATATGTCACTGATGTAAATCACTATCTACATAGGGAATGGGGACATTTCTATATTTTAAAAATCATTCCCTACCTAGAAAGTAACACTTCAGCAATGCTTAATGTCTATGGAAACATTTCATCATCTTTTTCTACACAATAACAACAACAACAACAACAACAACAATAACATTTATTTATATAGCACATTTTCATACAAACAATGAAACTCAACGTGCTTTACAGGATGAAGAAAGAGAGAAAAGACAAAATAAATAATTAAAATTAGGAAACACTAATTAACATAGAATAAAAGTAAGGTCCGATAGCCAGGGAGGACAGAAAAAAAAAAAAAAAATCTCCAGACGGTTGGAGAAAAAAATAAAATCTGCAGGGGTTCCAGGCCATGAGACCATCCAGTCCCCTCTAGGCATTCTACCTAACATAAATGACCTCAATCAGTCCTCATGGTATTCAGGGTTCTCATGGAAGAATTTGATGATGATGGTCATGTGGACTTCTGGCCTTGAATCCATCAATGTAGGGACATTGCGGTGCCATTACGGTGACATATTCTGCGCCACAACAGAAAACCGGAAAAAGAACAGAAGAGAAAGTAGGGGTTAGTAAGGTTTTTGGAGCCACCATGAATAATACTAATTAATTAAATATACAGACCATCAGGATTTAACTAAGATGAAGCTATGAGAAAAGCCAAAGTAATGTGTTTTCAGCAGTGTTTTAAAGTGCTCCACTTTATTAGCCTGGCGAATTCCTATTGGCAAGTTATTCCAGATTTTAGGTGCATAACAGCAGAAGGCTGCCTCACCACTTCTTTTAAGTTTAGCTCTTGGAATTCTAAGCAAACACTCATTTAAAGATCTAAGGTTACAATTTGGAGAGTAAGGTGTAAGAAATTCAGAAATATAAGATGGAGTGAGATTATTTATGGCTTTGTAAACCATAAGCAGTATTTTAAAGTCAATTCTAAATGACACAAGTAACCAGTATAGTGACATCAAAACTGGGGTGATGTGCTCGGATTTTCGTTTCAGAAGATTCTAGCAGCTGCATTCTGCACTAGTTGCAGTCAATTGATGTCTTTTTTGGGTAGTCCTGAGAGGAGTGCATTACAGTAATCTAGCCGACTGAAAACAAAAGCGTGAACTAATTTTTCAGCATCTTGCTTGCACTGTTATAAGAGGTCTAACTTTTGCTATAGCTCTTAAGTGAAAAAATGCTGTCCTAGTAATCTGATTAATATCTGATTCCGTCTTGACTTTTAATCCTAATGCATCAGGTTTATTTCTAATAACCTCATTATATCCATTATTGCCAATCACTAAAATTTCTGTTTTCTCTTTATTTAGTTTGAGAAAGTTACTACTCATCCATTTGGAAACACAAGTGAGACATTGTGTCAGTGAAAAAGATTGTTAGGGTAATCAGGCACTATTGATAAATACAGTTCTGTGTCGTCAGCTTAGCTGTGGTAGCTCACGTCATGCCCCGAGGTAATCTGACCTAACGGAAGCATGTAAATCGGAAAAAGCATCGGACCCAGGATAGAGCCTTGTGGAACACCATATAGAATATCATGTGTCTTTGAAGTATAATTACCACAACTAACAACAACAACAACAACAACATTTATTTATATAGCACATTTTCATACAAAAAAATGTAGCACAAAGTGCTTTACAAAATGAAGAATAGAAAAATAGAAAACACAATAAAAAATAAACATAAGTCAACATTAATTAACATAGAATAAGTAAGGTCCGATGGCCAGGGTGGACAGAAAAAACAAAAAAAAAACTCCAGAGGCTGGAGAAAAAAAAAAAAAAATCTGTAGGGATTCCAGACCAAGAGACCTCCCTGTCCCCTCTGGGCAATCTACCTAACATAAATCAAAAAGTCCTCTTTGTATTTAGGGTTTTCATGGAAGGACTTGATGATGATGGTCACGTAGACTTCTGGCTTTCAGTCCATCAATGTTGGAGCTTCATGAAGCTTTGAGTAGGTGGTGGTGGCGCAGGCCGCCACCACAAAGAAACCGGAAAAAGAAACAAAAGAGAGAGTAGGGGTCAGTACGGATTTTGGAGTCACTATGAATAGTTATTATGATGAATTGAACATACAGAGTATCAGTATTAAGTTAAAGTGAAGTTATTAAAAGGCCATGTTAAAGTAATGTGTTTTCAGCAGTGTTTTAAAGTGCTCCACTGTATTTGCCTGGCGAATTCCTATTGGCAGGCTATTCCAGATTTTAGGTGCATAACAGCAGAAGGCCGCATCACCACTTCTTTTAAGTTTAGCTTTTGGAATTATAAGGAGACACTCACTTGAGGATCTAAGGTTAAGGTTTCACAATTCCAAAAATAAGTTCAAATCCTGGGCCTGGATGCTGTGTGTGTGTAGATTTTTCATGTTCTCCCTGTGTACGAGGGAGTGCATTTTCCCAAGTGCACATTCCATAATTGTACATGTTACATTAATTTGCATCTACAAACAGGCCCTATATAAATAAGGACGGTTCAAGTTCGAGTATACAATATTATAAAAGACACAGAAATGAAGAACTTGAAAACATTAAAAGATTTCAAGACTACGCAAAATTTTTACTCAGCTTTGATTACATGGATCACATAAAACAACTGAAGGCAGTAAACAATTGTAGCTAGTAATAGGAGAGTAGTAGCAGAAGAACACGCTTCTTTCACAAATAAATCTTTGTATAGTGTGCTGTGGCTGATCCATTGGGCATTCACAAATCTGCTGTAACAAGGACCTGAAGAGCTTCTCAATCAATAATGTCTTTGAACCTCATATATGGGGATTTCCTTTTGAACATATTCCATATAAGATGTTTCTGATACTTTTTAAGATATGTTTTGGCAACGATCCATTCAAAATAGAATTAAATAAATTAACCACTGTGTGCTTGTGCAACAGTGAATATCAATCCATTGTCAAGCACGTGTGAGTGGGGGACATCTTTAAGTCTCACACAAGGAAAGCAAAATCATCACGTGTTAAGAGAGGGTGCTGTTGTTGACCTGCTCTCCCTTTCCATCCACAGTTCAGAAATACACTAGCTGGGAGGCAACTAACATCACTTCCTCACCAGTCCAGCAAGCTTCATCCCTTCTGGAACTCCACTATAAAACAAAGGTGGCAACTAGAAGTGGCCGTTCAGTTCAAACCCACAACAGATAGTGAAAGAGCTCCTATTCAGAAGTGCTATTTCTTTTCATTCTTTTGTGGATTGCAGGAGTAGTTATTTTACACTCTTGTAGTGCCTGTTAACTTTCTTATGTTTTTGTCACTATTACTGTAAACAGTGTTTTGCCACAGTGGCACCCAAAATCTTTTTGCTTCCATGCTGTCATTATTCTTACAGTAGACCATCCATCTATTTTCCTGTTTCTGCTTAAAATTTTTCAGAATCATTAATTCTATCCCAGAAGCATTGGAAAAAACCCTGGATGGAGATCCAGTCCAACACAAGGCCTACTCACACGCACTCTGCATTTAGCGTTTTTCTGCAACAGTATGATTAGATAAATCAGAAAAATCAATTAAGAAACCAAATTCTTTCATTCTTCTGAATCATTGGTTGGGCATTCAATGTGCAAGAGCCTATGACAGTGTGATGTTGTTCATGATATACAGTAAGAATACTGGAATAATTTAATTTATTATTATCTTTAACTTTTGGCTGGAGCAGTGATTAGCACTACTACCTTACAAATCTGGCATCCCAAGTCTAAATTCTTCACATTGTCACTGTCCAAGTGGAGTTAGTACAGCTTCATCAAGCTAAGGAAGAAGTCAGGTTGAGATCTTTGACACACTGTCAAGAATGAGGGCCAAACTAATGGCCATTATAAACAATTGTGCACATCCTGTCTCTTACACACTAACACTAAGTACTTTCAGCCAACAAATTATTCAGCAGAGGTGTGTCAAGAAATGCTACTGCAGCTCCCTTATACCAAAGACAGTATGTCTGCATAATGCCTCACTATGACTAACTGCCAAGTCAGAAGTTTTTTTTTCTTTTTAGTAATGTTGGTGCTTATTTGTTTGCTTTAATATTTTTTATTTATTGAATTTCTGTAGAAAGCCCCCCTTGCTCTTAGTTAAGTTTAGGGCAGATTTCAAAGTAAGCCTTAAATGGCCAAGGCCCTGCTTACATTTCTGAACTAATCATTACTTACAAATCCTTGGCCTACTTGTGATTCCAAGGATTAATAAAATAGCAATGGTGGGTTGGTTGAGCTTTTGGTTACAGAGCCCCAAAGCTGTGGAATGATCTTCCTGCTAGTATAAGAGGTGTCCGTTCAGTCTCAGCATTTAAATCCCAGCTGAAGACTCATTACTTCAGTTTAGCATACCCTGAATAGAGCTGGTGATTAGCTGTGCATACTGCTTCTCTGTTGTTAGTCATTAGTATTTAAATATAAGTAAAATGATATTTATATACTGTTACTAACCCTCCCGTATTCTGTATCTATTCTTGGTATCCTCATGTGACACTTGGAGCCACTGCTCTACTGCCAAGTTGTTTGTCTGTCTATGGAAAAGTCACCTCAGATAAAGGAGTGCTGGAATCATCAGGTAGAAGGGTCCCTTCATCAGATTTGCCGGTGCAGGACTGACTCAGCTGTAAAATGACTGATAGAGAAGAGGTGACTTGTTGGCCAAGGTCTCCAGGACTCTGACTCTGTCTGGTATCTCTCACTCCTTTTCTACAGTCTGGCCATGGTTCTACAATTAACTGATGAACAGATATTGCTGTTTTTCATTTATGTTAATTAGTTCTAACTTTCTCTTTGATATATTTGAACAAATCTTGTATCTTCTTATGTTATAGTTATATATTATTGAGTTGTATAATCTAATCTTGCATTTTGCCTTGAGGCACCTGGTGAAGACCGTTGTGCAAGAACAAAGTAGTTTCAAATACTGTAGTGTATTTCAGAGGTGGCAACGATAGATTGGCCATCTAGCTCTGTGAAGAGAATTACTTGTGTTCTGTTACTTGTTTCACATTTATTCCATTTTCTGACACACATTACACACCCAACCTACCTGGAAGGGTGTCTCTCTCTCTGAATTGCCTTTCCCATGATTTCTTTCATTTTTTTCTTTCCATTTTTGGAAGTTATTGTCTCGTCTTCTTAGGGAGTCAAGGCTGGTGGGCTGTCAAAAAACAGGGTCTGTTAAATCACTTTGAGGCATTCTTTTTGTGACTTTGAGCTATACTAGAACTGAATTGCTTACACTTAATTAAGGGAAGCTGTTTTTGTGCATGACCTTTGGAGGTCAGAATGGAGGATACACCATTGTACAGTGCCCCGGATCAATTTTCAGGTTGATTGGTTTTGTGCAAGGGCCCATGAGTAAGATCCGCCTGTGTGGGTATGTACATTAATAGGCTTTACTATGGACAGGCATCCAGTCTAGAGTTTGTCCCCACTTTGTGCCCAGTATTATTGTTTTAGGTTGTGTCCCCTTGTGTCTAATTGGATTTAGGGGTCTTGGGAATGTTAGATTATTTCTGACTCTTTCTCCAATATTGATACCCTGCTTATGCGTTCTACCTGAACAGGAAACAAAGTCAAGTAACTCAAAACAAGTTCATAGAAATCCTTTGCAATAAAAAATAACTTTGCTGATTTTTATTTTGTCTAATCATAATGATTACTTAAAGAATTCTATTACCTCTGAAGGTGGGGTTAGGGGGCATTAGTCATTGAAGAATTTAAGAAAAAGAGAAAATAAGCAGAGTTAAATCAACAAAAAGTAGTAATTCTGTCCTCTGCTGGGGAGGAATCTGGCAGCCATGGAAACATGACATCATATTTCAAGAAACCTTTTATCACTGAAGGCTGTTAAACACTTTGCTTTTTCAGGTGTTTCATTTCCAATGAATGGCACTTCATGAAAATGAGTTTTTCTTAGTAAAATAGATAAATAAAAGACTTTGCAATGTAAGAAAATGGGGTATCAAATAAAGTTGTCAGAAATGGTGTTCTATGTGACAGAATCTACTTATTGCCTTGATGTTTCACCTAGCTCTTTCATTTATTTTTTCCCTGTCTTATCGACTGCCAAATGTAACATTGTGGTAGTCTTATTTAAACCAAAAGTGTAAATTTACTGCATTCATACAAACTTTAATACCTTTCAGACTAAGCTGTTATAGAAACTACAAAGAAACAGTGAGAAATTGTCACAGCAGGTCTGATGAATACTCATTGGCTCTACACAGACAAAATCTGTTAGTCTCTTTAAGGGACTTATTGGTAAATTATTCTTTTTTGTGCAGACTGTATAAAAGGAGTTAAACAGAAAAGAAGTTTTTAAAATAATTAGGTAATTATATATTGCAGAATTTTAAAAATTACACTTAAATTTAGAAACTAACACAAAAAATCTGTTTGTCACTTTAAGGGACTGACTGATGATTTAAACCTTTTTTTGCAGACTCTCTGTAGGCAAGGATTTAAAGAGAAAAATAGGATTTGTAAATAAGCCGTTCAATTTTACATGAGGTATTAGAATTTAAAAAAATTACACTGATTGAATTTAGTGTAACAAATACCATATGTGGAAGTAGTATAATCCCAAATCTACTGGCATAGTGCATGTACCTCCATTGTCTATAAAACCACAAGATTTGAACCAGTGGATTAGTCACATGGGACTATTTAAACATTGTGGTCATTATTGCTATGGTATAGGCATCATGGGGCCATTTAGAGTGGTCATTAGTACTTTAATTTTGCTGAAATGTAACTTATATTAAGGTAATGACTCAGCTATTACTGCTGGTATGGGTCTTCTTATAGTGTGGCTATGTGGAGGTGTCGGGATATTAATTGTTTATCCATCCACCCATCCTTCTATTTTTTAATACACATTTCCAATTCATGGTCATGAAGACCACATAGCACAGGGCATTTACTTTATATTAAAATGAATTTTAAACATTTTACCTAACAGCAAGTTGGTTTGTCCTCATATGGAAACAGGATTAATGAGTGCATCAGGTATGCTGATTTGTGTCTCCTTTTAAATAAGATGAATTTTCATATTTGAATGCATTGTTTTTTTATCATGGCAATGGAAAGTGCCACCATATTCATTTTTGGCTGGATATGCAATAAGCATTTCACTATAATCTACACTATGCCCATGTTGCTATACTAATATGACGTAGGAGCAGAGGTACACAGTAGAGTTCATTTTCACTACTTGCATCACATACTGGTATACTGCTCGACTCAAGATTGTAAAGCACTTCAGAGGGTCATGAATGTGCCAAAGAATATCACTGGTACTTAGCTGGCTCGTGACATATAAAACACTTTTCTGCCTTAGAAAGGAAAAGGAAAAAATAGGATAATTAAAGACCTGAGCCATCCTACACAGCCAAACTTCATAACTTCTAACTTCTAAAAATTTGTACCAGACCACTGGCACTAACACCAATAGATTTAGGGACAGTTGTTGTTTTATATATTTATAAATAATCTTTCAAAAGAATAACATGTAAGATTTGTCTGGGCTTTTGTTGGCTGGGTATATTGACCTTATAATTTATGGGACTCATACACTCTTCCACTGCCGCTGGACCCAGCCACTTTGCCTGAAACTTATGGGGGTCAGATGGGATCAACACTAGGACGAGATCACACTTTTTGAATTCACAAAGTTTGCTTTTCTTGTCATAATTACATTTTTGTGCCTCCTGTTTGTGCTGCTGATGCTCCACCGCAATAGAGGACAATTTAGAAATCTACTCTTGGAGCGAAATGAACTCCTGTCCATTCCTCCCAAAAAATATCCAACACCCCTTGTGGTTGATGGCCAAATAGCATTTTGAATGGACTCAAGCTGGCAGATGCCTGGAGAGACTCCAGAATAGCAAACAAGAGTAAGGGCAACATGGTATCCCAGGAAGTTGGGTTGTCATGGGCCACCCACTGAATCATCTGTTTTAAAGTATTGTTAAATCATTTAGACAGGCCGTTCATCTGTGGGTGATAAACAGTGGTGCTCAATTGTTTACTTGCAAGGTTCTCACACAGTTGCTTCATGATGCGAGAAGTGAAGGGTCTACCCTGGTCAGATAATATCTTGCAAGGATTGCCAATATGTGTGAATATTTCCAATAGAGCTTTTGCAATAGCTTGGGTGGCCACCTTCGGGTACCTTATTGCATAATCAACCAACCTATGAGTGGAAACAACTTGACAGTTGGGGCAAGATTTTAAAACTGTTCCACATCTCTCAATCAGCCCTTCCCCTATGCAATCAGAAATCAACCAATATAAGAGACCTTAATTAAAAAGTGTGGTGTTTTGACGTTCAGGCCCTCCTGCTCCATTTAGGAAGAGTCATTTGCAACATGCGCTTGTTTGAATGCAAAGTCTAAGCTGCTGTTGGACTATTGCAGGGACGAAAACTCAGTCGGAGCATCAGTCCATACATCCCCTGGGCCCAACACTGCACCCTGCTCTTCTCCAGCCATTGTGTCTCCAGGGTTTATATCTGCTGTCTGGCCTGTGGAGGTTGAAGGTGTGGGTGTCTGATACGAAGAGTCCTCCAATTGTCCTGGACCTCAGGTAAGGGGTTATCCCCTACCTTACTGGACAAATCAGGTTCAATCTCTAAGCCAACTTGCTGACTGACCTGCAGGTGGCTAGGAGGTGTCGTAAGAAAACATTCCTCTTCCCTAAGGATGGGAGTAAAGTGTCTGATACAGCAGCCCAAATTTTGAAGTCCCTCCATATAAATTTCAGAGGGAGTAAGATAGTCTCATGTTTTTTAACAACTTTATGAACACAGTGAATGTTAAACCGGTCCATATTCATGTAGGTGATCTGCCGGAGCAAGTCACAGCGGACAATGCAGAGGTCACTACTAGAATCCAGATTGGCCTGGATTTTGCATCAGGCCAACTTAATAGAGACTTTGAAATTGTATTTCTTCAAAACCTTGGAAGAAGCCTGAGAACCACATACCTGGGCCAGACCAATGTACATGGACTTTGTTGGCAAAAGGTGGCACTCCTGAGTCAGATGCCCTGGTTGATCACAGTGAAACCACTTGTGCTCAGTCCCATGTGGTGGGTGCCTATGATAGTGCCTTTTACTCATAGTATTGGTCCATGTGCCCCTAACAGTGGTGCCAGTGGTGCTAGGAGCCTGGTTTTGGGCAGGAGAACTTGAGACAGCTAATGGCAGAGCTGATGCTCTCAGGAGAGGCAAGGATGAGGTGGAGGCAGAGGCTAAGACACATAGCTTTGATGATTGGCCAGTGGGAGGGGACACGATAGTTGGGTTGAAGTTAGGATAGCCCCTCTGTTTCAGGATGGCTTTGACTCCCTCCAGTATGCGGTTCAGATCTGTGGGGTGAGTGGACATCACCTCAGAGCATCTCATCACAAAGGTCTTCTTTTATGCCTGACAAAACTTCGTCAATAGTGAGTCTTTCCACAATGCTCTCAGAGGTGTCTCCATGAAAACAGCTTTAAATTGGGTCTACTAAGTCCTGGATCTGTCCCCATACACGCTGTTCCAGATCAATTTGCTACAGCTGAAACTGACATTCCTTGGTCAAGAGACTCAGAATAGGAAACACTAAAGTTTTCCGAGGGAGCCATCTTCAAAAGCACGTCCTAGGCACAAGCAAGGGCTGGAGCACCTGCAGGAGCCTCATCCAGTTCTGGTGAAAGAGAAACATTGTATGACTGCTGAGGATCCATCTGGTACAAGATCCCACTCCTGGTACCATGTGATGTATGAGTTACTGTCTTGCACCAGAGAGAAGACACTGAGTCCACAGGCTTCAGGAAAACCAACTTTGTTTCAGTCAAAACAGGCACAGTCAGGGTCTTTATTCAAATGGGAGCTACCACTTTAACACACATAGACACAGCAAATAAGCAGTAATGGTGCCATGTTAGTGGATGACCGGCACGTAATGTTGCAAGGCTGTGAACCTGCGATTGCCTAGGTGACAGACAAGCAATCCCTGCCTGCATTGACAGAGCTGGGGTACTTTCAGGATCTCAGAAACATCAAGATATATGGTTTTTTATTTGAATTGTGTATATGTTTCTTTTGTTGAAAGGCTTTTATTGTTCCAATTAAGAACTTCATTGTGCTAAGTACAGATTATAATAAACTTGATTACTTCATTTTATTTAATTTCAGCCTACCCTAGACAGGACTCCAGTCAATTGCAGGGCATATTCCTCCTCCTCCTCCTTTCTCATAAATAATATATTTAGAGTATCAAAATATACTTATGTTTTTGGGACAGTTGAGAAAAAGACACTTCAGAAAGGAGAGAATGTGTAATTTACCACACAGACAGCTACTGGGCCCAGGATTCAAACCCAGGAGCTTTAAGGCAGAAACATTAGCCACTGTTCTTTCATAATATAACATTTACATAATAGGGCCACTTTTACCATAGTTATTAATCCTTTTTGTGTTTCAATAGTTTGCCTCTGGGAACTCTAAATGGCCTTGGTTTTGGTGTTTGTGAATGAGCGCGCTCTATATCTACTGCTGCCAAGTCAGACGTCTAATGGCTGTAAATGGGAAGTATAAATTCGAAGATGGGACCATTTATGTTGTAATCATTATTGTGTTACTGAATCATTTTGCTTTTTATACTATAGCCTCTGCCTGTGAAATAATTCTATCATGGGGCTCTATTCTGTACTTGTTTTTAGCATAGCATTTGTACCATGGGGCTTATTATTCTGTGGCCATGGCTCCTGTACGTTGTCATGGGAGTTTTTAACAGGTCTGCAGTATAAACAGTGGTCATTACTGTGGTAGTAGTAGAGGATTGTTCGCTGCTCAGTGCTCATTGAGGTCATTACTACTGTAGTGCCATATTTGCATCACAGGATGTATCCTTTATAACACTGTCGTTACTGTGCTTGTGTTGGAGATATGTGACTGCATATGTTAAAATAATTACTGCAAAGTTATGACCTGTAATCTAAAGGTGTAAGTTGTTTAAAATAAAGTTAAGAAAACCTGAAGTGTGCCACCACACCATATTTTATTCTAGAATAAATTAATGGGATGGATTATCCACTGGCCTGCCATGGTATCAGGATGAACAGTAAATTATTTATTAGTTACATTTTGTTTATTTTATTTTTACCATGTGGAGTTTTATCTTGATGATGTCATCAGTGTCACCATTCTTGAATGTTCTTGCCACAGACAGTTGATGCACTTTTTAAAAATCAAGGAAGACTCCTCTACATGAGGATTCTTTATTCTCCAGCATTTTAATAAAAAAAAAAATAGATCAGGATTTTTAAACATTTTGCCTGCCTCGTGACTTAGATCTTGTTTTGCCCTTTGGTTTGGGTGCTAATCTTTTGTTGTTTGGTGCAAAGTAACAGTCTCTCCTGTGTTAGACCTATTTATGCCCTATTCACTTAAAAATATTATCTGCTTCTCCCAAAAAAGGGGAAAATAAATCTTCTACACTTATAGTATTTCAGTCCTACAGTACCAGTAGAGTTTATGGTCCTACTCTGCTCCCAACTTTACTCTTGATGGAGTTCAGTGGCTACACTACGTTTGGTGTCACCCTGTGCAGTAACCAGAGCTGGATTAAGACCCCCAACAAGTCCCTGGGTTACTTGATGAACAGAGCTCCTTAACAGGGAGTTGTCCATACTTTAAACAATGCAGTACTTGTACGCCAGTTCATTTAGTGCAATGCTCTAATTTCCACTTTTATCAGTGTATGGACTCTCAATAATTTTATTGAGTATCAGAGGTGGATTCCCCTTGGTGATTTTAACTTGTGGAAACTTGACTGTTTATTTAGAAGGGTATGTGGTTTGCCCACTTTAGTGATTTCAGCCCAAACCAATGCACAAACATTTTATAGAGAGTTAACTGGGTGTCACGCCATCTGATGGTGTCCATGACCTCCACACCCCACTAGTGATGCCACTGATGGAGCTCTATTACAGTGATGATTATATTTCCCCTTCTTTGGATACTTCAAGGTCATGCTGAAATAACTTCCACCTCAAGGGTAGAATTTTAACAGAGATACCAACCTAGAGCTCCCTCTGGTGGCCCCTGGTATCCCTGCACTTTTGACTAGTCAAAACAACATTAAAATACTAGGTGTGAACAGCAAACTAAGTTTATCCATTTGCATAAGGGACATTATGGCCTCTGTTTTATTATCCTGGTCCTTGTGCTCTCTAGCTGCCATTTTCCGTCCATCATTGTCAAATGAAAGTCAAAATGAACAAGGGACAAAAATCTAGAAAATCAAAGACAAGTCAATCACCAAAACATAATACAAAAATCAAGTGTTATAGTACTGCCAGGGTTTATAGTCTGGCTTGTATTTATTTTCTTCATTTCTGTTGTTTTTTTTTTAACTTTGAATCATTATTTTCATGTTTCTTTGTTATTTCTGTTAGTTTTGTTTATTATTCATTAATTATGTATTGTCCCTTTATTTTTTTTTTATTATTTACAATCTATGTATAATAAGGTATTCTCTTATGTACCTTGTACTTTGTGATTTGAGCCCCCCTCCCCAGGAGATGGCGCAAACAACCACCCCGAGCCTTTATCTACTGAAGGCTGAGAGTACATCCTTCAGTGGTCCATTATTTTTTCTTAGAGTGCATTTTTAATATTCGATTTCTGCTATTTGAATATTTCCTTCTGTTTTGTGTATACTGTCATTTGGATTACATATTGGGACTTGTTTGCTCCGGGTTGCCTTTAAGGCAAAGACTTTTTGCCTTATTGTTGCCCTTCTTGTTATTTCTAAATAAATTCTTGTGTTTATAAAATTATTTTGTAGCTTAGGCCACACATTTTGATGATTCCTTGTCCCAGAAGGGTATTTACATGTACATTTAGAATTCCTCCAAAAATTAAAGAGAATCTTAGAACTGTGAAAGCCAGGGCTTCTTTTGGGTGTAAAAGAATGAGTCTTAACACACTAGAAAGATTTGGGGCAGCCACCCATATATTGACCCCGGCTGAAAAAGGGTTTTAAGATAAGCACTGGTGTGTATAGGTTGAGTTCCAGACTGAACTGATTTAGTGGTGGAAAAGATGGTGGCTTTAAAGGGTGATACCAGAAGTGATGTCATCTGAGGCCGGAAACCGAAAATGACATCCTTCTTGGCACCGGAACCGGAATTGACATCTTTCTGGGCACCGGAACCGGAGTTACGTTCTTGTTGTTGAATGAGGTAGGTTTTTCCGTATTTGGCCTGCAGAGACAACAGAAGAGGTTTAGCACACCCTGCCACCCACTGGCCTGGCAGATAATTGCCTCCAATTGGTCCAATCAGCTTCCTCCTAATCCCACGTGTATGACATGGGCTGAATAGAGAGAAGCCTCCCTGTGGAGTTGGGAGGTCAGATTATTTGGCACGAGGCCTATTCTAGGCAGGCTTAGGAAGGTCTGGCCTGGTTTGTGGGGATTTTAGGAGAACTTAATTGTGTCACAACACCAAGAATCTTTCTCAAAAAAAAAGTAACATGTTTATGACTTCCTAGGAAAGTTATTTGTACAAATTGCATGTAAATGTTTCTGAATCCGAAATCTAGGTTGCCTGAATCTCTTTGACAGTGGTTAAAATATTGTCATGATCATGACATCATCATTCTTCAAATCACAAGGTGGCAATGGGAGTCATTTACAACAAGAAAACAAACAAAATTGAGGTCTCCATAATGAAGAAAAATAGCAATGTGAAAGTAACAGAAAGGCACCAACAAAAATCAAAGAAAGAGGGGGAAGTTGACAGCAAAAGGGAATTCTTATTAGATCCAAACCCGAAATGAATAACACATCCCTTCGACCTGAATGGATAAAGTCAAGCAACTCCACAGGTAGCTTAATTACCTTCTCTGTAGCAACCAGGAGATGTCTTTGTTGTCTTCATTCTGTACACAGACTATATGAAGACTGAGGTCAAGGTACTCTTGTTGGACGGAGTGACATTACTCACTTTGCTTTGCTGTGGCACTATGATGGTCTGGATTAGCGCCACACTCCAAGACATTTCTAGGAGCCATTTGAACCTGGAATAATGTACCCAAGGATGAGCCACTGCAAGCGAAGATACACAGAGTCAAGAGGTGGTGTAGGCATGCAGATGATTTTATTTCATAAAATAGTCAGGGATTCAAATCTCTTTGGTGCAAAATAGTGCAGTTTTCTGAAATATAAATGGTCCTGAATGAAAGCAAGTATAAAGTGAACATTGTGGAGCTTAAAAAGTCCAAAAACAAACAATAAATTTTCCATTAAAATCAAGAGCAGAAAAATATCCGAGTCACGGTTCTCCCTCTCTATAACTGACAACCCCTTTTGGATGGGGACTGCAGCATGAGGAGGTATCTTTCTAACTGGCACAGTCAACAATTAAATCCTCGCTCAGGTTCCCTTCTTTCAGTCCCTCAATGTTTTGCAGGGCACCATGGTGAGCCTTACTCATGCTTCCACCATCATTCCCTCAGTGTCAGCTGAAGCCTACATGAGCACAAGGTTGCTCCAGCACTTCTAAGGTGCTTACCCAGAGTGACCTCTACCAATCAAATGCTATCTTTAGGGTCACTCCCAAATGTCTGCCTTCACTCCTGCATTAGAGGTGTCTCTAAATGCTCAATTTGACCATTTGATTAGTGAACTACAAGCCATGACTCAACCATTGGCAATGACAATGAACAAAACCTTTCACCAATTTTCAGCCAAAAGAATAAAACATCAAATATAGTTTTGAAGGTCCCTAAAGTCCCACTGTCTATTATATTATTTGATAACTCATTGCGTGTGTATATGGAAAACGTGCTAGCATTTCTGAAATATTTCAATTTAGACATAACAACTGTTTGTGAGAAATTTAAATTTACCCATAAAAAATGTCAACTCAGTTTCTGTGTTGTTGTTGAACTCATTTTCAAGTAACAGCCAGGATCCACTGTACTAATTCCTCTCATAATTTTAAACATTTTAATCACTTTCCCCGCTAAATCTCATTTTGCTTAAACTAAAAAGGTTCATATTCTTCAGTCTTTCCTCATAACTCATCTCCTGCAGTCCGGGATTCAGCCTAGTCACTCTTCTCTGGACTCATCTAGCACTTCTATGTCTTTTTTTGTAGTCAGATGACAAAAACTGCACACAGTATTCCAGGTGTGGTCTCACCAGTGTTTATTATAAAGCTTGAGCATAGGACTTAACGTTCTGTTAGCCTTCTTAATGGTTTCTGAACACTGCCTGAATGTTGACATTGATGAGTCCACTACAACTCCTAAATTCTTCTCATACAGTGTACTTTCAATTTTTAGACCTACCATTGTGTATTCAAATCTAACTATTTTATTTCTTGTGTTATACTTTTCATTTACTTACATTAAATTTTATCTGCTGTAAATGTGCCCTAGCCTGTATGCTGTCCAAGTCTCTCTGCAATGATTTAAAGGATCCAAGGATATCTGCCAATCCATCTATAGCTTATTATCATCTACAAACTGTTGTTTTTATTCCTATCCAGATAATTTATGTATTGGACTTTTTATTTTGAGATCATTGTTAATAAATTATCACCAGTTTAAATCTATATAGCATGTTGGAACACTGTTGTTGCTTTTTCTGTATTTGCACAATGATCCAAGCTTTGAGAGTTCCAAAACACATAATTCCTGAAAAATTCCAAAAATGCCCACTACAGGGGTAAAACCCAGAACAAAACCCCAACAAATAACACAGAGAGCCACAGAGAATCTTTGTGAATAAAAAGATTTATTAATACAAAAATACTCTGTAACACAAAAATCAGCTCCAGGAAGCACAATCGTAATAGGAGTTGCCTAAACAATAAAGGCAATCCAATAGCAAACCAAGTCCACCTACAATAATACAATGGTAAACTTAACTAAACAGAAAAACAAGGTAAAATTGTAGAAGTCACAAAGGCACAGAAAATATCACATATGCTCATGACTCCCAAGTGCATCTGAATGAACAGCAAGGGACTATTGGTTGCCTCCGTGTTAATAGGGCTAAGAGCAGTCCCTTGCGGTAATAGTAAGGTGGCCCCGCCTCTTGGGGCACCAACCACAAAACACAAGGTACATAAGAAGGGCATGAAGACCAATACTTAAAGGTAATGAAATCATAAACAAAAGCAATAGTAACATATACAAATACATTAAAATGTACAATAAAGACATAAAACAAGAATTTGAACCCCATCTAGGGGAGGAACACTGGAATTATTGCTAAACCAACTTGGAAAATTGATAAACAAAAAATTATATGGGTTCACCATCTACTCACCTATTTTTGAAATGACCCATCTCAAGGGCAGTGTTGAGAAGGTAGTACTTGAACATGCAGCAAAAACAATAACTTGTCTTGGCTCAAAATTGCATTTGATAACACACACCCAGTCATATGTAGCATTGGATCATATGATAATGTGTAATAAATCAGAAATATTAATTACCAAAAGCTGAATTTTAAATAAAATGAAGGTTAAAATGTATACTTTTAAATCATTCTTATAAACATGTAGTACTGATTTAGTATACTGTAATGGCTTAAGTAAGAATTACAGTATTTGTTTTATTTTTGTACTAATTGTGAGTTTGAAGAATGTAAAGAAATTTTACTGGTGTAATATAAAGCACTAAACCACTATTAGCCTTGTCTGGGCTAGGTTCCAGGTGTTTTCTAGCTATTTCTGCAATCTACATCTATACGCCTGGCTATTTTGCATTAGACTGGCATGAAGCCCACATATGAAACAAGGAAGTTATATAGTCAAATACATAATGAAGGCTACATCTATTTAGCGTCACTGTTAAACATTTCAGTAAAGAATGAACAAATGATTTCTTGCTTATTTTCATTTTCCCAAGGTCAATTTACATGTTATTGTTATCTTTACCATTAAAAATACATTTTATTTTTTTCAAGTAGAGTACATCTGTGATAGGAGCAGGGATGTATCAAAGGGGGATATGGTCTCTGCCCAGGACCCTTTACTTTGTGGGGCCTCATTCTGTCTAGGTGCTTCCTGTTTCATATGAGCATAAATATAAAAATGAGTGTTCCCATATTTTAATAGAGCCACACACAACTCCTTATTGAATCTGAATTAGCAGGAGAGCAGATTTGTTTTACAGAACTGGAGGTATGACCTGCATTAATTACTCTAAAATCATCAGATGCAGATTAAAAGCTGTTGCCGCATAAAAGAAATAGCTTGGAAAAAAGTTAGTCAGTGGAAAACAGATGAGCATGTCAATATTACTGTGGGTGTGAAAAAATAAAAAGGATTAAACCTAGGAAAGGATGCAAATGTGGCATGTAAATCATCTTTGGAAGGGTTCCAAAGGTAAGTTTTGCTGCTCTTAATTAGACAGTAATGAAGCTGCTTGAATGTTGTTCTTTATGCTGTACTTCCTTTGTTTTGCTTCGACTTTGTTCATATTAGTTATGTTCAGTTTGGTTCATCTGCTAAGCCAGTTAGATGGCTATTCTCTCACCTCAGTGCTGCTCACAGCTGCCACTACTCTCCACCCTGGGTATTGAGGCACAAATCCTGTCCAAGGCCCTGCCCACCTTTTGAAATGACCCTGGATAGGAGGTAATCCACATGGTAGGAATCCATCTCTTGATCTTCCCAATTCATGCAACAGAAGCCAGAATGCTAAGGTGAAAATACAGCAAGAGCAGTAGACAGACTACCTGAAAGAAGCAAACAAAGATGAAATCAGGAACACAAAAGAAGTGAATGCACAAAGACACAAATCAATACACCAAAGAAACAGGCATGAAGGGTCAAGAGGCAGGATGACCACAAAGTTGTGGTCAGGAATAGGCAAAAGGTCTAATTATCAGGTAGAAGCCAGAAAACAGTCAAGAAGCAATGCAAAAGCCATAATACTAGCGTGTTTATTTATCATTAATTATTATTACAAAGACATTGTTTTAAGTAAGAGAATCTCAAAACACCAGGGGCCTCATGCATAACGCTGTGCGTAGAATTCGCACTATAACATGACGTAAGCACAGAAAAATCCAGATGCATGAATCTGTGTGTTCGCCAACTTCCACGTTCTTCCACTACATAAATCCCGGTCAGCATGAAAAGTAACGCTCGTACACGCACCTGCTGTCCCGCCCCAACTCCTCCTAGAATTATGCCTCTTTGAATATGCAAATCAATATAAATAGCCCTTAAGCTCAGTGTTCTGTGAAAAGACAATGGCAAAAGCACAAGGGAAAATAGAATTTCCACGAATACCAAGTGGAGGCAAAGAAAAATGTACTATTTGTTGGTTTAAACAGTGGTATAAACAACAAAAGGAAGTCGATCGAGTGACATAACGTGTTGGAGAAACTCGAAAGGTCAAGTTCACAATGTCGCACAGTGTCCAAAATAAAAAAGAAGTTGTCAGATATCAATGTCGCCGTGTAAAGACGAGCCGTAGCCCACCGTCTGAGTTTCATATGAAAGCTCATTAGGGTACAGAGATAAAAAAAATAGGCACACAGTGGGGAAAAGCACGAAATGTCAACTTTAATCTTGAAATTTCCACTTTAATCATGTAGTTTATTTTATCATTAAAGTAGATTATCATAAATTTTATCTTAAAATCGTTTAATTTACTAGTTTCTCAAATCCCATCGTAACTAAAGTAGCATGTTAAATGCTTTGTTTTGTATTTGATCTTCTATGTGCTCTATGTGTGTGAATCACTACGTGCTTCTGTGTTTTGTATTCCTCCGACAGGACACAGAATCCATTACATTCGTAATATTACAGCTCTCTGAATAATTAAAATACTGAGATGTATACTTAATATAATTTTCATGAAGCTAGGAGTTAAAGCATGTTATTAAACATGGGAACACGGTGGTGCAGTGATTGTGCACGACCTTCGATGAATTTATTGCAGCAGTACTGCCTCTTTCAAACATACTCACCCCGAATTCATGTCCTTACCTTTCTTTCTCCAAATACCCAATCGCCACTCAATCAGCTCTGTAATAGACGTTAAGCCATCTGTAAGCTTATAACGCCGATTCTTCAAAACTTTTAAGGAACACTGAAATATCTTCATAGTACGTGTTTAATTATTCTATCCTTCATGCCAGTCCCAGTGAAGCATACAGTGCGGGGCAGATGTGAATGGAGCGCCAGATCCTTGCTAGCGTAACGACACCGTGTTCTTTAATTATTAACAATACAGATTATTTAAATGAAGTTACAGTTTTATCTGTATAATATAATAAACATATTTTGCTGCATTTCATCTTTAAAATTATATCGTCATCATATGTAAATATGCGCTTTATAAAGTGTCTCTGGTTGTGCAGTATTATAACTGTAGTGCAAGTTTACAGTGAGGTGATTGTACTAATAAGTACAAACAGTTCTACAAGGAGCAGTTGATGGACTGATTGATTGTGTTTAGAGCTCTTGGGATGAAACTCTTTCTGAACCGCGAGGTCCGTACAGGAAAGGTTTTGAAGCGTTTGCCATGTGAGAAGCATTTCAAATAGAAAGCGTGGCTGAGGCAGCGTGTGCTTTAATGCTGTATACCGATAATTCTCTTTCTGATCAGCTTCTCCAAGTGGTGCAGTGAGAGTAATATGGAAAAAGAATATCCGCTGTGGCAACCCCTAAAGGGAGCAGATGAAAGAAGAAGAAAAAGGTGCCATGAGAGTAACAGCGCTAAAGCAGTTATGGTATTTGGAATAGTTTGGCCATTATATTGTTACAGGTTATTACAATCAGATGCATTAAACTAATAAGCAATATGCGGTTTATTTATAAAGACGTGTCAGTAATGTGGATCTGAAAAAGAAAGATAAACCACACTGGAACAGTAGCACTGCTTTGACGCTGGGTGCTGCCAGTCTGAAAAACCGAGCGGAGAACTTGCGTATGACAGGGTATGAGGTACTGTGGAAATGTGCGTGGCTCTACGCCAAGTTTAGGTTTTATACATCGTGATTTGAACGTGGAAACGTTCTTACACAACATTTCTGTGTGTACACATCGTTTATACATAAGGCCCCTGGTTATAAGCACTGCATTCTTTGGCAGTGAAATTACAGGTGACATATCAACAGCAACAGGGTTTGTTTTTACAAATAAAATGGTGGCAGAACGAAATGGCAGTGCCCAGACTAGAAATGGTGGTGTGCTGACATCACCATCATAAATAAATAAATAAATAAACAAATAAATAAATAAACAAACAAATAAATAAATAAGCCTAAAAGATCATGGAACACATGGAAAAAAAATGGATGTACCCATGTACTGGAAAGAGTGTGATTCCCATTAAAAGTATAATAAAAAAAGAATTTTACTGGAGTGAGGCAGAGAGTTTAATAGGCATATCTAGGGGAGTCTGCACAGGGCAAGAGTCAAAACAAAAAAGTATAAGAAATCATAAACCAGAACAAATGGACTGAACGAGCCTTAAAAAAAAAGATTTTAACAGGGAAACTGGTTTTCTCTGTGCCAAAAGCATTGTCTTTGCTTGGAAGCAAAGTTCCAAGAATGAATCAACATGCTACTTCCCCTTACAAAAGTTGGCTGCCATGGCATCACATGTGTGCACGTGCATGTAAGGCTGGTGATATATTTAACGCTACACAAGGCATGACTTTGAGGATGCTGCTTCTACACAAGCAGTGTGCTGATTATACTTGCGCACATACAGTACTTTAAGTGAATCTGAAGGGTTCCACCAGGTGGCAGTATGAGAAATCATCACAGTGAGAAAACAACGTCCAGATTTGCTGTGTTGTGAGTTGAGGGAAGAAAGATGTTAAAAATAAAAATTCTTTGTATTCTGATTCTGTTGCAAAGGCACAAAAACAAAGATAATAACAGCAACACAGATATATGATATATGAGACTTATAAATGTATCACATCATTACAATGCTTGTATTGCCTATGCAAGAAATGGATGAAGAAGAGCACCATGAAGACATTTGCATATCATCATTTAAGTTTGATGTTTTGCTTTACTGATTCAAATCATTCATCAATCATCAAAGCATGCAGATTGATCTTGTTGGAGCTGCAAGCCTGCTGTCACATGTTGATAGTGAACAACAAAGTTGATGTCACATAAAAAGACTTGAACACACATGCCGCCCATATTTTTGCAGGTATTGCAACTCGTGTACACGTCATGTTAATTTCTGAAGATGTGCTCAGAGGATGCATCAAAAGAACGTTGGGAACGTTTGGCAGCCATGATGTGTGCACATAAGCATTTTGAGCGTGAAGTATAAACCAGATCTAAGAGATGACTTCAAAAGGCAGGTAAGCTCAAAATGGGCAAAGCTGATGATGTCTTCATTGTGTGATGCCAAAATGGTAAAATATTACAAAACATACAAATAAGCATATAAAGAACAAAATATAGGATCCAAATTGAATTATAACCAACATTTACAAAATATTATGCCTTTCATAAACATATAACAAAAGAAGGAATTGTTACGATTTCCCAAGAGAGGAAGGCTAACCTCTTCAAAATTTTACGAAAACATATTTTCACTTTGTCATTATGAGTTATTGAATGTACACTGATGAGCAAAAATAGCAAATGTATCAGTTTAAAATTAAATCTACTGCACAAAAACTGTGTGCAGAAAATAAAGGGGTCTGAATACTTTCTGAATCCACTGTATAATAAAGAGGCATAACAATTATACAATTATGCATCTTGATCACTTAGTTAAACAATGTTGATACTAAAGTGAAGCTAATCTATTGTCATCTGTCTGCCTCGTTTAGTGAAGACTGTTGAAAAAAAAAAGTCAATCCATAGACAAACTATTCCCTCATTCAACTGTATGATGTAAATTTGCACAAACAAGAAGCTTTGAAATTAATAATTCATAGTCAATCATTTATATGAAACCAACACAAATATGTTTAAAATAGAATCCAATGTGCTTCTCTGTCATTTGTTTATAACGTACCCTGATGTACACTAATTAAACCAAATATGATTATTGTGGATGCACTGAGTACAAGGCAAGAACTCACTCTGAACAAAAATCCACTCCATTGCAGGATCCAGCCATCCACACACCATCCATCCATCCATCCATCCATTTTAACCCGCTGAATCCAACCACAGGGTCACGGGGGTCTGCTGGAGCCAATCCCAGCCAACACAGGACACAAGGCAGGAACCAGTCCTGGGCAGGGTGCCAACCCACCGCAGGCCATCCACACACCCAGTTCAGAATTCCTAATTAACCTTGTCTACATGTCTTTAGGGTCTGGGAGACAAACCAGAGTATGCTAAGGAAAAAAAAAAGCTTTCAGAGAAGAAAGTGTCCAGGTATAAGATCTGAACCTGGGATGCTGGATATGTGGGCAGCAGAACCAGCCATCTCATCATCCAATTTGTAAAACTAACTAAGGTTAGCTAACAAGCCCCTGTGACGCCATTATGAAAGTCACTATTTGCTTCTCAAATTCTCAAATCCACTTTAATTAATTTAAAGGTACAAGAACCTTATCTTGGCTGCCCTGGGTGTGAGGCTGATAACATCTATGGACAGAGCTCTGGTCTATTGCACGGTACTGCTGTCTTTCTTAATGATAGATGTAAATGATTTCTAATGTGAAGTAATGTAAAATTAAAAACATTGCCATCAGAAAAGGTGAGGTGGAAGGCAGCCCACAAAATACTGTAAGGCTCAAGCCAAATAAAATAAAAAAAATAATAATAATGAAAATGTACCTTCCTGTATCACACAGACATTAATGTGCAGTGACAGGCAAACAAAGAGAGCACCAGGCTGCTGCTAATCTCATGATTACATGATAACTGAGTTTTCCAGACATTTTCTGCTTTGCTTTGCATTTGTGGTAGTGTGGATTATTGTTTCATATTCTACACTTTATCAACAATTCTAAGTACATTTTCTTATGTAAACAGTGATGCAAAATCTTCTAGCTATAACAGCCATGTAGATGAACAGATGGATGGATGGGAGGTTGATAGATAGATAGATAGATAGATAGATAGATAGATAGATAGATAGAT
>JANRMT010062856.1:39617493-39680340 GCA_026402145.1 Polypterus bichir lapradei
CCTTTACGCTGTGTTTTTTGTCTTCTTTTACAATGTGTATAAATATTAATTTCCTTTCTGCTTAAAATGAGAGGAATAAAGCATGCACCATCAAAGCATCTATCTTTAGTTAGCCGTGGCTACACAGATGACAACTAACAAGTAACCATTACAAACCAAGGTTTGAAAAGTCAACTATAGAACCTGATTGCAAATGGCTACAAAAGCATGAATATCAAATACTACATAAGCCATGTTGTATATTCACACAAACAAAAGCTTTTTTTTCAAAATTGTACTTTTCTGGATTTTTTGTGGCAATACCCTTGATCAGATCCTTAAAATCCTGTTTTTGTCTCTAAGACTGTACAATTTCTGGGGAAGATGACATGCCATTATTGCTTCTGAATTCTCTAAACTGGCCAATTTGCTAACCACTGTGCCACCATGTCTCATACACTAATAGACATAGTTGGAATAATAACCACAAGCAAAATCCAACAAATGTCCACATAATACAACAACAACTATAAAGATAGCATACAAAGCAAACAATGTAGCTCAGAATTCTTTATAGGGTAAGTTACAAGAAAAGAAAAAAAACTTAAAGGTTAGGTAAGAATATTATTGAATAAGTAACGAGAAAAAGCAAATAAATAAATACACACAATTTTATAAAACATAGATATATAATTAGTAGAAGTGTAGTGTCCTTATGTACAATATCATGATGTAAGTCTGTAAAGATGCGTCCGGTGATAAGGTCAGATAGCTGCAGGGACAGAAAAAACAAAATAAGTCCAGTTAAGCTATAGAAAAAAACAAAATTAGCATCCTACTTGACATGTTCTTAAGTCATTCCTCATTGCTTCCAGGCTTTGTCAGAGAGCATTTGATGCAATGTGTAGCCGCCGAAGTATAAGGCAAGTTCAAGCACGGGTAAAACACGTGCCTAAAGAAATCTCTCAGTCCAAAAGTTTGTTTTAAAAATATTTAGTGAAAATTAAAAGCAAATAATCCACACAAGAATAAAGAAAATAGTTGTTACACACATAGAATAAAAGGCAAAAAAAAGGAAAAATATATCTCCTCTAAACTTATTATTTCTTGAGAAACTTTAGTTATTTCTGTACTTAAAAGTTCTTTACTTCTTCTTCTATACTTAAAGATTCTTAACTTCTTCTTCTATACTTAAAGATTCTTAGTTTCTTTTTCTGTACGCTTTAAAGCTAAGGTGCAGCACTTAAATTAAGCGCTTTGTCTTACATGTTACTTCGCACACTCAAAAGGCATGAGAAGCATGTAGGCACTTAGGCACGGTTTAAAACCATGTGCTCTCTACACCTTACACATGGCAAGGCTGGTCACTAACTAAGTATAATGTTTAGTCAGAGCAGATAGAAATGGCTAGAATATACCAATTCACTTCTACTTATGGGGGTTATAGGAACCTCCCATAGATTACGCATTGTCATTTAGTAAAATATTTATGAATCTTATGTAATTAGGAAATGGCTCTTACACAATGTTTCTCATGGAGAGTTGAGACACCCATCTTCATGACAGGTGGTGGCACAGCACAGTGCCTCAGTCAGGTGGTGGTGACACAAAACACCACCATAGAAGAAATGGAAAAGAAGAGAAAAGTATGAACAGTATGATAATTCTGTGCCTACAGTATATAATCTATTAATAGTACAACTAAAATGAAACTACTACTATGAAAAAGCAAAATTAAAAAATGGGCTTTTAGCAATTTTTTAAAAGGTTCCACAGTGTTAGCCTGGCAAATCTTTATTGGTAAAGTATTCCAGATTGTAGGTGCATAATAGCAAAAGCCCACTTCAGTACTTTTTTTAAGCTTGGCTCTTGGAAACATGATGCCTTTTGGGATAAGATTTTCCTTTTCATTAAGAAGGAAATGTCGCTGTCCATGTGTGCCAATTTTTTTTAGTCTGTAGTACTAGGGTGTTGTACCGTGTTAGCCATTAAGAATGTAGTGACAATTCAAGTAAAATGACACCTTTTATTGGCTAACTAAAAAAGATTACAATATGCAAGCTTTCATGGCAACTCAGGCCAAAAGGCATCATGATAAGGAATACAACTATACACACTTACAATACTCGGTTTGCAGAGCAGCTTTGCTCTAGGACATCTGCAAGGATAAGAAACCACTTAAAATTTTCTACATTTAAGATGTCTCACTTAAAGGTTTTCCAATGTTGTATCTGTCCTGGTATCTATATAAACACAGGGAACTCCAATTTCTGTATTACATCTTGCCTGAAGAAGGGGCCTGTGATGCCTCATTGTGAACATGGTGAACGCGGTCCCAAGGGGATGTGACCATTCCTCCGAAACCCCCTCTTAAAAACTGATACAATGGGAAGCAAACACAGCTTTTCATCTCCTCTTTGTGGGATCAGCTGCTAGCCTGCTGCTTGCTGCCTTGCCGCATGATATGCATCTCGTGCAGGGTTTTGAACATTGAAAAGACTACCACAGCTGTCCTAGTGTCTCACTGCCTTGTCTCTCTTTCCCCAGACATCCTCTATTCTGGTCGGGGCTCCCAAGCTGCCGCACCCCTTTGAGGAGGAAGATTTAGGTGTTCTTTTGATCAAGAGGCAGAGCTGTGGTGACCAGTTTTGACAGTGTGCCCAGGTTGCTCTTGAAAGGGACTTGTGTTTGTTCTGCCTGTATTCCAATAAGGTTTTGGTCTCTTGAAAACCAAACAGTATAAAAGTTGCTGCCTAGTGTTAACGTGATCACAACTGAGCCAGTGGTTCTTCTCTCTCTCTCGCTGTGGGGTTGTGGGTAATGGTCTCTCATGCTCAGTCTCAGTCGGCATGCCTCACTCGTATAGTCAACATCCGTACGAGTGTATACCAAATACTAAATCATTGTGACCATGTGTGTGCGTAACGACTCCTTTCAAAGGTAAAGTGTAGGTTAATTTGTTTTATGTATTCTATTTTATATTTTGTATTAATCATTTTTATATGAATATTTTTGAGTTCTGGAACAAATCATCTGAGTGTCCATTAATTCTTATGGGGTAACTTTCTTTTATATACGAGTGCTTTGGATTGCAAGCATGTTTCTGAAACAAATTATGCTCACAAACCAAGGCACCACTGTATTTTAAATGTATGTAGCCCCCCTTGTGATAATAATTGGCGTAGTCAGCAGGATTTCCTGGCTGTTGGTTGGTGAAGTCCTGGAAAACATTTTTGTAACCAAAACCCAGACCTTAGTCCCACACATCTAGCGCCAACACCTGGGACCAGAAATGGAAAGAAGAACCCCCAAAAAAGCCTGCAGCGGGTGAAGCAACAGAACTCTGACAGTCATCCGGTCACCATTGGGAAACTCAGCTATGGCCAAAGAACAGGGTGCAAGAATATGATATATATTTGCAGGAGTACCTAGCTGGAAGGACACTGGATGGTCTCTTTGAAAGGGTGCTGCTCGCTACAAGCAATGACAAGGAATCTATCGTTGATGGCGTCAAAATCACCAAAAAATGTTGCAGAAAACCTCACAGACTCTAACAGTGAACATGGTGAGCCTGTTCTGGACCATGTGCTCTATCTTCAAGCTTCCTGACAAGAAGACTGTGAGGTAAGAGAAGACCGGAGAGGTGAGGACATTGTTATTACAAAACCAAATGCCAAATCCATTACAGTATAATCCCTGATGACCAGACCAGGAGTAAGTGACTCTCCTTTCTTTCCGGGAGATGTTAAGGGGTCTCGGAATCAGTAGCTGCATTTTGCTGCTAATATTTTTGAGGCAAAACAGACTGTCCCTGAAAAGGGACATCTGGACTCATTTTCCCATAGCACCATGGAAAAGTCAACTTGGAATGACAAGATGGAAATTCCTGAAGCTCTACCTGAATTCAAACAAGCTGAACCGACCTCCACAAATTGTAGGAGCTTTTAAAACCAAAAACAGTGTTTCATTCATTGATTAATACCTTAGGAGTTGATGTAAAAGGAATAGAGGACACAATCAAAGCACCACTAGAGAGTTGAGCTTACTGTAAAAAATTCAGAGTGTATAAAAACCTTCATTTTACCACAATTATCCAGTACCCTTTGACTTTCAGGAATTGGACTGTTGCCCAGAATGTGGCCATACAGGTAAGCATTTCTGGTAAAGAATAAAGGAACGCAATGTGAAGTAATCCCTGAAGAGAATGAAGGGAATCAAGGAACACTTGGTTCAACAAATTTAGAGAAAAGGTTCCCTAAGGTTGGACCTTGGGTCATGGAGGCTGCTGCCCAGACCAACAAAGTTCAAATAATAGAAATAGGGATACAATGCAAAGGGGCACTGGACAATATTGAAGGGTACCGAATAATACTTTTTCCCACAGGGCAAAAGGATGTAAGGAAAAGACATCCCCCTGCTTTAATAAATAATACACAAACAGTAGAGGGCCCCTTTTTAACTAATAGAAGGTCCCAAACTGTACAAAGGCCATTAAGTAAAAAGGGGAGCCTTCTTAAAATTAAAGACTTGTGCAACAAATTAGACGTGACCAATTAGGAATGTCTGAAAAGGTCGAATGACTTCATGTCCCAGCCTACTTCAGCCACGTCAGTTGGCAACATGCCAAAGTTGGGTGCTGCGCAAAAAGAAAAATATCAGAGGGGACAGACCCTATCTAGTTTCCTCTCTGCTTTAAAAGTTGAAGAGGGTGGTGTTTTGAGTGCCAAGGATTGGGACACCATTGGAAACAGAGTCCTTGGCAACAACCCCATGGGATGGAAAAACTGAGAACAGAAAGGCAGCTTAAGTGAATCCAATAAGGGGTAAATTGTCAGCAGCAGAATGCACTCAGTGACTGTGTTTTTTGTTAAAGCAGAGGATGGACATTGGGACTGGACAGTGCATGTTCACCTCTGTAGTGCTCTTTCCTCCTCACAGGACTTGGACACTGACCCCTACAGAGCTCATCTGAGAGTGGAGCCATTTTAGTGCCAGGGACAAAGGACAGGCATCCTGACCAGGATAAAGGATGGATTCATACCTGGTAAAGAGACTATAGTGGATGAACTGAGCAAATGGGACTACCTGGAGCTGTTAATTCCCCCACATAACAGGTGGCAATTTTCCTCAAAACTGAACCATATTAAGACACCCATAGGATGGCATGGGAGTTGGAGTCCGGATATGCAGCTCTGTCGTGGTCTTTGGATACCGCCTGAGGATGCTACCAGAGGAGAACTGCCCTGGTTTCTGCATGACCTGGAAATGCTTCAAATGACCTGGATATGAGAAAAGTAGCAATTCCTGGGTCAAATTTAAAAGAGAGCCCGCTGCCTCCCTTAATTGAGTCAGAGTTGGGAGGAAGCGGGCAACACTCTTTTGGAGGTGGAGGGAGAATTTGTATTGGTGCATTATGGATGGAAAGTCTGTAAAAGATGTTGAAAACAAATAAAAATCCTTTATTTGAATTGAATTGAATTGCGCTTGGGCATTACTGTGTCTGTGGTTTGCAGCTCAGTGTCTCCCCTTTTTGGCTAAATGTTATACTACTATTGCATGTTTTCATTTTCATTAGAGGCACTGGTCATAAGTTTCCATTTAGTTGGCAGGCTAAACTGGAATTACTAGTTGTAGAATTCTTCATCTCATCTCATCTCATCTTCTCATCTCATCCCATCTCCTCCTCTAGTCCTTTCAAATGGCTTTTACTGGAGAGGGTCATGACAGCAGCAGACCAAACAGGTTAGTCCAGACTTTCCTGTTTCCAGCTATAAATTCCAACTCTTCTTGGGCAATTCCAAGGAATTTCCAAGATATCATCCCTCCAGTGTGTCCTGGGTCCGTCTTAGGGTCTTTGAACAATGGGGCATGCCTAAAGCAGGTCCATGGGGAGCTGTCCCATCTCTAAATATTATAAAGCTCAATTATGAAACCACTGTCAAATTGCATCAATTTGTACTGCAAATATACGAATGAAGAAACTCTCTGACTTAATAAGGGAGAAATGTGGCATTGCGGTTCTTTTTCTGGCTGTCCAGAAGTAAGGCAAGCTACAGGTAAGCTACTCACTGCTGCATTTATAAAATGTTCAAAGGCATTTAAGCAATGGGGCAATTTCCTTGGCCTCTTGGCCTTGTCCAAAAATCACAAAATATGTAATGCGCTTCTGGTTGAGCGACAGAAAAAATAATACATAAACTTTGCAGTACTATGCGTGTAAAAGTACCAGAAATGCTCTGGCACTTTGAAGTGGGGATGTTTTTACAGCAGGGGTTGGGGGTTGTGAGGTAATGTTTTCACTTTCTGTGAGCAACTCTTGTTTATGTGGGGACTGGGGAGGCAGAAATTTCCTCTGTGTTATTGATTTTCTTTTGAATCTCCCTCACTCCTTCATTTTAGACACAAGTTGGGGTCGAGAGTGCAGTCTTAAAGATTTTGACACCACTTTTCCTTAGTTGCAAATTCATTTATATATTCAAAATGTTTAATTTTGTCTTCAGAGATGAGGTGACCGATTGCCTTGTTACCTTCCCTCAATCCTACTTGGGGCCCATGTTTAGCACAGGATCCTCTGGATGCATAAATGGGAGAATCACTAGTGTTTTTAACCTGCTATCAGTCCATCCATCTGTGTCTCTTTAGAGCTATGAGGTGTACTAATGCCAGTCTTGCCAACAGTGGGTGCCAAGCAGGACTAATCCTTTGGTGTGGTGTATATGTACATACAAGGATATTGCAATGCCCCTAGTATACCTTTGGCTAACATGTGAAATTCAGTAATTTTCAAAGTCCTTGTGCAAGTAAATTTTCTAAACCTGCAAACCCATTGACATTACCAATAGATCAGTACACTTCTACTGATCTTCTGAATTACCCATGGCTGCATTATTCCTCTGCTACTACCCTTCCATTTGGCCTTGTTTATGAGAGAGTGGAGGATTTTGTAGTGCCTGGCTGGGTGATTGCGGTAGATTTTCATATTCCGCAATGCCCTCAACTTCATCAGACCTAGTGCTGTCATGGAAGTACAGTAAAAATCATATAATTAGGTTAAAATGCAAACCAGAGGCAATAAGACAAAAGCTAAGAGGCAGAAGCAAGGTTAAATTAATACCTCCACAGGACCCAGGGAGACTTAATGAATAGAGCTCTTTACAAGAGAGTTGAGCTTACCCTAAAAAATTCAGTGAGCATACTACCCATCATTTTACATAGCAAGTTAGTTCCCACCCATATCAGAGCACAGAAACTCGATCGTTTCGTCAAGTTGGGGGTGTCCCCTTTCGTGATTTCAGCTTGTAGGCACTTGATTGCTACAATGACCTTTCTCCCTTCATGATTATAGCTTGCAACTGAACGCCAGATTGTTTCTTCCATGTGAGGGGTGGGAAGTTAATAATAATGATCCATCCATTATCCAACCCACTATATCCTAACTTCAGGGTCACGGGGGTCTGCTGGAGCCAATCCCAGCCAACACAGGGCGCAAGGCAGGGCTTACCCAATGCACCTAACCTGTATGTCTTCTGGCTGTGGGAGGAAACCGGAGTACACCCACGCAGACACAGGGAGAACATGCAGACTCCATGCAGGGAGGACCCGGGAAGCAAACCTGGGTCTCCAAACTGCGAGGCGGCAGCACTACCCACTGCGCCATTGTGCTGCCCAGAATAATGATAATAATAATAACAATTCCTTACATTTATGTAGTGCTACTCTCACTACTTAAAGTGCTTTTCTTAGTGAGTGGGGAGCCACTTCAACCACCACTAATGTATAGCATCCACCTGGATGATATGACGGCAGCTATTATTGCACCAGCACATCACCACACGTGAGCTGTTAGGGGGGAAGTGTTAAGAGCCATAGCCGATTAGAGATAGGATATGATTAGGGGGCCTGAATTATTAGGCCGTGGAGTTCAATTTAGCCTGGATATCGAGATACACCTTATTCTTTATGAAAGGTACCAAGGGATTTTTTATGACCACAGAGAGTCAGGACCTTGGTTTTACATCTTTTCTGAAGGGCAACACCATTTTTACAGCACAGTGTTCCAGTCATTGCAACTGGCAGCCAAAACAACTTGGCAGGTGGACTGTGGCACCAAGTGCTACATTTGAGTACTGAGAAGAGAAACAGAATAGGTGAGGGTTAGAATCCAATTATAACTATCATGTTACTTATGTTTTAGTGCTTATGACTAACAACAGAAATGCAGTCTGTACAGTTAATCAGCAGCTCTAGTCAGGATATGCTAAACTGAAGTAGTGAGTCTTCAACCGGGATTTAAAAGCTGAGACCGAAGGGGCATCTCTTATAGTAGCAGGCAGACCATTCCACAGTTTAGGGGCCCTGTAACTAAAAGCTCAACCTCCCACTGTTATTTTATTAATCCTTGGAATCATAAGCAGACCGGCATCTTGAGATCTTAATGTGCGCTCTGGTTTGTAAGCCATGATAAGTTCAGACAAGTAAGCTGGACCTTGGCCATTTAATGCTTTATATGTTTAAAGGAGGATTTTGAAATCTGCCCTAAACTTAACCAGGAGCCAGTGTAAGGATTTAAGAACTGGAGTTATGTGTTCATATTTTCTTGTTCTTGTAATAATTCTTGCAGCAGCATTTTGGATTAACTGGTGGCTGTATAAAGAACAGTTTGAACATCCAGTGAACACCGCATTGCAGTAGTCAATCCTACTAGAGATAAATGCATGAATTAATTTCTCAGAATCCTGCTTATTTAGAAAGCGCCTTAATTTCCCACCATTTTTAAGATGGAAGAAACATGATTTGGACAACTTTGTAATATGCGCTTTAAATGACATGCTAGAGTCAAAGATAACTCCTAGATTGCAAGCTGATTCAGTAAAATTAGTGGTGATTCCAACTGAGTTAAATGATGACAAAATATTGTTGTGGTCAGCGTCATTCCCTCCAACAATTAACATCTCTGTTTAATCTGTGTTTAAAGACAAGTAGTTCTCAACCATCCACTCCTTTAATTCACTAACACAACTAATTAAAGACAACATCAGAGAAACTTCATTTGATCTAAATGAAAGGTATAACTGCATGTCATCTGCATACGAGTGAAAATTAACATTATGTTTCCTAATAATAGATCCCAGTAGAAGCATGTAAAGTGAAAACAGTAAAGGTCCCAATACTGAGCCCTGTGGGACACCATATCTCACTTCTGTGTATAATAATGGAGTACTGTCAGCACATTTCTGTACATATTGGGATTGATTTGATAAATAAGAACTAAGCCAAACGAGCACAGTGCCTGTAAGCCCAACATCATATTCTAGCCTGTGCAGTAAAATAGAATGGTCAATGGTGTCAAATGCTGCACTTAAGTCTAACAACATAATTACAGTGGAGTTTCCTTCATCAGAGTCCTTTAGTAATTACTTAATCCAATGTGTACCTTGCTTTGTGTGTTGGCTGACTAACGTGCTGGCTCAAATCAACAGAGACCTGGAGGTTCATGAATTCTTTTTCTTTCAGGTCACACTGATTATCGAAATGAAAATTGAAGTCGGTAACTATTAGGAATGTGTCATAGTTCATAATTATAATTGACACTAACTCTGAGAATTCCTCAAAGAAATACGCATTGTATTTAGGAGGTCTATACATGGACAATACTAGAGACTGAGAAACTCCTTGAATAGCAATAGCAGGATACTCAAAGAACTTGAATGTACCAAAGCTGTCATCTTTACACTTTAACCGGCTTGAGTAAAATATTTGTTAAGTTGCCTCCTGTCTTATCTTGGCGATCCGCAAGAGTAAAGTCGGAGGTGCAGATCTGATGAAAACAGCTGCACCATCAGAGCTAAGCAACGTTTCACTTAATGCAATAAAGTCGATTTTCCTATCACTAATAAAATCATCTGCGATGGGCTGGCGCCCTGCCCGGGGTTTGTTCCTGCCTTGTGTCCTGTGCTGGCTTGGATTGGCTCCAGCAGAACCCCATGGCCCTGTGTTAGGATATAGCGGGTTGGACAATGACTGACTGACTGACAATGAGTGTCTGACTGACTAATAAAATCATTGATGAAAAACGTCTTGTTGGTTAATGTTCTAACATTTAATAAGGCCATATTTAAGGTCTTGGAAGAGCAGAACTGAATTGTAGGAACGTTATGGGTATTGAAGATGGTAATTAACTTATTCGTATTAGCACTGCTTTGTGCATATTTTATATTTAATCTATAGTATGTTTTAATAGTTTTAATAAAGTGCTCAGTTAGAGGTGAAATGGTAATTAGAGAAGAATTATCTTAGAGATGTTTTCAGAGAGGACCCATACGCTGAATCTATTAGGATGCAGACCATCCCGCTTGAAGAAATGCGGCCTCTCCCAGAAGAGGTTCCAGTTGTCCATGAACCCGATGTTTTGTCCCTTGCAGAAGCCTTTTAACCAGATGTTTAATGCCAGCAGATGATTGTAGTACTCATTCGATCTTCTAAGAGACCTGAGATGAAGATTCTTGCAGCTGGGGTCCTCATCTTTGTGGCTTTAATAAGTCCGCCTTGAGAATCTCCGACTGTCGGTATCTCACGTCATTTACCCCGGCGTGTATTACAATGGGTCCTACTGCCCTGTTCTTATGCCTCTCAAAGACTGTTGGCTCTCTTCTCATAACATCTCAAACACAAGCACCTGGAAAACAAGAGAGAGAATGTTAGTGCTCACACACTATAGTTAACTTTGAAGTTTAAGAAAATGGTCTAATGGTAGGTAACTTTAAAGTACCTCCAAGTCATATGAACCTGCTGAAAGTCCAGAGCCATTTCTTCAAAGCTCTCTGGCATTTGTACACCCTTGAGTACCAATTTACCATTAAAAGTCTAATTTACCTTCCATAAGAGGCAGTAAGGTACTACATGTTCTCACTAGGATGCTCTTGCTGTCACCCACTGACCTGGGGGATTTCTCTTGCTCTACTGGTCCCTCACTTCTGTATCAATGTAGTAGTCACCGCCACTGTCATGCAGCCTATCTTCTTTTTTGCCTATACCAGTCTGCTCTTTCCTCCTTCATCTAGATCCTGGGCCATCTTCTTCTCTGGTACCAAGCTTTTTTTTCCATAATAAAGTTAACCTTGTATTTTAAAACATTAGAATTGTGCAGTAAACTGCTTATGCATGTTACATTTTCCAGTTTTACAAAGTAAAGTTGACCCTCATTACTATCAACCATAAATACAAGGCATTTCATTTTAATGCTTCATTTTTACAATGCAAATTTCACTTCAATTATAGCAATGAGAATTTATATCTAAAAGTCACTTTTTCAGCCATACATAGCCATGATAATTGTTTAACCTTTAAACTGTTCTGCTATAAATGTTATTTAAACATTAATTCCTGCACTTTATGTACAGTAAAGCCCTAGAGAGTTCTCTTTTATTGGCTTTTCTGCTCACACGTTGCCTATATATCAGCTCCAGCATCCTAAAATATCGGAAGACTGAAGTTCTGCCAAGACCCCAAAGTCAATTATTTTCTTTTATTCTACTGAAAGACACACACACATGCACATGCACACACACCCAAACACACACACACACACACACACACACAAGTTCTCCTTTATAAAACACAGTCAAGATTACCTGGCATTGCCCAAGATGGAGGCACTAAATTTAGCAGCAAAACACAGCCTATGGTCTGACCTGAACAATTGAGCAAACTGTGCAAAACTGTGCAAAATTCGGTAGACATGGGTTCAGATGTGTGGATTTGTGTACTGGTCAAACACACACTCCTACAAACACTCGTTCAGCTTTACCTATTAGATGCAGGAAATTTGGTGTAGTGGTTAAAGCTTTAGACCTCATACCTTGAACCCTGAGCTTATGGGCTTGCATCCCACTACTGAAACTGATGCATTTAGATGTTTGTAAAAGAAAGTCAGACTAAATCAGGAGCAAGTTACTTCACTTGCCTGTTCTCCCATTAGAAAAACAAAAGAAATACTGTCAAGAGTATCTCAAATGTTTTAAGCTGCCTTGAATAACGGTACCAGCCAAATAAATGTATATTAATGGAATTTAAATAAGAAAGAAGCTGCCTGGGAGGAGTGGAGGAACATTGTATTTTGGTGTTTTTCATTGTGTGTGTTTTGGGGACTGTGTAGGGCCTTTGGGACACGGGGAAGACGTGCCCCATGGCTGAAGAAAATAAAATGTTTTGTTTTATTTTTACCTGTGCCTCCGTTGTTAGTCTGTGTCAGATTGGGCGCCTATATAGCGCCTTTGTCACAGAAAGTAACAACATATGTTTGCCCCAGATCTTCTGACTAAGGCAGCATGTGAAATCAGCTTATTGTGATTGTAGTGTTTTTATTTAATTCTGGAATTACAAGTATTAATGTAATACTTTAGTTTAGGTACTGTGAATAGTGCACCTATTAGTCAAAGTCATGTAAACATGGACTTAACGGAGGCTTCTTTAGTTCTTAATAACACTCCATCTCTATAGTACGCAATGTTTAATGCCTATTATATGCAAGTAAACCACTTACAGGGAATTATACTGACTTATGTAACATTAACAGAACTATGTCTTACTTAAGTCACCTCATTCCAAGTGAAGTTATTTAATAGACCACATTACAACGATTTGTAAGTGTTATTGAGACCAAAAGACACTTTTGTTAAGGTCTTATTGCACAACAGTATGTGAGTAATTGAAGAATTCTTTCAGTACCTAAACTAAAGTATTCCAACAACAACAACATTTATTTATATAGTACATTTTCATACAAATGGTGTAGCTCAAAATGCTTTACATGATGAAAAAAGACAAAATAAGAAAATAGAATTAGGGAACACTAACATAGAATAAAAGTAAGGTCCGATGGCCAGGGAAGATAGAAAAAAAAACAAAAAAAAAAAAAACTCCAGACGGCTGGAGAAAAAAATAAAATCTGCAGGGGTTCTGAGGTCATGAGACCACCCCGTCCCCTCTTGGCATTCTACCTAACATAAATGACCTCACAATTAGTCCTCATTGTATTCAGGGTTCACATGGAAAAACTTGATTATGACGGTCATGTGGACCTCTGGCCTTTAATCCATCAATCTAGGGATATCACGGTGCTTTGATCGGGTGGTGGTGGCGATCTAAACCGGAAAAAGAACAGATTTATAATGTTTTTTTAGTAAAGATATTTTGATTGTTTTTAATGTAATTAAAGTGATGTCATCACCAGTGTGCCCATTTTGGCCACCTCTAACACTGGTGCAGCCATGTTGTTTGTAACTATAATGCTTGTTACCATCTAGGTGAATGCCATTGCAGAAAGTATGGCATCAACTCTCAAATATTTTTTAAAGTGGCATCACCTTCATTTTAGTTTCCTCACTTTCAATTTCAAATCAAAAAACTAAGATTTTTTTACTGAAAGATTATCCTGTCTGTTAATTTATTACTCCGAATTTGACTTTGTATTTTGTGTTTTGGCATAAAAATTTAATTTGATCTTATAGCTTCTGATTTTGCTTGTTTTTCTAACCTCATTTAGTGCCTGCTCCATTAGTAATCTATCTTCTGGTCAATTCCTCCTCTTTCTCCTCAAAACATCCATTGCAGAGCTCACTACCCGATCATACAGTATACATGTACAAAGTGGTCTAAGAAAAGAGGCATGGAGCCAGTGGCAGTTGCTTGTTAGTCGCTGATTGACCTTTTGCAAGTCACTTAGATTTTTTTCCTTGGGTTTTCATGGGATTTGCAAAAACAAATTACTTCTAACTTGCTGTATGTGACATTTACCAGGTTAACAATAAACTCCTACAGCTATGTAAACATGGATTGGGTAACTCGGGAACCTAATTTACTCTGAAACACAGAGCAGGACACTCACAGGGACACACATGGCATTTGCATATTTCTTTGAAATGTGTCCATGTCACAGTGAGGGACTTGGCACAGAAGGGCCATCTATTTCCTATAAGCTGCAGGGATGTATATTTTAGGTCATTCCTTACAGCTGCCATGATGGACAGAGGAAAAATAAATGCAGCAAATGTAATCTGATTCTAATTAGTCACAAAGTTCTTTCTGTAGAAAAAACAAATGTCCAAGGTGGGGGTGGGGAGGTTCGGGGGTTTGGATTGGCGATTTAATGTCGGCAGGTCATATTGTAAACGCAGCATTTCCTAACAGATCCACTTTGCATTTTGGGAACTGAGCGGCTTTGTTAATGCAATGAAGCTCTCAGGCTAGCAGCTGAGGGGGTGGAAATGGGAGAAAAAGGCAGACATTGCAAGTGTAAACAGGATACCCAACCTGACATGGCGACTTGCTATGAGCTGTTAAAAATCCACAGAATTTTTCAATCTTAGATAAACATGATTATATGTTTTATTCCAGATAATATTCTACTTTATTTTCTGCAAACAGCAAAAGCTTATTCTGGCAGCAATTTGTACAAGACAGGAACCAATCCTTGGGCGAGACATTAGCTGTTCATGGAGCCAACTAATGCACACAGCCACTTCGTGACAATTTGGAATTGCCTGTCAATCTAACATCTCCATCTTTTGGGTTCTGGACAAAAATTGGAATAATGCACTCAATACTTCAATTAGCTTACACAAAACATAGGTCATGATTCTCATGTAGAAATTAACAAACATGCATTAATTTGTTTAGTCATTTATTCCTTAATCTATCCACTTTTAACACAATTTTTCCATCACTGAATACTAGGCTGACAGTATCAGGTCCAAGGAACCTCCGAATTACATTTTACTCTCATACAAGGCTGATCAACCTAATTTACATTCTGTATCATGAGATAAAAGTGTTGTACCTGGTGAACATCTCAGTAGACTTGAGCAAAAAGTGCAAACCACATATCCAGTAGTCTCACTAAAGCCAGATGCATAATATACTGCATATGTCTGGAGACACCCCTGAGCGAATTTTGGTTACAACTGGGAGGGAACAATTGGAGGTCTCACTGAGTGTCACATATCTAACCCAATCCAATGCCTCCTGAAGATGATTTTGGTGAGTTTTGAACTGCAAAGACTAGTGGGTCACTTGTTAATCTGGTCTGACAGCATATTTCTGTTTAAGATGATCCATCTAGGGTCAAAAAGTCTCCTAAAAAATGTATTAGATGAATCAATGTATGTTGTGTGCAGAGAGCACAATACTCATTTTAAAAAAGTATAACCTGTTTCAAAAATAAGCATAACCTGATAAAGATTTCAGTACAAAATGACCAAATTAACAAATCTGGCTATTGGCACCAATAGATACACAGATGAGCCTGCACTTCTAAATGAGTAACTAAAGAAATTTAATATTACTGTCTAATTGGAAATGCAAACATGCCATGACAAAATAGCCACTGTATTTTATCATGTTATTTATCCATAGACCACGATGTTTATCTAAACTCTGTTTGCTGTTGATATGTCATATAGCAACGCAATAGTTAAAATGACAGAAAGCTATTCTAGCACTTCACAAACGTGTAGATCCCAGTAGCTGCGGTGGTCTAAGTGGGTTTCTGTCTGTCTCCACTGTTGCAGCACTTATTACAACATGCAAATTAATTATTATGCTTCAGTTACTTTGTACTGCTGAACTCTGGAAAGGATAAAATCAGTTTTAGGTTTTTATTTTCTCTTAACATCAAGTCTTTTGTTCATTTATAGTATAGTAAGTATTGTGGTATATTACTAAAAGAGTACAAGATGATTAATTTATCTGCTCACTGTTACGGAGCATGTCCATAAGAGGACTGATCTGGCAGCCTGAGGCTTTGAAGTCCTGTGTGTCTGAAATCAGTGTTATTTTTGTGTTTTGCTAAATAGTGCTTCATTTGCTATGTTGGTATCACTAGAAACCCTGGGGCCTGCGAGAATATTTCTAATACCGGGCCACCTTAATTTTACTCACACCTCCTCATCACTGCATTAATTGCACACCAAGAAGCGCCCCTTTGTTATACAAATGTGTCAAGTGGCTGTGGACAGGCAGCCTGCTATCCCATCCCCTAATGAGGCAGCTGAAGTCAGACACAAAATACTCACACCTGAAGTCTGTTTATCTGGGAGTGAGGTGTCTGGAATTGTATAGGAAAATAATATATCATTATCTGAAATACATACATTTCATGTGTGTGCTGTGTTTACTGTGTAAATGTTGGATGTAGCAGGTTGGACAATGGATGGATGGATGTTGGATGTCATTTCTTGCAAGGTAACAAATGTTGAACACATAACTAAAATGTAATTCTTTTCATATGTTATAGTAATAATGACAAAATGTTGATGTGAAGTGAGTAATGTGTGAAGAAAAAATATCAAATAAATACTCTCACAAAAGGTATAACAAAACAAGTGTGCGTTTATTCAAGAATAAAACCAAAGAAAGAGAAATTGTTCAATGTTCATGTTTCTTTTAATGAGTGAAAACTGTTCAGCGGTCCAGGGGTCTCATTTCTAAAATTTTGCGGGGATTTCACTGTGAAAAGTTGCACAGTTGCAATATAGGTTAAGTACATGTGAATATATTTGCGCCGTTTATAAAAAAGATATTCTTTCCGTTTCTTTACCTTGCTTTCTTTCTTTTATGCTTTCATTGCATTCTTTCGCTTTCGGCAGCGTCTGTATGAAGTTGTGGATTTGCCTGCGAGTATAATAAAGGAACTGTCGCCGAGCCGGTGAGAGCGCTTCTTGACATGTAAATTAAATACACGTGTCCGTGGCGCACATCAGGATTGGTCGCTGGATTCACTGCAGACTTCCCAGGCCGTGTGATTATAAACTTTTAAAAGAAAGTTCAGATAAAGGAACGTGTGGGGATTGTGTGTGTCTGGGTGTCTAATTTATATGTAGTGACAGATTAGGGCTTTCTCGCTCCCTTGAACCCTCAGACCACTTGTCAGACACCAGATAAAAAGTCCAATTATTATTTATTACAATAATAATGTGTACAAAGCACCCTCCACTCCACAATACTCAATAAACAAATCAATTCACCAATAATCAAATCACACTCCACTCCCAGACGCTTAGCCACCCTGCCTCCCAATTCAGCTTGTTGTCTGGGAGTTCCCAGAGTCCTTTTATACTTCCTGACCCGGAAGTGTTTCCCATCCTTCAGTCCATGATTCCTTATCACTTCCGGGTCAGATAAAAAGTCCTTTTCTTCAACCCGGAAGTACGTCATTCCTCTTGTCCATGTGACTCGGACGTACTTCTGGGGTGTAGGGCAAATAGTCGCTGCTCCTCCCTGCAGCGCCTTCTAGCAGCCCCCGTGGTATCCAGCAGGGCTGTGGATAAAAACTCCACTGTCCATAATTCCCTGCTGGCATTCAGGGCACCTCCATGCTGCAGGGAGGGCTCCACCTGGCGGCCTGGGGGTATTGGCCGGGATGTATGGTCGGCCATGTACCACAGTACTCCCCCCCCCAGTGAAAAACCGTGGTTTAGAGCGTCCAGCCCCACAAGGGTCGTCTTCCTCTAGGAAGGACTTCTGGTCGGACCTTGGCCATGCTTTCTGAAGTATTCCCTGGAGAACCTAGGGGGAATTTCATAACTGTGATCCACTTTATCCCCCGCTCTCCAAGGACAGTTGTACCAAATGTGGCCCGGCCGTCAGCATCCATAACACCGCCTCTGTCCTCCCGGAATTCTCCCTCTGCGATGCTGGAAACACTCAGGGAAATCAGTCTCTGCCCCTTTTCTCACTGAGGAGGGTTCCACAGCCGCCTCTATACTCTCAGCTCGCTGCTCTGCTTTGTCAAGAGACCCCCGCTTTATTCTTGGGATCTCGTGTTTAATCTGGGCTTGTCCACAGTTTGGGTCTCTCTATTAGTGAAAGAGAGTCCTTTTACTGTCTGCACGCCCTTTGATTTTGAATTGACAGGAGGCGGCGTCTTCAGCAACGCATCGCTCCGGAAGACAGCACTTTTCAGCTGCTCCGGTTCATTCGGTGCTTCTTCCGCCTCTTCTGTCATCATTCCACACTCCCTTGTAGGGCTCGCGTTGACTTGGCACCCGCTACTAATTAACCGCAGGCCCATGTCACTCTGCGTTCCCTTATTCTGTACGGTACCGGTAAAACTCACCTGTACCGCCAAATCAATCATGATGGGAGACTCTCGACCAAATTGCCGTAAGAATTTCTCCACCTTTCTTAAAGGAGCTTCAGCTGCTGCTCCCAGCTCCCCAACGATCTTCTTTATTATTGCATGCCCTAATGGAAAATCGTTTGTTTCTTGTTTTCCCGGTGCTCGTGTCCGAGATGTGATGAGACGTGCGCTAGCAATACACGAGACGCACAAGAACAGGGCAGTTGGAGTGGTTGTTTTGCATGCTGGCGTAAACGATATAAGGCACCGACAATCAAAAATCCTCAAGGCTGACTTTGCAGCTTTGATTAAAGACACGAAGGAGAGGACCCCATCGGCAAAGATCTTCATTTCGGGTCCACTACCTCTCGTCAGACGATCCAACGAGTACTACAGTCGTCTGCTAGGATTGAACAACTGGCTACAGGGTTTCTGCAAGAAGCAAGACATCGGTTTCATCAACAATTGGAACCTCTTTTTGGAAAGGCCGCATTTCTTCAAGCGAGATGGCCTGCATCCGAACAGTTTCGGCGCCCGGGTCCTCTCCGAAAACATATCGAAGGTAATTCGTTTATCTTGACTATCTATCTCTGCTCTTAACCCCTTCCGAAATGATACTGTTGTGCTAGGACATGATAAGTGTCTAATAGAATCTTCCATTAAAGTGCACAACATTAATACTGTAATAAGCAATCTCAATGCACGTAGAAAATCTAGGCAATACGGCATTAACTCCAATAATCTAATTAAAATTACTATTTTAGAGGAACAATGTATTAAAACTATAAAAACAGATCACAGATTAAACAAAAAATACACACAGAGCGGCGCTAATAAAAATAATTTAGTTCCTATTCCAAATATCAATAACAAACATAGTATTTATCTCTGCCCCTCTGAAACATTAAATATGGCTCTATTAAATGTTAGAGCTTTAACTAACAAAACGTTTTTTTATCAATGATCTTATTAGTGATAAAAAAATAGATTTTATTGCACTAAGTGAAACGTGGCTTAACTCAGACGGCGCGGCTGTTTTAATCGAACCTGCGCCCCTGGATTACAGTTGTACTCGTGCAGACCGCCAGGGAAAAAGGGGGGGCGGCTTGGCAAACATTTACTCGAGCCGATTAAAATGTAAAGATGTCAGTTTTGGTAAGTTCAAGTCCTTTGAGTATCTCGCTGTTGTTATCAATGGAGATTCTCAAGTTCTAGTATTATCGGTGTATAGACCTCCAAAATTCAACGCGTGTTTTTTTGAGGAATTCTCTGACTTAATGTCAATTTTAATTATGAACTATGACACACTCCTAATAGTCGGCGACTTTAATTTTCATATAGATAATCAGTGTGACCTAAAAGTAAAAGAATTTATGGCTCTTTTGATTTGAGACAGCTCATTAATCAGCCTACACATAAAGCATGTCATACGTTAGACTTAGTAATTACTAAAGGACTAAAAGTTGATATAGACCAATATCAATGACCTGCTTTATCAGACCATTTTCTTCTACTTTTTAATATAGAAATAATGATAAAAAACACCCATGAGAAGCATATTGTTAAAAAACGCTTCTTTGACTCAGCAGCAGCTTTAAAACTTACAAATATTCTAAGCAATCAGTCCGTTTACAGTGCCAACTATAATAGCGAGGATAATGTAAATAGTAAGGTGGAAAGATTTAATACTAAAGTGAGAGCTGCTGTTGACATAGTTGAACCTGAAAAGACAGTTAAAAAGTCTTCTAGCATTGTTATACCATGGAAGACCCAAAGAGTGTCGGATTTAAAGAGAACATGCCATAGAGCTGAGCGTAAATGGAGGTAGACTAAACTAACTATCAACTATGAAATATTAAAAGTTAAAATAACAGAATACAATAACACTGTCCGTCTTGAGAGGCACTGCTATTTCTCTAAGATTATAAATAACAATGCTAGTAATCCCAGAGTCTTATTCTCTACGATTGATCGTCAGCTAAACCCAGGTAACTCAAAGGAATGCCCCCTAAGTACTTTAAGTAAAACTTGTGAGGCTATTGCTGTATTTTTCAACCAAAAAATTAATGATATTAGAAATAACATAGTATATCTCCCCAACATTAAGGATCCTCCTAAACCCCAGCATTCCGTTATAAACAAATTAAACTCTTTCACTAGGATAGATTTATCTGATTTACTAAAAATAATATCTCAATTAAAACCCTCCACCTGTGTCCTTGACCCAATACCAATAAATTATTTCAAAGAAGTATTGGGCGTGCTAATTGATAATGTTCTTGACATAGTAAATTCTTCATTAGATACGGGGGTCTTCCCAGACTGTCTTAAGACTGCTGTAGTTAAACCCCTACTTAAGTAACATAATCTCGACCCCTTGGCTCTTGAAAATTTTAGACCCATCTCTAACCTGCCTTTCTTAAGTAAAATTCTGGAGAAGGCAGTCATTATGCAGCTAAATGACCACCTAAATAAACATGCTATTCTTGATAAATTTCAGTCGGGTTTTAGAACAAATCACAGCACAGAAACTGCACTTGTTAAAGTAGTAAATGATTTGCGGGTGAATGCAGACAGAGGCCATTTATCTGTTCTCATCCTCTTAGATCTGAGTGCTGCATTTGACACCATTGATCATAATATTTTTAGAAATCGCCTTAGTCAATGGGTGGGCCTCTCTGGCAGTGTCCTAAATTGGTTTGATTCCTACCTGGCAGGGAGAAAATTCTTTGTTAGTTGTGGTAATTACATCTCAAAGACACATGATATCCAATATGGTGTTCCACAAGGCTCTATCCTGGGTCCGCTGTTATTCTCAATCTACATGCTTCCATTAGGTCAGATTATCTCAGGGCACAACGTGAGCTACCACAGCTATGCTGATGACACACAGCTGTACTTATCAATAGCACCTGATGACACCGACTTTCTTGATTCACTAACGCAATGTCTGACTTGTATCTCAGAATGAATGAATAGTAACTTTCTCAAGTTAAATAAAGAGAAAACTGAAATCTTAGTGATTGGCAATAATGGATACAATGAGACTATTAGAAATAAACTGGATACATTAGAATTAAAAGTCAAGACAGAGGTAAAAAGCTTAGGGGTAACTGTTGACTGTAATCTGAATTTTAAATCGCATATTAATCAGATCACTAGGACAGCATTTTTTCACTTAAGAAACATAGCTAAAGTTAGACCTCTTATATCACTGAAAGATGCTGAGAGATTATTTTCAGATTACTGTAACACACTCCTCTCAGGACTACCCAAAAAAGACATAAATCGTTTGCAACTAGTGCAGAATGCAGCTGCTAGAATCCTAACTGGGAAAAGAAAATCCGAGCACATCTCTCCAGTTTTGATGTCACTACACTGGTTACCTGTGTCATTCAGGATTGACTTTAAAATTCTGCTTATGGTTTATAAAGCCTTAAATAATCTCGCCCCATCTTATATATCGGAATGTCTGACACCTTATATTCCAAATCGTAACCTCAGATCCTCAAATGAGTGTCTCCTTAGAATTCCAAGAACAAAACTTAAAAGTGGTGAGGTGGCCTTCTGCTGTTATGCACCTAAAATCTGGAATAGCCTGCCAATAAGAATTCGCCAGGCTAATACAGTAGAGCACTTTAAAACACTGCTGAAAACACATTACTTTAACATGGCCTTTTCATAACTTCACTTTAACTTAATCCTGATACTCTGTATGTTCAATTCATCATAATAACTATTCATGGTGGCTCTAAAATCCGTACTGACCCCTACTCTCTCTTCTGTTTCTTTTTCTGGTTTCTTTGTGGTGGCGGCCTGCACCACCACCACCTACTCAAAGCATCATGATGCTCCAACAATGAAGGATGGATTAAAAGCCAGAAGTCTAAGGTCCCTCAGAGGGCTGTCAACAGATGTGCCTGACTGCCAGGTAAGGCAACCGTCACCTGACCCTTTGTGCTTGCCGGCGGCTCTGCGTGAGGTTACTGGAAGACACCTGGAGCACATCCGGGTGGATATAAAAGGGGCTGCCTCCCTCCATACGATGGCTGGAGTCGGGTGGAAGAGGACACAGCTCGGAGGAGAGGAGTGGAGGCGGACCAGAAGAGAGAGGCGGACCAGAAGAGAGAGGCACTGTGTGAAAGGCCTGGACTTAAAGGGGTGATTGGTGCTGCGGCACTGGGTTGATGCACTGTATTGTATATAAATAGTATAAATAAACGTGTGTTGGTGCAAAACATCATGTCTACCTGTCTGTGTCCGGGCTGTACCCCACAATGTGTAAATCAGCCAAGTACATGTGTAACTATAATGCTGTATGTTTTCATTGATTGAGAGAGCAGTGTCCCACTTGACACATCCAGACATTGACGCCTGCATGTATGGTGTGCTCAGCACGGCAATGAAGCACAGGTGTCAGGAAAAGGCATAACGCATCAGCATCTGAGCGGATGGCCACTATCAATTTGCACATGTAATGACATGAATGTTGTTACAATAAATAGTATAGGCCACGTGAAAAAATGCAGTCTCGCATACATCAACATTGTGAGCAAGTCATCTTCCAATTATACTTCACCTCAAAATAAATGAATTATGGGCTGACTCAGACACTACATCCCAGTTAACAAAAGCAGTGTCATTCTTGCTAGCTGGCCTTATTATTATAAGTGCTGTCAATTGACCTGATTATGTTAAAAAAACTAAATAGCTCTTAGGAGCATAAATCAGTTCATAGGCCAGTCATAATTACAGGAATAAAGATCCTGCCAGTCCTGAAAAACTTATTTTTTTTGCATATGGCCTTTTGCATAGTTTTCAAACATCATCAAAAAAGTCATATATTGTCAAACCATTAGAGTATAGGCCATGGTATTTGTGGCTTTCTGCATACAGGGAGTGAATCACGTTTGTATTTTTACTGTGCTTTGGTTTCTAATCCTGAGAAGTGACAACAGTTAGTCTCAGCTGATGGAAAAAACAAAAAAATGTTCAGTGCAAATGCATAGCAATGCCCCCTATCAGGGAACTAAAAGACTCTATACATCATACTCCTCACTATTGAGCTCTAATATGTTTGTCATATTAATGCATATTCTAATAAAGGCTTGATGATATGTATCATTAAGCTTGAAAGATGTCATTTACCTAGTTTGGCTACATTTCCCAACTTTATCAATAGAGTCATCATTTCCCAGTTTCTTCGATATGCTGGTTACAACTTTGGTCAGAGTTGCCAACAAAATATATGCAAGTTCTGGCATCATTTATATTTATAAATGCATGGAAAGTTGTGCACACACATTTTTGAACCTCTTTTTTGTATGTACACAAGTTTCAAAAATCTGACCACAGGAGAGGGTAGGTGGGCATTTGACCTAGGTCACAGAACTGTGAGTCTGCCTGACTTTGACTACGTCTTTGTCTGTTAGAGCTAACCATGGACTTCCCAAGATGTCAACTTTAAAACATTGTTGACTGGAGTTTCTGTTTTGCCTCTGTTCCTTTGTTAATTGAATTACTGTATATTGTGATAATTTATTTGTATTAATCACATTTAAATTCTGCGGTGGGTTGGCACCCTGCCCTGGATTGGTTCCTGCCTTGTGCCCTGTGTTGGCTGGGATTGGCTCCAGCAGACCCCCGTGACCCTGTTTTTGGATTCAGTGGGTTGGAAAATGGATGGATGGACATTTAAATTTCTCCTTCTTACCCTGTGTTCAGCCTATTTTGTGTGCTTGTGTATGTACAGAAAATGATTCATGGTTTAATTATTTCTCATTACATTACAGATGTAAGCACAGCGGAAAAATTACTGGAGTGCACAAAATCAAAATCAGCTAAATCAAAAGTCAGATGAAGGATTTTGCACCAGATTTGAATTTTGAAAATTCTGTTTTAGTTTTTTATTTATTACTGTGGTTACCATTTTGGTGATGTAATGTGTTTTAAGTTTGTGCATTGTCTGCTTAACCACATTTAAAAGATACAAGCAAGTGCATGTACAAGTAACTATGGCACCTACAGAGAGGCATTGTATAAATGGAGAGAGGCTGGTTAGAAATCAACCTGGGAGCGGATGACTTCACTGGCAAGTAAAGATCTGTGTTAACAGACATAAAAATGCAGTAGCTAAACTGAGAGAGGAGTAAACCTACTCAGAGACATTTATATGATGAAAGAAATGGGAAATGAGAAGAGATTTTCTGTGTTCAGTAGGGAATAAGTGACATGAAATGGGAGGTTAAGAGACACCAGATGAGCCATAAATTAAGCTGAGGAGTCCTGCTCAGAGTCACATTAAAAGAGAACAGCAAAACTGAAAAATAAGGAGAACTGTTCAGTTCTCAGTAGAGAATAAGTCACTTGACGTTTGAGATAACTTACCCAGAGTCACACAAAAAGATAATGACAGAACATGAACATAGAAAGGAATAAAGACACATATGAGAAGAGAATAACACATCGTATGAGTGACAAGGTGATGAGATGTATTTAAAGACACATAGAAAGTCAATGCCTGAAATTTTTGTGTAAAAGAATCCCTTTAGATCTTCTTACTACTGTGACAAATTACATTTCTCAGGAGCAGGCGATGATTTGAATTGGATATTGAACAATGGCAACTATGAAACTATGGTTGTTCAGTCACCATTAGTTCTGTTTTTTTTTTCTTTTTGCTCCTAGCTGGAGCATAGGGCCTCATGAAGCAGCGCCACCTTGTCTTGTTTTTCTCCAGTTCCTTGACCTTTTCCCTCATCTTTCCTGTTCTTGCTGCTGCCTTGTCCAATGTTCCACTGTGTTTTGACCCCCTGCAAGTTCCAGTTCAAGACCTTCCTTTAAACTGCTTGAGTATCGTTCTGCAGTGTATATCCCAGCCACTTCTAGACTTTCTTTATTTGCCCAGAAGAGAAGTTCATCAGTGTTTGCTCTTTCTGGTCATCAAATATTTATCATTCTTTGCAGATTATGATAATCCACCTTAAACAAAGAGATGTGTCTATGTATCAATCCAGGTGCTATGTCTCTGTTTAATACTGTATCATGGTATTCTAATGCAAATGTTTGTGATGCACCATCTATTGGAATGAAAAATGCAATGCATTTTATTACTACAAAGGTTTATGATGCCTAGTCTGTTGGAATTACAAATGCAATGCATTTTATTGCTACATGCATTACAAAATACATTCCAAGATGGTGCACTGCAAATGTTAATTCTGATGGCTGTGTTGATTACTTAGATTTCAACCTATCTTAGAAGGGTAGCACAGCTAGTTTAATACAGTATATATAAAATGCTAAGGTCTGTCCTTCTGTCATGTCATTATTTGCTCACTAGTATGACTAGAACCTTGATTTTAATTGGAACCTTATGATATGTGTGATACCAAAATCAGGCAGCAGACAGAAAAAGGTTTGGTGATGGCCACCCCATATACTGAAAATTCAGCAAATGAAAAGAAACATGTCTTTATAGGAACGGAGTTCACAGCTGAACTGACTAATAGATTGAGACCATTCTATAAATATGGTGGGTAGGAGGAAGAGGTGAAATCAGGACAGCCGGAACAGGAACTGATGTGGCAGGAAGGGGAAGTCAGAGCAGTGGAAATGATGTCACCAGGGTTGGCCGGAAGTGATGTTAACAGTGGGTGGATCAATGGTGATGTCATTAAGAGTCAGGGTCTTTTGCTGAGCTACAGAGGAATAAGAGTAGAGTGGATCGGGAGAAAGTACCAACCCCTGGTCTGACTAACAAATAACACTATTTGAGCCTGTAAACTGCCTCCCATGTGCATGTGTGTTACACATGATATGCTCTGGCTATATATTTCTGATGGCAAAGTGATTGAGAAAGTGTCATAGCACAAAAGAAAAAAAAAAGAATAGCAGTGACATCTGCTAAGTGTTAAGCTAATTGTAGGAACTGATTACATGATGAATAACACCACAATAGGAAGTGCCATCTGCTGGACATCAAGTAAAACACAGAAACTGATTAAGTGACAAAAACCAAGAAAGAATTAGCAGACACTGAGACACTCAGACAAGCATGAAGTAATTCTGAATATAGTCTGATTTATTCGGGAAATTCAAAAAACTTTTAGGTGAAGACCACTTTAATGTTGGCCAGAAAAGTTTATTGTAATAAAAGCACAGTTGCCCTAAACCCATCTATTGATAATGCCCCAGGACACAGCACATATGTGTGAAGAATTCATAATCAAATGTGATAAAGAACACTGTAATAGGAAGAAGGAAAAAGAAGACCAACAACATTTGTTGGGCATCAGGGACATCACAGAAGACCTTTAGGAAAAAGCAATTGAGCACCATGCACAAATGAAGGCTCATAGGCATCCAAGACAAAATCAAGGATAGAAATTGCAAGAATGACGACAAGAGAGAAATTTATGTTGAGCACTATGTGGGAAAGTTACATCACCAGTGTGATTGTTGTGAAACTGCAATTGCATGTTGAATACAAAAGAATATGTTGTCAAAGAGTTCAGTATATTTTATATGAACCACCTTTATTTTAGGATCATGGGTCTGTATGTTTCTGTTAGTTTGGCTTATAATAAGCCATGAGCATTACAGTTCAAAACTCTTAACATAAGCTAAACATTCTCAAGTTGGTCTTCCTTGATATATCATTAGTCTTTAATAATCTGTACAGTTGGGTAAATGCAGTGTGCCCTTTTTTAATTCAGTTCTGTGCATCCTATCGTACTCCACCTGTTTTCGTCACTGTGCTGCTAAGACATATAAACTCTTCCACATCTTGAACATTATTTCCATTGATTTGAAACTCCTGTCTTAAATGTGTGTGTGTGTGGTCTTTTGCTCATTCAGTGTTAGCCCAGCCATTCTAGATTTACTTTACAAATTGCCTTTCATTTCATTAAGGGTGTGGGAAAGCAAAGGAATATCATCAGAACTATTCCTCTCCTCTTGTTTTCTGTTTGCTGTACACATAACCATACCCATTACCATAAGGAAAACAATGGGTGGCAGGATACAACCTCCCTGCCTCATACCTGACAGGCACTGATAACACATGGCTAAAAATAAATTTCTAAAAAGCTTAACAAAACTTATCAAACAAAGAAAACACGTTTTGGGTTCCCTAATTTACTTTTAATCAGATTTGAAGAAGGTCAAAGACGAAGCACCTGTCATTATTCGTGCAGATATGTTTTACTACCACTGAAGATCAAGGCATTGCCCACCTTGGGGAGCATTTAGCGGTTGCACAAAGAGACAGTAGCTGATAGAGGTGATGGAGGGATCTAGACAGAAACACATTGGAATCCAAATACAGAAAAGAGAAGTGAGAAGACCTTTCTAGGCTAGAGTCACACAGCAAGGTAACTGTTAGACTGTACACACTCTCCTTAAAGTCACACCGATCATTATCATCTCAAATGAGAGGAGAGCAGACCTAATGAAGGATAAGGAAACATGTTCAGGGTCACAAAGAGAGTTAAGCATTATTTCCTGCCATTGATGTCTCTCATTTCTTCTTTGGCTTCTCCTTCTAAGTGCTTCCTGGAGATGACCATTTCCACTAAATGCAACCTGTCTTTTGGCACCCTGCAGCTATATTGTTTGATGATCTTGATTATCAACACTGTCACATGGCAAAGAGGTGAAAGAAAATTATGCTGGGCTCAGTCGTGATATCTATATTGAATCCTTTGTCTTTTTCAACTTTTGTTTTGGAGTTTTCACCTTAAATGTAGATGAGAATTTCAGATCTTACAAAGTTTTAATAATTTGCAACTGAACTGTGCCATTTTGGTGATGGAAGCTTGCACACACAGGAGGAATGACATGGACTTAGTTGTTTAGACTGAAATGCTGCCCTGACATTATTGGAATTGCTTGACTTACTTAAGGTTTAACAGTTTGCCTTTGTTGAGCATTTTTATTTGATTAGGTTAAGGTTCAACAATTTGTTTATTTTATGTCTCTCAAAAGGTTTGATTCAGTATATTAATTATTTACTGTGTGTTTTTAAAGGATAGCAAGGAAGCATGGCTTAGCACTCTCAGGATAGGAATGTCTAATTGACAGAAGACATAAAACAACTTACAATAACCCAATGTAAGGGTCTTTTTTCTTTACATCTGAGAATAACATAAACTGCTTTGTGCCTCTAGAGATTCTAGAGAGTGAAAGACAATCTTAAAACTACTGCACTTACAAGACAGTAGGTATATACTTTATGCAGTATGTCTGTGCCTGTACTTTTACTTACATTATATTTAGATTACATTGAGGAAATGAATGGCTTCCCTTCCCTGACATTCTGCCTGCGAATGCATCATATAATATTGTAGTCTCAAACTGGACTCAGATCACTGCACAGCCTCCATTACTACTTCTATCTTCCCATAAAATTATGCATTGTATGATGCAATCTCGGCCATTTTTTCATTTTTTTGTTCCATTCTGTTGTGGTAATGAGACATCTGATAAACAAATCTCTTGAGTTTGTCAAGGCAAAAAACTGTGTTTCTTATTCCTCATACCTGCTGTATTGTACCTTTGGGTGAGTGCTATTTGATTGAATGTGATTTTGTTAGTTTGAATCACAGACTAGTTGGACTGAGCCTCTGGGTATGTCAGATGGGTATGTTAGATTGCATGACTGGAAAAGGGCATCTTGCCTCTAACACACTAAGACTGTATAAATGAACATTGCTGGAAAATCGTGTAATGTGACATGGCCTTTAATGACTGAACAGAGAGAAAGATTGAACAGATCAGGGTCCATTGCGGGGTGTGACGGATGGCCGGGGCCCATGCCTGGCTGGGATGCCCCTTCACCACATATGCCACGGGGACAAGGGTGGGAAGCCCAGTATCTCACCCTGGATGCTAGATGGCAGCCTCCCTGGGTTGCAGCTGTGCCTCTTACTCCCCCAGGGCTTCATGGGTATTTGAGTGCTGTGCAGCTCTGTGGGGTTCCACAGGTGCCGCCAGGGGGTGCTGCAGCAGGATCTGCTGGCCCATTTTGGGCACTGGTTTCGCCAGTGCAGCTGGATGTCGCCAATCAAGCACCTGGAGCACTTCCGGGTACCCAATAAAAGGGAGCCAGCAACCACCACTCATGGAGCCAAAATCGGGAGGAAGAGGACGAGGTTGTCAGGGAGGAGGGGTGGAGGAAGAGAAAGTGCTTGGTGATTGTTGTACTGTGCTTGGGATTATGTTGTGGCTGGAGGGATTACGGGGAAGCCGTGCCCTCCAGCTGAAGAAAAATAAATAGTTTATTTTATTACACGTTCCTTCGTATCAATCTGTGTCGGGTTGGGTGCTATATAGCGCTCTTCTTACAGGGGTTATTATGTAATTACAGCAGGTGATGGCCTGATCAGTGTAAATTTTGTTGATAAAAACTAAGACGAACAATACTCGTCAACAACTTTTTTCTGTGATGAAAACAGAACAAAAGTTACATAAAGATGCACCATTAACTATCAAAACTAAGACAAATGCTTTTAAAATCATTGTTGACGGTGTCACGCACGTGCACATGGGGAGCCGCGGAAAGACCTGACGAGCAGCGTATCACATCGGGCCAGGGGATCAAGGCGAAGTACTAACCTTTCTTTCTTTTGTTCCCGCAGAAAGACAGATACAACGCCACCATAAAATCCCGGACGCCTGAAAGCACATGCTGCCATTTCCGCATTCCATCCCTTCCTCTGATCCCACCGTGATGATGTCATACCTCCCATACAACACTTCGGTGCCCTCCCAGCATTCCATTCTTCAATTTCTGGTCCCACATTATTTAAGTTCCCCCCATCAACTGAGAGTGTGTGATGTAATGACTGGTTGTCAGAACATTGGTCGTGTTTGGAAAACACTTACTATTTTCTTTTTTGTACAGTATACGGGGCCGGAAACCCCAAAGAGAGAGAAGGAAGATAAAGAGAGTAGAACCTAGAGTAGGAACTTTGACTGTTGGCAGTATGACTGGTAAGGGGATAGAGGTAGCAGATATGATGGAGAAAAGGAAGGTTGATATTTTGTGCATGCAAGAGACTAAATGGAAGGGGAGTAAGGCCTGATGGATTGGAGGTGGATTCAAATTGTTCTATCATGGTGTGAATGGGAGGAGAAAAGGGGTAGGGGTTATTCTGAACAGTACGTCAAGAGTGTTTTGAAGGTGAAAAGAGTGTCAGACAGAGTAATGATGGAGCTGGAAATTGAAGGTGTGATGATGAATGTTGTTATTGCATATGCCCCCCTGCAAGCTGGGTGTGCGATGGATGAGAAAGAAGATTTTTGGAGTGAGTTGGATGAAGTGATGTACAGTGTACACAAGAGACAGAAAGTGGTGATTGAAGTGGATTTCATCGGACATGTTGGTGAAGGGAACAAAGGAGACATGGAGGTGATAGATAGGTATGGTGTCAAGGAGAGGAATGAATAAGGTCAGATGATAGTGGATTTTGCCAAAAGAATGGACATGGCTGTGGTGAATACGTATTTTAAGAACAGGGAGGAACATAGGGTGATGTACAAGAGTGGAGGAAGATGCACACAGGTAGATTACATCCTATACAGAAGAGTCAATCTGACAGAGATTGAAGACTGCAAAGTGGTGGCAAGGGAAAGTGTAGTTAAGCATGATAGGATAGTGGTCTGTAGGATAACGTTGGAGATCAAGAAGAGAAAGAGAGTGAGGGCTAAGCCAATGATCAAATGGTGGAAGTTGAAAAAGGAAGACTGCAAGGTTGAGTTTAGGGAGGAGGTGAGAGGGGCACTGGGTGGCAGTGAAGAGTTGCCAGATAGCTGGGCAACTACAGAAGCAAGAAGTAAGGGTGGCAGCAAGAAGGGTGCATGGCCTGACATCTGGACAGAGGAAGGAGGAAAAGGAAACCTGGTGGTGGAATGGGGAATTACAGGAGAGTATACAGAGGAAGAGGATGGTGAAGAAGAAGTGGGATAGTCAGAGAGATGCAGAAAATAGACAAGAGTACAAGGAGATAAGACACAAGGTGAAGCGAGTGGTGGCAAAGGCATATAATGAGCTGTGGATGAGAGAGAGTATGTTGGATGATGTGGAGATAGTGAATCAGGTAGTGCAATGGATTAGCAAGGAGGAAGTAATGACAGCTATGAAGAGAATGAAGAATGGAAAGGCTGTTTGTCCAGATGACATACCCATGGAAGCATGGAGGTGTTTAGGAGAGATGAATGGAGTTTTTAACTAGATTGTTTAATGGAATCTTGGAAAGTGAAAGGATGCCTGAGGAGTGGAGAAGAAGTGTACTGGTGCTGATATTTAAGAATTAGGGGGATGTGCTGGACTGTAGTAACGATACAGGGATAAAATTGATGAGCCACAGTATAAAGTTATGGGAAAGAGTACTGGAAGATAGGTTAAGAAGTGAGGTGATGATTAATGAGCAGCAGTATGGTTTCATGCCAAGAAAGAGCACAACAGATGGAATGTTTGCTCTGAGGATGTTGCTGGAGAATTATACAGAAGGCCAGATAGAGTTGCACTGCATCTTTGTGGACCTGGAGAAAGCATATGACAGGGTGCCTCGAGAGGAGCTGTGGTATTGTATGAGGAAGTCGGGAGTGGCAGAGAAGTACATAAGAGTTGTACAGGATATGTACGAGGGAATTGTGACAGTGTTGAGGTCGGCAGTAGGAGTGATGGATGCATTCAAGGTGGAGGTGGGATTACATCAGGGATCGTCTCTGAGCCCTTTCTTGTTTGCAATGATGATGGACAGTTTGACAGATGAGATTAGACAGGAGTCCCCGCAGACTATGATGTTTGCTGATGATGTTGTGATCTGTAGCAATAGTAGAGAGCAGGTTGAGGAGACCCTGGAGAGGTGGAGATAAGCTCTAGAGAGGAGAGAAATGAAGGTCAGTAGGAAAAAAAACAGAATACATGTGTGTAAATGTGATGGAGGTCAGTGGAATGGTGAGGATACAATAAGTAGAGTTGCCAAAGGTGGATGAGTTTAAATACTTGGGATCAACAATACAGAGTAATGGGGATTGTGGAAAAGAGGTGAAAAAGAGAGTCCAGGCAGGGTGGATTGGGTGGAGAAGAGTGTCAGGAGTAATTTGTGACAGACGGATATCAGCAAGAGTAAAAGGGAAGGTCTACAGGACAGTAGTGACACCAGCTATGTTATATGGTTTGGAGACGGTGGCACTGACCAGAAAGCAGGAGACAGAGCTGGAGGTGGCAGAGTTAAAGATGTTAAGATTTGCATTGTGTGTGACGAGGATGGACAGGATTAGAAATTAGTACATTAGAGGGTCAGCTCAGGTTGGAGGGTTGGGAGTCAAAGTCAGAGAGGTGAGATTGCCTTAGTTTGGACATGTGCAGAGGAGAGATGCTGAGTATATTGGAAGAAGGATGTTAAACCTAAGAGGAGGTTTATGGATGTGGTGAGAGGGGACATGAAGGTGGTGGGTGTAACAGAGTAAGATGCAGAGGACAGAAAGATATGGAAAAAGACGATCTGTTGTGGCAACCCCTAATGGGAGCGATGTGAAGCTCTTTACACATCTCGTGGTCCACCAATAAATAATGAACTTGAATGCAGTGGTTCAATTTTAAAAGCCTGTATGCACGTTTGTAACTGGCTAACACTAGTTTGGGCGCTATTGGAAATAATCACGTAAGCCACAATCCTGCTGCACACCACTCCGCTACGTTAGCCAACGTGATTCTCGAGTGAAAAAAAGGTCACACATATGGACCAACTTTAATTACAATGCTGATGAAAATAAAGCCCAGTGTAAGCCATGTAGAATGAAGCTCCACAAACCTGAGAGCCTTCTAGAGGTGCAGCATCCTGAGATTCATACAAAGGTATGTATCTAGGTATGTATCTATGTGGCGACTTCCCAATGCCAAATACCGTTACGTTTATGTGTAAAGTGCGTCGGTTTATTTCAAGTGTGCTGCTAGTAGGGATGTCATATTGATAGTAAGGTCATTCACTGAACTCTTGCATGAGTGCAAATATACGATTAACTACGGATGGCACAATAGTATGTGAGAAAAATGTGAATAAGAACTACATATGAAAAAGGCTGAACAGTGGTGAAGATACAGCACCGTATCAACACATGTCGAAAAGTAAAAGCAGCTTAAGTGTTACTTAAGAAATGTATTCATGCAGCTTTGAGATGTGCAATCAGATGTGCTCAGCCTCAGATGTGAGTTGTAACTGTTTAGATTGTAATGTGTGGCGGATGGCCGGGACACCCCTTTGTCACTAGATCCGGGGGAGCAGCCATGGGAGCCATGTAATGTCCCTCAGAACCTTTGTTGGCAGCCCCCCTGGGTTGCGTCAGGGCCACTTTCGTGGAACGCCGGAGCTCATCTTGGTTGGGCTCTGTGGCCTCTGCCAAGGGGAGCTGCATAGAGCTGCATAGAACTGCATAGAGCTGCACAGCTTAACGAGCCCGTCAGAAGTAGGTCAATGAGCACCTGTGGCACTTCTGGGTGGGCTATAAGAGGAGCCTGCAGCCACTACTCAGGGAGCCAGAGTTGGGAGGAGGTGGACGAAGCTGCCCTGGGAGGAGTGGAAAGAAGAGTGTGATTTTTCTTTTTATTTTGGCACTGTGTTGTGTCTCTGGGATTCACAGGAAAGACGTGCCCCACAGGTGAAGAAGAAAAATAAATCTTTTTGTTTATTTTGCCCGTGCCTCTGGTGTCAGTCTGTGTCGGGTCGGCTCCAACCAATCGCCAATCTCACAAATGTTATGCATTTGTTACAGCAGATGAAATGATGGGGGATTAATTGCATTTAATATAGTGTCCTACACAGTCCCGATGACGGAACAGAAGCTTCGCATTCGTTCCTTGATTGTAATAAGCACATCTACATGTTTGTCCACACATCCATCCATTTTGTAACTGGTGGATAGAGTTCAGGGTTGTGGGTGAAACCACCTCACACATATCCACTTACACATGCAGGCACAGTAGCACTGACGACAACAGTCGTAGCAATTAAGAATCGAGGCAAGTTTCAGACGAGTGGCTATTTGGCTTGTCACCAACATTGATGAAATGAGCTGCTTCATTTGTTAATACTAACATAAAATGTTTTTAAGATTTCAGTGCCTGATGCACATATCCCAATTAATACAGTATGTACTGTGCATGTACAGTAAGTCAAAACAGCATTGCTTCACTGCTAAATAGGAATATGCATGCACTAGGCAAACTAATGTTTATGAGTATAACCTCTAAAATGTGAAAAACACTTACGTCATATACATTTTTTTGGTAAAACCTTATAGCAGCATAACTAGAGCATGTTGAGGGCCAGAAAACTATGATGGTAGACTAGGCCATTATCTGACCAAGACCTTTGGAGTAAATCCTGTCTATACCTACCCTTCATTTTCTGTTCAATAATCACTACATGTGGTTTAGCTCATTAGTGTACATGCTAATATAATAGTATAGAGGTACAGTATATTATGTGCATATTCATATGTGAAAAAGACATCCATCTGATTTTGAGTGTTTTACTTTTACTTTTAGCTGACTAAAACTGATTTACTTTTTCTCTGCTAAAAATAATTTACCTTTTGTGGACTAAAACTAGACTAAAACTAACAATAATTCAAAGACTAAAATGTAAGTAAAACTAAAATGCAATTTAGTCAGAAGACTAAGACTAAAACTAAATCAATATTTGTTGTCAGAATTAACCCTGGGCCTAATCAGAGTCACTTGTGGGGTCAGTGACTGAACTGGCAAGCAAGAAGACCAGCTCAGAGTGACAGTGGTAGTATGTGACTAAACTGGGAGATGGGATGAGTAGGGTGATTTGTCAGATCAGAATCATACTGAGGTCTATCTTGGGAAGTGACACAACCTGCTGTAATCAGAGTCAAACTGAATTGAGAAATGAGAAAATCTAATCAGAGTCACACATGGAGTCAGTTAAAGAACTGGGAAATGAGATGACCAATTCAGAGTCACAGTAGGGATCATTGGATAAACTTGAAGGCATGGGGATCTGATAAAACCCATGCAAAGAGACATTGTCTAACCTGAGAGATGGTGAGGCCAGATCCCATCTACAGTGGGAGTTACTGGAAGAACTGTGGAGATCTGATCACAGTCATATTCATGGGCAGCCATTCAATTGATGTAAGAAAACCTCATGGAGTTTGAACTGCGAGAAAAAAAAGGACCTTCTGTGTAGAAAATGTGGAATGAGTGTCTGAACAGGGAGGTGAGGAGAACTGATCAGAGTCACACAATTAGTAGGTGAGGACACATAGTCATAGTCACAGTATGAGACAGTGGCTGAAGCGAAAGGAGGGAAGACCTAATCAGACTTACAAAGGGTGCCACTGTCCAACCTGAAAAGTGAGAAAACCAGATTAAGTTTACTTTGGGAATGCCAGATTCAGGGAGCTTATTGCTACATTAGGAGCCACTGGTTGAGTTAAGATTTAAAACCAATAACCTTTCTTATTTCCTACTGATCACCAGCCCAGCATGTACAAATTAAATCTTTGGCTCACCTTATAATACCAGAACACTTTTTTACTATTTTGCTTTCACATCTTTGCCGACTTTTTCCTCTTAAGCCCTTAAGTTTTTATTTTTGTTGTTTGCGTGACACCTTAACTCCCCATTATTACTTAGTCCTGCACTAGAAGTCACAGCAATGAAAGGCATGAAAGAAAGTTGTTGTTTGGCTCATTGCAAAGCTGGTAGATTGTTTTCTGCTTAGGTAATTACTTGGAGAAAATTACTTGGAGAAAATGTGAGTCATTCGTAAACTCCATGCCCACCTGGCCTCCCGGCTGACTGGCATGGCCATCCGAGGTGATGGATTTGTTTGAAAATTTTTTTTGCTTTGTTCAGGATTTCTTGATGGTGGAGGACTACAGCCAAGGGGAAAACTGCAACTGATGAAAGAGATTCAGCATAATGGAATTTAACAGCAACAAATGGACCCAGCACACTGCCTGGATACTGGAGGTCATGTCAGCCTATTAGAAGCTCATTTGGGGAGTGCTTTTACTCTAAAAATCATGTTGTTTTTATTTTCACCCTGACAGGACATGAAGAATTTCTTGTGCTTCTCTCCCCTATTATACACACTATCCAAAATGATGTTTAAAATGTACTGTATGCCTACTATTTTCTACAGCTTTTTTATAAATGATTAAATGAGTATTTTAGTCACACTGTATGTAAATATTTATTTTATTAAAGTTTAGCGAAAGCTGGCATAGTTTTTATACTTTGAATTTAGCTGTGGGTTTTTGCTTATTTGCACGGCTGTCCATTTCAGTTAAAAGTGCAAATGGAAGAAGAATCAGTCGATGGTCAAAATTCTCTAGACTTGCACACTCATTCCCAGGAGGCACAACAGAAGCAAGACTTCCATAATCCCCTTGAGTTCAACTACATGAGCTACATGAGAAATGGGTGAGGAAACACTCAACAGACAAAACATATTTAATTAGACTTAACATGCTACATTTTTTATTCTCTCTATACACTGTCTGTAATAGGAAACTAAAGGATCCCTTGAAGTTGATTTTTCTTTAGGAAACACAGCACTGTGCTGTAAAATGCTGCTGTGCTTTTCTTTCCATAAGTGCTGGCAAGTCTCCCCTTTTGTCTTCCTGTTGTAAATTCTACTGAGAAAACTGACTTCTGAATCCCTACAGAAAGTACATTTTACATTTAAAGGCAAACAGTGGCATTTCTGAACTATCATATGTATCTCCAGTTAAAGCTTAGCCCAGCAGTGAAAATGAAGCCAAGGCTGTTTTTAGAGCCAGCTCTAGTATTTTTTGCTACCCTAGGTGAAACTCCTTTGTTTTGAGTGGAATCATCACTGGCTAACCTCTACATAGAGAACTGGGCTTTCATGTATAAACGGTGCGTATGCACAAAAATGTTGCATACTCCCGTTTCCACGCTCAAATCGCGATGTATAAAATCTAAACTTAGCGTAAAGCCATACACATTTTCACGCCAGCTCAAACCCTTGCATATGCAAGTTCTCCACTGGGTTTTGCAAACTGGCGGCACCCAGCGTCAAAGCAGTGCTTTTGTTCCAGTGTGGTTTCCCTTTCTTTTTTAGATCCACATCTCTGACGTGGCTTTATCATATACACTGAAATTAACCGCATATTGTTTATTAGTGTAATGCATCTGATTGTAATTAACCTGTAACAATATAATGGTCCATGGAATAGCCAAACTATTCCAAATACCATAGCTGCTTTAGCGTTGTTACTCTCACTGCACCTTCTTCTTCATCTTTCAGCTGCTCCCGTTAGGGTTTGCCAGAGCAAATCATCTTTTTCCTTATTACTCTCACTGCACCACTCATAGTATTTATATCACTGTATCTGAGTGTGGAATCACAGCTCTACAGCAGCTGATCTGAAAGAGAATTATCAGTATACAGCATCTAGCACACACTGCCTCAGCCATGCTGTCTATTTGAACTGCCCTCATACAACAAACGCTTCAGAGCGTCATTCGTCACATAACTGCTAATTCATATACAGTCGGCCCTCGTTTATCGTAGTTAATCAGTTCCAGACTCTACCGCGATAAATGAATTTCCGCGAAGTAGGATTCTTTATTTATAAGTCGAATATTTTTGCAGTTAGAGCATAGAAAACCTGTTTACAATCTTCTAAATACATTTTTTAACATTATTAGAGCCATTTAGACATGAAATAACACCCTTTAGTCACAATTACACTCGTATTACCCAATATATTAGACAAAATAAGAGAAAATAAGACATATTAGATGTTACAAATATCATATTATTATTATTGTACATTTAATTACACACACACAGAGTTCTTACACACAACCCCTAACCTATGAAAATAGTGCAACTTGTTCGATGATGAAGTGATGAAGATGAAGAGATGTACAGGGATCCCTCCTGGATCGCGGGGGTTGCGTTTATATTGTTATTTTTATATTGACATGCTTGGGTCACAGATTTGCACAGAAACAGAGGAGGTTGTAGAGACAGTGACTTTAAAACACTGCAAACAAACATTTGTCTCTTTTTCAAAAGTTTAAACTGTGCTCCATGACAAGACAGAGATGACAGTTCCGTCTCACAATTAAATGAATGCAAACATATCTTATAGGAGTGTGCGTCAGAAGCAGAGAATGTCAGAGAGAGAGAGAGAGAGACAGAGAGAGAAAAGTAAACAATCAAAAATCACTAGGGCTGTTCAGGCTTTTAAGTATGCGAAGCACCGCCCGACAAAGCAGCTGAAAGGAAGAGAGCAACGTGAAAGTAGTTTTTCAGCATTTTTTAGAGGAGTGTCCGTATCCTCTAGGCCAGTGTGCGAACAGCACCTTTGCTCACACCCCCTCCGTCAGGAGCAGAGAATGTCTGAGAGAGTGAGAGAGACAGAGAAAAGCAAACAATCAAAAATCAATATGTACTGTTCGGGCTTTTAAGTATGCGAAGCACCTCGCTGGAAGCATATCGTATATCATTGAGTTTTATTTAATACGTCATACGTGCTCTGATTGGGTAGCTTCTCAGCCATCTGCCAATAGCGTCCCTTGTATGAAATCAACTGGGCAAACCAACTGAGGAAGCATGTGCCATAAATTAAAAGACCCATTGCCCACAGAAATCCGCGAACCAACGTAAAATCCGTGATATATATTTAGATATGTTTACATATAAAATCCATGATGGAGTGAAGCCGTGAAAATCGAAGCACGATATAGCAAGGGATCACTGTACCTGTAGTAATTTTAACTTAGTTATTTTTTTAGCTTTCTATGTATTTTATGTTTATGTTTCTAAATATGTCTTTGACTTCTTGTTTTTTATATTTTATTATTCTTTAATGAGTATTATCTTGTTTTTCATGTATTCTGTTACAGCCAGGGTTATTTCTCTGGTTTGTGTTTGCATTTCTTTTTTGTTGTTTTCATTTATTTTCTGGTAAAATTGCTATGTTTATTTATTATTTAATATTTATGTACTGCTTCTTTAAACATTATTTCAATCCTTATGTTTTGTTGTTGGAACACCAAGAGTTGAGGGTGGGGAGTTGGCTCTACAGAGGATCATTGATTGTTGTAGAAGGTATTATTGTAAGTATGGTTTATACTGTTTTATTGGACTCTTGGATTTTATTATGTGAATTACTGATTTGTTTGCCCCAAATTTTCTTTTTAGGCATGTCATTTAATTTTGTATTTGCCTTTTTTTGGTCCTTAATGATTTATTCCCAATAATATATTTTTGTTTATATAGAATATGTATTTTTTAACTCAGGGAATCTGTTTCTGGTGTTAGTTTTTAATTGCAAAGGCTCATAAGGATAATTTTAATTTTTTTGTATTATTTTGCCACACCATAGTGGGCACCATCGTTATTCATCTCTTAATTATCTGGAATTTGGATGTTAAAAATCTTTAGTGTATAATTTAATTTTGTGTTTTTATTTATTTTTGTATATTTTTTTTTGTGCCTTGTCTGTTGTCTCAGTGTATGCTCCGACCGCGGTGAGTGATGTCTCGGAGAGGGAGACATTTTATTCACAGCTTCACTCGGTGGTTGATGGGTGCCCATGAGGTGACACTCTTCTGGTCATGGGTGACTTCAATGTAACCACTGGCACTGACATCAATCCCCATGGGTCTGGTGACCGTGGTGAAAGTGGCTCCATGTTCCTTAATTTTTGCAAATGGTCAGCGGCTGCGAATCGCTAGATCCTGGTTTCAGCTCACTGAACCGCATCGTTGGACTTGGTACTCTAATACTGGTGGTGCAGTGAAGGAGATCGACCACATCCTTGTGGGCAGACGCTGGAGGCTCTTGCAAAACTGCAGGGTCTACATAAGTGCCCAGTTTGTGAATTCTGACCACAGACTTGAATCTTAGGATCCAGCTTAGGTCCAGTAGGTTCCCACCTAGAAAATGCGCTTGGACTTGGCCAGACTCCAAGACCAGGCTGTTTCTAATGAGCTCGCATGCAGTTTGTGTGAGGAACTTTCAGATCTGGGTACAACTGCCGATCCTAATGTGATGTGGTAGACCTTCTGTGACAAGACCCTGAAGGTTGCTGAGGGTTGTGTTGGTGTTACCGATGTTCCCAGAAGGAGGTGTTTCATCTCGCAGGACACCCTGGATATCATCGAGAGGAGTCGCAGCGCACGGCTCAATGGCAACTCTGGTTTGTACTGGGAACTGAGAAGGACGGCTGCAAGGGCTCTGAGGGCAGATAAATGGCGTTTGTTAGAGGAATCTGTGCACAAGTGACACATCATCTGTGGTCTAGCGACCCACGTCCTGCTTACAGAGGAATCAAAGCATTACACAACATCTTAATCTGTTCCTCGGATAGTCGCAGTCAGGGCAGCTGATAGAACAGTTCTTATGGATGACACTACAGTTGTGACCCGCTGGTCTGGCTAGTTTGAGCAGTTGTTCAAAGCTGATCCTCTGGCTAGGACATTGGAAATTTCTGGGTCCACAGTTCTTGGGGCTGATCCTCCAATTAGCTGTGAACCACCTTATCTCACTGAGATTGCACAGGTGGTGAACCACCTGAGGGGGGGAAAGGCTTCAGGGATCTGTGGTATCCAGGGTAAACTTCTCCAGGCTGGTGGTAAGGCTATCCCCCTGGCATTGCAAGCAATCTTTGCTTCCATTTGGGAGACTGGCATCATCCCAACTGACTGGAAAATGGGACTTGTCATCCCCATCTGGAAAGGCAAGAGTGATCGCTTGGATTGCAGCAACTACAGGAGGATAACACTGCTCTCAGTGCCCGGTAAAGTCCTTGCTAGGGTCTTCCTCAATAGGATCCGTGATCACTTGCTCACCTACCAGCGACCGGAACAGTCTGGTTTTAAACCTAAGAAGTCTACTATCGACCGCATCCTGGCACTGAGGGTTCTCCTGGAGCGCAAATGCAAATATCGGCAGAGTTTCTTTGCAGCCTTTGTCGATTTTCACAAAACGTTCAAGTCAGTTGATCGAGCTGCCCTGTGGGACATCCTGAGGGTTCATGGGATCCCCTCAAGGTTGCTGGATATCATGGCCAGCCTGTATACTGGTACTGTGAGTGTTATGCAGAGTGGAGGCAGGACCTCTGCGTTTTTCCCAGTTGATTCTGGGTTTTGTCAGGGGTGTGTTCTTGCTCCTACTCTCTTTAATACTTGTATGGACTGGGTTTTGGGCAAGGTTGTGGGGTTTAGTGGCTGTGTGGCATCTGTTGGTGAAGAAAGGTTCACGGATCTTGACTTTGCTGACGATGCTGTGATCTTCATGGAGTCAATGGAGGCTCTGATCAGGGCGCTTGAGAGACTTTGGGGAGAGGAGTCTGAGTGTCTGGGCTTGCGAGTGTCCTAGATAAAAACCAAGGCCTTTAATGACCTCTTGAGCACAGCCATCAGCAGGGTATCTATTTGCGGAAAGAGTGTTGACCTTGTTGAGAGGTTTACTTACCTTGGCAGTGACATTCATGTTTCTGGTGACTCTTCCTGTGAAGTCAGTAGACGGATCAGGAGAGCATAGGGGAGGGTCATGAGGTTGCTGGAAAGGGGTATATGGGGCTCCCAATATCTATGCAAAAGGACGAAGGTCCAAGTCTTTAGAGTCCTGGTGTATCCTGTCTTGCTATATGTTTGCGAGACATGGACGCTATCCAGTGACCTGAGACGAAGACTGGACTCCTTTAGTACTGTGTCTCTCTGGAAAATCCTTGGGTACCGTTGGTTTGACTTTGTGTCAAATGAGCGGTTGCTAATGGAGTCCCAAATGAGGCACATTGCCTGCATTGTGAGAGAGCATCAGTTACGGCACTACGGCCATGTGGAAGATTCCCCGACGGTGATCCGGCTTGTAAGATCCTCATTTTTGGGGACCTGAGTGGCTGGACCAGGCCAAGAGGTTGCCCACGTAACACCTGGCTGCAGCAATTAGAGGGTCATTTCCGGAAGGTGGGACTGGACCACGTGTTTGCCTGGGGGGTTGGAAAAAAAAATACAGAAAAAAACATACAAATTTAACAAATAATGCCCATCATAACAGAAGGCATTTTAGCATATTTTTGTGACATTTAAAGTTTATTAAGAACTTAGCCTTATTCAGGTCAAAATATGCCTGTGGTAATTGGGGGCTGGCTGTTTAGGGTTAGGTAATATAAAGCAGGCAGGTGAAGGTCATGGGCTACTTTGTGGGACTTATAGCAAGTCTCACACCCCTTTTTTACTTTGTTTGTGATATTTATGAGTGACTATGTATTTCTTAAAAAGTTCCATCTAGTTTTTCTTAGTGTAACAGTCATTGTTTCTTGTATATTGAGCCTAAGAGGCTCCAGCAATGAAATCAGCAACAACCTTTTAAAATCTATAAAGCATATGTATAGATCTTGTCTCATATCATGACTTTTTTCAGCCAAATCTGTTAGACTCACAAGTGCTGCCCTAAATCCAAACTGTGTATCACCTATGAGTATGTCACATTTGTGCTTTAGTCTTTTGTATCAAAGTTTTGAAAATATTTTTAATACATGACTTTTTAAAATTATTGTCATGTACTAGTTGCATTTCTTTGAATTTGGTTTCTTGGAAATAGAGACAAATTCTGATTTCTGACACAGTTTTCAGAAACAATTGACCGGAAACACCAAGACGTATACAGCAGGGAACACTACTGTAACAGCTAGTCAAAACAAACTAATAAAAGACTTAGAGGTGTAGAAAGAAGTTTGAAAAAATTACTTCAAAGAACTTTTTAACAGTAATAGAGAAGAAGATCAGACAAGAAAAATAGACAAATATGAAGGTCCAGGAATCTTAACAGTAGCAGTTATGTAAGATTTAAAAATTAGTGCTGAGGGAAAATCACCTGGCCCAGATAGCATTCACTCTGAATTTCTGAAACTCTTAAGCTTTTCCACTATTTAATCCCTTATGAATACCTAATCTTAAAATGCTTTTACTTATATAAATGAGCTATGTAAGTGCATATTAATTTATGCTTATTTAGTATTTTCAGTATGTCATGTATTCAATCATTTTCTTAGTCATTTGTTTATTCATTTCACAAATAATCTGAGATTGGGTCATGGGGCAACCGATTTAGCAGTGAGTCTCATAAATCCATATGCCATCTGAAAGATATAATTCTCCCAGCAGACCCTGGGTCTTCTCGAGGGTCTTATCCCAGCTGGTCATGCCTGTAAAGAAGACGCAGGGATGTATCCAGAAGGCATTCTTATCAAATATCCGAACCACCTCAATTGGTTCACCTTGATGTGTTGTGTCCTGAATGTCTATGGTTCTCACCCTCTCTAAGGGAGAGCACAACCACCCTGCAGAGAAAGCTCATTTCAGATGCTTTGCCCACAATCTTGTCTTCACACCCTTCAATCCCCCTTTTTAAAATATGGGGATCACACCCTAGTCTGCCATTCCAGGGCACTGCTCCTGTGTCAGCCATGACAGCCTAACAATGTCCAGAGCCCCCAGTGTTTTGGGTGGATCTCATCTACATCTGGGGACTTGCCACTGCAGAGTTGTTTAAGTATCTTGGTAACCTTATCCTCAGGGGAATGCCCACTGATCATCCATTACCTACAAGCTCTGTCTCCTCCACAGAAGGTTGTGTGTCTGTTGAGTTCCTTCCACCTCCAGACTACATTCTCAGTCTGAGTCAGCGTTTCTTCAGCCTGGCTGAGAACAGCCTGGGTAAAGCCATGCCTTCCCCTTTTGAGCTGCCTGATGGTTTCCTACAACCTCTTTGAGCCTGGTTGATAACTGGTTTCCATGGTCTCTCTGAACTCCTCTCGCAATTGGGTTTTTGTGTCCCTTACAGTAAAAGCCTTTGACTTTTCTGTTTGTCAGTACCCCTCTTGATGAAGGGAACAGAGGAGACGAGTAGGTGATGGGTAGGTATGGTGTCAATGAGAGGAATGAAGAAAGTGAGAGGATAGTGGATTTTGCCAAAAGGATGGACATGGCTGTGGTGAATATGTATTTCAAGAAGAGGGAGGAACATAGGGTGATGTACAAGAGTGGAGGAAGATGCACACAGGTAGATTACATCCTATGCAGAAGAGTCAATCTGACAGAGATTGAAGACTGTAAAGTGGTGGCAGGGAAAAGTGTAGTTAAGCAACATAGGATGGTGGTCTGTAGGGTAACGTTGGAGATCAAGAAGAGGAAGAGAGTGAGGGCAGAGCCAAGGATTAAATGGTGGAATTTGAAATAGGAAGACTGCAAGGTTGAGTTTGGGGAGAAGGTGAGACAGGCACTGGGTGTTAGTGAAGAATTACCAGACAGTTGGTAAACTACAGCAGATGTAGTAAGGGTGACAGCAAGAAGGGTGCTTGGCCTGACATCTGGACAGAGGAAGGAGGAAAAGGAAACCTGGTGGTGGAATGGGGAAGTACAGGAGAGTATACAGAGGAACAGGATGACAAAGAAGAAGTGGGATAGTCAGAGAGATGAAGAAAGTACACAAGAGTACAAGGAGAGTACAAGGTGAAGAGAGAGGTGGCGAAGGCTAAAGAAAAGGCGTACGATGAGTTGCATGAGCGGTTGGACACTAAGGAGGGAGAAAAGGACCTGTACCGATTGGCTAGACAGAGGGACTGAGCTGAGAAATATGTACAGCAGTTTAGGGTGATAAAGGATAAAGATGGAAACATACTCACAAGCAAGGAGAGTGTGTTGAGCAGATGGAAAGAGTACTTTTAGAGGCTGATGAATGAAGAGAACGAGAGAGAAAAGAGGTTGGATGATGTGGAGATAGTGAATCAGGATGTGCAACAGATTAACAAGGAGGAAGTAAGGACAGCTATGAAGAGGATGAAGAATGAAAAAGCCATTGGTCCAGATGACATACCTGTGGAAGCATGGAGGTGTTTAGGAGAGATTGCAGAGGAGGTTTTAACCAGATTGTTTAATGGAATCTTGGAAAGTGAGAGAATGCCTAAGGAGTGGAGAAGAAATGTACTGGTGCTGATATTTAAGAATAAGGTGGATGTGCAGGACTGTAGTAACTACAGGGGGATAAAACTGATGAGCCACAGCATGGAGTTATGGGAAAGAGTAGTGGAAGATAGGTTAAGAAGTGAGGTGATGATTAGTGAGCAGCAGTATGGTTTAATGCCAAGAAAGAGCACCACAGATGCGATGTTTGCTCTGAGGGTGTTGGTGGAGAAGTATAGAGAAGGCCAGAAGGAGTTGCATTGTGTCTTTGTGGACCTGGAGAAAGCATATGACAGGGTGCCTTGAGAGGAGTTTTGGTATTGTATGAGGAAGTCGGGAGTGGCAGAGAAGTATGTAAAAGTTGTACAGGATATGTACGAGGGATGTGTGACTGTGGTGAGGTCAGGAGTGACGGATGCATTCAATGTGGAGGTGGGATTACATCAGGGATCGGCTCTGAGCCCTTTCCTATTTGCAATGGTGGTGGGCACGTTTACAGATGAGATTAGACAGGAGTCTCCATGAACTATGATGTTTGCTGATGACATTGTGATCTGTAGCGACAGTAGGGAGCAGGTTGAAGAGACCCTGGAGAGGTGGCGAAAGGCTCTAGAGAGGAGAGGAATGAAGGTCAGTAGGAACAAGACAGAATACATGTGTGTAAATGAGAGGGAGGTCAGTGGAATGGTGAGGATGCAAGGAGTAGAGTTGGTGAAGGTGGATGAGTTTAAATACTTGGGATCAACAATACAGAGTAATGGGGATTGTGGAAAAGAGGTGAAAAAGAGAGTCCAGGCAGGGTGGATTGGGTGGAGAAGAGTGTCAGGAGTAATTTGTGACAGACGGATATCAGCAAGAGTAAAAGGGAAGGTCTACAGGACAGTAGTGAGACCAGCTATATTATATGCGTTGGAGACAGTGGCACTGACTAGAAAGCAGGATACAGAGCTGGGGGTAGCAGAGTTAAAGATGTTAAGATTTGCATTGGGTGTGCAAAGGGTGGATAGGATTAGAAATGAGTACATTAGAGGGTCAGCTCAAGTTGGATGGTTGGGTGACAAAGTCAGAGAGGCGAGATTGCGTTGGTTTGGACATGTGCAGAGGAGAAATGCTGAGTATATTGGGAGGAGGATGCTAAGGATAGAGCTGCCAGGCAAGAGAAAAAGAGGAAGGCCTAAGAGAAGTTTTATGGATGTGGTGAGAGAGGACATGCAGGTGATGGGTGTAACAGAACAAGATGCAGAGGACCGAAAGATATGGAAGAAGATGATCCGCTGTGGCAACCCCTAAAGGGAACAGCCGAAAGAAGAAGAAGAAGGTACCCTTTATGCTGTGTGTGTTTCTTTTTTACAGTGGCGTAGTCGGCAGGATACTGCTCCGAAAGAATAAGAAATGACTGAAAGACAGGACCTCAACACCGTGCTGCAGGGGATGAACGCGCAGATCCAGTCCCTGCAGCAAGCACAGGCCGCTACAACCCGGGAACTGGAGGCCGCGAAGGCGAAGCTCGCGGAAGCCGAGAGGGTAAGGGCCGAGCCACCTCGTCCGAAACCTCCGTCCCTTGTCCCAATGGACGACATTGAGTCCTATCTCGGGATCTTCGAAAGGACGGCCACCCGGAACGAGTGGCAGCGGTCCGAGTGGGCGTCCATTCTGGCGCCCTACCTGAAGGGGCCCGCGCAGCGAGCCTATTATGATCTCCCCGAGGAGGAGGCCGCGGATTATAAACTCCTAAAACAGGAGATCCTGGCTCGCTACGGCATTACACCGAGCCAGCAGGCGAGTGAGTGGCGGAGCTGGCAGTTTGACCCTGAAAAGCCGGCCCGAGCACAGGCCTTCGACTTCTGGGGAAAGATGGGGCGGAGGCTGCGGCCCGAGGGTCCCCAAGCCCGGAAGGTCGTAGAGCAGGTAGCCTGTGAGGGCCTGGTCAACACACTGCCCAGCTCCCTCGCCCAGCAGGTTCGGCGCCATCCTTATACGGACATGCCAGGACTCCTGGAAGTCTTGGAGCGTCAGCTCGCGGTTTTCCGAGCCAGGGGGACAGAAAGGCAAGCTCGTGGGAACCGGCAGGGATGGGCGGCCACCCCCGAGCCCTCTCGACGCGCTGCGGAAGCGCCTCCTAGACCCAGAGAAAAGCCGGCCTCCCCGCGCTGTTACAAGTGCAGAGAGACCGGCCACCTACTACCGACCTGCCCTCTGAACACCCCCATGGAGCCGATGGACTGCACCTGGGCCTCTTCGGAAAGGTACTGTACTCCGCCGCATCCCTTGGCGAGTCCGAACATGGGAGTGGTGTTGGTAAACGGGCACTCAGTGGTGGCTCTCTTTGACTCCGGCAGCAACATAACTATTGTCGCTCGCCGTTATGTGTTACCGCGACAGTGGCTAAACAAACATCTACGAGTCACTTGTGTACATGGAGAGACCAGGTCTTACCGTTCCGCAGAGTGTTTCCTTTCCTGGAAGGGGGAATTGTCCAAATTGTTGGTCGCGGTGTTGCCGGAACCCCCCTATCCAGTAATCCTGGGACAAGACTGGTCACAAAGAAAATGCGGTAAGACACACACCGCTCCTGGGGCCTCACTGGGTCTGGTTATAGAGGGGCAAGGCACCCTTCCCGTGGTCTCCACGCCATGCTCTGGGGCAGGCCAGAATGGCGCAGGCACAATGGGGGGAGTTTCCCAGGCGACGGACTCTGAGCCGGAACCTCCTACCGGCGAAGGGACGAGCCAGGGAACACTTCCCCCAAACCTTTCCCAAGATCCCCTGAGTAACCTGGATCACCAATTTCGCTCCACGCCTGCCTCGTTTAAAAGAGAGCAGTGGAATGACGATTCCCTGCGGTTTGCCCGGAATGAGATTGTTCATCCAGGCAGCTCACAAGCTAACGGTTCCATGGCTGGGAGGCTGAGGCCCTTCCCTCCTCCAATATATTGGAGTATGTAGCGCAACTGCGCAACAGGCTTGCCAAAATCAGGCCGCTCCTAAAAGACCACGTGACTCGTGCGCAGGCAGCGCAGGCCCGGTGTTACAACCGCAACTCTGTCCTCCGGGAGTTCCACCCGGGGGATCGAGTGATGGTGCTCGTTTCCACCTCCCACTCCAAGCTACTAGCTCACTGGCAGGGGCAATACGAGGTTAAGGAAAGGAAGGGGCTCGTCGACTATTTAGTTAAGCCGAGAGGATCTACCATATTAATTTGTTGAAACCCTGGAAGGACAGGGAGGAGACTCCCGATACTCGTAGATCCCTCTCCCTGTTCGCTGGCACGGCTGCCCTTAACCTCGGCGACGAGCTAACGCCCTTACAGCGGCGGGAGATAACCAAAGCTATCTACGCCATCCCCGAAGTGGTGAGCGAGTCACCGGGCCGGACCTCGCTGATTGCCCACGATATAGTCACGGATCCCGGAGTAGTCGTCCGGGAGAGGCCCTACAGACTCCCGGAGGCAAAACGCGCCGAAGTGGAACTGGAGGTACAACGAATGCTGGACTTGGGTATTATCGAGGAAAGCCACAGTCCTTGGTCCAGCCCGATTGTCCTCGTTCCCAAGCCAGACGGCTCCTGGAGATTCTGCAATGACTTTAGACGTCTAAACCAGGTCTCCAAATTCGATGCCTACCTGATGCCCCGCATTGACGACCTGCTTGAGCGGCTGGGTGCGGCTCGGTACTTGACTATTCTTGATATGACAAAAGGGTATTGGCAAATTCCCTTAACGGCATCTGCAAAAGAAAAAAACGCCTTTAGCACCCCTAGTGGACATTGGCAATACAAGGTCCTCCCATTTGGGCTGCACGGGGTCCCTGCGACCTTTCAACGTCTGGTGGATAGAGTGCTGAAGCCCCACCAGTCCTATAGTGCCGCCTACCTGGATGACGTCGTCATCTATTCCGGCACCTGGGAGGAGCATCTATTGCAGCTCTCTGCTGTCCTCGCGACACTGGCTAAAGCCGGCCTCCGCATTAACCCCCGTAAGTGTTTTTTTGGCTTAAAGGAGGCCAAGTATTTAGGCTACCTTGTGGGACGAGGACAGGTGAGACCCCAATGTTCCAAAGTCAAAGACATCCTGGAATGGCCCCGTCCGAATACCAAGAGACAGGTGCAGGCTTTCTTGGGGCTGGTGGGGTACTACCGCCGGTTCATACCCCGTTTCTCCGAGAGGGCAGCACCCTTGACTTGCTTAACAAAGAAGGGGGCTCCCCTGCATGTGGTATGGAACGACAAGGCGGAACATGCATTCAGTGACCTGAAAGAGGCCCTTACGTCGGCACCTGTATTACGGACCCCTGATTTTGGGTTACCCTTTATCCTCCAGACCGACGCTTCGGACACAGGCCTGGGCGTCGTGCTGAGCCAAAGCGTCGATGGTGTCGAACACCCCGTGATGTACCTAAGCCGGAAACTGCTGGACCGAGAGGCCAGGTACGCGGCGGTGGAGAGGGAAGCCCTGGCCATTAAGTGGGCCGTGACTTATCTCCGATACTACCTGTTGGGCCGCGAATTCACTCTGGTGACTGATCACGCTGCGCTTCAGTGGATGTCCCTCCACAAAGAGTCGAATCCGCGGGTCACCAGGTGGTTCCTGGACTTGCAGCCCTATAAGTTCACGGTCACTTATCGCCGCGGCGGCCTTCAGGCCAACGCCGATGCCCTCTCTCGTGTCCACGACCTCTCGGTTAGGTCCGCCCGACCGGACGGTCTTGGGCTGAGGGGGGGTTCATGTCACGCATGCGCGAGTAGGAGGCCGCGGACGGACCTGAAACCGCTTCGAAGGACGTTCGCCGGCAGGGAATGCCGGGGTACTAACCTTTCTGCTCTCTCTTCCAGGAAAAAAGACGCTCCGCCATCATAACCTGCCCACAGTACGTCCACTTCCGCCCTTCCTCCGCCATCTTCCCTGACATCAGCAATCCCTTCATCCCTCACGCTTCCTTCCCAGCATTCCTCCACTTCCGGCTCCTCCTCTATAAGATGGCCGCCGACGCCTTGGAAGGGTGTCGCGCATATGAACATTCATGTTTATAATTTTGACCTGTTTTGTAACAGAACTTGCTTTTTTTTTGTACAGTATACGGGGCCGGAAACCCCAACCCTTTATGCTGTGTGTGTTTCTTTTTTACAACAGATATTACTTATTCATTTGTCATTTTGTTACATGTCACTGTTTCACTTCACAAGAGTATTCACATGTCCAGTTGCATGTGTGATGTGTTTTTTTAGTTAGTCAAATGACTGGTACTGCATGGAGTCAACAAGAGAGGTGTATGGTGGAGTGTAGCCACTTAGGTTCACTCTTATGGAGTCATTTAAATGTTCATCTGTCAGTCTTGTTCTTAACTTTGATTTCATGACATTCATTTCAGACTCACAGAGCTATGGAGACCCAAACAAAGCAAACATTTTCAGAGCTGCTTGGTGAAGATTCTTATAGTTATCTGGCTCTACTAAGCTCCAGAAATGCTGAGAATGCTGTTGAGACTTTAACTGCACATTATTTTGAAGGTTTACTAATATATAATATATAAAATCCATTGTCTGTCTGTCTGTATGTCTGTCCGCTTTTCACAAGAGAATCACTTAACGGATTTAGATCAGGTTTTTTTCTATAATTTGCTTGAACATTCCGATTGATTTTGCGACTTCTCTCATTTCACTATGTATCATATTTCGCTTGCGGTGCTGATTTATTTGCGTGAATCCGCGAAAAAACGCAGCGAGCGGAGGGGAGGGGGCCCTCCTCACTCACTCGCCAGATTCGGGGCGTGTTCCTTAACTCAGCTTAGCTAGCGAATGAGAGAACAATTGAATTCAACTTTGTTTGATACTGGTAGCTCGCAAGCAACGTGTTGGAGACCCCTGCCCTAGAGGGAACTCCAGTTCATAACATTGTCGACAAAGAATCAAAAAAAAGGTTTGGAGCACCCACCCATATGGAATAGGTTGGAGTCAAGTACAGAGCTGCCTTACTAGCAAAAAGATTGCGGTTTTAAGGCAGACTGAAGGAAGTGATGTCAGCTCTGAGGCCTGAACAGGAAGTGATGTCGCTATCCCCGTGACCAGAAGTGACATCATCTCTGGGCCCAGAACTGGAAATGATGACATTGTGCCCTGGGACTAGATACGGCATCATTGAGGCGGGAACTGGAAGTGATGTCATCGGGGCCAGGCAGAATTTCCTGTAACTAGTCTGCAGAGGAGTGAGAGAAAGAGTTAGTGCACTCCACCACCCTCTGGTTGGTATGGAATTACTCTCATTGAGGACCTTTAGCTGCCTTCCATGCACATGTGTGTGACAACATATATGAGAGAGATGAAAGAGATTGTTAATTTTACTCTTGAAAGTTGTGTTTTGAAATTTTATTTTATGCACTTCTTCTTCGTCTTCTTCTTCTTTGTCTTTTCCCATTTCTATGTGGAGTCATTGAGCTTCGTCAAACTTCTCCAAACAGCTCAGTCCTGCACATCCTCACGAGTCAAGCCCCTTTTCTTCAGATCTTCTTTAACTTTACCCATTCACTTCGGCTTTGGCCTCCCTTATTGTCTCTTCCCTTGAACTTTCATTCTCATTGCTCTTTTGCCCACATATTCATTAGCTTTTCTCATCACATCTCAATACCACTTCAGCCTGCTTTCCTTTACATTCCTAGATATCCTTTCCACTTTTGTTGCACCTCTGATCGCCTCATTCTTATTCTGTCCTTTTGTTTAACTTTATTTATTTTTTGCATTTATGAAAGTAAATACAATACTACATGGCTCTGAAAGCAGGTTTACAAAGTTGGAGCATTGTTGTGTTTCAAGAATTTAAAATTTGGTGAATAGCAACTAGGAAAACTGCATAATTGAAGTATTTTAAAAGGATGCTAATTTTTTTTTTGCCCACAAAGCCACAAAACACTACCAAATAGAAACAAGAAATAAGAAGGAGCTTCATAAACCAAAACACATCACAACACCAGTTTCACCATAAACATAATATTATCTGAATGATGTGAAAATGATTGTTGGAGAGCAAAACTGTCATGCTACATACTACATTTCTAAAGGGGCCCACATCCTTCACTGCAATAAAATTATGGAAATAATAGCAAGAGCAAAAGTTGGTCAAATCCTCTCAATTTCTGGAAGAATCCATCCATCCATCCATTATCCAACCCACTATATCCTAATTACAGGGTCATGGGGGTCTGCTGGAGCCAATCCCGGCCAACACAGGGCAAAAGGCAGGAATCAAACCCCAGGCAGGGCGCCAGCCCACTGCAGATATCTGGAAGAATCCTCCACAGAAAATGATCTCAATAGCCCTGATGTATAAAATATAATTGGCCATTTTGAGATCATGAGACATCAACAAAAGACACAAAATACCTTTTACTATTGTAACTACCATATGGGACTGATGAGCATCCTGGCGAAAAGAGGGGACGAATCCTTAACTGGACGGAAAGCCCCAAGCGGATGGACAGGCATCCTGACCGAGAAAGAGAAAGGGTCCTTAACCAAGTAGGAGGCCCCATGTAGAAGAATGATTGTCCTGACCAGGAGTGAAGAACTTCCCTTACCTTGCCTGGACGGGAAGCGCCAGGCAGATTGATCGGTTTTACCTATGGTATCCTTACTGGTTGGGACAGAAGGGAAGGACAGGAAAGGACTGTCTTTGGACACTGTTTTATCCCTCATGATGCTAGATTGCAGCAGCCCTGGAATTGTAGACCGGTAGAACAGCTCTGCTAGTGTCAGAGTGGGTGGGGCGTAAGAAGGCGCTGCAAGGAGATATACTTCCTATTTTTTGGGACTTCCATGTGACCCTGAAATGCTTCCAACAGGCAAAGCCCTGGTAACGGAAGTACTCCTGAGTCCTCAATAAAAAGGCTCACACTATCTTGTCCAGGTGAGTCAGAGCTGTGAAGAGGGTGAGCAACACTCAACTGGAAGTGGTCAGTGCTGTGGAGAGGGGATTGGAGGAGAGATGACTTGTGCTTTGGTGTTTTTGTGAGGTATTTGTATAATAAACACCCCTATATTTGAACCCGGAATTGTTTGCTGTACTGTATTCGTTTGGGGCTCTGTGGCATCCCCTAGCTTTCACACTACATATTGTAGCCATTGATATTCTTCAGATCAGTAATGGTTGAGGTCATGCTAAATGTTTCTGTAGACCTTACACACTTTTGACTAGTACGCACCTTTTTGACAACTCCTATTATGCCCTCTTCGTCTGGTCTGGTCCTTTTAGGAATAATTTCTTCTTTCACAGAAGCTCTGTGTTCTCTCTTTCTGTTTCTTTGTATTTGATTGCTCTTGAGTAATGTTTTGTATTCAAATATTGTTAAATTTAGATATGACCAGGCATCTGGCTTGTCATTGGAAGTAGACCCCACAAATTGTATAGAATGAGTTTTAAATATATAAATGATCTGATGCTGTCATTGCAAACCTGAGAGCTGGCTCATCTCAGTTGCCTTTTGGACAAACTCCAAACTTGGGAGAGGTCACAGGGAGAATTAAAGAGATCAGAAGGCCGCCTTTCATCTGCAACACCCAGAAACCCAAGAGACACAGAGAAATTAAAGTGGGGTACATTAAATTTTCCTGTATTCAGCTGCTAGCAGCTCTGTTTCATCTTATCGGAGGAGATGTTTCTCTGAGGAGAGATAGGGCAAAGGGCTAGAGAAAAAGTAAAAGCATGGCAGAAAAATTTATTTTAAGGCACGATTTAGGTAATTAAAGCTTTTTTTTGTGTAGTTATACTGAAATACTGGTGTTCATATCAGTTTCAGTTGAACTCTTTTATATTTCCTGCATGATGGTGCTTCATAATTCAGAATTGGGCTGCCACCACTATACTGCAGAATGTTCAGTAACTTTCAAATAAGATAGCTGAACTGTCAGCTCTCACGCAGTACTGCTGTATTTTGTATATTACAGATAGCTAGTTTAGACATCATATTCCTGACACTGTTTTAATGCTGGATCGATTTCATTCAATATGAACATACAGAGTGTAAAAAGCAGGACAGGGAACTAAAATGTGTAATTCAGGAACTGAGATAGTGGCTGTCAGAGTTTCATCATATGATCTGCCTAATTAATGTTTATATTCTTTTGTCTGCCAATGGGGATTCAGCAACAGAAAATATTAATTCTGTTACCAACACTCTAATGATGAACCATTCTGACCCTGCAGTTATTACATGTGGTGACATTAAAATGAAACAATGACAAATCCCATAATTATGTTTCAGATTCTTCTTGCGAACACAACTAGTTGGACCTACTTTATTTAAATGTTAAATATGTCTTTACATGTAAACCTGTAGAATCATTGGGCCAATCTGATCACAGTCTGGTCCATCTTTCTTCCACTGACAAGCTTGTTATTAGATGGCAACAACTCTCTTATCATTAACAAAATCAGAGGTTCTTATTTGCATTTAGTAGATACTGAGGAGGCAGCAAAAAAAAAAAAAAAAATCAAAAAGACTTGGACAGTCTTCAAACACTTGGAAAATACAGCTTGATATTGAAAACTGCAAAGTACTAAATGCTATTAAATTTCAGCCAGGGTTCCTCCTCTGGCTGGGGTTCAGTTCCTTGGTTTATGTCCTTTTTGTTCATTGTTGTTTCATTTATTTATGCTAATATTACTTTTGTTAATTATCTGCTCTTTCATCTCGACCTGTGTTATGTTCCATGTTTTTTTTGGGTGGTTCCCCAAGGCACAAGGCAACCTGCCCTTCACCGCAAGGCACAGTTCCTTGCAGTTATTCTGAATGTACTTGTGGTGTGGTGAGATCACACTGTGATTGCCTGTGATTTTCCTGGATTTTTAAACCTCTGCTTTGTTTTTTGAGTTTGTCTTGGATTTCAATTTGGGATTTTCTTTGCCTTGAATTGTCTTTGAATTTTCAGGAGATTCCTTTTTTGCCTTTTGTGCTCCATAGAAGTTATTGTTATTGTAAAGCATTTTGGTGTATTAATAATTATTTTTATTTATAGAAATTCAACATGGCCCTCTGTTACTGGAATTTTTTTTGTATCCCTCTTTAATGGCCATTTTTGGAACTGTTCATGACTTGCTTAGTTTCCACTGACAAAAAAAAAAAAAAATGTAGGACACTATCCTACAGGAAGCAACCTCTGAAAAAGATTCAGGGGTTTACATTGACTCAGTCTTTTTTTAGCAATGTGTAGCAGTTTGTGGGGGTTATGCTGTCATTTGTTATAATACTTTTTTTCAGCTTCTATGAAGTCTTAATTTACTCCCCGGTACAAATAAGGTGCTATCTATCTATCTATCTATCTATCTATCTATCTATCTATCTATCTATCTATCTATCATCTGAAGAATGGGAGGGCAGATGGTACAAGGTAGGACCCTCAAGAGATGCTAGTTCAATTACAGAGTACATTCACATGCCCTGGATCAGTTTAGAGTTACTTGTAATACAAATAATAATAATGAATTCAGTGTATATAGCACTTTTCTCCATGCTCAAAGTGTTGTACAAGTATTCAAAAGGGTATAATAGAAATACCATCACAGAAAAAACACTAAATAAAAGAGAATAAAAGAGAAAAACATGAAGCACAAAAGTTTGAATTAGACAAAGAAACAATAAACAGGAATAAAAATATAAAATGACCAGTAACATAATTTGTAGTACTGTGTATCATCACAAGTACCTGGAGAAAGAGAAATCAACACGTGTTTTAAGTAATCTTATAAAAGAATGAATTGAGTCAGCTGGCTGAATTGCTTTAGCAAGGTTTTCAAACTTTGTGTGTAATAAAGCTGAATGCTCCATCATCCATGTAGAATAGGATAGTCTGGGACATAATGGGGTTGCCATCATCACTGGACCAGAGTAGAAGAACAGGTGTAAATCCATTTTTATGTTTGAATAAGGACTAGCTGTGTTACTGGCCTAAGATGGGTTAAAATCTAAGTAATCAATGTAGACATCAGTGTTAACGTTTGCAATGCACTATAGCATGCATATATCTCTGTTACATGCCATTTGGTATGGGATATATAATTCACAATGTTAATGTTTGTAAAGCACCATCTACAGTATATAAATGAGAAATTCAATGCCTTTCATTATTACAAATATTTTTAATGCACCCTCTTTTGGAATGGCAGAGACATAGCAATCAGACACACAGACACTTATCCTTTATTTTTTTGAAATTTTATTAATTTTATTGCAATCATTCCATACAAATCAATCAATTTTTTACAAAAAATAGGATTAAGAACAAGTCGACCCCCACCCCTGAGAGAGAGAACAAGGCCAACGGAGTAAAACTTAAGGCTTGTAAACATACCTAAATTGATGAGTTTGATAAGCCAATAGAGATGAATGGAGAAGAGAAAGAAATGCAGAAATAATTGCTTCCTCAGTGCTTTAAGAGCTTATTCTAAAATATTACTGATTAGATCCTGCCATGTTTTGAAAAAAATCTGTACAGATCCTCTAACTGAGTATTTGAGTTTTTCCAATTTCAAATAGTATAACACAGTTTCCCATTGACTTAAAAGAGGAGAGTTTGGATTCTTCCAGTTTAGCAGAATAAGTCTGCGTGCCAAAAGTGTAGTGAATGCAATCACAGTTTGTTTGTCCTTCTCCACTTTAAACCCATCTGGAAGAACACCAAACACAGCTGTTACTGGGTTAGGAGGGATTGTGACACCAAGACTGTCTGAAAAGTAATTAAAAATTTTGGTCCAGAATGATGTTAATTTAGTGCAGGCCCAAAACATGTGACCCAGTGAGGCTGGGACTTGATTACAGCGTTCGCAGGTTGGATCTTGCCCTGGAAACATTTTAGAGAGTTTTAGGCGAGACAGATGTGCTCAATATATAATTTTGAGTTGAATAATTGTATGCTTTGTGCATATGGAGCTCGAGTGAATTCTCTGCATTGCTATTTTCCACTCCTTTTCTGATATATTAATTGAGAGATCTTTTTCCCAGTGTCCTCTTGGATCTTTGAAAGGGAGGGACTTTAAAATAATTTTACATATTGCAGAGATGGTGTCTGAGTCCCTGATATTGAGCAATATTTTTTACAGTAAGGATGAGTGTGCAAGATGAGGAAAATCAGGAAGGTTCTGTTTAACAAAGTTCCTAATTTGAAGATAGTGAAAGAGATGTGTAGCTGGAATGCTAAATTTGGAATGTAATTGTTCATAGGATGCAAAGACGTTGTCTATATAAAGATCTCTAAGCAAGTTAATTCCAAATTTTTTCCAGATATTAAAAACTGCATATGTTTGCGAAGGTTGAAAGAGGTGGTTCTCTTGCAGAGGTGCCACAGATAAAAACGTCTCCATCTTAAAATTCTTTCTACATTGGTTCCATATTCTGAGTGAGTGAAGCACAATTGGGTTATTAGTATATTGACGATAACTTGCATTTATTGGGGCACAGAGCAGGGAATATAAAGAAGTACTGCAGGATTTTAGTTCTATTGCGGACCAGGCCTGTGTATGTTCATCTATCTGTGTCCAGGTTTTTAGCTTCTATGTCTGCTGCCCAGTAATAAAACTGGAAGTTAGGTAGAGCCATGCCACCTCCTGCCTTAGGTCTTTGTAGGGTCGCTCTTTGGATACGTGAATGTTTTGAGTTCCAAATAAATGAGGTTATTGTTTAATCTAATTGCTTGAAAAATTATTTATTGGTGAATATTGGAATGCTTTGAAATAAAAAAGGAGCTTAGGAAGAATATTCATCTTAACAGTGTTAATTCTGCCAGCTAGTGTAAAATGAAGGTTTGACCATCTATGCAAGTCTTGCTTAATTTTTCCATGCAGACTGCAAAATTTTGTTGATAAAGAGCTTTATGTTTACTTGTGATGTTTACCCCTAGGTATTTAAACTGTTCTGCAATGATAAAAGGTAGGGTGTCTAATCTAATATTATATGCTTGAGAATTCACTGGAAAGAGCACACTTTTATTCAGATTAATTCTGAGACCAGAGATCTTTTGAAATTCTGTGAGTGCTGTTAAGACTGCAGGCACAGAATTTTGTGGGTCTGATATATACAGTACCATATCATCTGCATATAGAGAAATTTTCTGTTCCAGTCCTTCTCTGATAATCCCATTTATCTGATCAGCATTTTGACAGTGTATTGCCAGTGGTTCAATGGCTATTGCAAATAGCAGTAGTGACAAGGGGCATCCTTGTCTGGTACCTCGTTCTAGTTTAAAGTAGTCTGAACAAATGTTGTTGATACAAATTGAAGCTTCTGGATTGGTATACAGTAGTTTAGACACTTATCCTTTTATTAAGGTGGATTAACAATCGTATTTTACATTCAAATTGATACACAAAGTTAGAGACAGTGGAACAGTTGTTATGTGCTCCATGTTTCAAGGACTCTTGCAGCAGAGAGCAGAGTTTGGAACCAGCTGGAAATGACATGGCTGGGGTGGCTGCCAGTAGAGAGTTATATTAGTCAGTATGCGGTGTGAGGAAAGCATGAACACACCTCTCAGAATAAGATTTTAACAAACAAATATGAGGAAGTGGAAATAAGAAACTTTCTTATTGTGATTTATGTGGGTAAGGATGTAAGATTAATGTAAGAAAGGATGGAATCAAAATGACAGCAGGATTTCTTGCCAAAGAAAAAGGTAGAATTGTATCATTTTCTTAAGATGGACATCGGTGCCAATCAGCATGACTTTTCTTTTGTTACAGTTAAATTTTAAAGAACTCTTCTCAATCCAGCATTTAATTTCTTCAAGTCAGGCTATGAGCCAAGATATCCCTGATGAACATCTGCTTTTAACAGTGAAATAGTTCTGAGTATCATCCTCATAAATATCATAACCCAGTACAAAGCTCCAAACTATGTGGCCTTTTTAGTTGCAGGAGGAAGACCAGAATGCTTAGAGAAATCTATGAACAGATATTGAGAAAGCATTCAAATTCAACATGTACATAAAACAGACTAGGATTCAAAACAGTGAGGGATCCAGGTAGAAGTTACCATTTCCTATAAACAGTTAGTTCAATGATCAATGGTAGTTAAAATCTTCCAAATAACAAATACAGTACCAGTCTTTATCAGAAGAGTCACACAAGAATTTTTAGATTTTAATATATTTTTATTTATCACTGCACAGTAGATTGTCAATGTGTTTAACGTTTTGCATTAGAGGGTTTCATTCCAGAATAATCCAAAGTAAGTGATACCACTCCAGGGCACAGGTGGGAGGGTGCTGTCGCTAGTGGCATTGTCTGTTTCTCCAATGAGGCAACTGACTCCACCCCTTCCAGCTGGAGACTCACGAAAGATGGCTTCTCTCCTCTGTCCCAAAAGGACTAACCACTTAACCAAGCTGATCTGTTACTCTGAAGGCAAGGCAGCCTAAGATTTTGTTGCTATTTACTGCCTGCTTATTTTTGCTTTGCCAGTACCATTATTAACAGGGGTGACCTGGTGGGCACCCCACCATTTTCTGGACTTGTGTCATACCTCACTCAACTATATCAGATATACAAGTAATGATTTCAATGTACTCTGGGCATGTGACCATACTACTAGTCAGCTCCTGCTCCAGACAAAATTGATAGGAGGGGCATCTGAAATACTAAATGGAACATGGTGTGATAAAGTCCCCAGAATCCAACAAGTAATATTTTACCTGATAGCGGTGGGGATTTGGGGATGGCTGATGTTCGACATGGTATTTTGGGGGCTTAACCCAGCTTAATGACTGCCTGCTACGACTACAACTAAAGTACTTGTCATCATATGCACTTAGCCCAATTGTACCTTCAGAGGCAGTTGTCTCTAAGCATAGTCATCTACCTACAGCCAAACAGCAGGTAGGGAAACACCCAGTCATGCTCTGCAGGCAGCTAACGAGGGGGTGCAAATCTGGGTAAACTCAAAAACAATTTAGGAATTATGGCAGCAGGTAAGAAAAATAATAATATTTGGTTGAAATATAAGAAAGAACAATCACAAAACAGGCAGGTTCTTGTGAAGGCTTTCAAGAGATGTGGGCTTCAGTTAGCCTCCCTCTGTTATTTCCATTGCACCTCCTATCGTGAGACTACATTTGTATCAGCTCTGACATAATCACCTCCTTAGATTAGGCATGTCTTACAAAATAATAAATCAGAATGGCTCTATTTGTGAAAATGATAATATCAACCTCATACTGTGTTAATGTTTATTAAGGTATATTAACTTACTGCTTTTCGCATTATTAATTAAAACATATTTTAGTTCCATAATTAGTTCCATATTTACCTAATCCCTTGCAATGAACACATTTCATTACAAGCCAGAAAAAATGAAACCCGTGGCTATTGTTAATACAGTATTTTTCACAATGTGAAATAGAAGCCCCTCTGGTAGGGTTAAAACTTATGATAACCTTATGCGAGCCTGGTGTAACCCAACTAAGTGTTCCCACTTTCATAGCTCATATTATAGTATGCTTGATTTAAATATACTCTTTTCAGAATTAATCTAATATTCTTCAGGTGTATCATTCCACACCAAGCTTGTTTCAATGCCAAGAGGGCTATATGGCTGGGGAAAGACAGCCAACAAAACTATTTAGTAAAATAAATAAATAAATAAAATCCCGTATTCTGTAACAGCAGCCTAAATCAGAAACATGTTGACTTTCCCTAGCTAATATTAACTGTGCACGGCACTTGCCTGATAGGTAACTTGAAAACTCAATTTGTACTTTAGGTTACATCTGCATTTTGTTATAAATCAAGCAACACAGTTGATTTTGAAGATGAACGGAACTTAGTTCACAGATTCATTCATTTCCTTAGTGGCTGGTCTAAAGCCTACATTGTTGGCATTTTTGGCAGTGCCTGTAGGACTAAAGGTCAGGACACAGTGTGATTACATAACGGCAACTTTGTCAGAAGCCAACTGCTGGATCACACTGAGTTCGTTGGGCTCTGTTTCTCAACTCTTGCTATTTGAACTTAATGTTATAAGCTACAGTGCTGAATGTACTCCCTCTGTGGTTATGTGGTTCATACCTTTCTATACTCTTTGGTCACATTGACTCATTAGTTTAAAGAATGTCCATCCATCCATCCATCCATTATCCAACCCACTATATCCTAACTACAGGGTCACGGGGGTCTGCTGGAGCCAATCCCAGCCAACACAAGGCGCAAGGCAGGAAACAAACCCCGGGCAGGGAACCAGCACACCGGAGAGTTTAAAGAATATGCATTATTTAATTAAGGCCATAGATAAGCAAAACATATTTAATACACCTAGCCCATTAGCATGAATTTACAATGTATGTATTTTCTTTCATGCTATTTGTAAATCTAACTCCAGAGATGTTAGTCACTCAGTAGCATCATTATCTGGCGAAAAGAGGCACAAGACATTCAAAAAGTCACCAAGTTTATAAGCAACAGACATTATTCATATAAGTCACATTCCTCAACAATTGCCCGGGAAAAGGATGATAAAGTCTTATTGCAGAGCCAAAAAAGGCTTCCTTTGCCCATTTGACCCTTAACCCAAAGAATTTCAATTTTTCTATTTGTTGTTTGTTTCTGCAAAACTTGTTCATTTTTTTAACACTATTTTGCTCTGTTATGGAAAATTGTTTTGGCCTTTTTGTGTGGTGTGTTTCAATGCAATGTATCCTACAATTCACTGGGAATGTGCGATGGGGAGCATCAGTGGGGTGACTGTATATGCTTGCATTTCCTGATCATCCAAGATTTGCATAATAATAGCTATTATGTATAATTTTCTCTCTGGTACTAGAAATTTGCTTCAGGAAAAAGAACTGGAATTTTTGGTTTAGCATTAGTGGCTTTGTCAACAGGGTTTTTGACCTCCCCGTTTCGATCTTGGTGCAGTTGTTTCAGAGCGACTTATCTCTAGATCTTAAATCATCAAATGTTTATTGAATCAGTTTTTTCAGTAAGTACCAAAAAATATGTGTCAAAAGCACAAAGTGTTATGATTAACATTTTAATTTTTCCTGGGTCTCCTTAGGGTCATATGCAGATGTTTTATGTTATTCCTAAGAATTTAATACCTAAGGACTTCAAATCCAATATTTGTTTATTGTTTTGCCCATTGATAAGGGGTGGGGTCTCAGAGGTTGTGACTTGTGACATGGTGCTTGAAGTGGGATGGTACTCACTGATACACAGTATAGACACCCCTTCCAATTTCTACTTAGAGTACCTTAGTTCAACATAAGATGCTGCAGATGTTCTACCAGACGGTTGTGGCGAGTGCCTTCTTCTACGCAGTGGTGTGCTAGGGAGGCAGCATAAAGAAGAAGGACGCCTCACACCTGGACAAACTTGTGAGGAAGGCAGGCTCTATTGTAGGAATGAAGCTGGACTGTTTAACATTCATGGCAGAGCTACGGGCGCTGAGCAGGCTCCTGTCAGTCATGGAGAATCCACTGCATCCACTGAACAGTGTCATCTCCAGGCAGAGGAGCAGCTTCAGCGACAGACTGCTGTCACAGTCCTGCTCCACTGACAGACTGAGGAGATCGATCCTCTCCCACACTATGCGACTCTTCAATTCCACCCGGGGGGTAAACGTTAACATTATACAAAGTTATTGTCTGTTTTAACCTGCATTTTTATCACACTTTAATTTAATATTGTTTTTTGTATCAGTATGCTGCTGCTGGATTATGTGAATTTCCCCTTGGGATTAATAAAGTATCTATCTATCTATCTATCTATCTATCTATCTATCTATCTATCTAT
>JANRMT010062856.1:39680350-39738538 GCA_026402145.1 Polypterus bichir lapradei
TATCTATCTATCTATCTATCTATCTATCTATCTATCTATCTATCTATCTATCTATCTATCTTAGTTTCTTAATGTTATCAGTGAGAACAGGTAATCTATATCCGCGGAGCTTGAAGGTTCACGGGATAACCCCAATCCCCCATTTTTTCAACTGAATGATACTACATTATGGCCCGGGAAACTCAGTGATCGAATGAGACTTTATTGTGGTGCTTAAAGTTTCATGGGGCAGTCCAATCCCCACTCTTCAGCCAAATGCTAGTGTATCACCATAAACAGAGTACCACCAGTGAATTGGTTCTACTTCAAGGAACTGCTTTGACTCACTAGCAAAACAGTATAAAAGACAGCACAATGTACTTCCTGGCCATGATAGCTAGCGAGTGCATTTCTTTGTTTAACATTTAACTTACTGATCTTGGGCTTTGATTATGGATTATGAATTTTGGTTTCAGTATGAGCTTAGAATGGATCTTCGGTTTGCAATTTTGGCCTGATTGTTTGACTAAGTTTCAATTTCTGGTCTTATACATTTTTCTGACAGATAACGTAAGCAATAGACAATTAAGAAATTAAACGACTCAAGGATAGCTCAAAACCAGATACAAAGTTGAGGTGTATTTGCTTATACAATTCAGAGCTGGTAAATAGAAAAAAAATACACTAAGCTGAATTGTGTTGCCATTTACTAACCAGTTGAAAGTATTAAAGTGCCACTTGGCTATAAATTACATGTTGACTAGCCTATGTGGTATTAGGTTTTTCATACAAACACATACATTCTTAAACCCACTTAACCCAATTGGACCAGAGTATATTCTGGTAGAACTGTGCTTGGAGTAGAAAAAAACCTTGGATTGGGCACCAGTCCATTGTAGGTCACACACAGGCACTCATATTTGAACCAACCTAGAGTTACCAATTCATTTGACCTGCACATCTTTGGAACTTTGGGAGGTTAACCCAAAAGGACATAAGGAGTATATGAAGACGTCTCCCATAAAATAACCTCACAGTATTCAGACTCAGTATGCTGGATCCAAGAGGATCCTTAACCGCTGCATTACTGACTAATCTTTGAGACAACAACAGTTTGGTCACTTTTTGCTGATGCTACATTCTTCATGAAGTGTACACTACCTGTCTATAATATCTTTTATTGTTATCTACAACTAACAGTCACACACATAGTGAAGCAAGAACAACTGTGCATTACAGGAATATACTGAAGTTATCCTGTGAAGAAATAAGACAACACAAAGATCATATAGAGTTGGGGCACCATAGGTGACCCAATGTAGTTGGTGGAAAAAACAAGCTAATAAATGGCACCTAATTATGCAGAGTGTTTTCACAGATGTGAAATCGACTGCTTCCAGAAGTCAGTGGAGCTTGTTATGAGGCTGAGAAAGTGGCAGGGGTGGCTCCGGGAGGTTGGAAACTGGAAGTGATGTTATAGGTCTTCAGATGTCAATCTTCTGTCTTGTGGAAGAAAGGCAGATAGATACAGCACCACCATGTGACTTGGAGTAGTCTTACCATTGGACAAAACTGTCCCACAAATGCCAAGTGTGTGACACCTGACTCTTAAAATTGCTTTAACTTCTATGAGAAAGCAGATGCCAAAGGCACAGAGAGGAGCACATATCTGAATTACAGTCTCTGATCACCTTTAGTAAAGACAGGAAAACTCAGACTTCTTGTGATCCTTTTGAACATCAACCATTAAGCAGTGAACCAGGAGTTAGCTTTTTAGAATCTGAAACTTTTAGAAAAATCAATTAATACACATGCACATGTCCAAAACATATCTTTTGTAATTTCCAGTGTTGCAGATAGATACAGTTTATATCCTCTCTTCCCATCTTGTTCTGTATTCACATACAAAAGGGGTTTTCAAGAGATCCCTTTGGTGTGTTTCATTTTTCTACTTTGTTGTATTCATGTGAATTTATGGTCAGATTCTTGAAAGAAGATGATATTTCTGCTTAGGCAGGTTATTTTGTTGTGTCATCTCACCTCCCAGTTCACAGAATTTGAGTGGCACTGGGCGCTTTCACTTTGAAGGGCATTTACATTAAATTTCTGACTGGGAAACTTATATTCCCAGTTTGTATGCCAGCAAATGATAACATCAGAGCATTACTTGCTTCTACCTGGAAAATCTGAGCTGTTATACAGTATAGAAGTACACTTTTACTAACTGTACTTAATGTTTTGAATGAGGGTTGTTTTGTTCAACATGTTTCCTCATTTTTTTCAATCTTTATTTCTGAATCTAAATATAGTTTTTGGGGGTGTTAAATCTATTCCCGCCATTTATTTTGAAATTGGATGTCATTTTGTTCATTCCATTATGGTTTTTCTTCATGAACACTACAAGTTTGTGGATTATTTTCTTTTACATTGCTATGGAGAAGCAGCCAGAGGTGTGCAGCATGTAACATCACTGCTACTACAGCACTGTGCACTTCCTGCTTAACCGAGTTTATGGATGAAGACAAATCCTTTCTATGAGTGTATGCTGAACATTTCTGTTTAAATTCATGGCTAAAGACTTTAGGACTTGATATTTGACTACAATGTATGACTAAAAGGCAGGGTGGATCTTTGGCAATGAATGCCTGTTAGTTTAACTGTGTTTTTTTTTCTTCTACTGGTCACCTCCATTAATTAATTTCTGCCTGAAAATATTTCCTCAGAAACATTTGGGGAATTTGTTTTTTTGGAATGATGTCATTCATGCTGTATGAATTCAGATCCCTCAACCTTGAACTGGATGAAGTATATTTAGAAAATGAATAGATGCATATAAATTCCTTTTTTGAGGAATGTGAGCTTTGCTCACTATTTGGACAGGTGGTAAATCTTTTAGCACAGTATTTTCTTTTAATGTATTCTCTGTTTTCATATACAGTATTACTTTTATTACCTTGCATTAACACAATCCTAAGAGGCACAGTGGCTGATGAAACTTTCTTAAATGTTCTTAGTCATTTAGCAGTGCCTTTAAAAAGTATTCATACATTTTTGTCTTTTTTAATTTATCTGCATAAAAATACTCTTTAATGTCAAAGTGAAAAGAAACCTGTGCAAAGTGGTCTAAATTAATTACAAATGTAAATCACAAAATAATCCATTCTGTAAGTATTCACCCCCTATCCCCCCCACACACATTATGACACCACTAAAGTGCACCCAATTGATTTTAAAAGTCACATAATTAGTTGGATGGAGGTAACCTGTCTGAGGTTTCAAATTATTGTAGTCTGCGTGCACCTTATCTGGAAGGTCCATCTTGTGGTGAGTCAGTACGGTGATCTAACCTAAACCTGAAGACTAAAGAGCACTCCCAGTGACTCCATAAAAATGTGACTGAAAACCACACGTGAGGTGATGGAGACAAGAAAATATCCAAGAGACTGAATATAAGAAAAAGACATCAATTGGCTGCAGTTAGTGCAGAATATAGCAGCCAGAATCATAACTAGGATAAGAAAATCTGAGCACATCACACCAATTTTACCACCGTTGCTGTAGTTACCTGTGTCATTCAGAATTAACTTTAAAATACTACTAATGGTTTACAAAGCCTTAAATACCCTTGCTCCATCCTGTATTTTGGAATGCCTTTCCCCTAGTTATCTAGCTTTTACATATCTACATTTTAGTTGTATTTCCCGTGAAAAGTTAAGCAAAATGACACCTTTTATTGGCTAACTAAAAAGGTTATAATATGAAAGCTTTCGAGGCAACTCAGGCCCTTTCTTCAGGCAGTTGTATTTCCTGATAAACTATATGGGCATAGAATTATCATATTCTTAAGGAATCCACAATCTATACTAATATCTACTATTATCTGCAGTTTTTTTCCAGTTCTTCTGTGTTGGTGACCTGTACCACCATCGCCTGATCAAAGCACCATGCAGCGCATTGTGTTGATGGACTGAAGGCGGGTGTCTCAGCTGTCCACAAGACCAACATCATCAATCCAGTCATGTGAAGCCTGAAAGCCAAGAGGATTGAATTAAGAACATCTGTATTAGGTATAATGCCCAGTGGGGGGCTGAGCAGACTTTTTGGTCTTGGAACTCCTGCAGATTTTATTTTTTTCTACAGCCTAACTTGATTTTTTTTTCTTTCTGTCCTCCTGGCCATCTGATCTTACCTTTTCCTGTTGTTACTTATTCTTTAATATTATTGCCTAATCTATTTTTTGTTTTTCATTCCATATTACTTGTTTTGGTCGTCTTGTAAAGCACTTTGAGCTACACTGCTTATATGAAAATGTGCTTCATATATAAGTGTTGCTGCTGTTGTTATAAGAGACCTGTAAGAACTCTGATAGAATTAGATAGACTGTGCAGTCACTACCTAGGGTGCACCACTAGTCGTACCTTTGATTGAGAGCGTGACAGAGAAAAAAATGAACATGACATTTATGCTAGAGTCAGACAAAAGGCACATGGGAGAGTCTGAAGTCAGCTGGAAGAAAGGTCTGTGGTGTGGTGAGACCAAAATGGAGCGTTGTGGCTGTTAGATGGCACATTATCAAAACATACCAAACCCCACTGTGAAGCATGGAGGTTTTAGTGTCATGTATTGGGGATGATTCTCTGCAGCAGGCTCTGGAAATCTTGTGAGGGTAATAGGAATGCATCAAAACACAGAGGAATCCTGGAGAAAAACCTGATGCAGTATGCAAGAAAACTAAGACTTGGGAAAAGATTTTTTTTCCTAGAAGACAAAGACCCCAAGCATAAGGCCAAACCTGCACAGAAATTTCTTCAAAAAAAATCTGAATGTCCTGAAGTGGCTGAGTCAGAGTCCAGATTTTAATCCATTTGAAATATTGTGACTGGACTTGACAAAGACTATTCATTCATGATCTCCATGCAACCTGACAGAGCTTGAGCAGATGTGCAAAGAAGAAGAATGAAGAGAACTGTCTTTGTGAAGATGTACAGAGCGGCAGAGACCTGTGCAGACACAAGGCTGTCATGTCTACCAAAGGTACATTTACTAAATATTGACTTGAGAGGGGTGAATACTTACATATATGATCAGTTGTTTTGTGTTTTTTATATTTGAAATTGATTTATACCACTTCACAGAGATATATTCCCATTTCCAGAAAAAAATCCAAATGAAATCCACTGTGATTTTTTTGTTTAATAATCAGTTTTGTTTAATAATCAAGTATGACAACTTTCAAGGGGGTGAATACTTTTTATACACACTTTAGTTATTTTAAAGCTAAAAAACTAAGTTGTACTTAACTTTCACATGATTTTCTTCTAAGCTTCCTGATTGTAGCTCGCACTATGTCTTCATTCCAATGTTCATCCAGATCCAAAGCCCGTAAACCATTGGCTTTAAGAGATGAGCATCATGATTAATGTGTAATAAGAAGCAAGTGGTGTCATAAGGTACTCTTTACATGCACAACAGAATAAAACATACATTGATGATCAGTCCACACTTTCTAGATTGACACAGGCATTGGTGTTCCAACCTCACAAGTCCACGAGGCTTGATTTAAATTCTGGTCTTTTGACTCTCTTTGTGCAGTTGCATGTTCTACTAATGTCTACATAGGTGTTTCTCTAACTCTGCTTTTCTTCATACATCCCAAATGTGTGTTCATATAAGTTAATTAATATTTAAATTTTTTTACTGTATGGATGTATTGCAGGTGCCTTTAGATAAACTGGCACCATATCTGGTTGATTCCGGCTTTGTGCCAGATGCTTTTGCGATAGGCTATGGCACTTGAATGGCATTGGGAAGGTGCAAAAATTGATTGGTGGATGGACAATACATAATGTGGACAATGTCAAATTGACAGTGCCAGAAAAACTATTTAGAACACTGTGTAATGAAAAGGCACAGACAAGTATAAAGGTTTGGGGTTTTTAGGCCCCATATACTGTAAAGCAACTGAAAAGAGCATCAGTGTTTTCTGTAGAGTACAACAGACAACCAAAATAAAGCAGGTCGGACAATTTATAACGGGGAACAAGAAGTGATGAAATGATGGGGAAAGTCGTGATGGTTGATGGGAGAGCGATGTCATCTTTGGCGGAACGGAGGTTAGAAAGGACCCCGGACGTGGGTGGTAGCAGAAGACTTCTGGGTTTGTTTATGGTGGTGGTGCTTTGGTCTTTCTAAAGGAACAAGAAAAGAGAGGTTAGTACCCTGCCATTGTCCCCTGGCACGGCTTGTCGCGGTGCCCGTCGGGTCCTTAAGCCGCTCCCCATGTGCTTGTGCGTGACAACTATTACATTAGAAAAAGTTCCAATTCTTCTAATATTATGGAACTGTGCCATTGCACGGGTGCCCAGTCCAGCAAATCTCAAGTCCATCTGGTGAGGCATGGCCATGATATTTACCATGACTGGGCATCTGTAAGGCCACCAAATCTGGTAAAGTTAATTCATGTTTTTATATATGTATATGTGTGAGTAATTTTGTGTTGGTATTAATTTAGAGTCTTCTATATTGCGGAGACATGCAAGTATGCATGAAAATAAACTTGAAGTGGAAATTGAACTTGAAAATGGAATAATGGCAATAATCATGACAATGGCAGGAGTGTTACATATGCCTGATGGCCACTTTATTAGGTACACCTGTTGAAATGCATGTTAACACAAATATCTAAGCAGCCAATCACATGGCAGCAACTCAATGCATTTAGGCATGTAGAGATTGTCAAGGCGAACTGCTGAAGTTCAAACCAAGTATCAGAATGGGGATGAAAGCTGATTTTAAGTAACTTTGAACATGGCATGGTTGTTGGTGCCAGATGAACTGGTCTGAGTATTTCAGGATCTGCTGATCTACTGGGATTTTCACACACAACCATCTCTAGGGTTTACACAGAAAATATCCTGTGAGCAGCATTTGTCTGGGTGAAATGCCTTGTTGATCCCAGAAGTCAGAGGAGAATGGCCAGACTGGTCCGAGCTGATAGAAAAGCAACAGTGTCTCAAATAACCACATGTTACAACTGAGGTATGCAGAAGAGAATCTCTGAATGCACAAGTTGAACCTTGAAGCAGATGGGCTACAGCAGCAGCAACTGAGGCTACAATTTGCACGGGCTCAACAAAATTGGACAATTGAAGATTGGAAAAACATTGCCTGGTCTGATGAGTCTTGATTTCTGCTGCGACATTCGTATGGTAGGGTCGGAATTTGGCGTCAGCAACATGAAAGCATGATTCTGTCCTGCCTTGTCAACAGTGCATGCTAATGGTGGTGGTGTAATGGTGTGGGGGATATTTTCTTGGCACACTTTAAGCCCCTTAGTACTATTTGAGCATCATTTAAATGCCACAAGCCTACTAGAGTATTGTTGCTGACCATGTCCATCCCTTTTAGACTGCAGTTTACTCATCTTCTGATGGCTACTTCCAGCAGGATAACATGCCATGTCATAAAGCTCAGATCACCTCAAACATGTTTCTTGAACATAACAATGAGTTCATTGTACTCAAATGGCTTCCACAGTCACCAGATCTCAATCCAATAGAACACCTTTGGGATGTGTTGGAAAAGGAGATTTGCATCATGGATGTGCAGCTGATAAATCTGCAGTAACAGATGGCAGAAAGGGGTCCAACCCGGTACTAGCAGGGTGTACCTAATAAAGCGAACGGTTAATGTATGTGTCTGTTAAGGGAATATGTTGAATAATCCAGCTATTCTTTTATAACTCAGTGATATTTCTCCAGTGGCAAGGCTGAAGTGCTTGCTTCTGAACTTTGCTTTTTATTTTATCATTTCTGTACCATGCACAGCGGCTCCTTTCAGAAGGAATTCTTTCATGTGGGCGTTTAGGCCCGTAAGCACCAAAAATCATGCTTGTCAAGGAAGGTGAATTCAATTTTATATTTCCAGTTCTTTTTCCTCTTGTTTCCTGTGGTGGCTTAAAAAAATCCCTGAATTTAATAAATCATGGCTTTTGTAGACAAGGAAGTATGGTCCTGCCACAACGCATCACGGCTGGAGGTTATGAATGAATCTCTGGGCACAGGAAGTAAAACTTGAATTTTTAAAAAAGGCAATTAAACACCTTTTCTGTACATGGTGTTTTTGTTAAGCTGGAGGAAATACCAAAAACTTGATATTTTCACCATGGGCTCATAAGACAACATTCCATTTGCAAGTGTATGGCTCACTGCTCTTACACAAGGCCCTGTAAACGCCTGCTCATTAACACTAATGGAAGCCACTTACTCAAGCTGTAAAAAATGAAAGTTATCTTTTGTTGATTTATCGATGTTCCCAGAGTGTTGTTCAACACACTCTGTAACACCAGAGGCTGCTGTGGTGCACCTTTCACTTACCAATGGTTTGCTTCTCATTGAGCCTTCATAATGTTCTTGGTTTCCAAACTAGTGAATATACTGCAGGCGAAAACAAAATATGAACTTTAGTACATAATATGTGTATGATCTGAAGGTTTAGGCAAAATGTGGGGGAGTGAGGGAGGGAAAGCAAACAGAAGTTGTTAGGAGGCATATGGAGTAAAAGGAAAAAAATATCTGGACATGAGACAAAAAGGACCAGCTACATGACAGAAGCAATAGTCTGAACAATTTCACTGCCTTTAAATTTATAAAACTAAACCTTTCCCTTTAAGGTTTAATAATAAAACAGTGGCTAGCTCTGCTGACTCATAGTTCAAGTGATCTGGGTTCAATTTGCAGTCTGGTCATTGTAATTATACATTTTTTTTTATATTTGCCTATGTCCATGTGATTTTTCTGTTGGTACTTCAGTTTCTTCACACATCTAAAAGGACTACCTGTTAGACTGACTAATGTTAGTAAATTAGTCTAGTGCAGGCAGGAGTGTGCCTACTCAAGGGCTGGCACCATGTCCTGTGTGGCTTCTAGCCCACGATTCTGCACATCCTCTCCAAGTCTTCATTGGTTTTCCTCTAATTATTCTCCTGTAACTTCAAGATATGCTTGTTCGTCAACTCTAAATTGGCCTTATTGTAAGAGGACCCTTTGATGGACTGGCTCCCTATCCAGTTTAGGTTCCTGCCTTATGCTAGGATTTGCTTTGGGTATAAAAGAATCTGAAAATGCTGCAACAGATAGATAATGCAACATAAAATAAAGTAACATTCTCAAACTCTCTTAATGCATTTTGTGGTTGCTAGGGGCTGTAGCCTTTTTTAGTAGAACTGGGCACAAGGCAAGAAACAACCCAGGACAGAACTCCAGTCCATCACAGGTTACACTAGGATCAATTTAGTGTCATCAACTAGCCTAACCAGAATGTCTTGGGTATACAGGAGGAAAACCAGAAAAAATACATGTGGTGGTGATACAAACTCCATATGGGCAAGAACTGACCACAGGAGTTCAACCCAAGATCTCTGAAGTGAAAGGGAATCTACTATGAAATAATTTTCATTTTGGATTTTAGCATTTTGTACTACAAATACATTTTTTATGTTTCTGCTGGATCAAAGTGAATCAATCTGTCTGTCTGTCTGTCTATGCAGATTCAGTGAAGGAGATTCACCTTTTCACATTTTGCCAAGTTTCCGCCTTATGCTAAAATCGCTTAACTTAATTTTTATACCACACCAAGCAACATTCAATACCTAACAATGACAATACAAAAACAGCATTTTTTTAAACTTTAGTAGTACTAGGGTGTTGTACCGTGTTAGCCACTATGAATGTAGAGAAAAGTCAAGCAAAATGACACCTTTTATTGGCTAACTAAAAAGATTACAATATGCAAGCTTTCGAGGCAACTCAGGCCCCTTCTTCAGGCTCTTTTGTCGAAAGCTTGCATATTGTAATGTTTTTAGTTAGCCAATAAAAGGTGTCATTTTGCTTGACTTTTCTCTTTAAACTTTAGCAAATTTATTAAAAAACAAAACAAAATGAAATATCACATTGGCACAAGTATTCAGCCCCTTTGCTATGACACTTGAAATTTGGTTCAAGTGCATTCCATTCTATTGATCTCCATTGAGAAGCTCCTATAACTTGTTTGGAGTCCACCTGTGGTCAATTCAATTGATTTGATCTAATTATGAAAGGCCTGTCTATCGATGGTCTCTTAGTTCACGATGTGTATGAGGGCAAAAACCAAGCCAAGGCTTTAACCAAGCCAAGGTTAAAGGAATTGCCTGTAGAGCTTAGAGGCAGGATTGTGTTGAGGCACAGGTATGGGGAAGGCTGCAAGAAATTACTGCAGCAATGAAAGGTCCCTAGAGCACAGTTGCCTTCATAATTCTTAAATGGAGGAAGTTTGGAACACACATGACTCTTACTAGATTTGGCCGCTTGGCCAAACTGAGCAATCAGAGGAGAAGGGCTATAGGAGAGGTTAGCTAGGAACCCAATGGTCACTCTGGCTGAGCTCCAGTGAACCTGTGTGGAAATAAGAGAAACGTTCAAGTGGGCAGTCATCATTGTAACACTCCATTAATCTGAGAATTTTGACAGAGTGTCCAGACAGAAGTCTCTTTTCAATGAAATGCACCTCAAGACCATTTTAAGTTTGCTAAAAGGGCACCTAAAGGACCTCAGGCTGTGAGAAACAAGATTCTTTGGTCTGATGAAACCAAATTTAGCATTGTGTCTGGAGGAAACCAGGAGCTGCTATTACCTGTGCAGTACCATTACAAGAATGGTGATTGCAGCATCATGCTGTGAAGTTTTTTTTCAGAGGCAAGTGAGAGAAGGATACTAGGCAGGGTTAAAGAAAAGCTGAATGGACAATGCAGAACAATAACTATAAGCCCGAAGCAAAGACAACACTGTAGTGGCTTAGGGATAACAGTGAAAATGTCCTTGAGCAAGAACCCAGATCTGAATCCAATCAAACATCTCTACAAACACCTGAAAATACCCATCCATCAACACTCTCCATCCAATCTGACAGAGCTTGAGAGGATCTGCAAAGAAGATGGCAGAAAATCCACAAATTAGGGTGTGAGAATCTTGACACATGATACCTAAGAAGACACCAGGCTGGTATTGCTGCCAAAGGTGCTTCAAGGGTCTGAATACTTGTATCAAGTGGTTTCAGTTGTTTTTTTTATTTTTAATAAATTTGCAAAACTTCCCAATAAACTGATTTCCCATTGTTAGTCTGGGGTAATGAGTATTGCTTGATATGAGGGAAAAATTTAACTTAAAAACACTTTATTCATGAGGCTGCAACATAGCAAAATGTCTAAAATGTTAAGGGATTGGAACACATACTGAATTCTCTGTAATATAATGGGTACCACAGTAGCACTGCTGTTTCATGGATCCTTCATCCTGGGTTTGAATCCCACTCCTGTTCCCTGTCTTTGAGGGGTGTGCATGTTCTCTCCATGTCTGTGTGGGTTTTCCTCTCATATCCCTAAAGATGTGCTGGTTAACTTGTGATTCCAAATTCACTTCCTTGTGAGGATGAATGTGTGTGTATTCAAGAGGGCCATGTGATGGACTTTAGCATGACCCAGGGCTTTTTCCAATCTTGATCCCAGTATAGCTTCTTGTTCTTGGTTGCCATGAGCTGGATTAAACAGGTCTGAGAATGTGAGCATCTAGATCTAAGGCTTATCCTGTTGTCAGTGCAGATCAGAAATTCAGAGATGCTATCATTTTGGCAATGGACAATGGTTGCCATTAACATAGAGTATTTAGATATTTTACAGGAATAATGGCACAGCTTCCTCATGAGTCTCAGGACCTGGATTCAACACCAAATCATGGGTGTTTATGAATGGGCACTGCTCCATTCTGCTTTGCAAACAGTACTGACAGAAGAAGTTACAGTCCTCCTGGACCTTGAACTGGATTAAGCAAATCAGAGAATGTAAAGGATGATAATTTATAGTATGATATCATTTTAATATAGTATAATATAATATGCCGCGCCTTCTGGGCTTAGCGGAGATATATAATATCATTTCAACATGACAGGGGCCGCTGCTGCTAACCTTGTCACTTGTTTTTACCTCCACAGCACCCTAGAAGGAGGCATCTCACTTTGAGTCAAGCCAAACCAGAGGATGGAACTCCACAAAAAGTCAAGACACATTCAATCAAGCAGCACGTTTGCAGCAAGAGAAGGCTACAACCTATGTTTTCAGTTCTAAAACACCATCATGAGTTTGTTTTGATTTATTGAAAGAATTAAATGGGACAACCTAGTTGGTGTCCCAGCATTTCTTTTTGGAGCCTGGTTTTACTACCATTCAAACGCAAATATGATGTAATATAACATTGATTTAGAAAACAAACAATCAAACAAGAGTGGCATGGTGGTGTTGTGGTAGTGCTGCTGCCTCACAGTAAGGAGACCAGGGTTTGAATTCCGGGTCCTCCCTGTGTGAAGTTTGCATGTTCTCCCCATATCTGTATGGGGTTTCCTCCAGGTGCTCCAGTTTTATCCCACAGTCCAAAGATATGCAAATTAGGTGGATTAGTGATACTAAATTGGCCTCAGTGTATGGTTAGAGTGTGTGTGCATTACCCTGACATTGACAGATGCCCTGTCCAGGGTTTGATCCTGCATTGCACCCTATGCTAGCTGGGATGGATTGTAATAAGCGGGTTAGAAAATGACTAATTGACAATCAAACAAATAAATAAATGTGTTGGTGGCACAGATGTGTCGTTTTTAGTACTGCTGCATCACTGCTCCAGGAAATGGGGTTTCAATATTTGCTTTCTAACTGTGTGAAGTTAACATTTTTTCCCTGTGTCTATTTGGGGTTTTCTTCGAGTTATTCAGGCATCCCTGTCAGATGTTAGGTTATATGGCAGCTCTTATGTGTGTTGATGTGCATTGCTGTGTCTGAGTGTGCCTTATGATAAGCTAGCACCATGCCAAAGGTGCCTACTCTTTATCAAAGGATGTGAACTTAATCTACAGATATCCTTGACTCTAAAATGAATGGGAAAATTAGTAGATGTAAAATTGATGTAAAGTTATTTTACTGAGATCATAGTTTTACTCACTTTGTTTGTTCTGTTTCTTCTTCTTTCTCATATAAAGTAAGGAGGAACCAAACAAGGTGAAGGGCAGAAATATTATTTTGTAACACTAGTTTATGAACTGAAAAATGCATCTACTACTCAAATACCGTTAAGTAAGAAGACTTTAACAAAAGCTTCTTTTGGCCTTAACACTTACAAATTGTCAAATCATTTTACTGATGCCTTTTAAGCATTATATGGATCAAAAGAAACATTTGTTAAGGCCACAAGGTCTTGTTATGTAACAGTATAAAGACTAATCGATTAGCTTTTGCAGTACTGAATCTAAACTGTAGATTTTGTTACATAATAGTATATGATTAATGGATGCATATTTGAAATATCTCATTTATAGTGTTACCAAATCATTTTTCTGACCTACACCATCTTTGGTGTTCCCATTCAAAATAATGTGAAGAGAATCAAATAAAAAAATTCCTATGTCATGCATAAAGGAAACCAAGGTCAGCAATTTAAGTCAATTTCAGCAAAACACATGAGTATTCCTAGTTAAAGGTGAGGACTATTAAAGACTGAATACAATGTAACTTGTTATTCATTAGATCTCTTCCAGGTTTGAATGTTTTACCACTAATATGGTGCAGGCAGCTTCATTGAGTCTAACATAGACAAGTCCAATTGTAGACCCAGTGGCTAAGATGCTGTTAGATAGTCAGAACAAGTCACTTATCTGTTTAATCTGTATGTGCTCAAGGGCACAACTGTATAACTTACACTGTACATCCAAAGGTATGTGGACACCCCTCCAAAAGTATTGAGTTCAGGCGTTGCAGCTGTACCCATTATTAACAGGTGCATTAAATTAAATATATAGCCATGTGATCTCCATTGAGAAAACAGAATAGGCCAACCTGAAGAGCTCAGTGACTATTAATGTGTCACTGTTGCCACCTTTGCGGCAAGTCAGTACGTGACATTTCTGCTCCACTCAGCTGTAAGTGCCATTATTGTGAAGTGGAACTGTAAAGGAGCACCATCATCTCAGCCACAAAGTGGTAGACCACACAAGCTCACAAGAGTTCCAAACTGTCTCGAGAAGCTACACCAGCACATGAACTGTGTGCATCAGCAACAATACTGAATGGGTTCCAATGGCCAAGCAGCTGGACGCAAGCCTAAGATCACTATGTACAATGCCATTGGGTACTGGAGCAGTGGTAATGTGTTCTCTCGAGTGATGAATCACACTTCACTATCTGACAGACTGATGGATGTATTTGGGCTTAGCAGATGACAGAAGAATGCTACCTTCTGGACTGCATAGTGCCACTGTAAAGTTTGGTGGAGGAGGTATAATGGTCTGGGGCAGTTTTTCAGGGTTTCAGCTTGGCCCCTTGGTTCCATTGATGGGTAATGTTAATACTGCAGCATACAAAAACATTTTAGACAATTGTGTGCTTTCAATTTTGTGGCAACAATTTGGAGAAAACTTTTTTTCCTTTCAAGCAGGACTTTGACCCTGAGCACAAAGCTAGGTCCAAAAAGATACGGAGGAACTTGAGTGGCATGCACAGAGCCCTGACCTCAACCTTATTGAACTCCTTTGAGATGAATTCTAACACCGGTTGCCAGCTAGGTCTCCTCATCCAACATCAGTACCTGACCTCATAAATGTTCTTTTGACCGAATGGCCACATGTTCTCACAGACACACTCCAAAGACTTGTGGAAAGCCATCCTAGAAGAGCAGTGCCTTTTAAAGCTGCAAAAGAGTGTAGGGTGAACTCCTTATTAATACTCATGAATTTTGAATGGGATGTACAACAAGCTCATGTACGTGTAATGGTCAGGGGTGGAGTGTACATGCACATCATCTTAGGATGGTGGTCACTGTCATAAGCGAGTATATAATAAAGTGTATTTGTAGGCTGCCATCTACCACTTGAGATGACCATTTATAGCTGAAGATTTTAACAGTCCAAATGCTAATCTCTTTCTTTCTTTCTTAGAATTCATTACATTGAAAGTGATCCCCATTACAGTTTTTTTTATCGCCATGACACTATTCATGAAATAATTTCCCTTTTCCCCAAAAATACCAATACAATTTCAAGATCACACACTCATCTGTGCAAACATTAATTTTCCGTGTCAAAATTAAAAATAACCACCAAAAATATTTACTTTTCCACTAACATCAAACTTTGTCATATATAACACACACAGAAAGTTAAATAAACAAACCACAACACAGTAAAGAGAAAAAGTCATAATACTACAACAAAAACTTTCATATTAGGAGTTGATGCCTATATTCAGATTACTGTAACCTTATTTGTAACTGACAGAATACTGCACACATGGCAAAAATACAGTAAATCGCAATTTCAGGCAAATTGTTTGCACTACTGAGTTGGAAACAAACAAAAAAAAAACTACAAACACACGTTCTGTATACACAGTCAGAGCCACAAGTATTTGGACGGTAACACAATTTTCATAATTTTAGCTGTCATTCTCAATGACTCATGCAATATTTTTGGTAAACCACTTAAATTAAACCTGAAAGTTTACACTTCAATCACATAATGATTGCTTAATTTCAAATCCATTGTGGTGGTGCACAACATTTTGAAAATGGTGTTACTGTCCAAATATTTATGGACCTGACTGTACATACAGTATAAAATTATACAGTATAAAAAGAAAAAAAGACACACATGTATGTATTACAGTATTCCAATCCTCACAGTAAGTATTTGATTGTGGAATTTGCGTTAAGATAGAGGCTTTATAGTTCCCCATGTGTACAGCCTTATCTGCATGTGTTCAGCTGCTTTTAGCAAAGTGACCTACTAGCTCCACATCAGCAGGCCAAACACTTAAGCTACACCTGTGCCAATCACCAAAGCAAGAGTCCGCTCACCCTGTTGCATTTTTAAATAGAGCCCCCCCACCCCAGCTGCTAACCTCTGTGAGAATATGGCAACACCCTCACCATGTGATCTTATGACTATACCTTAATAAACTATATAAATTATGATGATTCCTATTTTGACATTCTGAGTGCTAGGTATAACTACTTCTGAGCATCTCATGTGTACAGCCTTACCTGCAAATGGAGAATTGACACAAGCACAGAGACTTATTAGCTCTGTATAAGCAGAACAAATGGTTAAGGTACATCCGTAGCAATCACCAAAGCAGATGTACACTCACCATGCTGCTTTTATTATTGGAGGTGTCCCACCTCAGCTGCTAACACCTATAGGAATATGGCAATCACCCCCACCTGGTGCCTTTAATAATATACCTTGACCCAATCAAACAGTATAAAATTAAAGCCCTCACTGACTCATCACTAATTCTCCTACTTTCCATATAGGTGGGAAGCTGAAATTTTGTGTGCTCATTCCTTGCAGTGTACTTACAAAAGTTATGTATGTTTCATGTCCTATTGTAACACCCAAGGGGGGGAAATGGGTGTACCCCCTAAACTGTATATATAGATAGGGGAAACCCCTCCTCACTACTTACAATATACATAGGAAGCCCAAATTTCCCAGGCTCATCCTTTACACTGTACTTACAAATGTTAAGTATGTTTCATTTCGCGCTGTGCCCTGTAACAAACATTTGAAAATAATGTCTTCTTTTTGGCAGTTCTCACCATTATGCCATAAGGAACTTGCAGAACTAACCTCTCCTTTCGGTGGTTTCATTCCTTATTTCCATTAACAGACAATATATTTCACGGCAGAGACGCACAAGGGCCGTCCCCGGTCCCCTTCCTTTTTCTGCACAGCCGCTGTCTGCACACCTACCACTTACTTTCCTCAGCTTTTCGTCGTGCGCATTGCTCCCTTCTTCTTTACTCCACCACTTCAAGCCTGTAATTGTTCGCCTTTTTCACGTCTTCCTGCTCATGACTCCTGCCTTTTCGTTTACTCCACCACTTCAAGGCTCTCATTGTTGGGTTTCCTTACTTCCTCACGTCTCCCTCCTTGTGACTGTTGCCTTTTCTTTTACTTCACTGCTTCAAGGCTGTCATTGTTGAGCTTCCTTACTTGCTCATATATGTCCTCCTGGTGCTGATTTCTGCTTTTCATTCCCTGCTCCACCGCTTCTCGCCTTCCTTCGTACTTTCTTTCTCAACAGGTACAAGTTTACCCGGAATAACGATCACAATTTCACCGACCCGTACCCAATGGTTTTCATGTCCCGAGATTGCACCTGCCTCTTCCATTCTCTCTCTTACTTATTCCATGGCCATATCATCTCTCAGGTTCAAGATGTGGACTGATGACCGTACAGCAGACAATTATATTACACAGGACAATTATAGCAGTGAACTGCTTAAGCTCTCAACCTATGGTTCTGCATGTGAACTGATAGCTGCCATGGAATTGTTTTGTTGTCGCTTTCAACTGTATAGAAATGGGGAATTATTTTACACCTTTGGACAAATCCTTGATGACAGCAATACTCATAACAGTGACAGAACAATTACATTGACAATCATGTTATGTTATTTTTAAAATGTTTCCTTTTCTCTTTCATAACTTCTTTAACGCACTACTACTCTGCTGTGAATTGCTGGTATTTTGCTAGTATTATTATAAAGCAAAAAGAAAAAAGTACAGTGAAATCGATGGTAGCAAAAGTAAGAAATGTATTTGAAAAAAGTCTTAAAATGTTAGGAAATTAATTTGAAAAAGAGTCTTATTAAAAAATACTTATGCATTAAATAAAGTTGACTGAAGATGAGTCTTTTCTAGTCTACTAAGGGGCTTTGCCCCCTGCTCGCTTCGCTCACCAACCCCCCTGCCTGTGCTACACGCCAGCAACTTTGCATCTCTGCCACTCACAAACAACAAAACTTTTAAATCTCGTGAATAGGCCTCTTCATTGGGAAGAAACACTACTTTTCCCTGATGGCAACACGAATTAGACAATCTACAATTCTCTTAAAGTTTAAAGCCAAACAATATCTACATACTTCTTTCATATCACCTATGTCCATATATTTGATTTCTTTTCGCTTTTACCTTTTCGTCAATATTGCATTGAATTTTAATTCCATGTTTGGAATTACATCGTGACAACACAACGTATAACTGCCCGTGAGTGAATATCGTTTCTTTCTCTCTACACAAACTGTGTCTGATAATAGCATTCACACAAATGAGAAATGATTGAACCGTGTGCTTGGTTGTAAATGTTTAGATGTGGGCAGGACTTTTCCAAATCTCTTTGCATAAAGTCTTGTCTCGCGGGGCTTGAAACTTTCTCTAACGGGATTTCACTTTCAACAAACAACCAATCTTTTAATTCTCATGGATACGTCTCTTCACTGGAAAGAAACACTACTTTTCAGTGATGACAACACGAATTAGATGTTCTACAAGTCTCTGACTTAAAATTTAAATCCAAACAATATATTCAATCTCTTTTCACTGTTCCATTATTTCACCAAGTAATAATTTCCATTTGTTTGCGCTAATGCGATCTTTACTATCATTTTTGGAGACTTTTGAATTTTCGTACTTCCATTATCTCTAACCTGCTCTGCATGTGTATTGCGTCAACGTTTTTGAATTCTTTATGACGTTCTACTTTGTCCTCTACTCTTTGTTTTTTATTTTCGGCCCTGGGCGTGGTTAAATCTCTTGGCACAAAGTCTTGTCTCACGGGATGTGAAAGTGTCTCTCTTCAAACGATCACATCTTGTTGCAGAATTAAAAGTCTCGTCTCCCAAGATTTTCTTATTTTAATAGAGAGATATGCAGAGTTACTTCAGATTGTTGTTCAGTCTGCAGAGGTCCTTGTCAATTTCTTTGGGTTCTTCTTTCTTTTGTTGTTCAGTTATCTGCTCTATTTGCTGTTCTCTCTCCAGCTTGACTCTTCTTTTCAGCTCAGCATGCACCCCAAAATTAAAGGCCTAACTTCACATCAAATTAAGAATGATTATAAGAATAATCAAAAAGTGTTTGCTATTCTCTGTTTTTTTGTCTATTCGGATCCTAATTACCCCAAGTAAATTACAAAAAGTATTTGTAATAATTTGTTCAAGGTTCTAAAAGAATGATCTAAAAGATGCAAGATTCAAGTCAGTAAAGATACATAATTTAAACTCAATCTATAACAGTTGTTATTTTAGAGTGTAAAAGTTTAAGGAGACTCGGTTTAAATAAAGTGAAAAGGTTCAGGTTTTCTAAAAGCTGACTGTTTACTCAGGTGCCCTATTGCTGGCAGGTTAATCAGTAATCAGAGGAGAGAATTAAAACAAAACTGAGTGTGACATTATGAACAATGATGCACATCCTCTGTCTGACATACTAACACTGAGGACTTTGAGCCAATAAATTGTACAGCAGATGTGTGTCAAGAAAAGCAACTGGGGCTCCTTTATACCAACAGCAATATGTCTGTATAATGCTATACTGTGACTTTGACTGGCAAGTCAGAAGTTTTCTTTTCTTTCTTTTTAGTCATTCTGGTGCGTGTTTAGACCACAGTGTGTGTGTACATATCTATCAAATTATGCATTTTTTTATTTAAAGAGCTTCTATAATAAGCTAAATTTCCCCTTGGGGACAAATAAGTTCTATTTGTCTAATAAAGTTCTATCTAATAGCTACCACTGTGTTGCGGTTTACATTTATCTGAGCATGTCTTCCAGCCTCTGCCATTATAATTCCATGAGTTACAGTTTTTTACAATTGCTAAAGCACAATTTTGACAACAAGGCTCATTGTTGCAAATCATTTAGCACACCTCACCCAAAGGGCAAAACACCTCACATATCCTGCAAAATGAAACACTGCAACCAAAACTACATATAGAATGATCATAAACTACTGCACTAAATGGCACACATGTCAGTCATATCACCAGATTTTTGTCTAACCAACTACACACTGTTGGGCAAAATGAAAAGCACTCTCATCTTTAGTATGCTCTGCCACAATACTAAAATAGTCCAAATTGTAGAAAATTAGAGTGTTCACATGAACAGAAATATTTGCAGATACACACACATGCATTTACTTTTTTATTTTTCACCAAACAAGTCAGTGCAACATATGCACAGCAGATATATTTACATTGGAGCGAACAAAAATATGCTCAGAAAAAACAGTAAACTGAAAAAGAAAATGTGCAGAAGAAATATATAGAAAAAAAAGAGGCAAGAAAAATAATTAGGCAGCATCTTGCCTCTCAGCTGGGTCTGGCCACAATGCCTCGTCCACATCAGAGGCAATATCTTCCCTTGCCAGACATCGAGGGAAGAAGCGCCTTGAGTGCCTTATCCATCCCTGAATCGCACCCACATCAATTTAATCACATGCATCTTCCATAGCCTGCACAAGAGGCATGCTCACATAGGGCTGCCGGTCGTATACCTTCCACTGCCATGCCGAAAAGAACTCTTCTATGGGGTTCAGAAATGGTGAGAATGGTGGGAGGTATTGCACAAGAAACAGTGGGTGGTCAGCAAACCAATTTTGGACTGGGGCTGCATGATGAAAGCTCACGTTGTCCCATACTACAACATACCGGGTTCTTGCATGGTCTGCATCATTCATACACTCTGGTGGAATGAGAATGTTATGGAGTCTGTCCAGAAATGTTAGAATATGGCCTGTGTTGTATGGCTCAAGGTTGGCATGAGGGTGGAGGACACCATGCATATTGGAGATGGCAGCATTGGCCAGGAACATCTATAATGGCTCTGTGGCCAGTGACGTTTCTTCCCCTTCTTCTGGTCTTTGCTAGGTTGAAACCAGCCTCATCTATGAAGATGAACTCATGTGGGATTGCATGAGCATCCATTTCCAGTACTCCCTGAAAACAATGAACTAAAATCAGTCAATATGGTGTTATCCAGTACACTGGGAAACAATGTTGTGTGTAATGTGCTTCATTCAATATTGTACTTACATCCACATATACTCGTCTGAGCTCTTTGTTTCTTTTAGAGTTTCTCTCAAAAGGCACCTTATACAATTGTTTCAGGCTGATTTGGTTTCGCTTGAGAATGTGAGCCAATGTGGACAGACTGACTCATTGAATGTTGGTGAATATGGTGTTGTCATGGATGATATTGCTTTGAATTTCTCTTAATCTGATTTCATTATTCTCCAAGACCAAGTTTACAATGGCAGCTTCCTGTATCCCTGTGAACATTTCGCCCCTTCCTCCACCATGGTTGCGTCTCTCAGTCCTTTACAAAAACAAAAAACAAAAATATAGGGCTTGGACAATGCAGCCTAAAGATTCCCCCACAGTAGAGTAAATTGGACAGGAAACTTGTACAGTTAGTGTATGACATTAGCCATTCATGAAGTACACAGGTGTCACCCAACTGATACACTATGACATGGGGTGTACTACACAGTGTGAAAGACATTTTGGTTGCATACCTGTGCTCCAGTCTAAATGTCCGGATGACAGAGGCGACAGTAAAACGGCTCAAGTTGGGCTGCACTCTACGTCTAGCCTCTTGCATTGTCAGCCCATGGTTGATGACATGATCAACTAAGGTTGCTCTGATTTCATTTGACAGTTGCTGTCTTCTTCGCGCATGACCTCCTATACCAGCTCTACCCCTACCTCTCACTCTTCCTCCCCCTCTCATCCTCACCCTCCCTCTTCCTCTTCCTCTCTCTGCAATGTCTTCCATTGTTCTTGAAAAAAAGGTGCTCACCTGTGGTCTTTTTATAGTGCTTACTTCCTGACTGAAGTGGTAACAATTAACCATTGAGGTGTTTGGCCAGGTGGCACATATATTGGCCAATTAGCTCATGTTCTGTCCTTTTGAATGGCAGTGTGTTGTAATGGCAAACGTGACTTTATGCCAGATTGTTGTGTCTTATGCAGAGAACCATGTTCAGTGCATTTAGAAAGTGCCATTTTGAATTGAAAAATGTGTGGAAAGCAGGAAATGTGTTTAGAGTTTTAGAGACTTGAGAAGAGGTTTTGCTCTCTGTGTGTCAGTTTGAATAATTGTGCTATGCATGTCATTTTAGTGTGTTAGCAATTGTGAAAAACTGTAATACACTGTATACCAACATGGCATTTATTTTATCTGATATAAACTTTTTGCTACCCTTTCATCTTCTTCGTCCTCATTGCATTCTTCTCTGAGGATGTCTTCCACAAACTCTGTCCCTCTTTTTGTTTGGATCCATTCTTCCACAAACATTTGCATGCCTCTCATCCTATATATATTCTCACATTCTGATTGGTGAGTGAACATTTGTGGTGTTTACACCTGGATAAAGTAGTGTTAACTGAGTTCAGGTTGTGATGACTTCAGTTAAATGATTTGATTCCTAGGATTTCCTGCGTGAACACATAGTGAAGTCTGACATACATGACGACACTTGTTAATGGAGTTTAGACGGATGTGCTTCACGATTTAGCAGAAGTGAAAAAACATTTGAAATGTGTTTAAAAACTTGGGAAAAATGTTGATTTACTTAGAACTGAAGTGAGGTCACAAGGGATTTTGTCAGCTGAACCAAAACAGGTGTAAAAAGCCTATGTTGCTTCCTCCATCCATTTTATCTGTAGGACCATGCACTTTTGCAGTAGATTGTGGAATTTTGGACAAAATCTTCTAGTTTGAAATGTGCAAGCAAATGAATCCTTGAAGCAATCCTGTTCTTTTTCAAATATTGTTCTTGTTATTTTTTGTTTCCAGTTGTAATCGAAAGGTGATATTTTCTTTTGCTGCTCACCTCTGCGTTGGGCACTTCCTGTTAGTAATTGCTGCAGTGACTTTATGGGCGCATATCACCAGCTGGGCAGTGGTCACTGTCTCATGTTTATTTTATAAATTACTGCTGACAGCTTCCCAGTTGGAAGAAGTGAGCCTGCACTGCTTCTGAGAAGAATAATCTCTAAATTAACTAAAACTGAATAAATGAAGACAAACATTCTATCTTTTAGGGCAGAACAGCTTGAGTTAAAGAGTCCATCGTTTGGACTCTCCTCTGATCAGCTCAGTGCACTGATTGCAATGTTAGGCTACTGCTGGCATTGACCTTTGTGCTCGTATTTCTGTGTGTTACTGCTGTGGCCTTATCCTGGTCCTGTGCACACCCCGCTGGGCCTCCCTGCCAGTGTGACTCACTCCTGGGTTGAACACAAAGCCATATTACCAGGTGGTGAGCAGCAGCAGCCAACTTTTTTTTTATTATTATTATTTATCACTTTGAAAGCTCAAAAAAACTTTCTGTCACTTGATGCATTAAATATGGAACTTTTATAATATTTTAGAAACCTGGTGAGGAGACTTGGGACTTCTGACTTTGTTAGTACATACTGACCTTTCGTTAAAATGCTGAGGTCCACCACTGGCAGAACTTGGTGACCCTTTTCTCCTCACTGTTTTCTCAATGTTCAGCATGGGAGAGTTAAAAGCAGTAGGTGACAGAAAAATAGCTAACAAAAAAAAAGAAAAAAAATGTCATAAAAATTATGATGCATTGCTTTTGCAAGATTTATTAGAACAAGCTGGGCGCTCTTGGCCTCTATCGACTAATAATCCGTGAACAGATAGGTTAAAATGAGTAGAGGGAACATGACATCATACCAAAGCAAAGCAAGCTCTCCTCTAAAAGACACGGCATGCCTCTTACGCCAACTGCATTGACTCCACTTCTGGTGGGAGGAAACACATCATTTATCAGACAAGTTGGAACTTTGGCAGACCTGATACGTTGGCCTAAGTAAACAACATTTCAGACCAGTTCCTGTTTACCTGCAAGAAAGGGTCTCACAGGGGTCGAGTTCAAGAAATACGACAAGTCAACTTTGAGATCTTTCAAAACCCTCCAAGATGCCTTTAAGATAGCAGACATCCCCCAGTGTTTTGCTTTCCTTTCTTAGAGGACCTTTGGGTATCTGTGTACACAAAGGGCGGACCGTTATTCTGTCAAGGACCCTGAGATATAATAACCCATAGAGGGTGATGGGCACTCAGCAAATGCCAGATTTAGAAGCTGGTTGTATTAGCCAAATCACACTCTACCCTTACTGTGTGGCAACTGAGGTTATTTTGCTAGTCTTTATTTTGGGCAGAAGAAATGTCACAACATACACTATCTGTGATTTACAGAGTAATTCAAAGAAGTGAGATAAAATGCAGTATCAAAGTAAATGGATGCAGGATCTGAGAGTCTGTATAAGTTCATAAGGACTGAAATGACATTGGATGGGATTGACTACAGAAAATTACACGACAGTAAAATTAGGATCAGTACAGTTGAGTCTATTTAAGAGGAACCTTGTGTTGGAACATACAACATTCATGAACAGATCAAATGAGAGATAAGAGTGTAAAAACACTACCCAGTGAATCTTTATAATATTGAGGAAGCTGATGTCTGACCGGTTAGTGTGAAAAAAATACAGGTGATATAGTGCCAAGAAATTCAATGTCTTACACTATGGGCTGATCTTCATGTATGTTGCAAAAATGAATAGACACAATCTGTATTAACTAATAATGTACCAATTAATATTAAATACATCATTTAATAATATAGAGAAGTAAGTTGGAAAAAGTATGTGTGAACTCCAAGACTCATGACATCAACAAAAGCTAATTGCCAGAAGTTGGCAAACCTGGAGTCCAACCAATCAAACAAGACTGGAGGTGTGGCTTAGAGATATTTTGACTGAATAAGACTCAAACATGTCGAGTTTGCTATTCACAAGAAGCATCTGCTGATGTGAAGCTTGGTTCACAAAAAAGAGATCTCCGATGATCTACAATCAAGAATTGTTGAGTTGCATTAGGCTAGAAAGGGTAACAAAGTAGTTTTAAAAGGATTTAGACAGACAAATTGTGTATACATGGAGATGATTTAGTGCTGAGGCTGCTCTCCCTGTAAGTGGGTGACCATCCAAGATGACTCAAAAGGTACAATGCAGAATGCTCTGTGAGGTAAAATGAACCCTAGAGTAGCAGCTAAAGGTTTAAAGAAATTCTTGTAATAGGTTAATATCACTGTTCATGAGTCTATCTTATATGAAACATTAAACAGACATGATGTTCAGGGCATGACACCAAGGAGGAAGTCACTGTTCTCCAACGAAACAATGCTTTGTGGAAAACGTTTTGTGGACTGATGAGACCTGGGTTGAGTTATTCAAGAGGAATATGCAGCAGTTCATATGGCATGAAAAGAGAACCACATACAAACATGAAAACATCCCCACAGTGAAGTACAGCATTGGGAGCCAGTGATATAACTAAAAATATTGTTTTTCATTTTACAAGAATGAGAACTGAAATTAAGGCAAACACAGAAACTAAAACTAAATAAAAAATAAAAATTATTGATATGTGCACAAACTAAAACGAGAATGAAAATTGAGTAAAAACGAAGAAAACAGCAATAACATTTTCTTTCAGTCCTGTTCAGTCATGCAGATGGGTTTTTTGTAGGTCACCTTGAGCATTCAGTTACGTTGTGCTGGGCACTATGCGGTGATCTTGTACCTTACACTTACTATGGTCACGTGGCGCAACTTCCATAAAGGACCATTGTTTATTTGTTGCACACATTTGGTTCTTTGGGTTGAAGCAGTAAGCACGTGTGGTTGATGATGGCGAGTTTTGCACAGATGTTTGCAGGTAGAAAGCGAAGAAGTAATGTGTTGAAATATAATTACTTCACCAGAGGTGGGTAGTAACAAGTTACATTTACTCCGTTACATTTACTTGAGTAACCTTTTAAAAAAATTGTACTTCTACGAGTAGTTTTACTGCACCATACTTTTTACTTTTACTTGAGTACATTTGTGATGAAGAAACTCTACTCTTACTCCACTACATTGGGCAACACTTAACTTGTTACTTTTTTTCATTTACACATTTATATACGTTATATTTTGGTTGCAGAGAAGTCGCCAGTGGATCTACTGAATGACAATTTCACTAATCAGACGCAGCAACAATAATCACATGACTCCATTTCACTAATCAGACGTAGCCATGCAGTCACATGACCACACACAGACTTCCTGCATCTGCAGCCTGTGAGAGACTTTTTAGTCATACAGGGCTCCTGATCACTGCTAAACGTCATAGCTTCACTGCAGGAACCTTGAGAGCCAACTCCTGCTGAAGCTTAACTATCACTTCACTGAATGAAGAACAAGCACATTTTAACCAAACATGCACAGACACAGACAGTCAAGGTAAAGTGAGACTTCTTGTATGTGCAGAAGCTGCCTTGTTCTAATGTTATTTTCTATCAGCTGTGCTATTTGGAGGGCAAGTGAATATGCAGTATTATACTGTCAGTGTACAGTATATCTTGTCACTGTAAGTAGTTTGCACTGTTCAAACGTACATGTTACCTACTGTAGGTATCGGCTTCAAAAGCTTTGTTGTGAAAAACTGATATTTGGAACTTTGTGTTATTATGTGAATTTCCCCTTGGGATTAATAAAGTATCTATCTATTGTCAAGGATGCCAGGGGCCACGACCCGGCCGGGACGCCTTGGAGGACCGGAAGTGGGCGTGCACCCAGCTGGGATCACGTGGGGGCCGCCTTCCTGGTTGCATTGGGGGCCACGGCTGCAGGGCATGGAAGCCCCACCCTGTAGGGCCTCGTGGTCACCGCCAGGAGGCGCCCCAATGCCTTGGGAACCCTGGACCCCAGTACTTCCGCCACACCAGGAAGTGCTGGGGGGAAGAGAAGCAGGGACACCTGGAGAGCTTCCGGGAGAACAGCCGGCACTTCCGCCACACTGGGGCGTGTCAGTGGAAGATTGTCAGGGAGCACCTGGAGCTCATCCGGGAGCAGATAAAAGGGACCGCCTCCCTCCAGTCGACAGCAAGAGTCGAGTGGAAGAGGACGGAGCTCGGAGGAGAGGATTAGAGGTGGTCAGAAGGACTGAGCAAGGCATTGTTGTGTGGCCAGGACTTTAAAGGGTGATTGGTGCTGCGGCCCTGGGTTGTGCACTGTAAATAAGCTGTAAATAAACACGTGTGTGGAGAAAGAACATGTCTGCCTGTCTGTGTCCAGGCTGTACCCCACATTATCTATCTATCTATCTATCTATCTATCTATCTATCTATCTATCTATCTATCTATCTATCTATCTATCTATTGTCACGCACGCGCGAGTAGGGGACCGCGGACGGACCTTAATATGCTCGGGAAGACATACGCCAGCAGGGAGTGGCGGGGTACTAACCTTTTTCCTTTTATTTCTTACAGAAAAAAGGACGCACCGCCGCCATAAGCCTCCTTCCTACAGCTTCCCACAGTATGTTACTTCCTCCCTTTCTCCGTCCACTACTCATGACGTCATCAATCCCATCTTCCAACACGGTTCCTTCCCAGCATTCCTCCACTTCTGGCTCCTCCTCCATAAAATGTCCGCCGACGCCATCTTTGGTTGTCATGCACTTTGGGAATATTATGTCATGTACATTGACCTATTTTTGAAACTGATTGTGGATTATACTTCAGTATACGGGGCCGGAAACCCCAAACCTTTATGTTGTCTCTTGCTTTATCTTTTACAGTGGCGTAGTTGACAAGATAATCAGTCCGAAACCATGTCAGAAGGACAGGACCTGAATACTGTGCTGCAAGGGATGAACGCGCAGATCCAGTCCCTGCAACAAGCGCAAGCCGCGACAAAATGGGGCGGTGGTTACGGCCCGAGGGTCCCCAAGCCCGGAAGGTGGTGGAACAGGTGGCTTGTGAGGGCCTGGTAAACGCAATGCCCAGTTCTCACGCCCAGCAGGTCCGGCGCCATCCTTACAAGGACATGCAGGGTCTCCTGGATGTCCTCGAGCGTCAGCTCACGGTCCTTCGAGCCGGGGGGTCGGAAAGGCAAGCTCGCGGGAACCGACAGGGACGTGCCGCCACCCCCGAGCCCACTCGACGTGCTGTGGAAGCGCCGCAGAAACCCAAAGAAAAGCCGGCCTCCCCGCGCTGTTACAAGTGCGGTGAGACCGGCCACCTGCTACCGACCTGTCCTCTGAACACGGAGCCGATGGACTGCACTTGGGCTACGACAGAAAGGTACTGTGCCCCGTCGCATCCCTTGGCGAGTCCTAATACGGGAGTGGTGTTACTAAATGGGCATTCGGTGGTGGCTTTGTTTGACTCCGGCAGCAACATAACCATTGTTGCTCGCCGTTATGTTTTACCGCATCAGTGGCTAAACCAACATCTGCAAGTCACTTGTGTACATGGGGAGACCAGGTCTTATCGTTCCGCAAATTGCTATATCACCTGGAAGGGAGAGTTGACTCGCTTGGTGGTCGCGGTGTTACCCGAACCCCCCTATCCGGTGATCTTGGGACAGGACTGGTCACACAAAAACTGCAGTAAAATGCACACCGCTCCCGGGGCCTCGTTGGGTCTGGCTATGAAGGGGCGAGGCGCCCTTCCCGCGGTCCCCACGCCGTGCTCTAGGGCAGGACCTAATGGCGCAGGCACACAGGGAGACGCTTCTATGGCGACGGACCCTGACCCGGAAGTATCCGCCGGGGAGGGCACGAGCCAGGGTACTCTTCCTGTTACCAGCTCACAAGACCCTTTGAATAGTCTGGATCACCAGTTTCGATCCACGGCTGCCTCATTTAAGAGAGAACAGTGGAATGATGATTCCCTGCGGTTTGCCCAGAATGCTGTTGTTGTCCCCCGCAGCTCACAGGCTGATGATTCCATACCAGGCGAGCCCTTTTTTGTGCTAGAAAATGATCTGTTGTATCGGGTTGCGACCCACGAGGGCGAGGTGCGGAAGTTGCTGCTAGTTCCGCGTACCTTCCGGCGGGAGGTATGTGAACTAGCTCATGCTCACCTCTTAGGCGCCCACCTCGGGACGGAGAAAACTTTAGAGAGGATAAAGCTCCGGTTTTACTGGCCCGGGATCAACGAGGAGGTCTGGCGTTTCTGCCAGTCCTGTCCGGAGTGTCAGATTCGCCAGATTCCTAGGAGGGACTGCGCTCCTCTCGTTCCCATCCCGCTGATCGATGTTCCCTTCGACAGAATCGGGGTCGATTTAGTAGGACCCCTGGAACCCTCAAACTGTGGCCATAAATATATAATGGTCATGGTGGATTATGCAACCCGATACCCAGAGGCGGTCCCTTTGTGCTCCGCTAACACTAAAAACATTGCACGGGAATTAGTCAACCTATTTTCTAGAGTGGGCATACCCAGAGAAGTCCTCACGGACCAGGGTACACCCTTCACCTCGGATACATTCAGGGAGGTTGCCAGATTACTCCGTATTAAGCACCTGAAGACGTCTGTCTATCACCCGCAAACAGACAGGTTGGTAGAACGTTTCAACCAGACTCTTAAACAGATGCTACGCAAGGTAGTCAACGCGGATGGTAGAAACTGGGACCAACTCCTACCGCTCGTGCTTTTTGCATACCGGGAAGTGCCCCAGGCCTCTACGGGTTTCTCCCCTTTTGAGTTGTTATATGGACGACAACCCCGAGGACTTTTGGATGTACTAAAAGAAGGGTGGGAGGCCGAGGCCCTTCCCTCCACCAATATATTGGAGTATGTGGCGCAACTGCGCAACAGGCTCGACAAAATCAGGCCGCTCCTAAAAGACCTCGTGCGCAGGCAGCGCAAGCCCGGTGTTACAATCGTAACTTGGTCCTCCGGGAGTTCCGCCCGTAGGATCGAGTGATGGTGCTCGTTCCTACCTCCCATTCTAAACTACTGGCTCACTGGCAAGGACCCTACAAGGTTAAGGAAAGAAAGGGACTCGTCGACTATTTGGTTAAACAACCCAATCGTCGGCCGAGTGAGAGGATCCACCATGTAAATTTGTTAAAACCTTGGAAAGACAGGGAGGAGTCTTCCGATACTCATAGATCCCTCTCCCTATTCACATGCACGTCTGCCCTTAACCTCGGTGACAAGCTGACACCCCTACAACGGCAGGAGTTAATCCACGCAATCCTGGCCGTCCCCGAAGTAGTGAGCAAGTCACCGGGCCAGACTTCGCTGATTGAGCACGACATAGTCATGGCACCCGGAGTAATCGTCCGGAAGAGGCCCTATAGACTCCTGGAGGCAAAACGCGCTGAAGTGGAACTTGAGGTGCAACAGATGTTGGACATGGATATTCAGTACCCCTAGCAGACATTGGCAATACAAGGTCCTCCCATTTGGACTGCATGGGGCCCCAGCGACCTTTCAATGTCTGGTGGATAGAGTGCTAAAGCCCCACAAGTCCTATAGTGCCGCCTACCTGGATGACGTAGTCATCTATTCCGGCACCTGGAAGGAACATCTATTGCAGGTCTCCGCTGTCCTCGCGACACTAGCAAAGGCCGGCCTCCGCATAAACCCCCGTAAGTGTTTCTTTGGTCTAAAGGAGGCCAAGTATTTAGGCTACCTAGTGGGACGAGGACAGGTGAAGCCACAATGTTCAAAAATTAAAGACATCCTGGAATGGCCCCGTCGGAATACCAAGAGACAGGTGCAGGCTTTCTTGGGGTTAGCGGGGTACTACCGCCGGTTCGTACCCCGTTTCTCTGAAAGGGCAGCACCCTTGACTGATCTAACGAAAAAGGGCGCTCCCTTATGCGTGGTATGGAACAACAAGGCGGAACATGCATTCAGTGACTTAAAAAAGGCCCTAACATCGGCACCGGTATTAAGGACACCTGATTTTGGTCTTCCTTTTATTCTCCAGACCGACGCTTCGGACACAGGCCAGGGCGCCGTGTTGAGCCAAAGCGTCGATGGTGTCGAGCACCCCGTGATGTACCTGAGCCGGAAACTGTTGGACCGGGAGAACAGGTACGTGGCAGTGGAGAGGGAGGCCTTGGCCATTAAGTGGGCGGTGACGCATCTCCGTTACTACCTGTTGGGTCGCGAATTCACTCTGGTGACTGATCACGCTGCGCTTCAGTGGATGTCCCTACACAAGGAGTCAAATCCCCGAGTCACCAGGTGGTTTCTGGATTTGCAGCCGTACAAGTTCACTATCACTTATCGTCGTGGCAACCTTCAGGCTAATGCCGATGCCCTCTCTCGTATTCACAACCTCTCGGTTAGGTCCGCCCGACCTGATGGTTCTGGGCTGATGGGGGGGGGGGGGGGGGGTCGTGTCACACATGCGCGAGTAGGTGACCGCGGACGGACCTTAATACGCTCGGGAAGACATAAGGGAGCAGGGAGTGGCGGGGTACTAACCTTTTTCCTTTTATTTCTTACAGAAAAAAAGACGCACCGCCGCCATAAGCCTCCTTCCTACAGCTTCCCACAGTATGTTACTTCCGCCCTTTCTCCGTCCACTACTCATGACGTCATCAATCCCATCTTCCACCACGGTTCCTTCCCAGCATTCCTCCACTTCCGGCTCCTCCTCCATAAAATGTCCGCCGACGCCATCTTTGGTTGTCATGCACTTTGGGAATATTATTTCATGTATAGTACATTGACCTATTTTTGAAACTGATTGTGGATTATACTTCAGTATACGGGGCCGGAAACCCCAAACCTTTATGTTGTCTCTTGCTTTATCTTTTACACTATCTATCTATCTATCTATCTATCTATCTATCTATCTATCTATCTATCTATTTGTGCATCTTTATTTTGTAAAGATGTTATTTATTTTTACTCATTTTTTATTTTGTTATTTGGAAATAGCAGAATTTGCACATTATTTTATATTTTTGTCTGTCTTATTACATTTCTAAAAAATAAATTTATTATGTTCAAACAGTTACTCAGTACTTGAGCAGTCTTTTCACCAAATACTTTTTTAGTCTTACTTGAGTAATTTTTTGGATGACTACTTTTTACTTCTATTTGAGTAATATTATTTTGAAGTAACGCTACTCTTACTTGAGTACAATTTTTGGGTACTCTACCCATCTCTGTACTGCGCAGATGGCAATAAAAATAAATGTAGCATGCGAGAAGAAGAAAAGAGTCTTGGAGTTTCAGTGCAGGGACAGCTGGATCGATACTTAGTGGAAGTCCAACACTTCTCTGGTACCATGACTGCACTTCATACAGGGACATGCGGTCTCACCTGTCACCATGAAAAATAAAAATAACTGATAATGATAACATAAAATAAATTTGTCCACTGGTCTATGCTATAAATTTATTTTCTGTATGATTCTAATAATTGTGATCACTTTTAAAGTTAAAATTGATGAATTTGCGCATTTCCTGATCAAATACAGGGGAGAAACGTGAGGTGCGGCAGCGACAATACTACGAGCCGAGCCCCATCTCAGACAGCGATATCCCTCACACACTGGGTTGATGCATGCAATTGCCGTGTGCCTGTTGTTGTCTCTCTGTATGTCACCAATATAATGTTTGTAGACACGTTTATTATACATCCTGACTTTCCACAGTCTGGCTAATATTTTTAATGAATGTCTGTGATATATTTAGTCTTGCTGATAGGACATAAAACCACAGTGAAAAGGCACAAGGTGAGGCAAGACAATACTGTGCCGCACTGAATCCCAACATTTTTAATTTTTATTTTGACTGACTGCCAAAATGGATGATCAAGACTTTTAAAACTAAAGAAAAATAAGGAGGACTTTTACAAGAAAGTGACAGAGATTTTCATGGAGAAGGATCGGTGCACGGACTTCATTTACAAATAAAGGTAAGACCAGAAACGGTTTTCAATTTTATAAAAAATGGGATCAGACTAAGAAAAAAATCCAATATTTAAAAACTAAATTTTGACCTTAAATAAAATATTCTTTTGTTTTTCTTGTTATCCTTTTGTTGAACAGTCTGTATTTAAATTGATTAAAGCATCAGAATTAAAAGCTTTTAAAAACAACTAAATATTTCAATTAAGGTCAAAATTGAAATCTGTTTTTTAGTACACCAGTCTTTACTCTCATTTGTATTGAATGAGTTTGAAATTGCAATGTCAAATTTAGAACACATGGAGGGTGCGAAGCAAACGCTCTCTCTCTGCTCTCTCTCGCCATTATAAATGTAACGTTCTTTCTTAGCTAAATATGTACCTTACCTATGTGTGTGTAAAGAATGCTGATGAGATATGAAACATAACCAGTAGTCAATGTGCATGCTGACAGCTAAATAGTGAATAAGCTACTCTTTTGGGTTCATATATTTTTAAATCTGACTCTGAAGGAGTCAGTACCTCACCAGCCATGAAACTCACCGCATGTCACTGCTTCCATGCTGGCAGCAGAAATCGTCAACATACAGTCTGCTGGTACTGGTGGCTGAGGACCTCATCTGTGCACCTGCTTTACAGGCGCTCGTCAAGTGAATATTTTAATATTTTCACTCTGTGCAATGGACGTCATTGCAACATGAACAAATCTCTTGAAATGTGTGCTTGTTGAAAGCTTAACAGCAAAATGCTTACACGGACTAGTTTCTTGGTTTGAAACATCTGATCTTGCTGACTGTACTCTTTAGGCCACTTAATGTGTTAGATCATTGATAGTCAAGCTGTGTTTAATGGCGTTATGAACTGTAAGTGTATTTTGTTGACTGAAACATAACTTGCATTGAAATATGTGAAGGCCAGCATGTGTGGTCTTGCAACAGAAAAAAAAGTAAAATTGTACTAATATTATGTAAAAAAGCCAGAACTAAATAAAATAAAAATAAAAATAAAAATTGTTGACTCAACTGAAAACTAGAACAAAATAAAAATAAAAATTAATTATATAAGATAAAATAAAAACTAAAACTACAATTAATATCAGAACAGAAATATCACTGGTGGGAGTGTCATGATTTTGGCGCTGCTTTGCTATATCAGAGTCTGAACAGCTTACCATCATTAAGGGGAAAATGAGTAATGAGTTATTCTACAGGGTAATGTCAGGGTAGCTGTTTGCCAGGTGATGCAGCAGGACAATGACTTTAAAAATCGAACTAAATTTAATACAGAATGGCTTTAAAAAAGAAAATCTGGCTTTTATAGTGGCTAAGTAGGAGCCCAGACCTTAACCTAATGGAGGTGCTTTGGAATGACCTTAAAAAGCCATTCACATAATACATCACTAAGAATATGGCCTGAGCTCAATCAGTATTATAAGAATTGTCCAAAATCCCCCCTAAACATAAGCAGGTCTGATTCACAGCCACATTTTAGAGGTTTTTACTGCCAAAAGAGGTTCCTCCAGGTAATGAATTCAAGGGTTCCCTTACTTTTTCCACAATATGCTGTAAATGTTTGATGGGTGTGTTCAATAAAGACATGAAAGATTTTAATTTAGTGTGTGTTATTAGTGTAAGTTGTCACACACGCGCGATAAGGGAGCAGCCAACCGGCTCAATGGAGCGCGATAATACACAGAGAACTAACACCTCTCTCTTTTATTTAGCAGTAAAACAGATAAATAATTAAACCTTTTCAAAGACCTGCAGACAATTTCCTTTCTGTATGTACGACAACCGCTATCTTATTCCTGTCCCGTTCTGATGACATCAATTCAGGCTCCATGTTTCCACATCATCTCTGTCACTTCCTGGATTTCCCCATCATGCCCATTGTGCATAATTTCCTGTCTGTCTCTTATATAAATCCAGCTATTTTACATTTTGAATGTATGAGTCTGAGAAAGACTACTGGACACTTCACTGTAAGGGGAAGGCAAACTCCCAAAACTTTTCAAACGTGTTGTCTTTTTTATATCTTCACAAAGTATATTGTGTTTGTCTACACTTGAGATTTAGATGAAGATCAGAGCACATTTTAAGACCAATAATAAGGAAACCCTGTGGTGGTGTGGTGCCTAATCCGGGGTTTGCTTCCCGCTTTGTGCCCTGTGTTGGCTGGGATTGGCTCCAGCAGATCCTTGTGACCCTGTAGTCAGGATATAGCGGGTTGGATAATGGATGGATGGATGGATAATAAGGAAACCCAGGTCATTTCAAAAGCTTCACATGCTTTTTCTTGCCGCTATAAATAATATAGGGTGTGGAAATTATATAATTCAGTATGAGAGTTTTGCAAATAACATATTTTCAAGACAGAAAGCCAATGAAGTGAAACTAAATGAGGGATCAAGTCAGAATACTATGTGGAATTTTGAACTTTGTACAGAAAGTTAATTAAAAAGTGAATTGATTTGGAAGACCATGGATCTCCTTAAATTGCTTAGTATTGGCCATACACATGAATTGAGGATTCTGATCACCATTAATTGTTCATTAACATCTTTTACCTGAACTCCACATTGTATTCTTGAGCTGGTCTTTGTCACTTATATTACAATAAACACTGGGCAATAAATTTTCCCCATTTAAATATTGCTTATGAATATTTTAATATGTGGAGTGAAATGGAAGAATCATATCTTATTGAAAAAAACTGTTGATTCTCCTGTTTTGTCTTGGAAGAGTTGTATTTTAAACTACTTTCCCCTTTTGTATACTTTATTGTGTAGACTTATCAGAATGCCTCAAATCTCATAGACGTACTTTATAACCCTAACCTCAGGCAATTACATAGAGTAAAAGGACAAGTAGAAGTTAAGTTTCAACTTTAAATATTGTACAATTGATGGTATTCATAAAAAATAACAATAAACAAAGTAAATGTGAAAATTGGCAACCATACAACCTGATAAATGCTAGATGTGTAGTTTTAGGCGGCACACAGACTTGTAGTTACTTAAATGTTTCTAGCTAAGTCATAATTTCTAGTCAGCTTTCTTCAGGACAGGCTGCATGCCTGTCTCAATATGGCAGACAACTCGTGTTTTCTGCTTGTGTTTTTCTCTTCATGGTTATGGTGTGAGAGAGAGATAGAGAAACGGAGGAGTAAAGCAACCAAATTGGGTGTCATGATACAAACATGAAAGCATTGCTGTTCTCATCAATGAAATAAAACATTTCTCCTGAAACACTAATATCATGCTTGCTTTGTCTGACTTACAAATAAAGACATACAACTTATATACACATTTTCACGCCATGAACATCTCCTTCTGCAGCTGTTTTGTGCACAGATATGCACAAACACAACTTGAAATTATGGTCTCTTTAGAACACAATCTATAGCAGCAATTTTACTTGACAATAATCATCTATTATTTTACAATGCTAATTACTGTGCCAAGTTTAATTCCTGCTGATTCTTTTTAAGTTATCATGAATACAGACTAACATCCAGCTACACTGAGAAAAAAGCACACACACAAGGACTGAATTCATTTCCAAATTGGTCAAATTGTGTTCAGAGATGTTTAAAACATGTTGTAAATCCATTTAAAATGCAATAGGAAGGGAAGAAAATCTAAAACCATAAAGGTATGTGGAACATAAAACAGCCAGGTAAATAGCTGTAATACATAGGGAAAGGGTTTAAGGCTTTCATGCGGGAGGTGACTTAATGTCCTGCAGAGAATTACCCTTGCCAAACTGGTTTTAGGCACCTACCCCAGCCCTGCCGTAAAATTCACATCCTCAGTTGGCTCTCAATCTGTAACATGTCCATCCAGCCAGCCAATATCTGATTTAACATAATCCAATTCATGGTCTCAGACTAAAGAACCTTTCCTGGTAGCATCAGGTTCAAGGTAATGTGACGGGCGGCTGGGTCCCATGCCTGGCCGGGACGCCCCTTCAACACTGGATCCGGATAAGCAGCCATGGGATGCACTCTACGTTCCTCGGAACGCTTGGTGGCAGCCCTCCTGGGTTACATCGGGGCCACAGGTGTGGGACTTCAGGACTCAGACATGTTGGGCTCCATGGCCACCACCCGGAGGAGCTGCATGGCTTAACGAGCCTATGTGGGCTGGAATGCAGCCACACCCGGAAATGCAGCCTAATTAGGCCAACTGCCATGTGGAGCACTTCCAGGAGGGCTACAAAAAGAGCCTGCAGCCGCTACTCAGGGGCCAGAATCGGGAGGAAGAGGATGAGGTTGCCTGGGAGGAGTGGTGGTGCCAGAGGATTGTGTTGTGTGCAGTTAAGTGCTTGTGGGACTGTGTATTGCCTGTGGGGTTCACGGGGAAGACGTGCCCCGCAGGTGAAGTAAAATAAGAGTCCTTGTGCTTTTACACGTGCCTCTGGGTCAGTCTGTGCTGGGTCGGGTGCAATTTAGCGCCTTCATTTTACAGTAAGAAACAACCTATTACAGCACACATTCCTTCCCTTCCACACACTCCTTTATATCAAACAAGTTTAGAATCAGCAACTCTCTAGAGTTCAATTCTAGGGAGAGCAGCCTCATAAAAAAATGGTAATAGATGTTTAACTTCCTGTTTTACAAATTGAGTTTGATCTTGTCATATTATATAGTAGAACATGCGCTCCACTTTATTCCATAAAAGTTTTACCAGGATCTTGACAATGAGGTGCAATAAACAATTTGGTTTAGATACACAATCTAAGAGGTGTCTGATGCCTTGCAAGTTATTTCTGGTAATAGTTCATTTTCTCAAGCTTAGTTAACTAATTTAACAGTCCTAATTTAAAAGATAGTCTTTATAACTTTCTATAGGATAGCCATTTAAACCTGCAGCTCTTTACTTTGTAAATAATTTGTAGCATCTAGGATTTCAGAGACGTTCAGCTGTTTATGCAGCTAGTCTGTGCACAGTGCATGTCTGTTTTAGTCAGTAATTCATTGTATAAGTTTGTTTACACTCTAATCTGTTTAAAGTCTTATAGTATGAAATTATAACATGATTGCCATTCTTCATGTTCACTAAAATTAGTGCAAAAGCATTGTTGTTCTCTGCCATAGCATTCCAAATTTCCTTAAGGATTATTAGTTAAAATATCATAAACCTTTCTTCTATGCTGATAATGAGAGCAGCTTGATATTAAAGTTACTCATTTTGTTTCTCTTGTCAAAAAGAACCTTTTCTTCTTTTTTTAAAGCCAAACTGGGTTCAATCAGTTTTAGAGATCTTAGTGGTTAATTCTGTTGTCTGTCTTGTTTGTACTTTATTTTTAGGCAGAAATGATTTCTCCCTTCATATATGCTTTAAAATATTTTCCAGAGTATTCTTGTCAATATGTTAGTCTTGATGATATCATTATGCAAAAAATAAAATAACATTTTTAAAGTCAAGTATTCATGGCTTGTGATGCCAATTGTGAATTGTATTAGGTGGCATACTGTTATCTTACGGTTTACAAGGTTTATCCCCCTGGTGTGTATTTATTTCATTTGCTGCTATTAACTTTGAATGATTACTTTTTGTTTTTGTTGGCTTTATATATAATTCATAATTTCGTTAACATTTAAATGTAGTAATCCATTGACCTGCTTAGAGTACATATAATTGTAAGTACTGATTTTTCTGGTTCAGAATTATTTTTGTTCTGTCCTTGAGTTTTGATTATTGGATTGCACATTGAAACTTGCTTGCTCTAGGATGCCATTTCAGGAAAACCTTTTTTTTGCTTTAATGTTTGCCTTTTTTGACATTTTTGTTCTTTTTCAGATCTTCTGAATAATTTTATGCTTTTGTGTAGACTTCTTTGTGGCATTCTTCTTTTTGGTGGTTTCTTTCCCTAGAATTACATTTTTTCTGTATCTTCTGGTATATTTTTGAAAATTAAATCAAGTGTTTGGAACTTTGAAAGCCTCTGTCCCTTTTAAATCTGGTCATACTGAAGCCAGCCAGTGATGTTTGCAGTCAGGCTGCCTGTGGCAGGACTTGTTTATTGATTGTTTAGACGCCTACACCTTCTTCATCACAGGAGTACACACAGTTCAAGCCACATAATAAATTTCGTTCCACAATAGGAGAAGCATGTTCAAAGATATCAATAGCATTAAAACTAGACGATTTGAGGGAGGGGAGTACATTACTAACAATAACAAATTCAATTTTGTGATTAACTATGGGGAACTGAGAATGTAAAGGAATTGTGCCTTAAATAGGAATACATTTTAAAGGATCCAAGAGGTTGTGATCCTGGACACACATGAAAATTACAATTTTGATATTGTAGTTATTTGTTGATGAAATATCTAAATTCTGGTTTTATACGCAACATTAATCATGCATTTTTATATACCCTTGAGAAGAATGGACAACTGTAAATCCTTGACTTGTTATAAAGGACAGACAATTTTTAAAAGTCAAGGATTTATTTTCCAAATAATAGAGTGAAAAGCCAAGCAAAATTACACCTTTTAATGGCTGACTAAAAAGATTACAATATGCAAGCTTACATTACATCTTGCCTGACGAAGGGACCTGAGTTGCCTCGAAAGCTTGCATATTGTAATCTTTTAGTTAACCAATAAAAGGTGTCATTTTGCTTGACTTTTTACTTCATTCATAATGGCTAACACGATACAAAACCCTAGTACTCCAAATAATAGAAAAATATGAAAAAAAGCTCAAAATGAGGCAAAACAGATTTGCCTAACAAGCAATTCAAAGCAAACAAATCCCAAAAAGCAATTCAAAAACCATAATTCTTTAACACTAATATCCCTGAAGCCTACAAAAAAACTTGTAATCCCGGACAAATTCCTTCGCACCTCTCCATCTGCATCTTTTGTCTTATAAATGTGTCAATCAGCACAAGCAACAAGTAGCCTGCTGTTCCATCCCCCTCTTGACAGAGCTCAACTCAGGCAAATAGTTCTCCCAGCTCAAGCCAAGTCTCCTTATCTGTGTGTGAGGTGCCTGGAGTTTCATACAGTAAATAATACAGAATATTGTTATTTGGAACCCATGCATTTTATGTGTTTTCCTTGTCCACAAAGATCTGGGTAAGTGTAGGATGAAAGAAAATGCGAGGCAAGAAATGCTGAACAACTACCTAAAGCAGAAACGTTTTCCATGTTCTAACCAAAAAGAAAAATTGCAAGAGACATAGTATTACATCTAAATATAATTATGCCAAGATGATGAATGAAGGAACAGTACAGTGTAGTGCAGAAAGGTAGATTAAGACAAAGATTAACAGAAGAATGATGCATAGGATTAAAATAATGATGGATAAAATAACAGCATTAGGTAAATAATCACATTCTGAAGGTTTTGTACAATATATATTTCTTACTGAAGTTATTAATGGTTTCCAAGACTTTAACAGAAGCTGGCACCATGTCCAGTGTATGGTGTGGCATTGGTATGGTATATTTTACATTTTCCTATCACACAGTAATGTCCAATACCTATAGTTGTATTAATTAGTATTACTTTTTCGAGTACTTGATTGTTCCTTAATCAGATACAATTCAGGCTTTGAAAGTACACGGAAATATTATTTTTAAAATCTTCTTACATCCTCAAGTGAATTGTATGTGAATTGTATGTCTGGTTGGAGCCTTCAACTACAACCTTAAGCTTAGCTGAATACATGACTTCATAGGGTATTTTTGTAGCATGTAGATACTGTTTAATTCCTTTATTCCTGGCCTTCATCTTAGTAGTCATCAAAATATAAACACAATTATTTTCAAAAGAATCTGTTTCTTTTTTCTGTCACAGCATAACATACATTTTCAATTTTCAAGTTTCTTAATGAGCTTCCTCCTCTTCAAAATCTTTTTCTTCTTTTATTACAGAGAGTTTTACATTCTTTTTTTTAAGACCAATAACAGTTGCAGCTTATACAGGTATATGGAGCATTAAGCAGCTGGAAAATGCCTTCAGTGTCTAGAATGCATGTCCCATATCTTACCTAGATGGTACTCCTTGGTACGTGGTATATACCCCCCTCAAATTACATTAACTGAACCCACTGGTGTTTGGAGTACATGCCCCTCAACTTCCTTAAACAGTGCACATCAGTGCCAAGAGCACGCAGACAGTACTTTGAGTCATGGAGGAATGTTAGGTCCCTCAGGTGTACAGAGCCTGTGCCCCTTAACTTACCCAAATGCCACCCCTCGGATGACGGTGCCCTAAGCAGCTGCCTCTGTCGCTTAATAGGTTGACTGCCTCTGTTTAAGACAGTCATGCTGGGTTCTAAATTTTTAATGCAGGAAGTCAACATGTCATAGAAGTGGATATCAATTAGATTCTTTTACTCCATTTTTTCAACTTTATTTGAAACATTTCTAAACAAGCACTTTCCTCTGCCCCTCATCGTGTACTTCATATTGTCCTTACCCTCGTTTATTTGTTTTGTATCCATTTGCAGCTCAATTAATAATGCCCAAAATTTTCATTTCAAAATCATTGTCTGCATAATCTTTCTTGCAGTGCTCTGATGTTGTTTCATAACCAGTTGGTTTTGGTATTGCAATTGTAGACAAATATGATAAATGAGCCTCTGAATTTGTTCTATGGTGTAAATGCAAAGAGCCTTCACTGTCAGCCTCACTTTTACCTTGTTACCAACTGAGCTAGGAGTTTAGCCTTTGTTGGATGAGAGGTCCGCTTTTTCCCCACAACTGTTCTAACAGACATATCAGGGGAACTAAGGGATAAATTGATCTCTGGTATGATTGGCGGCACAAAAAATAGCAAAATGGTGTGAATCCTTAAAAAGACACATCAAACAGGCCAGAGCCTTCCCTAGCATGCTCAGAAAAAGTCCTCACCTAAACTCTATCATCAGGCTTCAGCCTGTAACAGTCCCTGTGGAAATGGCTTTTATAGTTCAAAAATAACTTACAATTCCAAAATGTATCACAGATGCCACACAATGGAGAGGAACCATACAAACATCTGGCTTGAGAGACAGATCTAATTTGAAATCTTTGTAAAACTATTACATTGATTTGAATTAAACAAAAGAAAAACAAAAAAAAAAATTACAACCAAAGTAAAAAGGGTTTGCTCAACAAGACAACCCACAGAAATACATCTTAATCCACAATACAGAAATCAAAATCCAAGAACAGAAGGAAAAATTCAAGTGTTATACATGTATGTGTACCTTTGTGTATTTAATGTTTGATTGTTGTTTTTGAATTCTTATTTTTCATTTTTTTTTTCCATGTTCTTCCCATGAGCTCACCACCAATAGGAGGGGTCAAGGAGGTCGGGTACAGTGTGAGTTGGGTGGTGGCCGAAGGCGGGGACCTTGGCGGTCCGATCCTTGGCTACAGAAGCTGGCTCTTGGGATGTGGAATGTCACCTCTCTGAAGGGGAAGTAGCCTGAGCTAGTGCGCGAGGTCGAGAGGTTCCGGCTAGATATAGTCGGGCTCACCTTGATGCACAGCTTGGACTCTGGAACCAATCTCCTTGAGAGGGGCTGGACTCTCTACCACTCTGGAGTTGCCCCAAGTGAGAGGCGCCGAGCAGGTGTGAGCATACTTATTGCCCACCGACTTGGAGCCTGTTCATTGAGGTAGACGAGAGGGTAGTCTCCTCCGCAGGGCGTCTGGGCTTTCTCTTAAAGATAAGGTGAGAAGCTCAGTCATCCGCGAGGGGCTCAGAGTAGAGCCGCTACTCCTCTGCATCGAGAGGAGTCAGATGAGGTGGCTCGGGCATCTGATCAGGATGCCTCCTGGACGCCTCCCTGGTGAGGTGTTCTGGGCACGTCCAAGCGGGAGGAGGAGACCCGGACATGCTGGAGGGGCTATGTCTTTCGGCTGGCCAGGGAATGTCTCGGGATTACCCCGGAAGAGCTAGAAAAAGTGGCCAAGGAAAGGGAAGTCTGGGCATCTCTGCTCAAGCTGCTGCCCATGCGACCCGATCTCGGATAAGTGGAAGAGGATGGATGGGTGGATGGATTTTTCATGTTTTTACTTATTTTCTTTTATTTTTGTATTTATGTACTGTGTCTTTAAATGTGTACTTTGTGGCTGGAGCCCGTGTAGGCAGGACCGCTCTGATGTCACTTCTGCTGCCTTTATCTGGAAGGTTAAGTGAGAGACCCAGCCAGTAGTTTATTGGGAGTTGTCTGTTGGAGACTTTGGGGCCTGCCAGGATGAAAGCCAGCAGGTGGTAGTTAGGGCCAAACTGGTTACAAGTAAGCCTCCTATGGACTGATCAGGGAGAGTTTCTGGCCTGCTTTGGGCTCCTTTTGCAGACTTCAGAATCCCTTTTTGCCATGTTTATGTCTCCAATTCACAAAACCAATAATGTATAAAATTAATAGTCACAAAGAACAGCACTATCTTAAAGTAAGTAAACCACTGAAGGATTTGCTCCTCAGCCTCACAATAAACAGACTGAGTGTGGTCATTCAAGTCAAGTTAGGGAGCATGCACTGGTACAGTGTGTTGCTGCACCCACAACACAGCGAAACAACTTGGGATCCCGGTTGGCAATCCCCCAGGCAAACATGCAGTCCAGTCCTATCCTCCGGAAATGACCCTCCATCTGCTGTAGCCAGGTGTTATGTGGGTGACCCCTTGGCTTGGTCCAGCCACTCGGGTCCCCAACAATGAGGATCTTACGAGCCAGATCACCCTCAAAGAAACGCGTCACTTGGCCATAGTGCCGTAACTGACGCTCTCTCACAATGCAGGTAATGTGCCTCATTCGGGACTCCATGAGCAATTGCTCATTCGACACGAAGTCAAACCAACCGTACCAAAGGATTTTCCGGAGAGACACAGTACCAAAGGAGTCCAGTCTTCATCTCCAGTCACTGGATAGCGTCCATGTCTCACAACCATATAGCAAAACAGGAAGCACCAGGACTCTAAAGACTTGGACCTTCATCTATTTGCATAGATATTGGGAGCGCCACACACCTCTTTCCAGTGACCTCATGACCCCCCATGCTCTCCCAATCCGTCTACTGTCTTCACAGTAAGAGCCACCAGAGACATGAATGTCACTGCCAAGGTAAGTAAACCTCTCAACAAGGTCAACACTCTCTCTGCAAACAGACACACTGCTGATGGCTGTGCCCAAGAGGTCATTAAAGGCCTGGATCTTGGTTTTTATCCAGGACTCTCACAAGCCCAGACACTCGGACTCCTCACTCAGTTCTATCGAGCGCCCCAATCAGAGCTTCCATTGACTCCAGGAAGATCACAGCATCCTCAGCAAAGTCAAGATCTGTGACCCTTACTTCACCAAAAGATGCCCCACAGCCGCTAAACCCCACAACCTTGCCCAAAACCCAGTCCATACAAGTATTGAAGAGAATAGGAGCAAGAACACATCCCTGATGAACCCCAGAATCAACTGGGAAAACACAGAGGTCCTGCCTCCACTCTGCACAGCACTCACAGTACCAGTTTACAGGCCAGCCATGATATCCAGCAACCTCGAGGGGATCCCGCGAACTGTCAGGATGTCCCACAGGACAGCTCGATCAACTGAGTCGAACGCTTTGCGAAAATCGACAAAGGCTGCAAAGAAACTCTGCCGATATTCACGTTTGCGCTCTATGAGAACCCTCAGTGCCAGGATGTGGTCGATGGTAGACTTCTTAGGTGTAAAACCAGACTGTTCCGGTCACTGGTAGGTGAGCAAGTGATCACGGATCCTATTGAGGGCAACCCTAGCAAGGACCTTACCTGGCACCGAGAGTGGTGTTATCCCCCTGTAGTTGCTGCAATCCAAGCGATCACCCTTCCCTTTTCAGATAGGGACGACAAGTCCCGTTTTCCAGTCAGTTGGGATGATGCCAGTCTCCCAAATGGAAGCAAAGATTGCTTGCAATGCCAGGAGGACAGCCTTACCACCAGCCTGGAGAAGTTCACACCGGATACCACAGATCCCTGCAGCCTTTCCCCCCTCAGCTGGTTCACCACCTGTGCAATCTCAGTGAGATTGGGTGGTTCACAGCTACTTGGAGGATCAGCCTCAAGAACCGTGGACCCAGAGATATCCAATGTCCTAGCCGGAAGATCAGCTTTGAACAACTGCTCAAAGTAGCCAGACCAGTGGGTCACAACTGCAATGTCATCCATAAGCACCGTTCCATCAGCTGCTCTGACTGCGACTTTCCGAGAAACAGATTCAAATGTGCCTAATGCTTTGATTCCTCTGTAAGCAGGACATGGGTCACTAGACCACAGATGGTGTGTCACTTGCTCACAGATTCCTCTAACAAACGCTTCTTTATCTGCCCTCAGAGCCCTTGCAGCCGTCCTTCTCAGTTCCCCGTACAGACCAGAGTTGCCATTGAGCCGTGCGCTGCAACTCCTCTCAATGATATCCAGCGTGCCCTGTGAGATGAAACACCTCCTTCTGCGAACATCGGTAACACCAACACAACCCTCAGCAACCTTCAGGGTCTTGTCGTGGAAGGTCACCCACATCACATTAGTTCTGGCAGTCTTACCCAAATCTGAAAGTTCCTCACACAAACTGCGTGCAAACTCACTAGAAACAGCCTGGTCTTGGAGTCTGGCCAAGTCCAGGCTCATTTTCCTAGTAGGTGGTAACCTACTGGACCTAAGCTGAATCCTAAGAGTAGCAACAACGAGTCTGTGGTCAGAATTCACAAACTTGGCATTTCTGTAGACCCTGCAGTTTTACAAGAGCCTCCAGTGTCTGCCCACGAGGATGTGATCGATCTCCTTCACTGCACCACCAGTACTGGAGTACCAAGTCCAACGATGCAGTTCAGGGCGCTGGAACCAGGATCCAGCGATTCACAGCCCCTGACCTTTTGCAAAGTCAAGAAACATGGAGCCTCTTTCACCACTTATGGTCATTCAGAATAATAATTAAATAGAACAAAGGTTACAGAAAATACATCTACTATATAATAAAATGCTAAAGTCGGTGTGTACGTCTTGTTCCTGTGAGCAATCTGAACTGTCAGTTTGACTTTGGTGACTCAATTAAAAGAGGAACTGCAACTGTGAGACACATGAGAAGGAGTAAAGTTGTAGGAGGCACACTAAGATTCGCCTTTAAAGACAGGAAGTATAAAAGTAGAGAGGAGGCATGCAAGGCACCTTGAAATGACAGAGTGAGAGAAGCAGGCTTTAATATATTGGAACATTAGAACAATCTAGACGAGAAATGGTCATTAGGCCCACTAAAGCTCGCCAGTCCTATCCACTTAATACTTTCAAAAATACATTAAGTCTAGTTTTGTAAGTCTCTAAAGCCTTACTGTCTACCACTCTACTTGGTAGCTTATTCCAAGTGTCTAAGGTTCTCTGTGTAATGAAAAATTTCCTATTGTTTGTGCAAAATTTACCCCTTAACAAGTTTCCAACTGTTTCCCCGTGTTCTTAATGAACAGAAATGCACTTGGGAAAGACAGCACCATTCAAGAGGGGTTCAAACTCACTAAGATACACAGGAAAGGTGCCGAAGATACACACTAAAGATACATATTTTAAAAATATTCTCTTGCCTGTCTTTATCATGCTTAGTACATTGTAAATATAATAAACACATGAAAGATAAACAAAGAAAACCAACTCAGGCTGAAAAATGACAGCCTGCTCTTCATCATTGTTACCCTGTCATAAACTGTATCTCGTCTCTCCTTTTGGTGTGTCCTAATTATTACTAATTATTGATGATTATCTCACTTTGTATTGCTCGTATGGTCACAGCCATGTTGTTTTCAGCAACATGTGTGGAATGTCATTACATCAAAATGTATTTAAGATGACAGCATCCTCCCACATCCAGGCTTAAAACACAACACAAGACACTGCAGAAGACTAGCAAATTTAAGTTAGTGAAGGAAGTTAGTAAATGGACATGCTTGGCATCTTTATCTCTTGTTTTTGACTGATTTCCTCCTCTGGCTCTGGTTTTGTTTGATGACCATTTTGAGCTTTGATATGACCATTGATTGCCCTTTAGTCTACTCTATCATTTAAATCCTTACTTGTACCTTCATCTTCTGGTCTTAAACAATGTTTGTCCTTTTCAGGACTAACAAAATGAGACATTGGTTGTAACAATCTTGGAAACATATTATAATGCTCTGTGCTGTAGGAAACCATAGCTAGAGTATTATAATGAATAATACCTGGAATAATGACAGAATAATGATATTAAAGTTTTATTGCTGGAGCAGAATTGTCTATGTGACAAACAGAGGAGACCAATTCCCAGTTATGGTTTCTTTGCTTATTTAGGAATACTACAAGAGCTGTCATCAGACATTGATTGAAGGTTTCTTTCCAAAATGATCGCCTGTGCTTTTCTATCCAGGCCATTTGAAGAGAGGTGTTTCTTAATTGCTTTATTACCTTGGCTATGGAGGCTAGTGAACAGCAGTGTGGATCAGGTCCCTGTGTCTATGTGAACTATGTTCAGGTGCCCAAAATTCTATTGAAAAGATGTGCAATTTAGGTTAATTGGTGACTGGAATTAGTGTTTGATTGAATTAGTGAGAGCGTTTGGGGGTAGGTTTCATGCAGTAGACTGGCACATTGTATAGTGTTCATGTCGGCCTTCTGGCTCCTACACACACAAACCTGTATTGGAATTGGCAGAGTTAAGAAAATGAATGAATGAAAAAAGTTTAGTATGCTATGCTCATTAACAGTTATAAGAATGATGCATGCTGGTTTAGTTTAGTGGAAAAATAAAACAAATTTTAGTGATTGTTTCTGAATTAACAGAATAAATCTAGAAATAGGCAAGCCACATGGTATTTTTAATAAGGCTGAGGCCTATTAAAGGCAGGAACTGGCCGGTAATTCAGACACTGGATGGAACACAAACCAGCCACCTCAGGGGAGCCCCTTGTGTCTGTCTGCAACAATTAAATACTCATTTGTTTATTCATTGGGCAGAAGCAAGCGAGCGCAAGTGATGAAATTATAGTGAGCCAAGAACCGAGGAACTGAAGTGAATATCTTGTTCCATGGCTGTAAAGAAGCTGGCAATTCAGCTGTGCGCCTCTGTTTCCAGATTGGCTTTGCTAATGAGCCATTTCTTAGTATATCAAATGTGTCACATGTTTAGTTCCATTATGTACAGTTGTCTGGGTGTTTCATTTCAATAAACATTGGCTTTTAGAGGACACTCCATACACAGATGCCCAAGTCAATGTGTGCGCTTGGTAGGGAAGAACATAAAACAGTGAGAGAACTTAAAAGGTAAAATTTCATCTTGAGTGTTCTATGTTCTACTTCTCATCTTCTGTTATTAAAAAAACATGTAAAAAGAGTAGGTCTCTTATCTTTTAAGTATAACAGTGGAATAAATTAGTTTTTTCAGTTCTGAATCTAGTTCAAACAGATCATACCCAGATAGGCTGTCTCACTTTGAAGTGAACATGGATGAAGGTCGGGCCAATTCCAATCCCCCAGGAAATGCTGTTTATCCCAGTGAAGCCCCTCCTAGGATATATAAACTGGCTCACCTTGGTACCACACTGCCCTACATTACATTCTTTTTATACAATATCATACTATTCTGTACGCACACTTATTCCTGGGTAGGGTTGCGGTGGGCTGAAGGCTATCCCAGCATGCATAAGGAACAAGGCAGAAACAATGCCCTGGGCAAGATATTGGTTCATTGTAGACATTTATTTATTTATTTATTTATCAGTAGGTGCTAATAACAAATTCAAAATCTATCAATCCATTTTCTAGAGGATGTTTTTGAGAGATAGAACCTATCTTACAAGCATTGGGTGGAAGGTTGGAATCTTAGCTGGAACAACAGCCGATTATAGGACATGATCACCCAAATGTAGTTTAATTGACAGCTAAATTAGTTAAATGTCAGGGGAAAATATTCAGATAAACAGTCGTTCCTTGGTAGTCATTGGGGACTGGTTCCATGACCCCCCGCAGATATCAAAATCTCAGGATGCTTAAGTCTAATATATAAAATGGTCTGGTATTTGCAAATAACCTACGGACATCTTCCCAAACACTTCTAATCATCTCTAGATTACTTAAAATACCTAAGACAATGTAAAAATAAAAACAAGTATATGTTCAGTATAGATGCAACCATATTTATGCCTAACTACATAGTACACTTCAGCAACAAAGTAACATTTTGTTTCTTTCAACAGTTACAGAATGCTTTTGCTTAATGACTCAAAAGAGAAATGTATAGAAACAAACACAGAATATTTATAATACAAGTACATGAAATATAATTATAAACAGGGAAAATGTTAACTAATTCTTTCTCTCACTCTTTATCTCACACACTGCACACAAAACAAGTAGTAAACAAACAAAATGTGAGGTGAACAAGGCTCAAACAATGAGTGCTGGGGGGAGACTGAGGATCTGTGACCTGGCAGGAGGCTACAGTAGGGTATGTCTACACATCACTTCATTTGTGTGGATTCAGTGTAGTACTCGGCGAGAAGAAAATTCAAGTTTGCTTTTTGAAACTTTTGAAATCCAGGGAGTGTGGAACCCATAGACATGGAGGATTGACTGTATACTCAAAGCACACATTCAAAATTGATGTATATTTTAAGACATTGACTTTATATATTATTAATTTGGCTTTATACTGTATATCCAGATACTGACTGTTGTCACATGCGTGCACATGGGAAACAGCTTGAAGGCTTGGGTGATGGTAATTCTCCACCGAGACATGGGGTGGCACTATGTACTACTATGTATCTGTCTTCTTCACTTTCTGCAGAAACGATGACTGACACCATTCAATCTGATGTCACCTCTGGGTTCGTCCACCTGGACCTGCCTCTTCCTCCTAGAATGCCTTAAATATGGAAGAGCCACTACTCTAATCAGTCTGCCTAAGACAGAAGTTGGGGCAGCTCAATTTTGCATTATAATACTTTACATTTATTGCTCGGAATTATACAGGGTAGACTGCAAGGTGCCCCAAAACTCTAACTTTGTTCTGTCATTACTGTACTTTTACACTGTATATACACACAATATTTAGAAATTCACTTCAGTATATTTGCCTGTCTGGCACCCAATATGTGTATATATAAAATCATTTTTATTGACTTTAGTTACAGAAAAACTTTAACTTTTATATCCTTTTGAGCAGCAGACTAATCAGATTAATCAACCAAAAAAAAGCCCTCTTTCACTCTCCTGCTCATTTATTTTTTCATTCACATTTTTAACAGGCTGCCCATTGGTAATAACTTGCATCCTAAAATATGGAATATAGAGAGTGACAAAATTATGAGGTGACTGTGCAGGATTGCAGGGAAAGAGAATGAGACGCGTCATAAAGTTGTGTTTAATAGCTCTTTTGCCAAAGCCTAATGTCACAAGCGTTTACCCTTTTTTATTTTTAAACAGCACACAATGCTAAAGCTATTCAGCATGAATCAGTCAACAGATATAAATGTTCTCCTTGCTTTTCTCTTTCTTCTGTTTTGTATACTTTGTTGGGAGGTCCATTCATTTTACAAAGAGTTGGTAGATATAAACATACAAAAACTGTGATGGAATGGTGCCCCATCCAAAGTTGCCTTTCCCCTTGTGCCTAGTACTACTAAGATAAGACTCCGATTATAGAAACAGTATGCACAGAAAATGAATGGCTAAGTTGAAGGAAAGCAACTTGATTTATATAGCACCTTTATTACTGAAAATCATTTCAAACCACTAACAGGCTGTTCAGATTTCAAGCCTAGGCTGGTCAAATTTAAGGCCTGGCAGTTTAAGCCAGGTGTAATATCTAAGAATAAGCAATTGGAGAAATTGAAAAAGTGAAACCTAGTACAGTGCTTATACAATTTGTATGACAAAAATAACATGACAAAGGAGAAATTAAAAACAGGGAAACTACTCAAAAACTGGTGGACAGAAAATATTATGAATATACTAGCTCAAAATAGGTAATAATTGTAAAAATGTAGAAATGCAGTATACAGTAGAATGGTATATATAATCTATATGTACATATAGTACATTGTATATAGTACAAAGTAGGGAGAGATCATAACAAGAGGTGTCAGTTTTCTGTTGTGGTTTCCAACAAAATCCCAATTATGTGCATGTTAGGCTAATTGACAGCTCTAAATTTACCTGCTGCCTGTCTTAGTGAATGTTTTTTGCCTTCTATTGATACTACAGGAATAGATCCTGTCTCTTCATAGTTCTGAGTTAGATTAAGAGGGTTTGATAATTATGTCCATTTATCCACTTTATATATAGTATGTAGTATGCTGTATGTAAATTTATTACGTATGTATCTGATTGGAAATCCATCCATCCATCCATCCATTCATATTCAAACCCGCTTAACCTGTGCAGAGCTGAGCTATTGTATATGAACCAGTAAACTGTATACAGCTGTCACACACTTCACATTCATAGGTTCTAATGCCAACTCACTGTCTGTGTGCAGTTTGTGTGATTGCCTTGTTTTCACATAATTAGGTTAGCTGAGAACTCTAAATTGTTCCTACAGTATATGAGTGATGGTTGAGTGTGCCTCATTCAGAAATTATTTCCGCTTATTTCCAAGTGCTGTGCTATGTGACAGTGGATGGATAAATTAGATTATATCATGGCAGATACCTCTTAACTCAACTCATTCCAGAAGAATTAGGGACAAGGCTGGAACCATCCATGGGCAGGCTGCAAGTTGATCATGTACACACCAGTACTTTCTCAATTAACTTAACAAGCCTGCAGTTTAGGTTGGAAACCAGATTAATTTGGCAAAAACCCACACAGACATTGTAAAAATGTGCAAAGTAATGTGCAGGCAACAAACAGATGGAAGATTTGAACCAAGCATGCTGGATCCATGAGATTAGCAGCATTATTTCCTGTGTCAACATATCATCCTTATCTTATCGTTCACTATTTGACCATGCATTTCCAGGGCAGAGTTATGTCCATCCATCCATCCATTATCTAACCTGCAATATCCTAACTACAGGGCCACAGGGGTCTGCAGAGTTATGTAATTATATTATTACTAGCCAAAGCCCGCCGTAGCATATGGCGGTGTAAGAATAGGAATGGAAAAGGGTGAGAAAGGAATTCAGAAATCAAGAAGAAATAAATACTTCTTCAAAGACGCAGTTGTGAATAGGTGTTTTGGTGGTGACGACAGATAATGAGTCGAAAGATCTAACCATAGAAAAAGCCACATACAACTGACCGTGGATGAAGACTGGTTGTTAGAATTATTGTGAAGAGTAAACAGCATGTGGGTATGAGGAAGGCCACGCTTCTGAAATTTGATTACAACAAGATGTTGTTGTAGAATGTCTCTAAGTAATTCCTGCAGCTTAATCCAAAAGACTCGTACTACAATATCAGGTCTGTGCTCCGGTCTTTGGGTATCCGACAGTGCATGTAGAATTTCATCAAGCAGGATTACATGTGAAAGTGATAAATAAATGAGGCTGTCTACGTTACTATGGCGTACGTACTATGGCCATGGCATCCTGCTAGTTTTGTTGCAGGAATCTTGGACTTCCTGGAAATGTGGACGGTAATATGATCATTTTACCTACACGTACGTTGTTATTTTCAGCGTTTGCTTGCAGTGCGTCTGACAGTCCTTAGTATTGTTCCACCGCAAATCTTGTTGATCTAATCTGAGATAGTTGAGACGCGCGCCCTCTGCTTTCACATACGCATCTACGACGTACTTTTGGAATAGTTCGCCGCTGGAGTGCAAAATACTAAATTTATTCCTCATTGCTAATCTGTACGCGTAAAATTGGCATTGAGTAAGCTTTATTTGCTTGGCGGTTCTTTTATCGGGAACATGTTGTAAATCTTTGTGCCAGCCAATGTCTCTGTAAGGGAATAAAAGTGGGTAAACCATAGGATCGCAATTCATATTGAGCGTGGAAATCTGTTTACAGGAGTTGCCTCTGGGACAGATGCAAATGTCCCTTTCGGCAGGCGGTTTGCCATCTTCTCCAACGAAAATCACTGCAACATTGATGTGACATGTCGGGGCATTGTATCATCATAAATCCTGCCTTGGGTTTTCCTTGAAAAGCATTCGTACAGATGCTGTTGGATTGGACTGAGCGATTCCATGCATGTGTTTGTATGATTAGCGAAGGGTTTGATGGTTCTGAGCATGGAATCTAGCTGGAGAAGTAAATTTTCGCTGCATGCAGAGTTTGCTTTTTTTATAAGCATACTTCAGAAGCTTGGCGAGAAATGCTGTGTCGGCTGCGTGTGGATGGGACTGGTTTTGAAGTAGAGCCGCTGGCAGCATGTGGAGGGGTTTGGAAGAGGACGAATAGGAATCGAGAAATGCTGTGTCGGCTGCGTGTGGACAGGACTGGTTTTGAAGTGGAGCCGCTGGCAGCATGTGGAGGGATTTGGAAGAGGACGAATAGGAATCGAGAAATGCTGTGTCGGCTGCGTGTGAGCGGGACTGGTTTTGAGGTGGAAGCAGGACGAACCAGAAAAGAAATAAATATAAGAGATATTATAACAAAACATTCTTAAAGCCCATAAAATAATTCAGGGTCAGCACTGGAAACAAGCTCTACTTTATATAGCACCTTTCATACTGAACATCATATAAGTGCATTAACATGCATTCAGATTTCAAGCCTAGCAGAGATTATATGTATACTAGCTGAAAATTGGGGGTATTTGTGAACAGGCTGATGTTCAGTATAAAGAACACCGAGATGATAATATCAAGTGGTGTCACACTTAGTGAAACGTAAATTGGTCTCTGGTATGATTGCACACTTGTGCCCTTTTGGAATCATCACTGAAACCAACCGGCACCTTTTTGATGATGTGGGAGGAAATCCAGAACACTCTAATGAAAACCTATTAAACCACACAGACAGGGTGAGAACATGCAAACTGCATGGACAACATCAAGGTGTGAGATTTGAACCCAAAACACTGAATCAATGAGGCAGTAGCCCAACCCTTGCACCACCATTCGGTACTACCACATTCTATACCTTGCATGATCCATACATTTTCAGTTCTGTTTATTCCTTTTTGGGGTCAACAAGGTATTATATGACATTATCTTAGATTAGCTATTCATTCCTATAATTTTACTAGAATGCAGGTTTACAGAATACATGGATGGGAAGAGTTGGCTATGCTCTCCAGTTCCTTGTATTTCATAGTAATTTTATTTAGAACCTATGAAGTAGACTATGGGAGGTCATAGCTTGTAGTGAAAAATGGTCATTCTGGGAGAAAACTGTGACAAACAGCTGTACATGGAATATAACCCTAGTAAAGTGTAGAAAGCATGAGCAACATACAGGTGCTGATAAATAAACAGAACCTCTTCATTCATTTCCATCCTCTGGTGGACCTTTGAGAGCACTGACTCACATTATTTATATTGTTCCTATCCTAGACATCAGTGAGCCAGCTGGCAGACCCAGAGGCACAGTCACACTGATCCGTTACAGCCTGATTTCTCATTCATGGGGTGGCACGTAGCCCAAATGGCAAGTCAAACCTGTGTAGTGTGACTTTCCATTTTGCGTTCCTCATTCTCCAAAGCAGAATGACAACTGGTTGAGCCAGAAATGTGAATTTGCTTTTGCTGCACACAGCTCACTTGTTTTATTTCTCTTTTCTCTCCTGGAATGTTACACTTTGCATAGTGATTGAGAACAAATGGAGTTGTGATGTTTTTGGAAAACGCAAATAGGTTTTGGGTTTTTAACGGCATGCAGGCGCTACCTAAAGCATGGCATGCTGCTCCGAGGCCCATCTGCAGGAGGGAGCCAAGAATTTGTTATTGGTGCCGGAACAAAATGTAAGCTTGTTTCCAGATTTTACAGTTTCAGTGAGGAAAAAAGATGAGAAAAAAAACATACTGCGTATCTAATTTGAGGGTCCAGGCTGAAGATGTTACTCAAAGGTGGACCTGTTAAAAGTCACTACCTATTCCATTCATTTGCCATACCAGAATTTTACAGATTAAGGTAGCAGCCACTCTGGAGAAGACTGAGTGTCTTACTGAGTATGGCTGACAGAAATAAAAATTCTAGTTATTCAGTGGGGTGAGACAGAGAATAGAACTTCTGCCTCACATCTCCAGATGCCTGACTGGCTCTTCTCTGTGTGGAATATGTACATTTTTTATTTTAATAAAAGAGAGTTTTTTATTCCGTGAAAGTCTAAGTTTTTTTATGTATGTGTTCAATACAGGGGTCATTAAATGGGGCAAGAATGTGGGGAAATGTCTGTCTATCATTGTGAAAACAAGTTTTGAGAAACGATTCCCCTAAACATTCCAAGCTGAAAATGTAGGCATTTGCCCAATTTGGAAAGCCACACTTCAGAAAGCAAAATGTTTTGCTGTTTTTGTTTTGTTTTTAAACGTCTAAACATTTGATTTCATTAAGTGGTTGATTGCTTTTTGGATGGAGTTTACCAGTCTCCCATTTAAATTAAGCAGATGCAAATAGGTTTGATTGCCAGTGCCTGCGATTTAGTCTGCATTTTCGCTTGTGCCTGCTTTTTATAGTCCAAAATATGCCTTTCATGTCATGCTGTGTAGCTTCTTCTTCAGGTGATTGTATCACCAAACCTGGAACATTCAGGCAAAAGTCCCCAAAATGCATTGACATTGTGCAACAATGGATAGTGTTACTTACAACCTGACAAATCCAGGGTCCTGGCTTATATTGTTGTCCTGTCAGGCAAACTGCAATTTGTGAGATTCAAGGACTGTGTCTCTGATATGGATGTGAGCAACAGTTTTCATAAGCTACCTGTGTTAACACTCATTGAGTTGCTTCCAAATTTGGTTAAGCATCTTAGCTCCATAAATGTTCCTTCATATTAGAGTATGTGAGTTTACTAACCAGACTGGAATGGTGAGGTGAAAGGAGCTTTTGGATGTTAGTCTCTCCCAGAGCAGCCAGTGACACACTAAGGGAGTTCACAGATGGGTGGGAGCTCCACATGTTCAAAACATATTGGATGATGGCTTAAACCAAACACCCAAGTGTGTAAGTCAAAAGTCCATCCTGCCTGGATGAAGCTGAGAACAGTCAGAGCTATAGGATTTGAATTGCATAGTCTTCGTGTGAACTACTATAAGTGTGCTCTCCTGTCCTAATGTGCAATTAACAGTATATTCCTTTGTGGCCTACAACTCCTTCCATCAAAGTAACTATGATGCTGCCAGCACCTCAAGGTGTTTCTCTTGAAGCCTTTTTTTGGCTAGATTAATTTTAAATGTGTTGATCACCATCTGTACTCCATTTATAAAGGTAAGAGGCTCTGCATGTCACAATGGTGCTTCTCCAAATATCCCAGTTACTCTCTGAACCTGGATGCTCCAGTTATCATTCAGCCACTTGTTAGGGAGAAATGAAAGGTCGGCCAGCACAAAACAAATATAAACACCTTACCCAAAAGGTGTACTTTTGACATACATCGATCTACATACATACATAGATGACGAGAAGAGACAGTCAATAAAATAATAAGATGCTTCACAGGCAGAGGACAGCACCTGCTGGTGGCCATGGCTGACTAGCAGCTCTGAACTGGAAAGATGCAAAGTACACTTGGTGTTCACTAGGTCCCTAATCTTTTCAATCACATTAAGTGTCTTTGCTCTTTCATTTGTATAATGTGTTATGATGTAAGTGATATAATCATTCAAGTGATTCTGTTTTTAAATGTAGCGATTGATATTTTCTTAAACTGAACCAAATCATTATCTGAATTCAGATATGTGTCCCAACTGATGATCAAAACAACTAAATGGTAAAGACTAGAAAACAACACTAAACTAAAAGTTCAGTAGTGGCATAATTATAAAACAGTGCCTATAAAAAGTATTCAACATTGAATCACAGTGAATTTAATTTAGATTTTTTGGATGGCGATCAAAAGATAAGGACTTTGTAATGTCAAAAGTAAAAGAGATTGAAATTATTTACAAATGTTAAATACAAAAAGTAATCATTTTAGTATGACATTTAATATGACATGCCTAAATCATCACTGGTGCAGTCGGTTGGTTTTAGAAGTCCCATAATTAGTTCAACGGAGAGTCAATATGGTGGGTGGGCTAACCTACACAATTGAAACAAAGAACACTCTAAGCAACTCTGTGAAAAAATGATTGAAAAGCACAAATCAGAGAATGGAGAATATCCAAGTCCTTGAATGTTGCTTGCAATTCAGTTAAATCAATTATGAAGAAATGGAAAGAGTACGGCAAAGCTGTAAATCTGCCTGGAGCAGTCCATTCACAAAAAATGATTGGTTGTGCAAGAAAACTAATGAGGGAGGCCACCAAGAGACCTATAAGATCTATGAAGGAGTTACAAGCTATTTACAATCTAGTTACAAGATTGGAGAAGACTGTACAGGCAACAACTGTTGATGGGTGCTTCACCAGGCACAGCTTTATCTGAAAGTGGAAAAGAGAAAAAAAAAATACATGACATCTTGGCTGAAGTTTGCCAGAGTACATGGAAGACTCTGAAGTCATCTAAAAGAAGTTTCTATGGTCTGATGAAACCAGAATAATGCTTTTAGGCCTTCGGACTTCACACTTGACATTACCAAAGCACACTATCACCTTCATGAAGCACGATGGTGGGCTTTTAGGAAGAAAACTCTTCAGCCGGAGCCTTTTCAGATTTTGCCATTTTTCAGTACAAACTTTTTAGCAGGTTGTCCCCAGACATGTATTCTCAACCTGAGAATCATGTCTGGCCCAGTGAAACTATTGTGGTCTGCTCACTGTTGGTGTGGTCCATTGACACTGAATACAAGACTCACTGCAGGCTACAATGGACAAATTTATGAACTATAGTCATATGTTGACCTTGGCCAAAGAATGAACCCAGCTAATCTGATTGGCGAGTCTCACTGCCATTAGTCTGCATATCACTCCCTGCAAGTCTTAGTCTCACTTATGATCAGTGTAGTGCAATATTTAAACGCAGACGCATTGGCAAACCTGACCTAACCACACAGGCTGCGGCATAATGAGAGATTAAAAATAATGCTTTTGGAGTCAAAATATTTTGCAGGTAAACAAAGGCTTGCTTTTAGTAAGCACACCTCTCCCTACAATATCAGGAAATTCAAATTAGACCACATTGGAGAAAATTAAAGCAAGATGTAGTTGAAATGTTTATCCAGAAACATGTGTGGTGTTTCTCCCATCCATTCACTTGCAAAGTAGTAGAAAATATGAAACAGCAAGCTATTCTCAAGAGCTGCATAAAGAGAAAAGTGTTAGCAGGCCTTTGACTGGTCATGAACAGGAACAACTTAACCAGCATGCACAGGGAAAAAGGACTAAGCACGGCAAATATGGACCTCCTTTAAGGATGGTGATGTAATATTATAGGTAGATAGAGGAAACTCTGTATTGGGTAGAAGTCTGTATGACTCTGAACAAAATATTTACTTCAAAATTGTGAAGGTGTGATTGATCTCTTCCTGCATTTTGGAAAAGCATTCTTAATTTCTGTGTTCTCCCTGTGTCTGTCTG
>JANRMT010062856.1:39738938-39757420 GCA_026402145.1 Polypterus bichir lapradei
TATCTATCTATCTATCTATCTATCTATCTATCTATCTATCTATCTATCTATCTATCTATCTATCTATCTATCTATCCATCCATCCATCTGGGGACAAATAAAGTTGTATCATAAAGTTTATTTTGTCCTTTTTGGCTCATATTCCTGCTGGGTTTTTGAGTTTGCTTTTTCCTCCTGGCTAATTTGTTCTTTAAGCCTTCATGGCCTGTTGTTTTTCACCTCAGCATAACAACAGGCCATTTTAAAATGTCTTGCCTTTTGCCTAAGTGTTGCTGGGATGGATGTCAGCTCCCAGTAACTCTGGACCTTCTAAGTCAGTTAGAAAAAGAATGGGTGGATACAATAAAACATGTTGAATATTTATGAGATTTATAAGCTCTATTGATGTAAATAGAGTCCTCATCCAGTGACTAAGACAACATTCCACAGTGATGCCATGTGGGAGACACCATTATGAGTAAAACAATATTTTTTGAAACTCCATTAGGAATCTACAGCAAGAGTTGGGCATACCTCGATTTCATATTTTCGCAGTAAAGATAAAATATGTAAATAAGTAACGAATGAAATGTTACTTTCTGTGCTCCATTTCCTTTTAACAACTTACATTTTTTTCCTAATAATAATAATTATTATTTGCATTTATATAGTGCTTTTCTCACTACTCAAAAGCGCTAAGAAATACTTAACGTAATATTAAATTATATACTTATCAACACTGCAGTGGGCTGGTGCCCTGCTAGGGAATTTGTTCCTGCCTTGTGTCCTGTGTTGGCTGGGATTGGCTCCAGCAGACCCCCATGACCCTGTGTTAGGATATAGTGGGTTGGATAATGGATGGATGGATGGATACTTATCAACAACTCTTTTTCTGATTTAGTTACAAAACTAAAAATTTGACAGGTAGATGTACATCTAAGACAATAGGTTTTTGCTGAGAAAGTTTCAATATATCAATATTTAGGGATAACAAAAGTATCCCAAAAGTACACCAAAAATTTTAAAACTGCTTTGAAGGATTCAATTAAAATTTGGTAATTTCATGCAAAAAGATAAAATTAGTCAACCTGTGTCTTTTTTATTTCTCAGAATTTGGCTCTTTTAATGTGCCACATCTTTCATTACACTCAGCACAGACAAGAGAGGCTATCGGTTTAACGCAGCCAACACAACAGCATCAATTGTCAGTAATGTGGACTGAAGAATGAATAGGCGGAGGTGTTATGACATGGGAAAAGAAACAGGATGATATGTGGTGTGACCTCTAAATTGGAAGAAGAAAGGTTCATTAAATCCAAAGTAAAATGTGGTTACATTTGAGGTGTGCTATATGCGTCAAGTTCAGCTGCCGGGGAAAGAGAGAGAAATACAGGAAGAGTTGGATTCCTTTCAAGTTAGACATAATCTGCAATTGATGGTCCTAGTGCAGCTCAGAAGAGAGAGGGGATGGTTACTGTACACTGTGGCGGTCAACCCTGTAGGTGACATAGTCAAGTCCTACAAACACATGTAACAGCAAGGAGACGATGTACTCCCCTTCGATTTTTTATGCCCTAACCTGCACATGTGGAACCCCATCTTCTTCTGATCCTGCACCCATGCAACATTGCCATCAAAATGTCAGCAAAAAAGTTTGATATTTCCACCTTCACCTAGGCTACCAAAAATGCTAGCACCTCCTACAGCTCACAATATTATTTCTTTTCTGTAAGGTGCCATTTGCATCATAATTCATTCGTCACAGTACTTACACTAAATACTGCAATGCATACACTGTGTGCTGAAATGAATACATTATTTAGTAAAACAAATGCACTGCGTACCGAAACACATACATTATAAAGTGATATTTTGTCTTATACACAATACACTGAACTGCTTGTGCTAAATACTTAAATGCATACACTGTGTACTGAAATGTGTACACTATTTCTTGTGTTAATAAACAGTCAACAGACTTTATTCACTTTGACAGTGCATTCTTCCTCAGATTGCGACAATACATACAACATATGTTGGTATTTTGTCTCATTCACTATACACAAACATTTATCAGTAAAAGACCTTTAAAAGCAAAAGAAATTGAGAAGGTTGTGAATTTGAGTGCTTCATTTTGTATACTTCCTGCTGAGCAGGATCTCATGACACATATTATTCTCCTTGTAGCACATAAAAATTTGTTTATTGGTATTTTACAGATAGATTCCATTAAACATAGATTTATATTTCATTACCTTTTTTCCATTCCCCAAAACCGCTTAATTTAATTCCTGGCCTTCTAGCTCGAGGAACTGTGAAGGGTACATTTCAGTATGCTATGTATGTGGTTTAGTATAAAATATAAGCATTTCAAACATTTAATTCATTGCATAGGTTGCCTAAATGTGCAACTTATAAAGGTCATTGCTTTTTGTCATAAGTTAAAGTATTCAATGTTGCATACTTTATTGTCTGGCTATGGCCAGAAGCTTGAACATTAACTGACAAAAAACTGAAAAAGTAATACTTGAGTGAAAGATGTAAGCAAATGAAAATTGTTAACATATAATAATAATAATAATAATAATAATAATAATAATAATAATAATAATAAAATTCCCATTGTTAGTACTGGTAACCCGTTTCAATTCAAAGGAATACAGTTTCCTTTAAAATTGGGTTTTGCATCGATTATCAATGAAAGCCAAAGTCAGTCCCCAGTAAAAAGCAGTAATTGATCTATGGCAGGAATGTCACTCATAGGCATTTGTATGCAGTATGTTCAAGATTAAGCAGTTCCAGTGATCTACAGTAATTATATTAGACTCCAGTAAAAGTAACGACAAGTATTGTATAATATTGTACTTAGTTACACACAATAGGTCTGATACATCCTGTTAACTGACAGCATTGTAATTGAGGTCCATTGTACTTGGAAATGTCCCGGGTGAAAACAGATAACACAGCAAGTTAATAAAATGAAATGAAATAGAATCATCTAAGGATCATTCATGGTGTTATGGTATTAAGCCAGCTCTCCGTTTTGTGGGTCTGTCTAGGACAATGCCTGCACATAGTCATTGTAGACTGGCTGTTTTGGAGTTAGGCTATATATGGACAGGCCAGTGGAGGTCCTGGTCTGTGTTTGTAACTTCTTTCAGAGGCCTTATACATTTTTCTCCATGTTCATGACTAACAGTAAGGGGTAATTAAAACAAGGTGGTAACAGGACTTGCTATTATTTTATATGACTATGAATTTGATATAGTGTTTCTGGTTTTGTTGATTTATTTTTATTTTGGTTTTCTCAGTATAAGACCCTATTGAGTTCCTCAAAATTGCCTCCTACCTGTTTCTTTTGGTGCTTTTATCTCCTTATTACACTTCTTTGATGCAACCCTTGCATAATCCTTCTAATATTTTAACAGTAATATTCTGTGTGCAAAAGCAAAAGCATAATGTAACATAGCCTAACATAACACAACTAAACAATAACATACCTGTGGAGGGACAGAGCAGGATAAAGGAGCACTGGGAACAAGGCAGGAAATAGCCAAAGTCACAGTGCCAGTGCATTGCAGAGCTCACTTACAGTGTTGTGTCAGCAAGCTGATGAGGATTTGAGTGCAGACCAGCAGAAGAATGAAAGGATTGTTAAAGGGTCAAACAGAGAGATCAACAAGCCAAAGCGAGACCAAATATTGGTTGTGGAAAACCTGTTACCAAAAGGTCTGAACCAGAACAACAAGACAAAATAAAAATTCAACAAAAGGATATTTGGAAAAGGGGTTTTATATCCACCACTCAGATAAGGGAAATGAAATTTCCGCTGACCTTTAACCCATCATGCAGATTACCCTTAGGTTGAAACCACACCCCTAGGAACAAGGGCTGTTGTCCTAACAACAATTGTCCAAAATGGCAGCAGCCGCCAAAAAATGGAAAAACTCTTGAAGTTATTTGGTTAGTATCATGCACTCATACATCATGTTGCCCACCCACCACAATACAAACCAGTTCAGTATCCCAAATAAGGACCCAAGTGCAGTCGTGACATTTCATAACACCATACTATTTTGAATGGAATTGAACAGTGTGAAGTTTTTTTACAGTGGCTGGAGTGCCAGTCCTGCCACCAACCCCAGAGGTTTTCCTGCAACTATTGACTAATGCAGATTGTAATAGGTTATGTTTTTGAAAGAATTATTTGTGTCAAAGGAGACTAAATGACAAAAAAGAACAATTTGTTCTTCATGAAACATTCCAAATTTGAGTGCAAGAGAAGGTGTAGCGAAATGCATATTACTAGAACTAGGTTATCATAAACTGGTAGGACCTTAGGTTTGTATTTTAACAGCACTGGGCCGAATTGAAGTTGTTACTTCATAGAAGTACTAATAACATTTTTGGCCACCCTGGAATCTGTTAATGCAGGAGTGCTAATATTGCTTTTATTTTTTCTTGCCTCGATTATTGCAATTCGCTGTATTCTGGGATTAACAAATCTCTGATACACAGGTTACAGCTGGTCCAAAATGCTGCTGCTCGCCTTCTGGTTGGGGCAAGGAAGTATGACTCTGTTTCTCCTATTTTAGCTTTGTTACACTGGCTGCCTGTCAGTTTTTGAATTGATTTTAAAATCTTACTGCTAGTTTTTAAATCGTTACAAGGGCTTGCTCCTGCCTATTTATCTGAACTGTGTGTTTTACACCAGCCCTCGAGAGTGCTTAGATCTTCTGGTCAGTTGTCTCTTGTTGTCCCTCGTACCAAGTGTAAAACCAAGGGGGACAGGGCCTTTGCAGCTGCTGCCCCTCGCCTGTGGAACTCTCTACCTCATCATATTAAGGAGTCGTCTACAATTGAACAGTTCAAAACAAGATTAAAAACTCACTTCTTTTCACTTGCATTCAGTGACCTTCAGTAATACTGATGGTTTTCCTCTTTGTGATCATATAACATTATTTCTATTTATTATCTATCTTATTTTATGTTCATATATTTTATTACTATTTATATTTTATTGTTTATTGTTTTTTCTTTTATTCTATTATTGTAAAGCACTTTGGCCACAGCATTACTATGTTGTTTTAAATGTGCTATATAAATAAATTGACATTGACATAATCATAATGGGCAAATCTGGAATTGTCAATAAATCTTTGTGGCTCTAGGAGAAAAACTGACAAACCCACCAAGATGGGAAAATATGTCAATTCCACAAAGGTAGCATACAGGCCAGGATTTAAACACTGTCTACTTGAACAGTACTAACCACTACTTGAATGCTGCTGGCAGTCTGGGTGAAGGAGTGTGGCATTTGGCTGCTTTCTGACTTTTAAGTGACCCTGCAAAATCAAGTCCAAATGCTTCTCTTGTGAAGTACTTGCAGCTTCAGGCTCTTTAGTTTCAAAGTCACATGTGATTTGTGGTGATACCAGGGAATGGGAGGTAGGTGGAGGGGTGCCTGTCATATTCATGTTTTATAGTTGGAAAGAATTCTTATGGTCCAGTGCTTCACCCTGAGCATAGTGTGTCTCTTAATATCTGCTGCTTTACTGCCTCGCTACACTAGATCTATGGAGAATACGAGTGACATTAAAAATTACTGTTATGAGCGGCTTTTGCTAGAGGAAGGAGGTGAATAATTTCCTCAATATCTTCAGGAAACTTCCAATAATATATCTTAAGTGGGTTTCCACATGGGGAACAGCATGAATGACACAAGATAAATAGTTTTAATTTGCCCAGCATCAAGACTTAGAGCTAGTCTCCTTGCCAGTTGAATGGACCGTGGAGTATCAACTTATTTAGCTGTTCCTCATCGTGAATTGTGTCTCAGTCAGTGACCCTTTGAACCTTAAAGTTCTAAAGTTCTACAGTTCTAAAACCAAGTAAACACAACAAATGTGCTTCCGTATTTCAATAGGATTGATCAATATGTAAACACAAAACATTCTTTGTTTGTTTGTTTGTTTGTTTGTTTGTTTTTCTTTCTTTCTTTCTTTCTTTCTTTCTTTCTTTCTTTCTTTCTTTCTTTCTTTCTATTGATTGTTTACTTGTTCATTTACTTGTCATAACATCTCTGAACAATGTTCCTTCTGTACTTAAAGAGACAGCCTTTTCCATTTCTCATGCAATCCTTTTTACTGTTCTCTTGTATCCATTGCAGTGTGGAGTTTGATCACTCTGTTACTCAATAATTATCAGTTTTATCTTTGGTAATCGTGGTAAGTAATTTTAACTATTAACAAGATGGCCCTCAAAGGACACCAAGTTAAAAGTAGGTTTAGTGAGTGATGTGTGTTTCATTTTCCAGACGTGACGCCAAAAATATGAAGAAATCAGTACAATTTATGAACAAGGTTCATAAGTCTTCGAAGTCTTCTACACATTTTCCTTCTCTTTTGGGGTTTTGATACCTCAAACCATATGGTCAAGATAGATAAGTTATTTAGCTGGCTATGAAGCTTCTATTGTCTGTAAGTGGTGTTCATTCACTCACAGCTAGTCATTGCACTGGTCTTCCCCACCACATCCACAGAATTCTCTTTATGTGTGTGCTGTGGATGTGCATGTGGGTGTGCATGTGAGATGCAGCTTTGTGCTTTCCTACTGGATTTAGGAAGAAACTTATAACACAGTGCTAGAATTTATCCTTCACAAGGTTATTATCTCTCCATTATAATGGCACTAATACCATAATACCTTATCTCGCTTTGCCTTATCTATTTAATTACAATTAATAGTTCTCAGAGTCAAAGTTGGTGTACTTATGATTTGGTGAAAGCAATGCTTTGTTCCTTTCCTGGTTGGCCTTCTTCTGGCATTTGGAGGACTCTTCAGCATGCTTTCTTTCTTTGTTCAGGAGCTTGTCTTCTTCAGCTTTGGACACAACTTCTTTTTCTGGCTGGTACTGCAGTTTCTCTTGAGGGTTCCTCGGTAGCTAGCAAAATTATGCCTGCTGAGTCAGTTATCCTCCAAAAGTAGCAAGGTAGACTCATGGCCTCTCATATATGGTCTTCGTATGTTTGGACATTTGGTATCTTTAGAATGGCTTGGACTAATGGCACCCTTTGTCCAATCTCTTGTTACGGATGGTCTTGCACTTTTTTCAGTCAAGGCCCAGTTACCTTTTTGGAGCAGAAGGGATTGTTTTAACCTTTTTATGGCCACTTTCAATAAGCACTGCAGTCTCTGTTGTTCAACAGAAGCTATGGCCAGGTCAAGCAATGAGCTTGAATGAGGAATCAGATATTTAGGGTCTTACAAGGAAGGAATGGAGGTCTTGTCATTAGTTTCCTGGGTGCACAGAAGTCCATCCTCTGTGTTCACGACTGTGTTCTGTTCATCAATGTTACTCATCCTTGGTTCTTTTTTCGGAACTTGTACTTCCAGCCCATGCCGCTGAGAGCTATCCTTGAATGTTACTTGGTACATGATCAATCATCTTATCAGATAAACTGCAGAACTTAAATTCTGTAGAGGGGCTCCATCAGGGAAACTGAGACTTTTTAGCCGGCATTAAGAGTACAAGGCCCTGGTCTTACAGCCATAGGAAAAGAATAAATAATGTCACTCAGTCCTACACTAGCAATCTATCTGTTGTTAGTCTTCTTTTGACTTTAGGATTATGATTATTATAACAGCATTGGGCACAGGGTGGAGTGCAACTTTGGATGGTGCAGCAGTCCATCAGAGAGCACACTAATATGCACACCCTCACTCACACACAGTTTAGAATTCTAAATTCACTTAAACCACAGAGATAAACCATACAAATATCAGGAGTACATGCAAACTTTACATAGCCAGTATGTAAGCCAAGATTTGAACCAAAGATTCTGTAAGGCAGCAGCTCTTATTGCTGTTCCACTCTGCTGTTTAACTAACATTTCCAAAATTATGTTGGATTGAGACTAGAAGGTCCCTGTCTGTTGTAGCTAAGTGCATTTTCATAGCTAAAATCTAATGTAATGCCTTTTGCTTTCCCCTTTTTACTGTGGTGAAGTTGGTTCTTTATACTGGAAACCAAATATTCTGAGCTTTGTTCAAGAAAACTGGTGTTTCTTTATGCTAATAAACAGATCAATTAGAGGAAAAGTGCATATTATTTACAGTGCAAAATGTCTGTGAATTTGTTAGCTTACAATAGTAAGTGCTCAAAGAAATTTTCTGTGTAATTATCACTGCTGGATCTGTACTTTGACACCTGTGGACATGAGAGAAGAGCCAGAAGTTGTGGGAATGACAGGTATTATTATTATTACTTGGCTAGTGCCTTTATCCAAGGCAACCTATATCATTCGAGATACAATTGGTTATATTTTGTTTTGTTTTTTTACAGATGGAGCACAGACAGATGAGGTGACTTGCTCATGGTCACACAGTGTCAGTAGCAGGATTTGAACTCACAACCTCAGTCCTTGAAATCCAGTCTTTAACCACAATGCCACATCGTAATGCGAAACTAATGCTTGACAATTTCAGGAGGTCTAAGGGGATATTTTATTACCTTTGCCAAAGTCTATCTGCAAAATTCTCTCAGAAATAAAATGCTTGAGGTGTGAGATTTCAGTAAACATATATGAATTGGGCCGCATTGGCATATATGAAATGGTGAAGTAAGCTACATTAACTTAAGGCAGATTGAAATGGAGACATGGAAAACAAAGCCCAAAACTAAAGTTGAAAAACAGGTGAAAGTATTAACTCCCTATAAGCTGATTTGTCATTATCTAAATGCACTGAGTAATTTTGCGATATCCAGGAACTCAGACAACAGGAATATCTTAAATAGCATATGACTGTCAGTTATGTGGTAGCAACATGGCACCATTTTTAAAATGCTATTTTGGCCACGTGAAAACACACAATACAGTTAAAAACAATGAAGAAAATGGCAACATGGAAACATCATAAAAATATAACAATGAAATGTAATAAATAGTGCCACATATTCTGCATACATCAAAACCCCTAAGCCATAGCACAGGTTAAAATCAGTAACCAAAACATCAATCAAATGGAGCTAATAAAACTAAAAGGAAAGACCAAAAATGTAGTCATCAAACAACAAACCCCATTTCCAAAACAGTTGTAATTTGGTAATTCCCTTGAACCTTTATTTAACAGGCAAAAGGACAAAGAAAAGATTTGTAATGTTTTCACGACCAAACTTAATTCTATTTGTTAAACATAAACAAATTTAGAAATTGATGTCTGCAACACACTCCAAAAAAATTGTGACAGAGGCAAAATAAGACTGTAAAAGTTATACAATTACCATGCTGTAAAGTTCCTCGATTAGCAGGTTAACTGGTACCTGGTATAGGTATCAAAGGGGCATCCACCAAAGGCTCAGTCTTTGCAAGCAAAGATTTTTTTTTGTTTTTTTCACCTTATACAATTTCTTGTATTAGGAATTTGTTAGTTTTTGCATACCCCTTGGGGTCAGAGTCAGCCATTGTACAGCACCCCTGGAGCAATTACAGGTTAAGGGTCTTGCTCAAGGGCCCAGCAGAGTAGGATCTCTTTTGGCAATGACAGGGATTCGAACCGGCAACCTTCTGGATACCAGCACAGATCCTTAGCCTCAGAGCCACCTCTCTGTCCCTAATGGGTGATGGCTCACCACTTTGTGCTGAACTTTGTGAGAAAATTATCTGGCAATTTAAGAAAAATGTTTCTTTATGCAGGATAGCAGGATAGCAAAGCATTTAGTTCTGTCACCATTTACAGTTAATAACATTGTGGAAAGATTCAGGGAGTCAGGAGAAATCTCTGTGTGTAAAGGTGTAGGACGGAAGCCACTGCTTAATGTGCATGACCTTCGAGTCCCTAGGCGGTGCTGAATTACAAACTGCCATGCTACCATGACAGGCATAGTCACATGGGCTCAGGAGTACTTTGGGAAATCATTGTCTCTTAACACATGTCGGGTGCATCATGAAGAGGAGAATCAGACAACAGCGACCGTGGACTGTTGAGCAGATCAAGTCTGGTATACAGAAAGAATTCCACTTGAAAAACTGCAACAATTAGTCTCTTCAGTTTCCAAATGATTAAGAAGTATAATGAAAAGAAAAGGGGATGTGGCCCAGTGGTACAGTTGACTCTGTCACAAATTTTTTGGTGTGTGTTGCAGACATTAATTTATAAATTTGTTTAACAAATGGAATTAAGTTTGTCAGTGAAATTACTGAAAATATTTTCTTTGTCCTTTTGCCTGTTAAATAAAGGTTCAAGTGAATTACCAAATTATGGATTTCAGTTTTTATTGCATTTTTAGAAAGTGTCCCAATATTTTTGTTAGTTTACGTCATTTTCCAACCTGCTTAATCTAGACAAGGGTCACGGATGGGGGCTGAAACCTAACCCAGCAAGCATAGGGTGCAAGGCAAGCACAAACCAGTCCATTGCAGTGTGTGCACACTCTCTCACACATGCGTGCACAATACCCAACTTATTTTTGTTATGTAAAACTTTATATTTGCTTGTTGCTATTTTGTTTTTCAGTTGAGCAATTTTGCTCTTTATTACTTTTCTGATACTGATGGAAAAGATATATTGGGTTTTGAGTCATAAAGTTAATTTGACGTTCTTTCTTTCTTTCTTTCTTTCTTTCTTTCTTTCTTTCTTTCTTTCTTTCACTAGTTGGCAGTTTGTTTAAATAAACTGAAATAACAATTTAGATCATCTCTTGCCACTCATTGCTCTGGCATACATTCCACCACTTCTGAAAACTGAGCTGACCAACTAGAAAATCACTAAATGAAGCTTATTATGGAGTGAGCTGGTAAGTTAATGTTAATTATTTTGTGAGCTTTGATTTGTTTTCATTGCTGGCATTATTTAATAGAAAAGGTGCTGCTTATATAATTTTGTCAGTTAGGTATTTATAGCTATTGTCTAGATATTGACCAAAAACAGGAGACAGAGCTGGAGGTAGCAGAGTTAAAGATGGTAAGATTTGCACTGATAGGAATGGATAGGATTAGAAATGAGTACATTAGAGGGTCAGCTCATGTTGGACGGTTGGAGACAAAGTCAGAGAGTGAGATTGTGTTGGTTTGGACATGTGCAGAGGAGAGATGCTGGGTATATTGGGAGAAGGATGCTAAGGACAGAGCTGCCAAGAAAGAGGAAAAGAGGAAGGCCTAAGCAAAAGTTTATGGATGTGGTGAGAAAGGACATGCAGGTGATGGGTGTAACAGAACAAGATGCAGAGAACAGAAAGATATGGAAGAAGATGATCCGCCGTGGCAACCCCTAATGGGAGCAGCCGGAAGAAGAAGAAGGTATTTGGAATTAATTGCATTAAAAAAAGTGGCAAAAAAAACCCAAAAACTTCTCTAACAAAATTATTTGGGTACTGTGACCATTCATCCATCTGGAGGACATCTTTTTCTGCATGAAAATGAGTTCTGAAAGATGAGTTAAAGCAAGGAAGCTCCAAAACTCTACAAGAGTGATTTCATAACAGCATGATGCATGCATGATTTTAACATCATTAATGGAAAACTAAATCTAAAGAAACCAGAATTAAAGTTCTGAACAATAAAAATAATTTCTTCTATGTTGAGAGTAACTAATTTGTATATTATAATAATGTTTACATAAATTCCATCAGCTGTTTGTGGAATGCTTGTACCCAAAATAATAATTATAACCAATTAGCAATTTAATCACTAGAAATCCTGCACTTCACTTACGTATTTTCCTTATTTTTTTTTTTTTAAGTGTGACACGTACAAGTAATTACGAGCAGGGCACTTGGCCTTCACCTGCTTCTTCAGGATTGTCCCCTGAGCTCTTTTTATGAAGCAGCCTTTAGCAGTAAAGGGAGAGATGAACTGTGACAAGCACTGGTCTGCTGCTTCTTTCAGGTTTGTCTTTTTATTGTATAATACAACTGCAGGTGACCATATTCATATTCCTGTCACTTTCTGATATAAGGTGTGATCAAAAAAATACAGTGAATGTTTAAATAAAAGAGTGTCTTTGCAAGGCAGTGACCTGCAGGTTGATGCAGGCCTCATTTAACTAAAGAGTTTTTTTGTAGAGCTGAAAGCCTGCTAGCTTCATTAAAATATGTATTTAAGATATAAAGTAGAGTCTCAGACCCTTCTGTCCTTCTTGTAGTCTTCTTATACAAAAATGTTTGGCCCCTCTTTCATGACTATATTCATTAGAACAGAGACACCTACAGTAGCAGGATACAATTATAAATATAATATGGAAGACACTGTTCTAAATGAAGCAATCTCTGAAAAGAATTTTGGAATTTATGTTCACATGATGTTTTCGTTATTTAAGCAATGTGCAGAAGCAATTAAAAAGGCAAACAAAATATTGGGTTATAATATAAAAACTGTTGAATATAAATCAAGGGACATTATCCTTAGACTATATAATGCACTCTCAATACTGCATCTGGAGTATTGTGTGTAGTTCTGTTGACCACGCTACAAAAAAGACATAGCAGCATTTGAAGCAGTGCAGAGGAGTGCTGTCAGGTGCGTCGTATATTCTAAGGACATGTCACATTGTGGCAGATGCAGAGAACTAAACCGATTTAGTCTTGAGCAGGGGGGACTACATGGGGACCTAATCCATGTCTTCAAAATCCTCAAAGGCACTGATAAAGCTGATCCAGCAGGAGTTATGTACTTAAGGACACCAACAGTGAGAACTTAACTTATAAGTGAGATAAACAGCTGCTAAGTGCCCTGTACTAGAAAGGGGCCCTCTGAAAGATCTTCTTGCCAATAAAAGTTATACATCAACTATTTAGTTTTTGAGTTTCCTGGATGTATTAATAAAAAATGCAACTAAAACACATTTTACTGCTTGTTTGAATGCCCCTCTCTCTCCTTTGTGGGAAAAGTGGACTGTTCCATCATCCCTGGAAAATGCATAGCAAGCAGCCGGTAAGAACAGTTGCATGGAACTCGCAAGAACTTGAGAAGCAACCACATAAGCTTAGCATTGAAACCTAAAGGCTCATAGCATAGGATTACAACAACAAAATGAAATGTAGCTATCCCTCTGGGTCAGACAAAAAGAAGAAAAAAAGGAAATGAAGAAATTCTTAGAAAAAAACTCCTAAAATGTACCTTAACTTAAAACTCTTCCACAAGTGCTGCATGTGCAGCCCTAGCAACCACCCCTCCTGCAGTCTCACATGCAGAGGAACGTGAAAATACTAGGAACTAAAATTATTCGTACTACCTCTATAGTTACAGTGAAAAGTGAGGGCAATGAGGATAGGGACAATTAGGGTAAGCCTCTTTCCCTCCAACATGACAACGCTGCCATTATAAATCATGACCCTCTCTTGCCAAAACAGTTATCAAATAAAATCCATTGTTCAATGGTGAGGAGAGGTCTGACTCCAGTGAAAAATAAAGTTCATCCAGTAAATAACAATGGCAGTCGATTACTACCACTAATTGTCATGTCATTTCCAAGTCTGCTTAATCCAGACCAGGGATGTGGTGAAGGTGTAGCATTGGGTGTCAGGATGAAACAAACCCTAGACAGAGCACCAGTCCATCGCAGGGTGAACACTCTCACCCACAACCCAAAAACACACTAGGGACGATGTAGTGTCTCCAGTTCACCTAACCTGCATGCCTTTAGACAGTGAGAAGAAACCAGACTGCCATGAGGAAAGCCAAGCAGACACGGAGAGAACATGCAAACTCCATGCAGAGAAGACCCAGGAAGTGAACTCCAGTCTTCCTTACTGCAAGGCAACAGTACTACCACTGAGCCACCATGCTGCCCACTAGCACTAACTATTATATATAAATGAAAAACTGAGAAAGGAAAACTAGATGAAACAACTCTAAAACAAACTATTGAGGTGTGTAGCTGAAACCAAAACCTTAACAACATTTGAGAAGATTCAATTGGAACAACTTTGCTATGAGCTAAACAAATGATCTTTAATGGAGTGAATAGCCTCCTCTCATTTGTCAAATTTCATATGTTCCTGTGGTGTATGGCACTGCTGTACTGCCTTTCACATCACTGTGGAGATGTTTTGGATGCTCTTCCTTGTATAACTGACATAATTTAGAAACACTGCTAGGTTTTTCAGGTACAGTAGCTCAAAAGGGTTTATGTTTGAACATTGACTAGGCCAGTCTAGTTCTTGATGATGATGGACAATTTATACTGAACCTGTAAGTTTAGCAAAACTAAATCTGTTTTTCAAGTTCAACTAAATTAACTTAATAGTGAAACAAGCATAATAATCAGCGATGTAAATTAATATATATGTCTTTTGTAAAGGGCGTGTGTTTTCTTATCCCATCAATCTTTTTCTTTCTCTGATAGTCACTGACTAATCCCTAATCCACACTAGCATGAATAATTTGGAAAACACTGTGTTGTTTAATCATTTTCATTCTAGTCTAGTGTTTCAGATACTTTTCTAATAGCTGGTCATCTCGACTGTAATGACAAAGCCATGTAAAATTATTTGTTAGACATGAACAGTTTTCTCCTATCCATGCTGCCACCAGAGATCTTCCATTTTAAATGTATGCACCTTGAACAGCATTTTAATAAAGACGAATTTATAGTAATCAGAAATGATGTTTCAGTATGAATAAATAGGCCAAAGTGAATATGAAAGAATGTACTTTCAAATTAATCCATATTAATAATAATACATTTTATTTATATAGCGCCTTTCCCATGCTCAAGGCACTTAGTGTGGTCTAGGCCTACATGTCCCAGGTAATTTCCAGCCAGGTGGAGCCAGTTGTGTCTTGGAAACTCTTATGGCCATTTTCAGTCTTATAGTGATTTCTAGGTAGCTGTTATGTATCTGCTCATGTCCAAACATCACCATCGTTTGAGTTGCATAACAATGTTTGTTGGAGTCTCTGAATCTCACTGCTGAATTGATTCTATGACTGCAGTATGGGCGAAAGACATCATTAGAAATATGCAACAATGAAATTGTATTGTTAAAGATCAGTAGAATACAAGACACATTGTTCCATTTTAACACTGCAGCCATATTTCGTCACAGAGAACAAAGGAAGGTCACTACACCAAACAGTACAACATTCAAATCAAGAAAACACAGAAGAGAGCACTAAAAATGCCTGGGTTTTCATTTTTGAAAATTCACAAGAAAGAGGGAGTCTAGTGATATTATTAAAGCACTGTCACTAGTAGCCATTGCTAGGCTATGTTCAAACTTTATACTTATAGAAGTGTGTGCCACTGGATGGAAATTATTCACACTCATTTTTTTGGTATTCTTAATTCATGCAGGTATGACTTCTAGGGGCAGTTAAAAAACTGAAAATGTCTCAGAATATAGTTGTTGGATGATCAGTACTGTTTTAATGATAGTACCAAAATGCAGTAAGTGTGCTGCTTGAGGATTACAAATAAGGAAGGCTACTCTTAAGTTATCATTTCTTGTCAGATGTTCCTGGAGGAGCTCTGTGATGGACTGGTGCCGCATTTCGGATTATTTCCTGCCTTGTTTCTGCAGGGATAAACTCTGCATCCTATCATCCTGGTTTGGATTAAATGGATGTGAGATAATTATTTAATGTTGTTAAGTCATTGGGTGACCTAATGCTACTTTGGATACCACATGGCTTCAGAGATCCAGTGTTTTAAGTGTAAATCCCATATCAAGTCACTGTCTTTGAAGACTGTATATGTTGTTCCTTTGTCATTAACTAGCAACTCTAAACTGGCCCTGGGTGAATGTCAGTGTAGCTTATGTGAGAGGTATGCCTGCATTGGACAAACAAAGTGGACTGGCACAAAATACAAGTCCAGCCCTACCTTGTCCTCACTGCCTTGAGGGTTTTTGTCATCCTTGGCCATGAAGTTATGTTATGTTATGTCCATAGCGGTGTCATACATTTTAACAAAGGTTAAGTGAATTGTATTAAGTACAGGACAATGCCAATAGTGAACTGAAAAGTGTTGGTGTACTTTTGAACCTACTGCAGGTTGGCCAGATACAGAACTGTGTATGTCAGTCAGCAGTGTGTTTCTTAAGCACTGCTCTTATTGATGGGCTTTGTAGAGTTAACATTAACAGAGGCCCCAGTAAAGTAACATAGTTGATAGATGGTAATGTAGGTAAAAGACCTCATGCATCATTAGATCTACGATTTGTCTAGCCAAGTGACTGGTCACAAGTGAACATAAAGAACTGGGAGGCGATGCTGAAGTGAAGCTGCCGGCTTGGGTGGGGTGGGAATTGGAGGGACACATCTGCAAAAAAAACAAATCCACAACGTCTGCCATCCAAGGTCAGTCTGCCGAAAGGGTTCAGGGCTTCAGTTCGAAGTCAGATTCAGTGGCTGCAGTGAAAAGAAACATGAGCAGAAAAACAGCTTGCCGGCCAGAAGAATGGAGCTTTGTGATCTCACCCAAGCAGCCATGCCGTTTATAGCTGGGAGGGGATCTGACAGGGAGCTGCTTCTGCAGGAAAGAGACTGTTTGTGAGAATGTAAGTTACTCCAGACAAACACCATGCTGCAGATCTTATTTTTCCAGGCAACACACAAATATCCTTCTTGAGTGAGAAGAATAATGATTGGAGAGGGAAACAGAGGAAGGAATCATTTGCTTGTGAATGAATGAATGAATGGGTACAACACTGTTTTGTGCATCCAGACTGTACAGCTTGTGTGCCTTTTGCAGCACCCCAGATAAGCCCCCTCAGTGGCACCTGAGTCAACTTCCTGCCATAAATCTGAGCCGGCTACAGAGGCAACCATAACCCAGGCCGCCTTTGTCTCAGCGAGATGAGCACAGTCGCCAGAGTGGGAGCGGGGCTGCTTGCTATGCATTACTAGTGAGAGAGGCCACATCCCCCAGGATGCCGTCTTTTCACTTTACATTACGTTATTAATAAGATTTACAGATGATTTTCCAGTTGGTTCTCGCCAGAATTATAACCATCAACATTTTCATCTGAGTGGGACAATTAATTTATCGAGAAAATCTGTCTTACAGGCACCGCCACTTCCTCGAAACTAAGCTGGGATCACTGGTGCAGCCCTAATTTGTGGAGGTTGGGTTCAATCATCATGTCAGAAAAACAATACAAGAAAGAGGTAATGTCAACAAATCACAACCATGTAATGGAAGATATAATGGAAGCTGGAATAATACTTGGTAGACAAGAGCTGACTTTGTAAAGAAGAATAGGATTTAGCTTCATGCAGCAATCCAAAGGCTTGGCTTACATGAGAGTAGAAAGCTGGTCTCATGTTTCCATTTCTTCTTACTGACAATTGCCTTATCTCTGATTTTTCTTTTTTCCCAGTCTAACTCTCAACTCCCCCGATAACAGCTTGATTCTCATACTTCTGCAAGTCATTATCTGTTTTAATGTGGTTTTGTCCTGATCACAATTCTCTACATATTTGGATCACACTATGCAATTTTATGAAGTTTCCAGTCGCAAACTAATTTTTGAAATTCAGGAACAAAATCCATAGATTGGAACCAAAATTGATGAGGGCACCCATCACCGATGCTCTTTAAGTACAAACATTTCAGTGACTCTTTGTGCCAGTTTTGGAGATGTTAGAAAAAAAACTCAAACTACGTGAGCTTCAACTCAAAATTGTTGAATCTCTTACTTTATATGTCATTATTTTTCGGGATCAGTTGTCCTGTCACTGTAGTGTTGTGTACCTATAATCAAAACTGAAAGGGAAAAACATCAGGGAGGAAGGAACTTGAAAGAACACCATAGGAAGGCATCTTCTTCAGCATGTATTGCTAAAGATGTTGAGCCACGATGGAACTCTTGTTAATAGCATCAATTACAGACTGTTAGTGTGTAGAGCTGTAGCAGCCTTTATTGTTGTAGACCAGAATTGATTCATCATTACTGATAAGTCCAATGTCTCTCTTGGGAATGATATAAATCAAAATAATACAGGAAACACAGTAATTCAGGCAAGGTTTTATAATAATTAAAAAAAAAAAAAAAAGTAAAGAGCAGGCTGTTATTAAACACAAATAATCTACATTAAAGAAACAGTTTTTAAATTCTTTCAAAAAATGTCTAACATCACAATTATATACACCAAAATGATAAATTCATTACTAATGACCACAGAGGTCTCTCTGAGCTGAAAAAAAAATAGCCAACGTGAAGCAATGTCTGTGGTTTCAGAGTTCACCAGGAATATTTAAGAGTTCAATGTCTAGATTTGATGGCTAAAAGCTTGATATCAGCTTGGTTTAAGAATTCTTCCCTTCTTCATGGCCATTTATAATATATTAGCTGTGTAAGCCTGTACTGTAAAAAGCCCAGGGTCCTAGAAACTATTGAAATCATCAGAAAAATAGCTGAAATGTAGAGATGTCAGGTAATTGAAAGGAGCTACTCTCGGCATCTCTCTTCTAGGAGTATTCATTTTTGCCAATGTGCTTGCCTCACTTGTGTATTAGTGGCGGGAGGAAATATTAAAGGGATACCGTTTTGCTCATGTTAG
>JANRMT010062856.1:39762420-39775630 GCA_026402145.1 Polypterus bichir lapradei
CATTATTCATGAAGCTTCAATAGGTGAATAGGTGATCTGTCTTTCTGCGTTAACCGCATGCGTTTTCATACGTCTCAAACTAAGGGGATACGAGGTTAAAATAAATCGAGAAGCGCGCATACATACTTAGTGCATCCCCTCTCGGGAATCGAACCTCGGACGTGGGCGCTACAGGCGAATGCTTTACTATTGCACCACAGCGTGTGGTTTATCTATTTGAGTGTAGCAGTGTAATTCGGTTTTTGTTCAGCACTCTTTGGAACTGTTGCTTTTTGTCTGCGCACTGCGTCAGTTCACGTGAGCCGCTGAATATGGTTTTATATGTCACTCGCTCGCTTCTAATTGTTTCGCTGCCTTCTTAATTATATAATGCATGTTTTCTAAAGCGCGTTTTGTAGCTCTTCCTGGCTTTCTAAGTAATGCATGATTACGTGAGAGGCGTGATGATGTCGTACGAAACTCCGCTCCTCGAGCTGAACTCCATTACAGTAAATGGAGAAAAATAGCTTCTAGTTATGACCATTATGCATAGAATTTCGAAATGAAACCTGCCCAACTTTTGTAAGTAAGCTGTAAGGAATGAGCCTGCCAAATTTCAGCCTTCTACCCACACGGGAAGTTGGAGAATTAGTGATGAGTCAGTGAGTGAGTGAGTGAGTGAGCGAGTGAGTCAGTGAGGGCTTTGCCTTTTATTAGTATAGATTTAGTATAGGTTACTAATCAGAACAGTGAATTCAGAAAGTGTTCAGACCCCTTCATTTTTTCACATTTCTCTATATTGTAGCTTTGTACTAAAATCATTTAAATTCATTTTGACCTCACATCAGGCAACACTCAATACCCCAGAATGACAAAACAGTTATTGGGAGGTATCTCATCTTCTGTCTTCTGGGCACTCTTCCCTGCATCTGCATGGCTAGTCCAGATTTCCACCCACATCCTAAGACATACAAGTTATGTTAGCTGCAATTGTTTAAGCATAAGCATGGGTTTGTGAGTGGACCCTGTGGTGGACTGGTTTCTTTTTTTATATTTTTTTATTAGAAACAAATAACATTCCAATCAATCAAGTCAAACTTTACCAAAATTCAAACGTCATCCAAGAGAAAGTGAGGAGAGCCAAGAACCAGTGCAAATCTTTAAAGACAGCAAGGAAGGAAGATTATCCTTTTCCCCAATATACAGTACAAGCTTATTCTGAAATGTTCTTAATTAGGACTTGCCACATTTTAGAAACATTTTTGAACAGATCCCCTAAGTGAGAATTTCATTTTTTCCAATTTCAAATAGTATAGAATATTAGTTACCCACTGACTTAAAAGTGGTGGGTTGGGATTCTTCCAGTTGAGCAAGATAAGTCTACATGCCATTAGTGAAGTAAAGACAATTACAGTTTGTTTGTCTTTCTCCACTTTAAGCCTGTCTGAGAGTACACCAAACACAGCTGTTAATGGGTTATGAGTGATTTTGACACCAAGGCTGTCTGATAGGCATGCAAAGATTTTTGTCCAAAATGTTGTTAATTTGGTGCACGACTAGAACATGTGGCCCAGTGAGGCTGGAGCAAGATTGCAACATTCACAGGATGAATCTTGCCCTGGAAACATTTTGGACAATTTTAAATGAGGTAAATGTGCTTGATAAAAGATTTTAAGTTGAATGACTGAGTGCTTTGCACATATGGAGCTGGAGTTTATTCTGTGCATGGCTGGCTGCCTTCCACTCCTGGGAACTCTTGTATAAATGGTGCGTATGCACAAAAATGTTGCGTAAGCCTGTTTCCATGCTCACATCACAATGTATAAAACCTAAACTTGGCGTAAAGCCACGTACATTTTCACACCAGCTACATGCTTGGCTTTGCAAAATGGCAGCACCCAGTGTCAAAGTATTGTTTTTGTTCCAGTGTGGTTACCCTTTCGTTGTTAGATCCACATCCCTGATTCGGCATTATCAAATACACTGAAATTAACCGCATAGTGTTTATTAGTTTATGGCATCTGATTGTAATTAACCTGTAACAATATAATGGCTCACAGAATGGCCAAAGTATTCCAAATACCATAGTTTCTTTAGCATTGTTCCTCTCAATGCAATACTCAGAGTATTTATCCCACTGTATCTGAGTGTGGAATCACAGCTCTAGAGCAGCTGATCAGAAAGAGAATTATCAGTATACAGCATCAAGCACACGCTGCCTCAACCATGCTGCCTATTTGAACTCCTCTTATACGGCAAATGCTTCAGAGCCTTTCCTGTATGGACCTCGTGGTTCAGAAACAGTTTCATCCCAAGAACTATAAACGCACTCAATCAGTCCATCAAGTGCTCCTTGTAGAACTGTTTGTACCTATAAGTACAATCACCCCACTGTAAACTTGCACTACAGTTATAATATTGCAGAACCTGAGCCACTTTATAAAGCACGTATTTACATATGATGACGATATAATTTTTAAGATTAAATGCAGCAAAATATGTTTATTACATTATACAGATAAAATGTTAACATCATTTAAACATTTGAGGGCACGGTGGTGCAGCACTAGCGACAATCTGGTGCTCCGTTCAGAGATTGTTCCTGCCTCGCGCTATATTTTTGCTGGGGCTGGCGTGACCCCGGATGGATAAATGGATAGAGTAATTAAACATGTACTACGCAGATATATAATGTTCCTTAAAAGTTTCTAAGCTTACATATGGGTTAACATCTATTTCAGAGCTGATTGTGTGGCGATTGACCACTTGAAGAAAGAAAAGGAAGGACAGGAATTGGGGGTTAGTACATTTGAAAGAGACAGTACTGCTGCAATAAATTATTTCATATAAGGTCATGCATGGCGCAGCAAGCATCTTGCGGGGGGGCATGAACAATCTCTGGACATGGCGCCAGCTCATCACTATCACTGCGCCACCGTGTGCCGATGTTTAATAACATGTTTTAACTCCTATCATCATGAAAATGATATCAAGGATACATCTCAGTATTTTAATTATTCAGAGAGCTGTAATATCATGAATGTAATGGATACTGTGTCCTGTCGGAGGAAGAGAAAGCCCATTTAAAAAGCATATAGTGATTCACATACATAGAGCACATAGAAGAACACACAAAACAAAGCAGTTAACATGCTACTTTAGTTACGAAGGGATTTGAGAAACTAGCAAATTAAACGATTTAAAGATGAAGATTATAATGTTCTACTTTAATGACAAAATAAACTACGTGATTAAAGTGGAAATTTCGAGACTAAAGTTGACATTTACCCACTCTGTGTCTATTTTGTTTCTTTTCTCTGTACCCTAATAAGCTTCCATATGACACTCAGATGATGGGCTATGACTCGCTTTTTCACGGCGACTTTGATATTTGACAACTTCTTTTTTAATTAGGGCACTGTGCGACTTTGTGAACTTGAGCTTTCGAGTTTCTCTGACACTCTATGTCACAACTTCCTTTTGTTGTTTATACCACTGTTAAAACCAACAAATACTGTAGTACGTTTTTCCATGCCTCCACTTGGTATTCGCTGAAATTCTTCTATTTTCCCCTGTGCTTTTGCCATTGCCTTTTCACAGAACATTGAGCTTGAGGGCTATTTATATTGATTTGCATATTCAAAGAGGTGTAATTCTGGGAGGAGTTTGGGAGTGGCAGCAGGCGCGTGCACATGCGTTAGTTTTCACGATGACTGGGATTTATGGAGCGGAAGAACGTGGAAGTTGGCAACGCACAGATTTATGCATCTGGATTTTTTTGTGTGTACTCACATATCCACTTTTGTCCATATGCCATGTTTTAGTGTGAATTCTATGCACGGCATTATGCATGAGGCCCCTGGACTGGGGGATTGGTTTCTGTCTAGGATTGGTCCTTGTCTTATACTTGAAACTAATGGGTTAGCCCTCTGTAGCCCTAATTGGATCAAACAGATTTCAATATTTTTTTCATTTTCCAACCCGTTATAGCCTAACACATTGGGTCTGCTGGAGCCAATCACAGCCAGCGCAGGGCGCAAGGCAGGAACAAATCCCGGGCAGGGCACGCACACACACACACCCCTACACACCAAGCACACACTAGGGACAATTTAGGATTGCCAATGCACCTAACCTGCATGTCTTATATTTTATTTTCTGAAAGTGTCTTTTCAGGAAAAATCTTTGCATAAATCAATTAAAGTGTTAGAATTTCAAGTTGCAACATCCAGTATGTGTCTTATAGCTTATAGAAAAAAATGCAGAATTCTGCGTTGACTTAAATAAGGTTCTGTTCTTCAAAATCACAGTTATCTTTTGAGAATAAATTTATCAGTCTGCGCACAACCATAATCTGTTATTGATGAAATGAGAAATGAAACAAAATTTCACATCAGAAGGCTCAGCTATACCAATAGAGAGTTAAACAAAGGAAAAGTGGCAAAGTTAAAGTTTTCCAACTTGAACTTGTATTGTCTGCACTGTGTGTGAGACATGAATAAACCCCAGACTGAAGGGCAGTCCATTGCAGATAACACTCTTGTGTTCACTCACTCACTTATCCATCTCACAGTAACTCGCACTTGACCAGTTCAGAGCTGTCAGACAAACTAAGGTGCATCACTACAGGATGTGGTGGGGTTAATGGAGTACCCTTTAATAAAATGCGCCCGACCTGGCACAGACTCACTCAGAGGCAATTGTAAAAACACATTATTTTTCTTCAGCTGGAGGGCACGTCTTCCCTGTGAACCCCCCAGCCACAACACAGTCCCAAAAGCACTTAATATAACACAACTCTCCACCTTGGCACCACCACTCCTCCCAAGCAACCTCGTCCTCTTCCTCCCAATTCTGGCTGTTGAGTGGTGGTTGCTGGCCCCCTTTTATCAGGCACCTGGACGTGCTCCAGGTGGTTGATTGCTGACATTCGGGTGTACTTCCAGGTAAGGAGAAACCAATGCCCTGTTGGCGCCTGCGGAACCCCACCGAGCTGCACAGAACTCCAACCCCCATGAAGCCCTGGGGGAGTCTGAGGCACCGCTGCAACCCAGGGGTGCTGCCATCTAGCATCCAGGGGAAGATACTGGGATTCCCACCCTTGTCCCCCTGGCAAATGTGGTGAAAGGGTGTCCCAGCCATCTGTCACAACCCAAATATAAGATTCAGGATTTCAAGATTTTTTTTTATTTGTCACATTCACAATTGTACAATACAATTTCAGTGAAATGTTTTTGTGGCAAAACAGCTTAATCACTATGCAAAAAGCAAAATATAACTGTATATGTAACGTAAAAGTTAAAGGCAAAAACCTTAGTTAACTGACTCACTCACTCACTCTCTGTCCCTCATCAACAAAACCATTATTTCCCACATAGTTATAAAGCTTACATTTGAAAGGATGGTGCATAGAGCTGCAGGTATTCGTTAAGAAGGAACATTTAGATGTATCGATATATTATCAAAAGAGGAAAATTAAATACCCTAAAATCTCAAAAATGCCATGTCATCTTTGTTTTTAAATTTGGTGATGTTATAAAAAAACTAATTAATTGGCACATTTTTCTGTTTGTCAATACATTTTTATTTGTCTATATCTCTCTATTACATAAAAAAATCTTGGGGCGAGAAGAGACCTGTTAAGAGAGACAAGACGTGACTTTCTCAAAAAGATGCTTTCACATCCTGCTGAGTCTTTGTGCCAAGAGATTTAACCACGCCCGGGGCCGGAAAAAGACAAAGAGTAGATGACAAAGTAGAACGTCATAAAGAATTCAAAAACGTTGGTGCGATACACAACAGATAATGGAAATAGGAAAATTCCAAAGTCTCAAAAAAATGATAGTAAAGATCGCATTAGCGCAAACAAATGGAAATTATTACTTGGTGAAATAACGGAACAGCGAAAAAAGATCAAATATATTGTTCAGATTTAAACTTGCCAAGAAGGGAAAGTTCAATCTCTCAATTAAAAGAATAGAAAATCTTCCTCTTCATAGGGGTTCGCCTCGGGAGCGGGACCCCCAACAGGAGCAGAGGATGTCTGGGGGAGAAGAGAGACAAAGCAGTGAGACAAAAGGACAGCTACTGTACAGGCTGTTAAATGTTCAAAATGCCGCACAAGATGCAGATCACGTGGCACTGCAGCAGCAGCAAGCCAGCAACTGATCGAGCAAAGAGGAGGAAAAAAAAACTGTATTTGTTTCCTATTGTATCACTGTTTAAGAGGGGGTTTCGGAGGAGCAACTGCATCTCCTTGGGGTGTGTTCAGCCCCCGTGAGTGACAGAAATGCGAAGTGACTGGCGCATAGCGCAGGCCAGGGAGGGGTAGGGGGTTGGCGAGCGAAGCGAACAGGGGGCAGTGTATTAATATTATTGAAAGTTTGTGATATAAAAACATGAAAATTAACCAACACATTTTTATTTGTTGATATTTATATTATGCTAACTTAAATGCTTTGCCCTGCACTGAGAGCTTGCTTTATGCAAATGAAGGATGCAACAGAAGTGATTGATGGGCCATAAGAATAGCATCAGTAACCAACAGGATGGACTAATGACTGAAGTCAGGGAGGTGTGTTGGACAGGAAAAAATAGGTGTGATCACATTGCGAAATAGAAAGTGACAGTCAGTGAAACCCAAGGAAGGTAGAAAGCATTGGCAAGCATTGTTTTTTGTTGTTGACTACTGGCACTCTTAGATGCATACCAAATCTCATCTTAATTACCTGTTCTGTTCCATCAACCTTCAGCCTCCAGTTTTGGCACTAAAAACCTGTCCTCCCCTGCTCTTCATTCACAGCAGTTACAACATCATGCGAGAAACACCCGTACACCCTGTCTGTGATAACGAAACTACGAACACCACGGAGAAGCATCACTCTTAGATAGTGATGCTTTAATCTCTAATAAGGGCAGTAAAGAAATTGTGTTACAATGCTCCATGCTTGCTCTTTACATTAATACAGCAATGTAGGGTACCAGCATTTATGTACAGTATATCCATTTCAAGCACTACTTTACATACAGTATACATTCACTTCTGCAGACTTTAAAATGGGCGCTACATTCAACTAACCTTTATCCAAAGCAATGTACTACATTTGAGATACAGTTGGTTTAATTTCTTGTGTTTTTCTAACTGAAGTACAGGCAGGTGAAATGACTTGCTCATGGTCACACAGCATTAGTAATGGCCTTAACCACCACAACAAACTGCCCTCCAGTAATATTAGCCCTTAAACCTGCAAATGTTGTATATGGAATAGCACTTAGTTACACAGTACCGACACACTTGATTAACCAAATGCACTATGATTAAAATTCATTGTCTTACAAAATTTTTCCAGGCAAAGCCAGGTAACACAATTTACAGCAAACATAAAGTAAAAATAAAGTGCAGGTGCTGCATAAAGTGACATAATTAGCATAATTCTGTCTAGCCTGAGTAACACAGATGTGGAATAAAATGGCAATGATTAAGCAGAGTTTAAAATGTGTATGGCCTGAGGGGAAAAAACTTCTCCTCAGCCTCTCAGTACTGGCCATATGGCTATGGAGGCATTTGCCAGGATGCAGCCATTGGAAAAATTTATGGCTTAGGTGAAGTATGTCTGCCATTGTCAATTTTTTCCTGGATCTGCACCTATCGGTGTAGACGTCCTGCAAGCTTGGCCGTGTTGTCTCGATGATTTGTTCAGCACACAGTATAACTCTTTGCAGAGCTTTGCAATCCTGGGAGTTGCAGCTACCAAACCAGACAGCAATGCACCCAGTAAGCACAGACCCTACACTAAGAATTTCCTCAGTTGTGTTAGGTGATACAGGCACTGTCTTCTTTTCTGATTTGGAGTGAAGGTATGAAAACTTCATGTCTGGTCCCCAAAAATATGCACACCAAGATACCTATAGCTGCTGACTTTCTCCACCAAAGACCTATAGATTTTAAGTAGGGCGTAGTTCCTCTATTGCTTCTGCCTAAAGTCTGTAATCATCTCTTTGGTTTTTAGGACATACATATGCAAGTTGTCAGAATGACACAATTGAGACTGCACCTTCACCTCAAGTAGGCAGACTCATCCTCATTGGAGATTGCGCCACCATGTCATCTACAAATTTCACAATACTATTTTAGCTGTGCATAGATGTACAGTCTTGAGTGTACATGGAGTATAGCATGGGACTCAGGACACTACCTTGTGGAGCACCAATGTTAAGGATGAAGGTGATGGAAGTGACACAGCCAACTCTCACCCTCTGTATTCCGCCAGCCAGAAAGTTCAAAGCCTACTCAAAGGGGATCAAGGGGTTCAGTCCCAGGTTTCATGTGACTGTAGTTTTAAAGTCTAAGTTATAAGCAAAAAACAATTCCCCTTGCCGATGTCCAGGTGAAAAGGATGAAGTGAATAAAAGACGTAAGAGAAGGCTTAGTGCATACTTCTGTTGGATCTACTGAAAGGCTTCTAGTGAGTGGGGATAAGCTGAACAAATGAAGTCCTCAATAAGTCTTTCAAAACACTTTATCACAAATGAGGTCAATGCTACAGGGTGGTAGTCATTTAAGCAATTTGGACTGTTTTTCTTGGGCAAAGGGACAATTGCTGGATCTTTTGACACATAGAAACAATGGGCAGGAGGAGAACGACTTCCGGACAGCTTCGAGGAGATTCTGGTCCACCATCCAGTGTCTCAGGAAGGTGAAACGGTGCAGTGTCAAAACTGTGTATGGTGGGAATGGTGCGTTGCTGACCTCGACTTGGGACGTTGTGGGTCGGTGGGGGGAGTACTTCGAAGACCTCTTCAATCCAACTAACATGCCTTCCAATGAGGAAGCAGAGCCTGGGGACTCAGAGGTGGGCTCTTACATCTCTGGGACTGAGGTCACTGAGGTGTGTCAAAAAACTACAGAGTAATCACACTCCTCAGTATCCCTGGAAAAGTCTATTCAGGGGTCCTGGAGAAGAGGGTCTATCAGATAGTTGAACCTTGGATTCAGGAGGAACAGTGTGGTTTTTGTCCTAGTCGCGGAACACTGGACCAGCTATACACCCTTAGCAGGGTCCTGGAGGGTGCATGGGAGTTTGTCCAACCAGTCTACATGTGTCTTGTGGACTTGTAAAAGGCGTTAAACTGTGTCCCTCGGGAAACCCTGTGGGGGGTGCTTCGGAAGTATGGGGTACCAGACCCCCTGATAAGGGCTGTTCGGTCCCTGTACAACTGGTGTCAGAGCTTGGTCCGCATTGCCGGCAGTAAGTAAAACCCATTTCCGGTGAGAGTTGGACTCTGCCAGGGCTGCCCTTTGTCACTGATTTTGTTCATAACTTTTATGGACAAAATTTCTAGGCGCAGCCAGAGCATTGATGGGATCAGGTTTGGTAGGCTCAGGATTGGGTCACTGCTTTTTGCAGATGATGTTGTCCTTTTTGATTCATCAGGCTGTGATCTTCAGCTCTCTCTGGATTGGTTTGCAGCTGAGTGTGAAGCGGCTGGGATGGGAATCAGCACCTCCAAATCCGCGACCATGGTCCTCAGCCAGAAAAAGGTGGATTACCATCTCAGGGTTGGGAGCGAGATCCTGCCCCAAGTGGAGGAGTTCAAGTATCTCGGGGTCTTGTTCACGAGTGAGGGAAGAATGGAGCAGGAGATCGACAGGCGGATCGGTGCGGCGTCCACAGTGAGGCGGGCTCTGCATCGGTCTGTCATGGTGAAAAAGGAGCTGAGCCGTAAGGCAAAGCTCTCAATTTACCAGTCGATCTACGTTCCTACCCTCACCTATGGTCATGAGCTTTTGGTACTGACTGAAAGAACGAGATTGCGAATATAAGCGATTGAAATGAGTTTCCTCCGCAGGGTGTCTGGGCTTTCCCTTAAAGATAGGGTGAGAAGCTCGGTCATCCGGGAGAAGCTCAGAGTAGAGCCACTGCTCCTCCGTATAGAGAGGAGTTAGATGAGGTGGCTTGGGCATCTGATCAGGATGCCTCCTGGATGCCTCCCTGGTGAGGTGTTCCGGGCACATCTAACCAGGAGGAGGCCCCGGGGAAGACCCAGGACACGCTAGAGGGACTATGTCTCTCAGCTGGCCTGGGAACGCCTTGGGATTCCCCCGGGAGAGCTAGTAGAAGTCCCAGGGAGAGGGAAGTCTGGGCATCTCTGCTCAAGCTGCTGCTCCCGTGACCCGATCTCGGATAACTGGAAGAGGATGGATGGATGGGCTGGGCCAATGACAGGTTGAAAATGTCACAGGACTTTAGGACAACAGAGTTAGAGAGAGAACACACTCCCACATGAAGCCACAGACCATGTTCTACTCTCCAAGAGTGAGAGTTCAATGTGAAGGTCTAGGGCATGGGTGTCGAAATCCTGTCCTGGAGGGCTGCAGCATGACCAACTCACCTGTGCCCATCACACAATATAAATAAAGAAAGGTGATGGTCTCGATAAGGGTGATCTCTCCATTCACCAAAACATTTTGACAGTGTTCTTACAAAAAACAGAAAAATCAACAGGTTTGAAAATGTCTGCTATGGAAGAATGAGAACAGCAACAAGCTATGGAATTAAATAAAGGGTTTAATTATACAGAAAGAATCATCTTCTCATTAAAAGATTGGTTGGAGTGAAATTGGAGTTTAACTGGTCATTTGTTAGCTCGTTTCACATCTCATTTCTTTTTGGCTGTCACTTAATGAAGAAAGGAATAAATTCAGAGGATGGAATCCTTAAAAACAGGGCTATTAAAATAAAGGGTAAATAAGTTAATTAGCACCGAAAACTGATCGCTGATTAAGAAAAGGCTTAGAATAAAACCCTGCAGCTACAGTGGCCCTCCAGGCCCGGAGTTTGACGCCCCTGGTCTAGAGCATCTAGACCTGTCCCACCCATGACCTTTGCCCAAAAATGAGTATAGTATAGTATTGTTATGTGAACAGAATACAGAGACATTTCCACTTGCATGTCTGGCCATCTTACAGGTAGTGAGCCTCCATGACTGCGCTACATGACTTTTCCAGGCTGAGTTTGACTGTTTTCCATTGATTATCTGGCCACTAGGCTCTCACATGTGATCACTGACCCCAGCACTAGAGTGGCTTCCAGCATACCTTTGCAGACAGTACTTGATTGTATCTAACTTTGGGCTTGCCACAGATCACACATGTGTTATCTGCCCTTCTTGTGAAATGTTAATATGTGGGAGACAACTCTTATGCCATGAGGGTCCTGTTGCTAGAGATTCGGTGCTTAAAGTGATAGACATTCTGGGCAATCTCGTGAGCTGTTACAAGATGGCTACCGAGCAGCAGAAGCCCCCATGGCTATACATGGGACATAAGACCTAAGCCTGTTTAAACTGGAACAAATCCAGTTTGCATCAAAAAGCTGTTATTGTTAGCTGTTGTCTATTCTGTGGCAGCTGCCCTGTCCCTTGGAGCTGGTCCTTTGGAAGGGGTCACTGCATCTAAAGCATGGCAGAGCTTGCTTTATGTAGGAAATGACATCATTGTGTACCTGGTGCTTAGGCACTTACTTCACTACCAACGGGCGAGCATTGTTTGAAATGGCATAGCGCTCTGTTTACCCTCTCAGCTTAAATTTCACGCTCCAGCCAAATGCAATAAAAGTTAACGAAACATACCTGTATTATATTTAAAAGGTCCAATATGAGCACAAGTGTAGCTCATTTGAGTGCTGGGACCATGCCAGTAAACCCCAAGGAGCAGCTCCAGCTCACAGTATATGAATTGGAGACCAGAACAGGGAGTCGAAAATGGAAGTGAATCCTCTCGGGATTAATCCAGACAGGATGGTGTGTGGTGCCATACTTGAGACCTACAGATGGTTACAGTAAACCTTTAAATCCTGTTAACCACTGTGTTGCTATGCCTTTTGGAGTATCTTTCATTGATTACACTATCAAGGAAAGGGCACATTTTAAGAAGACATCTTTATAAAGATAAAAATGTCCCAACACCGTACTAACTGACCATATGCTCATTTATGAAATGTTTAATAGGCATGCCATTATCTGGATAGGCTCAAATAATATGCGTAGTTGTTGACAATGTTTGACTGACTATAAGGTGTTCCATGTCTAGTCATCTTTAATAATGTGCCTTTGTTATTCAGTTCATGTATTTTTGGGTCTTTAAGAATAAGTGTCCATTTAAACATTGTCCTTTAATAAAAAACATTTCTAACAGCCAACTTGTAACTAGATGCATACTCTAACAATGTGTGCAATGGCCAGTTATGTGACTTGATCAGGGTCACAGAGTAGGAAGAAGATGACCGGTCATCATAACTGTTTAGAAATTAAGAAGAGCTTGAAGTAGCATGTCCTGCATGTATGTGTCTGTAAAAGTTTGTGACGTGTTTGCTTTTTGCAGATGCAGACCGGAAATGTCCTGCCACAATATTGAATCTATAGCTTCTATGATTTGTAAACTACTTTGGTCTAGTCTCGCGGGGCCAGACGTGATTCTCAAATGAGAATAGACAACTGGGGACAGCCCGTTAAAAAGTGGGTAGTGAATAGTAGCAAAATCTTGCAAAAACACCCACCCCTAATTCCTCCAGTGTGAGAATTTTAAACCTTTGGTGGAGGTTTCAGAAAGAGAACAAAAGATACTGAACTAAAAATATGACGCTGAGAGAAAATAAAAAGCTACATTTGTTCAGGATAGCACAAAATGACTGAAGCTTAATAATTAATGTGCATGTTGTAATCAGCTCTGCAACTCTAGAGACAGACAGGCACATACACGTAGACTACTGCAGTTACTGAACTCCACACATTTGAGAATCGCCTCTGTTTTGCTATGAAATCTTTGTTATTTTACCTGTTGCGTCACTATATGACATAGAACAGCAAACAGAGTTTAGATAAGCATGATAAGTGGATACACAACATGTTAAAATGCTGTGGATATTTTGTTTGCATTTACTTTTTTTTATTTTACTGATTTTAATTAAAAGCAAATAACAATCCATACAATTAAATCAAGCTGAACAAAACCAAAATTCAACCCCTGCCCTAAGGAAAGCAAATCTTTGAAGCAAAAAAGAAGGAAGAGTATCATTTCCCCTCATAGCAGTACTAGGGTGTTGTACAGTGTTAGCCATTATGAATGTAGTGAAAAGTCAAGCAAAATGACACCCTTTATTGGCTAACTAAAAAGATTACAATATGCAAGCTTTCGAGGCAACTCAGGCCCCTTCTTCAGGCAAGATGTAAT
>JANRMT010062856.1:39787112-39845439 GCA_026402145.1 Polypterus bichir lapradei
TAGATAGATAGATAGATAGATAGATAGATAGATAGATAGATAGATAGCAATGAAATGAAAATTCACTGCTTGAAAATGTTTAAGGGCTGGATTTTTAATGGTTATGATTAATGATTTGTGCTCCTAGTATGTGATGAAATTACCATATATAAAAATAAAGCATTACTATCAGATTATTGATATGTATGCATAATTGCAACCTTTCCATCATTTCTTTTGCATAATTGCTTAAATGAAAAAAAAAAAAATGAAAATTACAGTACAGGGGCCTTTTTAAATGACAGGGAGGTAAAGAAGACACTGCACTGATGTTTGTGTCTACATGTTTCAGAGATCGAGCCATTACACTCAAGTACACTGACAGAAAGAAACATATAATAATAATAATAATAATAATAATAATAATAATAATAATAATAATAATAATAATAATAATAATAATAATAATAATAATAGCAGCAGAAATACTGAAGAGTCCCACTCAGATAGCACCTGTGCTACCATACACCGCAAGAATGTCACCACTGACGGCGCAGTCACAAGGAGCCCGGGAATGAATCTGAACCTCCACTTTGTAAGGCTTAAATATATGCCAATATGTCTATCTCCGCCTTAAACGAGCTACCTCAATGTACTTCAAATGTGAATGAAACTGTTAATGTCAACCATACATACCAATTTTTAGCTTCGTATGCCGTACCCTATTAATTTATTCGAGATGCTTGAAATAACTTCTCACCGTTATTTACTTTTGCAGCTGGATAAGCTTCTTCCCCTGTGACCCTTGATTGGATTAAAAGAGTTTCAAAAGCTTCACATCCTTTCATCACCCCACCTGACAATAAATATCTTATAAATCTATAAACGCATTTATCCACCGATAAAGATCTAAAGTCTAAACTCTAGTCGAGAACCTTTCAGAAAAGAAACGTTTAATGATAACAAATGTGCAGAACACTCGTTTGAATACGAACTATCTTAACAATGAAATGGTTTACTCTTTAACCCATACATTACTATGTGATTAGAAAGATAGATAGATTTTACATTTTGAAAAAGCGTATATTTTAATCCATTCGTCTATTTTCCATTTCTGTTAATTTAGAAAAGTTTGTTTCCAGATGGTATAGGCAGCATAGGGTACAAGAAAGACGCCGGACAAGAACCAGTTAAGCACCAAGCGCCCTTGTCTCCCAGATAAGAGCCGCCACTTGACATAACTCACAAGTTCTACGGTTCTAAATTGCACTTTACTAGGTTGTATGCTCCCTGTTGAAGCATTGATTAACAAAAAACATTTAATTCTGGGAAGGGTTCTTTGTATTTGAAATGGATGATTTAGGTTTTTAAAGAGTTCCGAATACGAGGACAAAAAAAGGAACTCTTTAATGTACAATAAGCTACCTAGTAGGATACAACAAATCAAGAAAACCTGCACTGTGCCTGTGTTACTGTACGCAGCAAGCGTAACATCGAAATCAGGAACCCATTCGTATTTCACAAATTTGTTATCATCTATTCATAGATATTTACTTCTGGAGCCTGCAATGGATCTCAACAAATAAAAGTTCTTTCTGGAACCGTCCAGTGAATGATTCTTTTGGCAGAAAAAATGATTCCCGTATGGCATCGCTCTAAAGAACCACTTTGGTACTCTATTTTTTAAGAGTGCACTTTCTTGAAATAATGAAACAAAATAGTATTCGGAGATAAAAAGAAACCAAACATAAGGGGTAAAAGTTTAAATTGTTCATATTATGATAGTCATGAGTAGCTGAAAACATCAATGAGTATTTTCACTGCTTTCTCTGAAATATATTTCGTAGTTTTGCTTTAAATAATTTTCTAGCGTAAACCAACCAAAGTCAATCAAGGGCGACATGATGGCGTAGAGATTAGCGCCGCTCCTGTCTGCAAGTACCGCGCACACGCGGTTTGGGTGTAGTTTGCAGACAGTCTTAGTATCTGCACGAGTTCTCCTCCAGTTACTCGGGTTTAAGTTAACGCAAGTGAGTCGAACTGTGCTCGATGAAGGACCGGAGCCCTCATGTTCAAGCCTTGCTTCAGGTACTAAGGAGACACCACATTGGCTTTCCGCAACACTAAACTGGAATAATGAATGGACGAAAGCGTCAAACATTTAAGCGCTCGTTACTATTATTTTTTCCATATCGCCTTATTGCGTTATTCGCATATAACGTTTCTATTAAAATTGTACTTTCTAGTGCTAAATCCTCAAATCTTGCCTCCTGTCTTTTCCGTTATTTTAATTTTACCTTCTCACTAGTCGCATTTCCTTTTACTTTATAATTCATTATTACTCTCCTTTTCCTTAAAGCATTTTCTTACAAGTTTACCGCAATCTGGGCTACATTTCATATACCTTTGGTAACTGTGCTAACTTTTTTTTTTAAGACATGCAGGGAACCTTCTTCTTGTCCTCCTATCATCACGCCACTAATGCTGCCCTTTTCAGCCTTGCTCACCTTGACCCTTCTCCACGAAACTGGTGATGGTGTTAGCTAAGCCAGCCTGCTGCGCCGCGGAGGTGTTGAAGCCCACGCGCTCCGCTTCTGACAGAGTCTTATACAGGGACAGCATGTAGTCGTGGGGGGTCACATGGGGGTGTTTGGGGCTCTTGCTCTTTCCTGGCATTTTCAGCAAGGCAGCCGGCTTCCGGCCATTTGTCGCATGCCCCACTAACCTGGGGGCAGCAGATGAGCCCATCTTAATGGGCGATGGGGTGACCCATGACCTGGCGGCTTCCCTTCTCCCCAAGTCCATACCACCCGCTTTTGTGAGCTCTTCAGTCCTAATTGGAGTGATCCTAGCCACATGTCCGCCGTTGGAGCGGACGAATGAAGGGCTGACTTTTTTGTTGCCGTCCGAGAGATCTTGCGCGTTTAAACGTCTAGTCGCCACATCCAGAGAGAGAATAGTCCAGCACCCGAATAAAAAAGGGAGTCGGGTCAGTACTTTCATCCTCTGATCCCTCGGTGAAGTTCAACGAGAAAGAAATCTCCCGAGGCGTTTGGCAGGTGGATCGAGCGTACATAAAACAGAGGCGCAAATCCGTAGATTGCCCGGTGAGTGAAGACCCCAGTTGGCTGCGCTGACCTTTCCTTTGCCGGCCAGTCCCATAGTGAAAAGAGCTGAGCACGGAAAGAGCGAAGGTGCGCACGACGTGTGTCTGCGCAGAATGAGAAAGTCCACTTCCCTTCTCTGCCGCAAATCTGCCCGCTATCTTGAAGGAGAACTTGTTTAAATCCCAGGTTTTTTTTTTTTTTTTTTTTTTTTTTTTTTTTTAAGCAGAGGAGAATGGCGTAATGCTGCCTCTGTGTTAAAAAAAATGCAAACTTTTGAATCTCTTCCAGTGAAAATATTTCACACACAGAAAGCCGCAGGTGCTCCGAAATCTTTACAAACCTGAACTCAAGAAATGGAAACGGAATTCCAACACAAACCAGTTTAATTACTCTCTGATGTCATGCTGTCCAAACTAATTTAAGTGCAATATATTTCTTTACAAATCTTCCTTATTCTTTCCATTGCAATGGCTTATGTGCTGTATGAAAAGGAAAAAAAATGACCAAGGGTTGTCATGAAAACATTCGAGTTTTTTTTTATTTAGTTATTTATTTTCTTCATCAGTTCAAAAGGTAAATGATCTTATTTAAATTACAGATAATGAGCCCTATATATTATATCACATAGGCATGGAAAAGTTGACCTGCTGAAATTACTGTTACTGCCGATACTGAACTCATTAGGTCATTTTAACCACCTGCTTATTGAAATGAGGAGACACACACACACAAGCCCCCCCCCCCCCCCCCAAGTCCCACAAGTGACTAGTTAATAATTCAATTGAAAATCTTAGCTCCAAGTCATCCGGCTGTTTTGACATGTGCCGGACGCTGGCTCGCCTTCACTCCCACTTTTTAATTGCCCTTGCTTTTCTGAAGTTGTATTTTGGAGTTATTCTCCCTACCCTACTGAACCATTGAACCCTTACTCACTGCCATTTGCTGTTGGGTAGCTTCAAAGTCCAGGTGAAAGGCGTTATGTGAATTAAGCATTTATTTTCTCAAAAGTCATGAGCCATTATAGAACCAAATAAGAAGATGCAGCTATTCAGTGTTTATTTTCATTGGCTTCTATGGTGCATGTACAGTACAAATAAAATATAAACTCCAAAATGAATTTTTGGTTAGTTTTAAGGCTTCAACAGCGGCAATACTAGACTTCTTGGTTATGACTTTTGCCTCTTACTAGGCTATGTTTCTAAAAAAACAGTCTCTTCCTTTAAGACAGTACACAAATTCTTTGAGAAGTGAATTGCTTTGTGAATTGCTTCATGGCTCACAGCTACCTTAATCCGCATGATGAAATAGTGATGCATTCACATCACCTCAATAACAGTGGCAGTTGGATGTTACTGACTAGAAATACAAAGCAGCACAAAGTGTGTGATGCGATTCAGCTATTTAAGCTGTGCATATCCTAATTGACAGAATTCTCCATAGGTAATTCATTGTATACATTATTGTAAAAGTTCAGTGTACATCAAAACCAAGACACCTCGATTAAAATGGAATAATTTACACATGGGCAATGCTGGTCCTGACTGAAATAAACAGAGAAGAATCCAAAATGCTTGGTCATGTGAAACTGAGACATGTTGAGTTACCATGTTGTCAAGCTCTGCCTCTTAAAATGTTTAATCCTACTTCACTGTCTATATTTTATCAAGTGTCCTAGACTAGGAAAACAATCCTAACTGGCTCAGAAACCGCAGTAGGATGCAAACTTACTCCTGTTCATAGTTGTTGGAGTGAAATTATTTTATAAATTTATTATTTAGAAAATGACTCCTAACTTCTCTGGGATTTCAGAGAGTTTGTGGAATGTCCTAAATCATCAGGAGATGCCAAAAGATGACATGTAGGCAGAGATTGGCACACACATCCTGGGAAAGACGGAATGCTTTGAATGCTATAAGACAATAATTAATAATGCTGGAAACTGGAGACACAAAGATGGCAAAATAGGGATGTAAGACATTAAAATGGCTTCACTAAAAAGCTTCACTTGCCAGGCCAGGCCTCCATTGCCTGCCCAGAGAGGCCTCACCCCAGTGGGGCTTAATCCTAGCTTCACTAGCAACTAGAGATTGAAGTCTTTTAAAAGAAAGTTAAAAGTCCTAAAATATATCAAAAAACCCCACAAGTAAAAGGATTTATTGTAAACCTTGTCTTGTAAATCCTTCATTTATAAAAAGAAGAACTTATTAATAAAAAAAAAATACAAAGCAAGGCTCAACAGACCAAAATAATGTGATGGTGCGGGTTGGCTCCATGCTACCGGGTCCTGCCAGGAACCTATTGAACCTGTCACTGCTGATAATGTACCCGTGGGATGAGCCTAGCAAATAAGGAAACACATGCAGCAGCAAGGGGTAGGTGTGAAAGGGATTCAGTACTTTTATTAAACCAATCCATCAAAACAAACAGGTGTCCAAAACAGTACAGTGCAAAAGTTCAATCAATAAATAAATGATCCCTAAAACAAGTGACTGTGGAGGTTAAAATCAAAATACATAAATCCATTAAAACAAGGTAAAAAAACGATGCAGGAAGCTTCTTTAAAGCTCAGAGCCTGGTACACTTCTTCAAAATCAACATCTTTTCTGCTAATCTCAAATGGGACCTTGCAGCAAAGGAGACGCCCAACTGAAAGGTACAGCCATCCTTCTTCCTCAGGTCTGGGTCTCTACTGTTCCATGACAACCAGCAGGGCTCCCAGTCCGGCCCTGTGGCCATCCATGTAGCTCCAGCAGGGCTGCCCTTCCAAGCCTCCCTGACTCTCACTGCCTTCCTGGATTTATGTGGTGAGTCCCTCCAGCCTGAGCATCGGCCCCATGCTCCCCAAGGGACTCTTCAGCCAGCTGCCTGCCTCCTCTCTTTCTCACTCACACATGCATCAGCTCTCTCCACCTCCTGCCTTCTCTTTCCTTCCTTTAACCTCCTTTCTTCTTTTTTTTTCCTTCTGATCTGTTTCCTGTTCTGTCCAAGGCAGGCTCCTTTATGCTCTTCTGCTTAATTGGGTAAAGGTATGTGGAGCCACTCCCTCTGCAGCAGAATCATTGTGGTGCCTGACTGATCCACCCACCTCCACACGCACAGTATATGTAGCACAGTCAGCCAGTTCCCCAATTAAGCACATCGCAAAATACAGTCATGCATCTGATTGGAGCTGACACCTTCTCAGGGCGCAATTACTTATTTAAAACTTGCCACTAATTTCCTAGCTGTGCACCCACTATACCATAAACAGGCAAAAAGGAGTTGCCCAAAAGGTAATTCTAAATAAACAAAGTCTCAATATGAAATCCAGAACCAAAATCTTTAGACAAAGCAAGAGAAACGATTAGCAGAAAATACAACACAAATAACAATACGATCCTACAGACCAAATAAAATGCTTGACAGTTGAATCCTAGATCTGTCTCGAATATAAAGTCACAGACAAAGCATGAGGAACTCATAAGAAAAAGTTAGCACATAATTAACTAATAATGAATAAACAGAAATAACAAAACAATAAAAAGTAATTCATTATCAGTGAACAAAAACAATAAAAAATATACAAAAAAAAAAAAAAACAGTAAAAAGATATTGATTTAATAAAGATGGAATCAAATTCATAATAAATCTTGTACATTATGGGATGATTCCAGCTATGCAAAGAAGCCATGAGCTTTCAACTGAAAATAAAGTGCTGGTAGTGTTACATTTTTGGCCACAGAGAAAATTTAGTTTTGCAATAGTGATGATGTGGGTATTTTACAAAATAATGTTGAATTTTGGCTCAAACCTTGAACACCCTTAAAATAGGGAAGGAAATATGCAGATTTATATATCTCCCCACCACTCCACTTGAGGTAATGTTAAAACAAACTGAATTCATGAAAATGTTTGTTTCCCTGCACACTCATAAAGATCATTTCCCCAACTGTGGATGAGAATACATTAGGTGAACTGCAAGCAAAATCACAGTATTAACAGACAGAGGGTCACAGATGTAAACTGTAGTGTAGAAGCCAGCATATTACACTGAAGACAAGCAGGGCTGGATGGGTCATTGACAACGACATGTCACACAGGTACTCTGAGCTCTGCATACCACAAACCCCTGGAATATTCATGTTACACTTTACAAGCCCAGGAAAGTTCAAGAATGCAGGCAGAGACTACAAGGGTGTTAGATAAATAGAGCTTCACAGAAGATAAGAGGGGATCAGGGAGAGGATCACGGCATGCAACTCTGGAAAATGATAGGGAACACAAGGAGAATGAATGCAGCTTATAGGCATGGTTAGTGTTAGTAAATGTTACTTTACAAGGCACTTCCTGTGGCCATAACAGCAGGAAGGTGATTCTTCTGAAAGTACAGCTATGAATCAGTCATTTTTAAATATATATGTCCATTACCATGCTGTCCTATCATTCAGTATTTTGTTTCTGAGTATTTTCCTCTTGTTGCTGATTACAGTATTATTCTTGATGTTGTTGCGAAATAGTAATAATTACATGCAGTTTAGCACAATACCTTACCTTAATATTTTTTCTTTCCTGTGCTTCTTCTTCTTGTTCTTCTCCTATTACTTTAACTATTATTATTATCATTGTAGCGCAGTCTTAGCGTTAGTATGAAAACATCATTATGAGTACCAATTTTTGGCAAGGGTTGCTATAAATCATAATATCATTCATTCTCAAACGTAGCCTCCTATTTCTTGCTGGAAGTGGGAGTAGGAGGCTTCATATTTACTTATGTCCTACTTTGAGGTATGGCACATTCTTAGTCAGACTTTTAGTGCAGTTCTAGAAGCAATTATGAGACGCTTGATAGCACAGTTGTCTGTTTACTGTAATAACATATATTTTTCAAACTGCTTCTATTTTATATAGCATCTTTCTGAAGTAAACCCCATCCCAAGTTGCTGTTCAGGTTCTGAGGAAACATGCATATGTTTTACAGCAGTAACACAAGCAGGTTAAGTGACTTATCCAAATATCCAAAACAAGTTAAGGGTGGGATTGAACTGATAACCTTGGTCTTTAAAGCCCATGAAACACTATCCTCCTCAGATTATGCTGTATGTACATGACCACTGAGCTACCAAAGATCCATCTGCTCTCTACAATGACATGGACCACAATATTACACTAACAGTTCAATGCATCAAGGTACCCAAGGTCTTGTAGAGGAGAACCTTCTTCACCTCATTAAATGTTAAAAGTGACTAAGTCTTCTACCTTGCACCCTCAGTTAACTGAACTGATCTTGTTATTCACTCCACAACATGTTTCAGGCATTTCTTTTTTCATCACTGCACAGCTTTTTTTTCTGTTTTCGGTTGTAAAAATTTTGAGGTTTGAAAAACTGAGATTCAAATTCCCAATTAATTAAATAGTTAAGTAAATTGGATTATTCAGGTGGAATTAAAAGCAGAAAGCCTCAGACATTTAGCCTCTCCTGATTAATCACCTAGGCTTCAGAGCAAAGATGGTCTACTAAAGCCCTCCAGGACTAGTGAGTCTTCTGGTTTTCATTACAATTTAGATCTTAATTACTTAAAAGTTCTGATTAGCTGGCATTTCTACAGATCCCAACGGGTTTTTATTTCATTAAGTGAGCTGTTCCCTTGAACTTGTGAAATGTAAAAGACAGTGATACATACCCACAAATAAGCCCATGAGCATATCTATTACCACAATGGAGAAATTAGGCTGGAACAAAAAACCGCAAGAATCTTAGCAGAACTCCTGGACTAGAGCTACCTCCATTTGACAAGATGCCTGGGACTTTGTTTTACTGCTAAACTAGTCTACTGCAGTATATTGTATGGTATATGCCATGCATTGTGAACGTCATGGTAAAACTATGAGTATAATGAAAAGAAATTCAATCATTTGGACAACAGTACAAGTGAAAAAGCAGAATGTTAATGGAGTGTTTTTATTGTTGACACAAACCTGTCTTTCTGATGGGGAACCTGAGGAAATCTGAGATCTTTAGAATCAGTTCTGAAGTAGCTGTTGATGCTATAGATATAGTGAGGAATCAGTCATGTAGCTTGCTTTAAGTATTTACTATGAAAAGTGTCCATGCCACCACTGTCTGACAATATTCAAGGCCTTTCTATGGTTTTGGTAAGATATGGCCTCTTCTGGCAACATTGATTAAAAGGTAGCAACTCATTTTTGAAGTAACACTGATACTTTTGTAGGGTAGGATACTTGAGAGTTGTCAGTTAACATATCAAGCAGCTCTTTTACCACAGAAAATTCAAGCAAATATGGAAAGAACATATTAACTTCATACTTGGGCGGGTTGGATGTAGCAGTGCTAAACTCTGCCCCACTGTCGCACCAAAGTATTTACCCATTTGGACTTTTTCACCAGATCACCAGAGCAAAACAAATCCTGTCCAAAGATAACAAGATGATTAGCAAATCTTAGCACTCTGCCACCTTCAGCTCTGTCTCCTGCTTTCTGGTCAGTGCCACCATCTCCAACCCATATAACATAGCTGGTCTCACTACCATCCTGTAGATCTTCCCTTTCACTCTTGCTGGCAACCATTTGTCACAAATTACTCCTAACACCCTTCTCCTCCCATTCCACCCAGCCTGGACTCTCTTTTTCACCTCTCTTACACATTCCCCATTTCCCCATTATCTCTGTACTGTTGATCCCAAGTGTTTAAACTCATCCACCTTCGCCAGCTCTAATCCCTGCATCCTCACCATTCCACTAACCTCCCTCTCATTTACACACATGTATTCTATCTTGTTCCTACTGACCTTCATTCCTCTCTTCTCTAGAGCATATCTCCACCTCTCCAGGGTCCCCTCAACCTGCTCCCTACTATCACTACAGATCACAATGTCATCAGCAAACATCCTAGTCCACGGGGACTCCTGTCTAATCTCGTCTGTCAACCTGTCCATTACCATTGCAAATAAGAAAGGGCTCAGAGCCGATCCCTGATGTAATCCCACCTCCATGATTAATGCATCCGTCACTCCTACTGAAGACCTCACCACGGTCACACTTCCCTCATACATATCCTGTACAACTCTTACATACTTCTTGTGAGTATGTTTCCTTCTTTATCCTTTATGACCCAAACATGCTGCATATCTTTTCCAGCTTGATCCATCTGGGGGTTAAAAACAAACAAGGCCAAATTGAGTACCAAAAATAAAAATCATAAATTCAAAGAAAAGAATCAGCGACCATGAAATCTACAAAAACCACTTAATGCTGATCCTGAGAGCCTGGCTATCTGCCTTTAATACATCGGCAAAGGGTGGTCATATTTCTGAAATATTATGGTGGCCTTGAAAGTCTATATAAAGGGGACAAGACACATGTCTAAATACATTATTACAACCAATAAAATTAGAACAATTGTGACAAAAAGAGGCTAATCAGCCTAACAAGCTCATCTATCCTATCGTTTAGATTTTAAGGTCCCTGAACTCCCACTATCTACCACACTACTTAGTAATTTTTCCATGAGTCACAGATGCTTGAGTGAAGAAAAACTTTCAAACATTTATGTGAAATCACTTCCTAAGAATAATGCACATATAATGAACAACAAATAAACAAATCAATACTCAAAACACAAAGGCCAAAAACATGGTTAACAACAGAATAAATAAAAAATGATTTACCTAAAAAATAAAAATGTACTTGAGCCATGGATAAACCCTGGGCAACCTGCAACAGTTTTACTTGTTTTTGTGTTTTTGAGCAGCAGAGAAAAGACACCAAAAAGCTACACTAATTGTAGTTATAGTTAGGGCATTCTTAACAGTATCATAGGCCCCCTGGCAAAGTAGACCGCCAGTTTTGATAGCAAAACAGAAACATACATAGGCATCAGAAACATCGTGGGCCCTGGCCAGAGCCCATTGTGCCCATATGCTATAGTAATGCAAATATCAGAAACTAAAATGGCCACAGAGCTTTTTTCATTTAATATATATATTTATTGATTTTAATTAGAAACAGATAACATTCCATACAGTAAAGTCAAATTTAACAAATCAAAGCAAAATTCAGCCTCCACTAAAGAAAAAGAGAGAGGAGCCAGCAACCAAAGCTTACTGTATAAAGTGAGCAAGAAAAGAAGGGTGTCCTTTTCCCCGAAATGGAAGCTTATTATAAAAATGTTATTGATTAGATCCTGAAATATTTTCAAAAAACTTTGAACAGATCCTTTAAGTGAGATTTTTTTTTTAATTTCAATTAGTATAGAACATTGGTTACCCACTGACTTAGGAGTGGTGGGGTGGAATTCTTCCAGTTGAGCAACATAAGTCTATGAGCAGTAGTGTTAAAGGAAATTACAGTGTGTTTGTCCTTCTCTACTTTGAGGCCGTCTGGGAGTACACCAAACACAGCTGTAAATGGGTTAGGAGTGATTGTGACACCAAGGCTGACTGATAGGGGAGAGAGAGAGGTTAGGAGCACACACTGATACAGTGCATTGCCGCACCCACCACACGACAAACCAACTCAGGATCCCAGATTAGGACCTAAGTGCAGCCATGCAACAGGTGATACTTCAGCACCACACTAGTTCAGATGGAGTGGAACGGTGTGAGGCATGCAAAGATTTTAGTCCAAAATTGTTAATTTGGTGTACGCCCAGAACATGTGGCCCAGTGAGGCTGGAGCAAGATTGCAATATTCACAAGTTGAATTTTGCCCTGGAAACATTTTGGACAATTTTAAATGAGACAAATGAACTTGATAAAAAAATTTAAGCTGAATGACTGAATGCTTTGCACATATGGAGCTTGAGTATATTCTGTGCATGGCTGCCTTCCACTCCTTTTCTCAAATATTGACTGACAGATCCTTTCCCCAGTGTACTTTGGGGTCTTTGAAAGAAAGAGATTTAAATTTTTTTTTTTATAAATTTTAGAGATGCTACCTCAGTCTTCAAGACTGATCAATAATTCTTCTGGAATAGAACAAGTTGGAAAGTAAGGAAAACTGGACAGGTTCTGTCTAGCAAAGTTTCTTGCTTGAAAGTAATGAAGGAATTTTGTTGATGAAAAGTTGTATTTGAAGAATTGTTGTTTGTAGGATGCAAAGACATTATCTATGTATAAGTCCCTAAGTGTTTTAATCCTGAATATTTTCCAGACATTGAATGGTGTATATGTTAGAGAGGGTGGAAAAAGGTGGTTGTTTTGTAGAGGCACAAGAGATAAAAACTTTTCTATTTTAAAGTGCTTCCTACATTGGTTCCATATTCTGAGATAATGAAGGGTAATTGAATTTTTAGTGTAATAATGGTAGTTTTTATTAACTGGGGCACAGAGCAGGGAATATAAAGATGTACTGCAAGATTTTATTTCTATTGCAGACCAGACTTGTGGATATTCATCAATTTGTGTCGATATCCAGGGACCTCATGTGTAACAGTACGTATGCACAAAAATCTTGTGTACACCTGTTTCCACGCTCACATTGCAATGTATAAAAACAAGGAACAATCTCTGGATGGGGAGCCAGGTTGTTGCTACCACTGTGCCACCATGTCCTCTTGTTTAATACATGCTTTAATTCATTTCATTATGAAAATGATTATCAAGTATACTGTACATCTTAGTATTTAAATTCTTCAGAGAGCTGTAATATCATGAATGTAATGTATTTTGTGTCTTGTCGGCGTAAGAGAAAGGCCGTTTAAGAAGCACGTAGTGATTCACACACATAGAACACATGCAGTATGAAGCATTTAACATAACTTTAGTTACAATGGGATCTGAGAAACTCTAGTAAATTAAACATTGATTTTAATATTAAATTTAAAATGTTCTACTTTAATGACACAATAAACAAGACTGAAGTGGACATTTTGACCTTTTTTTCATTGTGCCCCTATTTCTTTTTTTCTCTATACCCTAATACACTTCTGCATGACATTCAGATGGTGGGCAAGACCTCACTTTTTTACTGCACTGTGCGACTCTCTGAACTTGAACTTTCGAGTTCCTCTACACTCTGTTTCACTCAATCGACTTCTTTTTCTTGTTTATACCACTGCTTAAACCAACAAATAGTAAGTTTTTCCTTGCCTCAACTTCACATTCACTGAAATTCTTTTTTTCACATGCTTCAAGACTGAATAGAAAGGGCTATTTATATTGATTTGCATAGTAAAATATGCAAAATTCTTGGAGGAGTCTGGGTTGGGACAACAGGAGTGTGCATGTGCGTTGCTTTTCACGCTGACCGGGATTTATGGAGCTGAAGTGCGTGGAAGTTGGCTTACACACAGTTTTGTGAATCTAAATTTTTTTGTGTGTATGCACATTTCCACTTTTGTCTGTATGCCATGCTTCAGTGTGAGTTCTACGCACTGTGTTATGCATGAGGCCCCAGGACTTTATGGCCTGTATATTTGTCACCCTGTAATAAAATTAAAAGTTGGGCAGGGCCATGCACACTTCTGCTTTAGGCTGTTGTAGAGTCACCCTTTGGATGCATGGAAGTTTTGAAATTCAAATAAATGAAGAAATGATTATGTCTAATCTCTCTATTATAAAAAAAATCTTGGAAGGAGTCGAGATGTGATTGTCTCAGAGGCACTATCACGTCCGCGAGGCGAATCTTCGTGCTAAGCGATGTTACCCCCCCGCCCCCCCCCCCCCCGCCAGAAGCCCCGCGAGACAAGAGCTTATGCAAAGAGATTTGGAAAAGTCCTGCGTGGTTATGTCAGACACATTTCTTGTAGAGAGAAAGATACGATATTCACTCACGGGTAGTTATACCTTGCGTTGTCACAATGTAATTTCAAACACGGAATCAAAAATCAATGTGATATTGATGAAAAGGTAAAAGCGAAAAGAGATTGGAGATATGGACATAGGTGATATGACAGAAGTGTGCCATGCAAAATGCAGGTCACGCAGCACGGTAGCAGCAGCAAGACAGCAGCTCATCGAGCAAAGAGGAGGTAAAAAAAAAATGTGTTTCCCATTGTATCACCATTTAAAAGGGGGTGTCGGAGGAGCGATCGCGTCTCCTTGGGGTGCGTTCAGCCCCCATCTTCACAACGCAAGTGGCAGAAACACAAAGTGTTTGGCACGTAGTTCAGGATTGGACGCGCGAAGCAAGCAGGGGGCAAAGCCCCCTAGATTCTTAAAAAATTATTTGATAATGTATATGGGGATGCTATGAAATAGGAAGAGCAGGTTGGGAAGGATGGTCATCTTGACAATGTTGATTCTCCGTGCTAATGTAAGATGAAGTGTAGATCATCTATTCATGTCTCATTTCATTTTTTCCATGCAGACAGCAAAAGTTTGTTGAAAAAGAGCTTTAAACTTACTTGTAATATTTACACCTAGATACTGTATGTGTCCGGTCCGATATTATCTGCTAGAGAATTCACTGGAAAAAGCATGCTTTTATTCAAACTGATTATAAGTCCAGATATCTTTTGAAAAACTACTAATGCTTGTAGGACTGCTAGCACAGAATTTTGTGGGACTGATACAAACAGTACCCTATCATCTGCATATAGTCATATTTTCTGTTCAAGTCCTTCTCTGAGAATCCCCTCATCTCTGATGTGTTTCAAAAGTATGCTGCCAATGGTTCAATGCAAATAGCAAAGATGATAAGGGGCAACCTTGTCGAATTCCACTTTCTAGGAGCATCACTTCTAGTTATCTGAAATAAAGCTCTTAAAACAAACTGAGGCTTCTGGACTACTATAAAGTAGTTTGATCCATGCACATATTTTTGGGTCAAGCCCAAGGTAGTGAAAAGGTAGTCCCATTCAAACATATCAATTGCTTGTTCTGCATCTAAAGATAATAGGATCTTTGGGGTGAATATATTATATTAAACAAACGTTGAAGGTTAGAAGTTAAGTATCTACCATTAATAAATCATCTTTGGTCTTGTGAAATTACAGAAGGAAGCACTTTCTCAGTCCTTCTGGCTAGAATTTTGGAAAGTATCTTAACATCGGTATTCAGAATAGAGATTGAGTGGTTTGATGCACATTATATTAAGTCCTTGTTCTTCTTAGGAAATATGGTAATTAATGCTTGATGAAAGTTTGAGGTAGAATTTTTTTGTCTTTAGTTTCTATAAACACTGCTAATAATAGTAGAGCTAACTTATTTGAGAATTGTTTTAATGAAATTCCACTAGGTATCAATCAGGGCAAACTGCATTCCCACTCAAATGAGTTTATAGCATCTAGTAATTCTGAAAGTGTTGGAGGTTTATCTAGTTCTGTAGCATTAAGAGTATCTAGCTGTAGTATCTCTAATGAATCAAGAAACTCTTTAGATTGTGTCTTATCTTCTTTAAACTGAGTAGCTTATAAGGACTTATAGTACTCTCTAAATGTGTGAGTTATATTTTTATGATCAATAATTTTATCTCTGCCTGTGTTGTTAATTTTCTGTTATTGCATTACGGACTTCCTGCTTGTGGATTTATTGGGCTAAGATCTTATTGGCCTTTTCTCTGTGTTTATTAAAATGATGTTGCAATTTAAAGAGAAGCTGTTTCATTTCTTTAGCAGTCAAGAGGTTAAATTGTGATTGCAAAGCCACTTTCCCTATAGAGTGTCTCATTTGGAGACCTGGTGTATTCTAGATCTATTCTAGTAATTTTGCTGATTAACTGAGACGCTTTCTTGATTTCCAGTTTATTTTTGTTAGGAAGATATGAAATAATCTGTCCTCTTAAAAATGCCTTCACAGTTTCCCAAAGTGTACCTGATGAGACCTCTCAGGATGTATTTGTCTCCGGAAAATAATCAATTTGCTTGAATATAAATTTTGTACAGTTCTCATTAAATAATGACAAAGGTTAAGATGCCAGCTACAAGATGAGTGTGTAAGATGCAGTAACTTAAGTTTCCGAGATAACAAGTGTTGTACTTACAAGATTTTACAGTGGGCAAAAAATAATTGTCATTGAGGAAATAATCATTTCTTGACTATCAATGATGTACGGGTGAGAGGAAGGATTATGCTCTTAGGTTAGGATATGAGAACCTCAATGGATCAGATAAGTTATGATCTGTTAAAAACTGTGTAATTTATCCTTGCAGTATTAAATGTTATTGGCCTTATATCTGAGGATCTATCCAGGTCTGGATTTAAAACAAAATTAAAGTCTCATCTCCATTATAATTTTGTGAGCGTTCACATTAGGGATAGATGGAAATACATTTTGAAAGAAAGCACTATTATTCATGTTAGGTGCATAGATATTAGATAAAGAGCTCAGAAGACTGTTCCTGCTTGCAGTGAGGCTCCACTCCAGGAAATTCACTGTTTTTCATTTTAAGCCATACCCAAGTGGTTTTGGCTTTATGTCTTGGGCTGTTGATCTTCTAGAAGAGAAAACCTCCCCCAAGTCCTAGGATAGCCATGGAGGTTTTTCTTTTATATTCACAGGTGTTCCAGATCCTAAAGTAGAACATGATATTATTACCACAGTTCTGCATAGTAGGGATTGTACTGTTAAGATGAGGAGTGTTGTAAGCCTCGTTAGATGAAGAGCAAAATCACTTTGGTTCTGTTGCATTCAGAAACTTTGATACCCTCTCTAAAACTGGAGTTGAGATTTAAAGTGAGTTCAGTTCTTCAACCAATGTCTTTAATTTTGTCATATCTCATGAAGTTGGCATTTCCAGATGCCCAATTTTGTAAGTCCCAGTGGTGGAAGTCTGTAATTCCTTTAATGTCTCCAAAGTTTACTTTTTTACCTTCCTAACTAGCAACTGCATCTGCATTTTGAGTCTGATGTGATCTGTGAATGATCTGAGATCATTAACAGGAAAATCACATTTAATTAACCCACCAAGAGCTGATGAAAGCATGGCAGTTTGAGTTCCTCGGTAAGAAGGGTATCATCAGGCATGGGTAGCTTCTTGTAGGAGTTTTGAGTGAAATGTTTACAGTTTAATACTTTACTTTAATGACTCTAAAATGACCACCTAGGACTATGGGATAATTCTGCATGACTGAGTCAAGAATGTGTGAGACTCATGACTGGAGCTGGAGATCTTACAAGAATAAATTGTCTTTTTTTGTTTTCCACTGAAGTATATTAGCAGACTGTCACTGAGACAGGCAGTAAGTTTGTCTTCACCTAATGCTTGGCATCATCATGAGATCATGCCGATAAATCAAGTATTCTAGTGCCAAACCACAGGAGCAAGGCTGCAAAAAGCTTGAATCACCACCAAAGGCAACTGACTGTGCAGCAGGAAAACATCCAGGAGTAACACCTTCCTCTGAGTCCAGAATAGTCAACTCAGCTGTGGTGAAGGCAGCAGTGAGGTCAAGGAGAAGCCATACAGAAGGAGATCCAGCATCAATGTAATGAGGAAGTTGTTCATATTGCATACAAAAGAGAACATTTTATTTCAATTCTTCAGTCCAGAGCAGAAAGCCTTTTAATGAGGTATAAAGCAACTTTAGCCATAGTAAGCTGGTGTTTTTTTTAAAAAAAAGGGTAAATTAGAAATGATGGATTATTCTAGAAACTTTTTTATCTTAACTTTAGTGAATAATAAAAAACTAATGTCTGATTTGTGCTTGTCACCTGAGCTTAGATTTATCTGTTGTTCAGGCTTCATGAAGACTGAAAAATTTTTAGCTATGTCTTGAAATGTTAAAAAAAAACATAACAGAAAGAGCATGTACTTTCATTTTCACATCTCTGTATTTCGCTGTAAAAACCTTATCTTGATGGATGCATTTTTGCCATCATTCTGAAAGTTTCCCTTGTGAGGTAAAACTTTGTTACAAAACAGTGGCGTCATTAGGGGTTTTCCATGATCCCAAGTCCCTCCTGCCTGCCCATCCAATGAAATTATGTTTCCAGTCTCTAATTTTGGAGAGAACGTCCCTTGTTCCTCCCATTTAGAAATCTGACAATGTTCATCAACAACTTGAAAAATCCATGGGGTCCCCTCTGTTTTTCTGTGTGAATCATAAGATGAGGCAATGGCATTATAAGATAAATGGGCTAAACTCCTAATAAGCACTGAAGCTAGTGAAGCCCTGGTTCCAAGACAATAATGCATCTGTCTGAGCATCATCATTTCTGATTGTCCCACCTTGTCATCCTCTGATGAGCTTATCAGGTATTTTATTGTTGCTCTAGATCAGGGGTTCTTAACCGGGAGTATCCATACCACTTGGGGGTATGGGAACCAAATGCTGGGGGTATGGGACTAGATCTCTGGGTACTGGTATTTATTTTATTTAATGTATTAATTTATACTTGGGTAGTACGTGAATGGAACGTGATAAAATCTTCGAGAACATTCAACATTTCCTGCAAATGCTTGTATTTAATTTTACATGTGTGTATTTACTACAACTTTAATTTAAAATTTAATGCGTTTTAATTTTAATAATTAAATTTAATAAATGTGTATTTACTGTACAAGCGTGTATTTACTCATTTATTGGCAATGTACGTATCTTGAAGACTCTAGAAGTTCGTTTTGCATTGTATATAAAACTACCGTTGTGTACATAGTGCTTTTTGCAGTTTTTCTTTTTTTCTTTTTACATATTTTCTGCAAAATGTCTTCTGTTAAAAACAGAAGTGGAATGATTCATATGTTGGTTTTGGCTTCACCTGTGTGACAGAACGAAATGGAACTGAAAGACCCTGGTGCATGATTTACAATTTGGTAAAGAGCAATGGAAATTTAAAGCCATCAGGACTGAGGGAACATCTCAAAAGCAAACACAGTAATAATGTTGGTACATCGATTGATGCTTTTCAGTTGAGAAGAGTTTGCTATGATCAGAAAGCAACTCTTTCATCATATGGGTTTGCTACTCCTGGAAAACCTTTTTTGGAAGCCTCCTACAAAGTTTCATACATGATTGTCAAAGAAAAAAAACTCCACACGATTGGAGAGACCCTCGTGAAACCTTGTGCACTGGAGATGGCAAAAATCGTGCTGGGAGAGGATGCCGCGAAGCAATTGAGTCAGGTGTCCTTGTCCAACAACACTGTACACCAGAGAATTAAAGACATGAGTCAGGACATAATAACCCAAGTTGTCAGCGAGATTAAACAAAGTCCTTTAAAATTCAGCATGCAGATCGATGAATCAACTGATGTTTCAAACCACAGTTAATTGCTTGTATTTGTATGCTATGTACATAAAAAGAACATCAAGGAAGAGTTTTTATTCTGTGAACGACTTGAAACAACAACCAAAGCAGTTGACGTATTCAAACTGATCCGATTATTCTTTGATCGCCATGAGTTGGCATGGGATTTGATTGCGTCTATTTGTACAGATGGAGCTCCTACCATGATTGGCAAAAAATTTGGATCCATTGCTATGGTCAACAAAAAAAATCCACATGTGCTCTGTATACACTGTGTTCTACATTGCCAAGCTCTGGTATCCAAAACATTGCAAAAAAACTTAAAAGAAGTGATGGGAATACTTGTGCAAACAGTCAACTTTATTTGTGGATGCACATTGAACCATCGATTATTTCAAAAATTCTGTGATTAAATTGGAGCGGAACACATTGTGTTACTGTACCACACAGAGGCATGTTGGCTGAGTCGTGGCCATGTTTTCGCGTGTGTAGTAGAACTTCGGAATGAAATTCTCGAATTCCTCAAGCATAAACAATCCCCGCTAGCTGATCATTTTGAAGATGAACATTTTATTGTTAGCCTGATATATTTGCCTGATATTTTCAGTCTCCTCGATGATTTGAACGTATCAATGCAGGGAAGGGATGTGGACATTGTTCAAGCCAGGGGAAAAGTTGTCGCATTTGCAAGGAAATTGCCTATCTGGCATCACCGTGTTGAAAGCGGAAAACCTGGCAAACTTTCCAATCCTTGACAGTATCCTTATTGGAGATGGTAAAACACTACCTGTAGAAATACTTCAAGAAGTCAAAAATAATTTGAAAGTTCTAAGTACAAAATTGGAGGGTTACTTTCCTGATATTGATGATCTTATCATAGAATCTGTTTGGATACAAAATCCTTTCTCATTTGATATATATCGAGATTGAGTGATAATGATTCAGCAAAGGATCATTTCATTGACTTCCAAGAAGACCCAAGAATGAAAGCTAATTTTGAAAGGGCTGGGATGGATGTCAAGCAGTTTTGGTGTGAGCAAATCACAGCTTACCCAAGCTTGGCAATGAGGGCAATGAATGTTTTGGTTCCCTTCACAACTACGTATCTCTGTGAAACAGGATTCTCTGCATTATTAGATCTGAAATCAAAGTGGAAAAATCAACTTGATGTGGCAAATGACATGCGAGTAGCTTTATCCGTAACTGTACCCTGATTCTATGCTTTGATTGCACAAAAACAATAGCAAATATCTCACTAGATTAGTGAAAGTCTGTGTTATGTGGTCGAGATATTGAAAAAACTTGAACATTTAAGTTTGTTTTCTTCTTTTGTGTAATACTCAACTGTAAGAAGTAAAATTATTGGTTTATAATCTGAAACAGGTGAATCAAAATTATATTGTAAAATAGTTGTAGCTGTTTGTATATTTGTCATTTATCATTTTTTAATTTTGCTTTTTGTAAATAAATAAGATAAAGTTATCAATGCTTATGATTTTATTTCACGTTCTCTTCCTAGATATCCATATCTAAAGTACAGTAAATTCAAGCTTTTGACATATTTAGAAATCATACTGGCACCTAATATAAGGAATGGTGATGATTATTTCGACAGTTAAGTAAAAGGGGTATGGACCCATATTGGACAATCCATTGTGGGTCTGGAGTCATCAAAAGGTTAAGAACCCCTGCTCTAGATAGGGGCATTCTAAGGGGAGAAGACATGGATGATATTTGTTTTTCAGTCTTTAAGATTTTTACCCATTGTCTGACACTGTTATCACTCAAGTGGGTGTAACTGCACATGTAATGAAGATCTATCTATCTATCTATCTATCTATCTATCTATCTATCTATCTATCTATCTATCTATCTATTATAAACTTTAGAGGATGCTTGTGACCAGACTCTCAATCCAACCACAGACTCAAGAGACTAAAGTATCAAAAAATGGGATTTAACAACAAAAGAAGGAACTATTACAATAAGTGATGACAAAACTAAAAGCACTAAGTGTAATAATAAACACTTAATTGCTCCAAGTTGCTGCTGGATTTGACAAGCAACTTCTACCTTCAGATCCCTAAACTGGTGTGAATGGAAAAGCATCACACATCACCCAGAACCAAAATGTGATGATTTTGCTCATTCAGCTTTATGGGTCTGAAACATGGACACTGCTGAAAAGTGATCTAAAAATGCTCAAAGTTTTCAGATGCAGTGTCTGCAGCAAATGCATGATATTACTCTGTGGTGGATGGCCAGCTCCCTTGTCCAGCTGGGATGCCTTCTTAATGGCAGGCCATGAGGAGAAAGTGTGCTCAGAGCATTATCACTAGATGGCAGTCCCCTTGGATTCCCAGCATCCCAGATTCCCACAGGGCACTCTGGGTCTTGGAGTTTGGTGGCTTAGCCTTGTTGAGTTCCAGGGGAGCCACCACGGGAGTGCCGTAGAAACTGCAGAGCCCTGCCTTATCTGGCCAGCGAGACACCAGAAGTACTCCCAAGTATTACATAAAAGGAGCCAGCTGCCACTGATCCAGGAGCCAAAGTTGGGAGGACAGAGGATAAAGCTTTCTGGAAGAAGTGGAGGCAGAGTCAAGAAGAGAAAGAGAGAGAGAGAGAGAGAGAGAGAGAGGAAGAGAGAGAGAAAAGAAGAAGAGAGAAGTAAAAGGAGCACTGCCTAAGAAATTAAGCCATCAGAGAGATAAGCAACCATTAGTTGAAGCCGAGATACACAAACAAATGTTAAACTGGTTGGGTCATGTCTGCAGAATGGGAAACTGCTGGCTACCCTACAAAAACCTCTGGAGACAATGACCTGTTAACTGTAAGATACAGCAAACTGCCCTAAAGAAAACATGGATAGGACAGACCAAAGAAGACCTGCGGTAGTGGATGTAATAAAAGAGGCTATAGATTGAAAGGGGTAGAGCAGCAGCATCCAAAGTAACATATTGTCTCTGTGACCAACTGCTTCCAAGTGTTCACTAAGGGGAAAAGAGAGAGAAGAAGAGAGGTGACCATTTCTACGTCATACCATGATGATGTGCCTGAAACAAGAAATACAGATTCTCTGTACAAATTGATAGTGGGTGAATAAACAGTAGAGAAGCCCTGATTAGAAACATACTGTGAGTGGGAGGCTGGAAAGGGAGGTGGGGCAACCTTTTGCAAACCACAAAAGAAGAGGGTCATTGAGCAGTTTCTCAGCATTTAGCTTAGCATCTTGGTTAGGTTATTAAAGAAAACACCTCCAGTAGTTTGACTTGATGTGCTTCAGTGCTCTCCCGTTATGTTTCCATCTGTGCAGTGGAAGCTTTAATAATCTAAATGTACGGCACACCTCCCTTAATTGAACCAGAACCAGAGGTTAAGACAACCTTTCTCTGTGGCTGCTCTGGCAGGGCACTATTCCCTGCAGGTGCTGTTGTGGTTCATTTCAGCATTAGTAAAATGTGCTGTGCTTGGCGAGCAGTGCATAAGTCTGGCTTCTTGAACGCTCCAAGACATTTGGAGTTCTGGATGTCTTTAAAATCTTTAGAGAGGTTACTGGTTGACTATTGTTTGCTTTAAAGAAACCTTGAGCCTAAGTGAAAAGCAGATCTAAAATGGTTTGCAATATTCTTTTTTTCTGAGTCTTAGGTTGGAGTCTAAAAATGGAGATACAGTCTGTCTCTCCATGGTATTTGTTGTACCCCTCTATATGGAACCAGACCATTGTACATATCAGTTTTAATTACAACCTCCTATCAAAGGAGTGGGTGAGTGACTGAGGTAAGGTGCGCATTAGAGACCAACTAGCACTGATAGTTAGCACAATCTGCATTTTCAATGGGTAAGACTTTTATTTATTGTTATTGTCCTCTTGGTAAAATTACATGTTGCATGATCACAGTTATGAAGTAGTGTAATGCATTACAGTTTATTTTCTTGTAATCATATTACAGTGAATGACTTAAACATTGAGTTATTTTTCCTGCATTACACATATACAGTATTCATAAGCAAATGAAATGTAAATGTGAATGTCTAGAAGGGAAGACAAACACTTTCACATAACACTCAAATATGCCAGTGCCTTCTACCCGATTTGCATTGCACATGTGCACAGTTTTCACACAGGCATCAGATAAGTTGAATGTTATGATGCTGCCCAATCTGTACCAGAGATGTGTGTCATTTTATTGTATTTCATTATAGTTCATTTTACATCAGGATTGTATCAAGGTTGACTTTGTCTTCATTAGTGTTGATCGACAAAATTTGGTAAAGCGTTTTTCATAGTGAATATGCTGTGTTCTCTGGTGACAGTGTTTGCTGAATATTTTTCTGGATATGTGTCTGGATTGGACAAACTTTTTTCCCCCACAGTGCTTTGCAAGACTTTCATAGCATCACAGACATATAGCAGCCATATGCAGAACATTCACACATGCATACTTATGTCACTGTATGATCTGTTTTATACATATGTGATGTCACTATCTGAACTCCACTCACAGTATTTTCATTGGAGGGGTATTTTAGCTGACCATAATGAGAATATTACGAGCACTGCTGCCAAAAACATAACACTGATCTCCGTGTGCTCAGTTACTTGCCACTGGTGTATGTGGCTAATTTCACTTGTGAGTTGAATTAATGTGCAGTGAGCCTCATGGCACAGCGATGAGTCAAAACAAGCCTTAAAATAGCCCACCCTGGGCCAGAAAATGCAGCAGACCTTGTGAAATAATAAAAAAAATGTGTGACTATTTACAAGACATTTCTATCCTCTTGATGGAAAAAAAGGTAATATCTCCACAGTTAAATGAAAATGAAAAAGAACATTCCAGCTGCATAGGCCCACAATTTCAAAGAACAGAATTAGTCTGCCCAATGATACCACTTCATGGTACAACCAGGTAGTGCCCTGAAGACGGCAGAGTACAATGATAATATATGCAGTTTTTACTTATTTCCAGTTTGTGGCCATTTATTGTATTTTGTTTGTTGTTATTGTTCACTCTGTGTCTTTGTTATTTGAGGTACAGTGGTGCAAAATTTAGCACTGCTGCCTCACAGCTCAGGCACATATTTGGCCACAATAATCGGTCCACCATAGCCTGAAAAAGTTTTTCTAGAATTCAGGGATGGTGAAAAGACAATTGCACCATTATAATCCATTAAAAACAAATTCATCCCCCCCACCCTCCTTATTGTATGATACAGAGTCCGTCAAAGTTTTTACACTGATGCAAACTCCATGGGCTGCACTTATCACTCATCTTCATTAAGAAATATATTGAGTTTTACTTTTGAAAAATAACAAGTTACATGCTTTACAATGCTTTGAAAAAATATTAATGGAAGAAATTAAATTCTTGCTTAAAGTAGGAGTTATGTGAACTATAGTGTAAACCCACACCTTTTTTATACTGAAATGTATAATAGCTACTGTATGTTGCTATTTTTGTTTTGTTGTGATGTACAGCCTCTTGATCAAATAATTCATAAGCAATTAGATTGTCTGAGGGTGGCACGGTGGTGCAGTGGTAGCGCTGCTGCCTCGCAGTTAAGAGACCTGGGTTCACTTCCCGGGTCCTCCCTGTGTGGAGTTTGCATGTTCTCCCCGTGTCTGCGTGGGTTTCCTCCCACAGTCCAAAGACATGCAGGTTAGGTGGATTGGTGATTCTAAATTGTCCCTAGTGTGTGCTTGGTGAGTGAGTGTGGATGTGTGTGTCCTGCGGTGGGTTGGCGCCCTGCCTGGGATTGGTTCCTGCCTTGCGCCCTGTGTTGGCTGGGATTGGCTCCAGCAGACCCCCGTGACCCTGTGTTCAGATTCAATGGGTTGGAAAATGGATGGATGGATAGATTGTCCGAGGTGAAAGAGTATTTGCTATCCAATCCAATGAAAATACTCTAAGTGCCTTGTATCCTCAAATCTAATGCCAACATGCAGTTTGATTTTTTTGTCACATTTCTTAACATTCTTGCTGTTTGGCACCTTATTTTGCTCTTTTTTTATCTTCTTTTGTGCAAGGGTTTTAATACATACAGATTAAATCTTTTGTTATCCAATAATGTATTTGACAAAAATTTAAGGACAAAATGTTTACTTCATGTCTTTTTTGTGATGTCATCTTTGTTTATTTTGCTTGTCCTGTGCGTGTTCTCAACTTATGACCGTCTAGTTAATGAATTAGAGCTTTGATTTTCGAAAACAATTTACTTGATTTTGATGAAAGATTAAGACTGATTTTTGGTTTTGATTTGTGGCTTGCATGATGACTATGTTTTATCTTCTGGTCAATTTCTGTTTTATTTCCCATTTTGCCTTATCAGGACAGTAGGTGGTGGAGAGGTTTGTGTAAAAGTAAATAGCAGGTGGCTGGCCCACCCTGATTAATAAGTGCTCTCATCTGCTGGCTGCTCCATTGACAATAATTGTACTGTATTCTGATACAAGGCTTGCAAGTGTTCAGTTTAGTCTGTTTTTTTTTTAAATCCTTAAATTATTTTTTATTAAGAATACATTTTGTGAACAAACAGCCTCTACTTGCCTGTACTGGTTCATATTTTTAAAAGGCTAAATCCACTGGGCACCATCATCAGAGACACAACATTTAAGCAAGTTCAGCTTCAGACACCGAGCCCCTCCCAATTAAAAAAATATGATAATAATGTCCGCTATATGTACACAAAGAGGTGTTGTTTGTGTTTCTGAAGGCATGTGCAATTTAATTCTCAATGAAAGTAAACCTGAGGGGGACTCTACCATGCCCAGTTATCGAACTCTGATCAAACTGAGTAAGTGCTTTTTGACACTGGGTGTCATTTATGAAAGTAAAAGTGTGTACGATCCATACACCAAGGGGCACATACTCCTTAAAGTCTGCAGTATATGATGTTTGTGCTATTGAAGGGGTGCATGCTCTGGATGTCGAGGTCTAATAATACCGACTACCCACTATGGATAACAAGGAGTGACATCTGTCAAATCCCACCTAAGGCTCCAAGTGGGCTTTGAATGGGACTGGAAAGGGCACAGGGTAAATGCAGGTCCCATAATTTACTTGTTTAACTGTTGAATTTACATGCACTTTTTAGGCTATTTTGTTCTCGTTAAAATAATTAAAGTATACGTGGGTTTCATGCTTCTGTTTTTCAATTGTTATATACTGTATATGTGTTTAAAGAATAACTTAAAAGTAATGCAATTAGTAATGTAATTATTTTTCCAGAAAGTAATGAGAGAAGTAATCTCATTATAATTAATAATTTGTAATGGCTTTCCTCTATTTGAGTAGCTACTCCAACTTATGGGGAGGGTAATTTGCTCCATGCGCTTCCAATATGGCTGCCTTTCCTGCTTCTCTTCTGGAGCTTTACTCAGTTCTGTGTTGACTACTAGAGAAGCATTTTTAGACAAAATTCTAACTTGATGGATCTCGCATACAAGGCCACAGTAGTGTTATGTCTTGTCTTAAGAGATAAATCTTTGCCTTTAACTGAATGAGAAATGTAATTTTCTAGTATTTGTAGTGTAAATTGTAGAGAGTACATTAAAACAGCCACATAAATGATAAACACATCATTATTTTGACTTTTGGTCCCTCCATTTATCCATTTTCTAAACCCAAATAACCCAAGAATCGGGTTGCAGGAGCATACCTTAAAAATACTGGGTTCAAGACAAGAACCAGTCTTGAATGGAGCTTTAGCCCATTGCAAGGCAGTTTAGAGCTATCAAATAGCCTGTTATAGATAATAGGGTAAACCCATGCAAACCACAAGAGACCATGTAAACTCCAAACAGACCATAACCAGGCTTGCCATAAAAAGAGTAAAACAGTTTTCAAGAGTGGTATAAGTCAGCCAGGGCTTCTCTCCTGGCTGAGGCTTAACTCCATATTTGATGTCCTTTTTATACTTTACTGTACTTACACAGGCGGAATGGTGGCTCTGAGGCTATGGATCTGTACTGTTAATTGAAAGGTTGGCGGTTCAAATCCCCCAAATGCCAGAAATGATTCCACTCTGTTGGGCCTTTGAGCAAGGCCCTTAACATGCAATTTCCCAGTCCTGGGTATGATGTTGTCCTGTATCCAACCCTGCAAGCAAGTCCTACAACTTGCAGCGAAAACTTGGGAGTTGGTAGCAGGAATGGCACTCCAGCCATTGTAAATAACCTCACACTGTTCCACTCCATTTGAACTAGTGTGGTGCTGAGGTGTCACCCGTTACACGGCTACCCATCCATCCATCCATCCATTATCCAACCCGCTGAATCCGAACACAGAGTCACGGGGGTCTGCTGGAGCCAATCCCAGCCAACACAGGGCACAAGGCAGGAACCAATCCCGGGCAGGGTGCCAACCCACCGCAGGACACTCACAAGCACACCCACACACCAAGCACACACTAGGGCCAATTTAGAATCGCCAATCCACCTAACTTGCATTGCTTTCGACTGTGGGAGGAAACCCACGCTCATGAACTACCCTCTACCCTAAAACCAGAGGGTCTCCCACAGTTCATGACAGTGCATTCAAATATGCTTGAGAGTTTTTAGTGAGTTATTGTGATTCTTTGTGCTTATTATTATTTAATCGATTTTTGACCCGTTTGTTCTCCGCTTTGAGCACTTTGGATTCTTGTATTGGAACTTTATTTGCATTGGATTGCCTTATTGTTTTAGGCAACTAATTTTCGACTTTAGTGCTCTATGGAGCTTCATTCTTGTTGAAGAGGATTTTTATGACAATAAATCTTTCATTTAATAAAGATCCTGTGTTTGCTTGTATATCTATATGGGGTTTGACTGTAAATCCTTTTCAATGGCCATTTTTTGGGAGTGTTTTTGGAACATTTTAGTGCTTTGAACTCCAAGTTTATAACAAACAGAACCAGCAAAACTTCATACAATTGAGAAAGCTGAAAGACTTTCATTCAGTAAGGAGAAGGCCTGCAGATGTAATTTGGATAACAACAAAGTACTAAGGAATTTTGCAATGATGTAACAATTAGTAGGAGACTATCAAGTGATCAAGCTAATGGAAGGCTAAGTGACATCAAGAAAGGTGACTTAATGTGAATGCTGATTTGAAATTTTCCTTTTAGGAGAATGGTGGATATCAATATGGCTGTCTGAAGTCTCAAGAGGAATTCTAAATGCCAATGGGAAATGTATACATAAAGAAAATAAGATGTCCAACAAGTTGGTTTGTATTTCAAAAGAGCCAACATGCAGGTTTTAATAGCAAAAATCCCATAGAGGATTTTTGGCAATTTGAAACTCAATAGGAGATTAGAATAAAAATAAAGGATAAGAGGAAGGCAGATGTATGTCTTTGAGGAGATACAAAGGTAGAAGAAAGAATTTTAAGATATTATAAAGGCTGGGTGGGAATGCCAAAGTAATGAGAAGGTTGATGGGAGGCTTGAGGATCATAAAGAAGCTGCGAGATTATAGAAAACCATAAAAGCCAATGGAAACATTTCAGGAAAATGTCAAGGATGATGAAAGTTCTTATAGTAATTAGTAGGCTTTATGGAGGCTTTAGGATTATGTAAAAGTTAACAGCAGAGTAGGGTAAGTAGAGTAACAAGAAGCTGAACAAATGACTTTAAGAAGTCCAAAAAGTATATAGGATTCTATGGAGTCTGCCAGAGTTTGTGGGGCTTTGGTTTAGGAAAACATGAAGGCCAGTGGGAAACGTTAGGATAAGAATGAGGCTAAAATGAATTTTTTACAATTATAAGATGATCTACTTGAAACTTTAAGGTAATGGGAAGGATAATGGAAGCTTTAAAGATAAAAATAAGGCTAACCTATGGCTTAAGGGTCATATAAAGGCCAACTGATATTTTAGGGAAAAAAGAAGGTAATAGGAAACTTTAGGATCAAGAAAAGGCAAGAATTTTTTAGAATAAAAGCTGAGTGAAATGAGGTTTTTTTTTTAAATTTTGGTTATCAATTTTTGACAAAGGTTTAATTTAAGACAAGGTAATGTAATATGCATTCAAACTTAGATAAAGCATTTGACCAAGAAAGAAAACAATGGAATATCCCTCCTCCCCACTGATGATAGCCATTCCCTATTCCACCCATCCGTCTGGGAGGGAGACCTGATGAGTATGCGAGACAAAAGTTACACCTTAGCACAGAGAGAGCAAAGGTGGCATATAGCATCAGGGGATTAGTCTATGGGGTAGGATATAATTGATGTATAAGTAAAATGTGTGTGCTGGTGGTCAGGATTTTCTGAAGAATTTTTAATATTTTTGAAAATGGAAGTTCCGATTGTAGCAACGCTACTAGTAATTAGAACTGCATCTCCCAGCAGTCCTTGCATGGGCTGTTGGGGTCAAAGGTGGCCAGAGGGTTTTAAAAGGAGGGCAGGTGTCAAAGAAAGTAAAAACGTTTTGTTTGTTTTGGTGCATTGCGTGTTACATTTATCTGCTGGATTGCCTGCCATACATCATCATTGTGTCCTGGACTGTATTCGTTTGTTGGGGTCTGGATCGTCTGTCTACCTGTGCACTGAGGACTGTGTTGGAATTCATTGGTTTTCCGGAAGATTGGAGCGCTCACGAACCATCCATCCGAATTCATCCTTTCAGTAACTACCGGTAGGACTAAGTTGTCTTTCAACATACAGATCGCTGGACTTAACTTCATCACTTCTCATTTCATCCGGTTTGGTTTACATGGACCCTGCTGTGTGTTTGTGTTTCTTTGTTAAATGTAATATCGCCGAAAGGGTCAGGGGTGGTATTATTTGTTTTCATTTAGTTCATTTAATTTCATTATATTCCTTATCGGTTAATGTTCCCAGCGTGCTTTATTTGGTCTCTGTAGTGTGTGTGTGTGTGTGTGTGTGTGTCGTTCCAAGGCTGGGGTTATCCCTGGTAATCCACCACTAAAATAAATAAATCACCGTCACATTGACGGTGTGAATCTTAGCGGCACTTGACCGCTACACGGCTCAATGAGGGAAACTGCTGTAGATATCATGAAGCCAATTCAAACAGCAGGGAGAGATTAGATAAATTTTTTAATATGTAGTACATATACAAGGAATACCTTTGAATTCAGATGAGAAGGATTAGGTTAAAGGGGGAGGTTAAAGATACTCCACTTGTCCTAAAACCTCACTGTAGCTGAAAGAAAAAGAAGTAGGAACTAGAAGGAATCGAATATCTGAACCTAGTTAATTGGAATGGACACAACCTAATATGCAAACACTCTGTTCAGCCCCTGGGTGAAAAGAGATTAGGCAACCACTAATAATAAAAGAAGTGTTGTGAAACAATGGAGAGAAACTATGCCAAGTGAAAGATATGCCCAAGTGTTTTTCAACTCGACGCCACACGTGGTGAGCTTAATAGGACCAAATGTGATGATCAATGCTTTTATTTCATTCAAAATAAATACTACAGTGAAAAGGGAGTAGGCAACGGTACAATTGATTTCAAATGGAAGTCATGATGGATGATATCTGGGTGAATTCATCCAGATTGGTAAAAGAATGAATGCCAGGTGATACAATTCTAGGTCTGAAAGAGTGACCCCTCCATCCAGCCACGAGTGAATCAATGTAATGTGCCAGACAGAGGGATGTTTGCCATTCCAAATAAATGAGGATAACATAGATTCAGCTTCAGATCAATATTGAGATGAAGAAAGCAGGGATATTATGGCACTAACAAAATTAAAATGAGGAAGGACTTTCATCTTTGTAATTGAAAGTGTTGCTTGAAAGGTGTCCCGTTTCTAAAGATGGGCAAAATGTTTATACATTAAAAATTTCAATTTTGTAAACTATTGTCATGTTCCTAATATGTTTGCTTCAGGATATTTGTCCTTCCTGAGCTACCTTACAGTGGAGTGTTCCCAGTGCAAGTAGTGTATCTGCTACAAATACATTCAGTGAAGTTCATTCTTCTTCTTTTAAGTCTTTGGTATCATAGCTAGTAAGTTTATATATGTAAAAATGTTACCGTTCTGTATTGCTACTTGTAGTTTAAAAGCTGTTACCAAACTATTTTGTTATTTGTGTGTTGAATACTGTGTCTCTTTAGTTTGTAGTTTCACGCCTCCTCTCCTGTTAAACTAGAAATTTGTACACCTCATGTCAAGCCAGTCTACAAGTCATTATATTAATAAAGAGAGGATTTTAGCTGCCTGAATATCTATTACACTGTAATATTGAGATCAGAATAAAAGGGTACAGGAAGGTTTGAACAAGAGGAAATAATACAGCGTTTTAAAAACAGAATTTTGTTTGCATTTAGTTTCACAAACTGATGCTGAAATTCTTCATGCATGTGATTTCACAATTGCAAAAACAATGTAAAATGAGCTTTAGGGAGATTTTTAAAGTTATCTTCAAATGGAAAACAATTTGTCTTATTAAAGCTTTGTTCACAATTTTGTATTTACCTGTATTTTTATGTGTAGCACAGGTAATCTGCAGCACACAAGTAAACATCAATTATATTATACCAGTAACGGTGCACTGCATCATAACGTGCAGTAAATACACTTGACTTGAGCATTCATAGTTTTCATCCTCTTTCTCTGTACGTTTACGATTCGTTCACTCGGAGGTTGATGCGCTTGCTGCTTCCTGAGCAGCTGTTCTCTCCACCCTAGTGGCCCGCTTCTTTTCCTTCATCGGCATCTTTTCGCGTTAAAACTGATTAAGTTAGTGTTTGTGCTGCAATTACTTAGTACGTTTTCTTTAATTTTTCGCTTAAACTGGCACTTAAGTCTTCAGTCTGCCTCAAGAATGATTTGAGATATGAAGAGGTAGGGGAAGTGACGATGAAGGTGGTAGGGATGAGAATGGCACCGATATGCATGAGCCGCTGCTGGCCAATGCCGAGAGTTGATTCTACAATAAAGTAAAATAAAAATAAAAAGAAGAATAACCATGGAGGTCAATCATCACCCTGAAAGCGGATAGTAGACATCATGTAGTATATGTGTACCAAATTTCAGGTGAATAGGTCAAACTGCAGGTGATTTAAAATCCTGGACAGACAAACGAACAGCCACGGTAGCGTAATATATATAAAGATGGCTTCTGTTCACATAACTGCAGACTACAATAGTGTGTTTATTAAAATGTGACATACTGTGTATTATCCACACAAAAATGCACCATTGTGAACATCACTGTGTTTTCTCTGTAGGAAAATGCATTACCAGAGAACTCATCCCTTTGCCACCTAGTAATTACCCTTTCCTGAATATGCACACTGTAATTGTGATGGACAAATTCACATTGTCTCTTTCGAATTGCAATCACCTAAACGGTAATAATTGTCAAAGCAAGCATTGTACTACCACAACAATGACACAAGTCTCACAGCTACAAGGAAAATTCTATACTTGACAAAAAATTACTCAAGTAATGTATTTTTTCACAAAATAACTTTATTTGAACACTAAATGAGAGCCAGACACAAAATTAGCACAAGTAGAAGTTTCCAGAGATGGACTAAGTACTTTTCATCCTTTGTCAAAGGGAAATTCTAAGCTTTGTTGTGAATTAAATTTCACTCATCACTACTGACAGGAGGTGGGATAACAACAATCTTGACTTTACTGAGTTCTTGTTAAGACTCCAGGAAAATCACTTTACAGAAAAACATACAATCAAAAAATAAAAAGCTATTTAGCCAAACCGTGGATTATGAAATTATAACAAGCACTTCATTGGCTAAAATGCAAAGGCATATTTGGACTCTAGCCAGTGGCCTTGAGACCTCCTTTACCTCAATTCTGGTTGGACTCAAAGCAAGTTTTTTCAAAATTTGAATACTCAAAAACTTTCAACATTAGTTCTTAGTATTACTTTAAATATTCTACATATTCCTGTAGCAAGAAGACCATTTACCACAGAGTGTAACCATTAGCCCCCACCTGCCATATCTTGGACAGGACATAATAGTTTGGCTCTACTATGTATGCCCCAAACCCCAGACACTATTACACAGACACAAATTCAAATTAACATATTTATTTGATGCAGTACCTTTTAAACAGGTTGCTTGATCAAATAACAAGCACAATAACATGTTGTCTTCTCTTCTCCTCCACTCCATTCCTCTCCTCTCCTGGGGCCTCATGTATAAACGGTGCATACGCACAGAAATGTTGCGTACAAACGTTTCCACACTCAAATCGCGATGTATAAAACCTAAACTTGGCGTAAAGCCACGCACATTTCCACGGTAACTCATACCCTGGCGTACTCAAGTTCTGCGCTCGGTTTTGCAGACTGGTGGCACCCAGCGTCAAAGCAGTGCTACTGTTCCTGTGTGGTTACTCTTTATTTTCCTGACGCGGCTTTATAAATACACTGAAACTTACCGCATATTGTTTATTAGTGTAATGCATCTGATTGTAATTAACTTGTAACAATATAATGGTCCAGGGAATAGCCATAGTATTCCAAATACCATAACTGCTTTAGCATTGTTACTCTCACTGCACCTTCTTCTTCTTTCAGCTGCTCCCGTTAGGGGTTGCCACAGCAGATCATCTTTTTCCATATTACTCTCACTGCACCACTCGGAGTATTTATATCACTGTATCTGAGTGGGGAATCACAGCAGCAGCTGATCGGAAAGGAGAATTATCGGTATACAACATCAAGCACACGCTGCCTCAGCCACGGCAAAATGCTTCAGAGCCTTTCTTGTATGGAGCTCGCGGTTCAGAAACAGTTTCATCCCAAGAACTTTAAACGCACTCAATCAATTGCTCCTTGAAGAACTGTTTGTACTTATAAGTACAATTACCTCACTGCAAACTTGCACTACAGTTATAATATTGCACAACCTGAGCCACTTTATAAAGCGCGTATTTACATATGATGACAATATCATTTTTAAGACGAAATTCAGCAAAATATGTTGATTATATTATACAGATAAAACTTTAACTTTAAATAATCTGTATTGTTAATAATTAAACATGTGAGGACACGGTGCCGCAGCGCTAGCTAGTTCACGGATTGATCCTACCTCGTGCTGTAATCTTGCTGGGCTAGTGTGACACTGGAAGGATAGACGGATAGAATAATTAAACATGTATTATGAAGATATTTCAATGTTCCTTAAAAGTTTTGAAGAATCGTCGTTCTGAGATTACAGATGGCTTAACGTCTATTACAGAGCTGATTGTGTGGTGATTGGGTATTTGGAGAAAGAAAAGTAAGGACAGGAATTGGAAGTTAGTACGTTTGAAAGAGACAGTACTGCTGCAATAAACTATTTCATCGAAGGTTGCGCATGGTGCAGCAAGCATGTTGCGTGAGACATGAACGATCACTGCGCCACCGTGCTCCCATGTTTAATAACATGCTTTCATTCCTATCATCATGAAAATATCACATATACATCTCAGTATTTTAATTATTCAGAGAGCTGTAATATTATGAATGTAATGGATTCTGTGTCCTGTCGGAGAAAGAGAAAGCACGGAAGCACGTAATGATTCACACACAGAACACATAAAAGATGAAATACAAAACAAAGCATTTAACGTGCTACTTTAGTTGTGATGGGATTTGAGAAACTAGTAAATTGATTTTAAGATGAAGTTTATAATTTTTTACTTTAATGACAAAATAAACTATGTGATTAAAGTGGAAATTTTGAGATTAAAGTTGACATTTCGCGCTTTTTTCCCACTGTGTGCCTATTTTTTTTTTGTCTGTACCCTAAGAAGCTTTCAAGTGACACTTAGACAGTGGGCTACGACTCACCTTTTCACAGCGACTTTGATATGTGACTTCTTTTTTATTTCAGGCATTGTGCGACTTTGTGAACTTGAGCTTTCGAGTTTCTCAGACACTCTGTCACTCGATCAACTTACTTTTGTTGATTATACCACTGTTTAAACCAACAAATAGTAAGTTTTTCCTTGCCTCCACTTGGTATTCTCTGAAATTCTTATTTTCCCCCATGCTTTTCCCATTGTCTTTTCACAGAAGGCTGAGCTTAAGGGCTATTTATATTGATTTGCATATTCAAAGAGGCATAATTCTGGGAGGAGTTGGGGCGGGACAGCAGGTGTGTGCACGTGCATTACTTTTCACGCTGATCGGGATTTATGTAGCGGAAGAACGTGGAAGTTTGCGTACACACAGATTCCTGCATCTGGATTTTTCTGTGCATATGCACATTCCCACTTTTGTGCTTATGCCATGTTATAGTGTGAGTTCTACGCACGGCGTTTATACATGAGTCCCCTGGTGATTGTTCCTCCTACACACCTGACTCGGACTACTCAAGTAAGATGAAGCAGCCTCTTTTATCCCAAACCCCCGAGTACTTCTGCTAATATAGCCTCAAACCCAGGAAGCACTTCTATCTCAGGTGGAACCTCCCTAAAGTAAGGGATCATCCTTTAAGCAGCTCCCCCAATGGCTCCCACAAAACCCAACAGAGATGTCTAGCTGGACCACCCTTGTAGTTATGAACATGGAAGAGCTGCCAGAGGCAAACTGTCACACATCATGTTGGGATTTTAAGCAGTCCCCTTCCAATTAGGCAAGGAATTATCCATCCTGGGCAAGATTCCTACCATTGTGTTAGGACCATCCATTATAAGAGTCCTGGCTGGGTAAAGAACCTTTGACGTCAGGTGGGAATCCCATCTGTCCATTAGGACCATGCTTTACAAAGGCTTCTTAGCTGGGTAAAGCTCCATCCATCCTGGCCAGGATGGCAGCTATTCCATATACTGTCTTGCACATGGCACATGTTTTGTAAATAAAACAAAGAAGCTGAAAACCACTTCAGAGAGAAGGAGACTGACAGAATACACGTCTGTGAGCCATTTCAATTGAAAAGAGAAAGCAAATTAATATCAGTTGCATGTCACCAAGGACCCATTGAAAGTTTAAAAGGAGTTGGAGTTTATAACCAGCAGACACTGTGACTTGACCGAGTAACATTTTGGCATGAACAAAACAGAAGGAAGTCTTATCTATGTAATCTAACTTTCTAATATACAGTATCTATAATGCAACTAGCGTTTCAGGCTGCAACAAAAAACTTTGGTCAAGATGCTTTCTCATGTTAACAAATTTCATGATGACTCATTAGCTTTGAAATAGCCTTAATTATTTTCAGTTGCATAACTTTGGCCAGAGACCACATGCTAAAAAATAAAGCCAATTCACTGATAATGCAAGAGGCTACATCCGTGATACATTGTGTATCAACCTATACAGTTATAATGATAGCCAAAGAGAATGAATCACCACAAAAAGTGTCTTCATTTATTTTTTCCCCGAGTGGCAGAAGCTGACATAGAAGAACTATTAACCACAAACTTTGTACATGTGGGTGTACATGTAGAATGATCAGGAGATCTATTGTAAAGGTTAAAAATAAAAAAACATAGCTATGACTGAATATTTCAGGAAAATACATTTCCTGAATTTTAATTTTTTAAATATTTGAGAGAATCAGAGACTATTTGTCTTTTTATCTTTCAATAAATGTCTAACCTGCAAATCACATACTCACATGGGCAGTAAAAAAACAGGAAGATCAATAGAAACCAGTATTGCTCTTGTATGGATTATTTCATCAAGCATGTTTCAAAAAGGTGAAAAACATTTCAGTAAATCAAAACAATAAAAAATTGCCACAGTTATTCCAAAACTGTTCTGTTAGCCCCCGGTTGTTTGAAAAGTTTCAGGACACAGTTGTCCTCTGATCAGACTGACAGACTAGCAGATAATAAACATGGAGTACAAATGCAGGGTAACTCCAAGTCCATAACCTGCCATGTGACTGGCATAAATCCTAGAGGGGTGATGTGCCACCAAGCTTTACATTGCCATAGATATACACATTTCTCCTTTGTGACTTTTATGTATGCATTTCCTTGCTTTATTCTCTTATGTTCTTGGTTATCCTTTTGCATTGTAAGCCATTAAGTATTTGTAATGTAAATTCAAGTTGTAAATAATGCTACCATATATGAAACACATATCTATCTATTTTTCACTTCTTTACTGAATCTGTTTCAAGGTTGCAATACACACAAATATACACAGTGGCAAAAAGGAACATTCCTGGTAGACTTTCTCACCCTGAACAACACAAATGAGGCCAAAAAAAGAAAGAAATATGGTGTCTTTATTAAAATAAAAAATAATAAAACAAATAATATATAAAGGGGTAAATCCAGGGAGAACAAATCGCACAAAATCTGGGCCTGTTACTTGTGTCTCTGTCTACGTAGTGGGATGCCTCACCCACTTGTCCACTTACTAAATAAATAAAAACCACCCTCTCGTCTGCCATATCTGTCTGTCTCCGTCCTTGTCCCACTCTCAATATGGCTTGTCCTCCTGCCTGTTGAGCCTATTGTTCACCTCTACCCCCAGTCTAGACTCAAAAATCCCTCTGCTTCAAGGCAATTTTATATGCCTGCTAGAGACTCTTCCAGCCAAGCTTCAGAATTATTTTCTTATGTAAAGGGTGGCCTTACTTTTGTTATAGGGACACTAGGTAATATGTTGATGAAACAATATATTTCTTATGTGCCATTCTGATGATGGAGGTATGCCCCACAGGAGGAATTACTTGAATTTTGTTCTATTGACTAAAATTCTGAACAAACAGAGTAAAATGCTGAAATTACTTTAGGAATTGCTTAATTTGGTTAAGGTTTAGCAATAGGACTTAATTTATCTGTTTGATAAAAGAGTTGATTATTCAATGAATATTAACTCTTGGGCATTTCTTTTCAGAGTAAGGTGTTCCAGAGGACATGATATGAATGGCTTCTTACCTAGCCGAGACACCTTTAAAATGGAAGGTCAGGGATAAATGATCTTTCTGCCCAGGATGGAAGGTCAGAAGGGAAGTATCCTCTGTATCTCTAATACATTGGGTGGTAACATTCTACAGCTGGGGCTCCCATTGATGCACCCAAAGGGCAATTTAGGAATTGTAGTCCTGGTGAGCAGCTCTGCTTGTGTACTTGGGGACCACCTGGTAGAGCTGCAGAGGGAGATTATGCCATACCCAGAGGTGCTTCCTGGGTGTGATCTTGGGACACAGGAAGTACTCCTGGGTCTGACATTAAAGTAGGCACCCCACATATCCTGGAGTTTGGTGAGGTGATGAACAACTCTTGTTGAGAAGACTGGAAGGAGGAGGAAAACACACAGGGAAGAGAAACTATGGACTGTTCTGTTGTGTGTCGTGAAGAGAAGCCTGTTGAGAGGTAATTCCTTACTAATAAACAATTATTTGTACCTGGGACTTAGTGTTGTGTAATTGTGTCTGGGGTTTGGGGAGCAGCAATGTCTCCTGCAGGTCACAAAGACTAAAAAGGAGGCAGGACTCAGGCAGAAAATTACTTGTTCAGAAGATGAATCCAGGTACATGGGGTTGTAAGCTAACAGTGCCAAGAATTACACCACTGTGCAACCCAATTACAAAAAATTACCCAAAAACAACTTTAAATAACATTCATAGTTCCATTTTAATATAAGGTAGGGTCATGGTGAGTATGCAGAGTAAAAATGACACAGACCTGGAGAGAACATTCATACTCTTCACAGACTTAGATTTTGACCCATGGCTCTGGTGTTGGTCAGTTAAAAACACTGCACCACTACTCTGCCCAAATAACATGTCTGGTTACGTCCTGTTTCCTTCATACAAATACAGCAAGTACCACCCTGTCTTGGGTTGGTTTCTGCCTTTCATCAGATAGAACAGACATTGGCACACCAGAGGCCTGAACTGGAATGAATAGGTTATGAAAATGGATGAACAGATGAATATATATATAGCAGAGGGGAAGTACATTGTTTTGTGTAATGTAGAGAAAAGCCAAGCACCCCACATGACACCTTTTAGTGGCTAACTAAAAATATTACAATATGCAAGCTTTCAAGGCAACTCAGGCCCCTTCTTCAGAAACTGGAGTTCCCTGTGTTTATATACACTATAGGACAAGAAACAACATTTTTGTGTAATGTGATCTATACTAATAAAAGGCAAAGCCCTCACTGACTGACTGACTCACTCACTCACTCACTGACTCACTCATCACTAATTCTCCAACTTCCTGTGTAGGTGGAATGCTGAAATTTGGCAGGCTTATTTCTTACAGCTTACTTACAAAAGTTAGGCAGGTTTCATTTCGAAATTCTGCACATAACAGTCATAACTGGAACCTACTTTCCTCCATATACTGTATACGGCCATAGCCTGCAGCTCGGTCGCCGTGTGAGGCGGAGTTGCATCTCGCATCATCACGCCTCCCACGTAATTGAGTGCCTGCCCACATATGGTAAATATTCGCAGGTGAAGGACTGTGCTTAGCATATTCATAAGTGCAGCTACTGTGGAAACCCTCCCTCAGCGAAAGTGCGAGAGAAACTTTTAAGTGCTGGGTCTGAGCTAAAATTAAATAAAGCCGTGGACATTGCACGAGATATTCACAAGATACAAGTTTAAAGAGAAGATGCAGGGTATAAAGCCTCGATGCTAAAGACTTGGCGAAGTCATGGAGAACATGGAAGGATGAGTTCACATTATGCACAAAACACTAAGGTCAGATTATTCCGTTATCTTATTGGAGAGAGCGGCAGAGAATTGTGTCAGGCGCTGACCGGTGATGTAAGACCTGATGAGTAACCATGAGCTTCAGTGGTGGGCCGTCAGGGCCTGCAAGGCCTTCTCTGCTGGCCTAAAAAAATATCTGAATCACAAACTGATGTTAATTATATTTTGTCCATGAATACTTATTAAATAATTCCAAATAGTCTGTCCGCTTCCTTTCATAGCTTTTCCGATGGTTCTGCTGCTTCCAGACATGTATTTTCGTATTTAAGCATTTAACCAATCACATTTCAGCCATCATTTGTTGCCAGGCAGAGAGGCCTTCACAATCCGTTCTGCAGGCCATCTAACACAGAATAAATGTCGATTAACCTGTTGCTTCAATCAATCAGATTTTGAGTTGGTGTCAGTAGGGCCCTCTAGCAGGCGTACGGCAACGTCACCGTATTCAGACCCATTGATTGGATAGAAGCCGATATGAGGAACTCTATGAGGCCACTGAACGCACCGCAGGTGCTCCGAGCGCAAGATCCTCACGCGCACTACCGCCAACTCCATGGCAGGATTCTGGACAATATTAATTGCCAGACACAGACCAGATTTCAAGATAACAAAAAACTGATGTTTGACACGCTCCTCGACCCCCAGAAGTTTCAGGAATACAAGAAAAAATTCCTGCATGCAGCCTTCTCCAGTTTAACACAAGAACCACGGAGCAGTTTTTGATCTGTCTCGGCTAAAAACAGAATTGACTGTAATGTATGCCATGGATGATTTTGCAGGAAAATCTCCTACTGATCTCCTTGACTTCCTTCATCAGAAAAATCTGAATGAGAGCATGGGGCAGCCGTACACATTGGTATATTTGGCGGTGACCATTCCCATGTACACTGCTTCTGTCGAGCGGACATTTTCAGCCCTAAAGCGAATTAAAACTTATGCCAGAAATACGACAGGGCAGGTTCGACTTTCAGCATTATCTTCGATGGCGATAGAAAGGGACTTTTTGATGGAACTGAAGCACATGGATAATCTGTACGACAAAGTAATTGAACTGTTTTTGAGGAAAGAGAGGAGGATGGATTTTGTTTACAAATAATCTGAATTTTTGGTGAGTAAAATGTTGCGATTTTCCTAAATAATATTGCAAGTTTATGAGTTATTATTGATGTTTTTTGTACTGTAGCTGCAGTAGAAAGGAACTTGTTCACCCCTGGTTTGTCTATTCAATAAAGGCATTTATTGTGGCTACAGGAGTTATCTATCTGCGATGCAGCGGCTCTTTATACTGTATTTCTGCATATTAAGACGGTTTTTATAACCATAAATTAGTTTTTGAGGGGCGGGTTGATTCAGATGGAGCACTACTGAAGGCCTGGGTGTGAAATGCATGGTCCGCCACTGGACCAGATGATACGTAAATCTGATGAACATTACAACCCGAAAATAAATGAAACTGTAGAGAGGTTAAGATTGTACTTCTCCCAGTGTGTCTCTCTAAACCCTCCGTGCAGGAACATTATCATAAGGCTTAACAATATTATTGTTACACCGTCTACATGCACCCAACCGTCCTTATTACGAAGTCTTCCTTGCTTTACCGCTGGCTGCTTCTTTCCATTCACCTTCCTAGCTCTTTATTTAAACAGTTTTCCTTCTCACTTTTCCGCTCCTTCGCTGTCTTCTCCCTTTTCGTTCAAAATACGCGCCTCCTTGCCTTATTACAGTCAGCTCCCCTTACATCACACCATGGTACGTTTAGCACAAGTTAATACCGGGAATGCCTGTTAAACATCTTACATTCACGAGTAGCGATTTGAGTAGTGAACACTTCGATGAATGAAACTTGTTATCTTTACAACAGTTGACAAACATGGAATTAAACTTCAAAACAACACATCCTCCAAATATGAACCTGATTGAAATAAATAATGATAATCAAATCCTTGATGACAGCAACACTCATAACAGTGACAAAACAATTACATTGACAATCAGGTTATGTTATTTTTAAAATGTTTCCTTTTCTTTTTCATAACTTCTTTAACACACTACTTCTCTGCTGCGAAGCGCGGGTATTTTGCTAGTATATAATACATGCTTTTCTGTGCAGGCATATTTTGGCTTCACAATATGTTGCAACAAAAAAGTAACCTTTGAATTAAATTACAGACTGACCCCAGACATTGATTAATTATCACGAGTCACTCAGTATTGTTTCTCTGAAATCTCTGACTTGCATTTAGGTCCATTTTTGACCACTTCTGTTGAAACATCCAGTGCTTCACATTGCAGTAAATCTGAGGGTCATTCACAGATGAGAAGTTATCTTTCATTAAACGCTGCTGACCCCTAGAGGAATCTGCCACACACAGCAGAATCCATCTTAGGTACGTAATCAAATTGTCTATTCTGCCACTTTTTGTCTTGTGTGGTCCTTTAGTCAAAAGCTTTAGATTTTAAGCTTGTTTGTGCCCTTTGTTTTGTAGACACAATCAGGCCTCCATGTGTCCTTTACCTTTTGGAGATGTTTTGGAGAAGTGTGTATATTATTAAGGAATGGACTAACTGGTAAAATGTTGAATGGCCTGCTGGGGGAGCCCCTGAGCCCTAAAACCCTGGACACAATTAAACTGCAAAAGTCAAAGTTCAAATGAATGTTTTATTTTCATGAAATATCTTCAAAACAAGTATTTTTCCTTCAAATACAGCATCATATAATTTCTTTCTCTTTTCACCAGTTCCACTGTATTAGTGCATGCTCCCAACCTCTCTCCCCCTCTTTGACCTCAGTCAGATGGGCATTGTCTTTCCTCCTCATCCTGACTCTGACTTACCTTTTATATTGGACCCCAGAGTACTTCCGGTGCTATCACTGTACACCAATGAAGCACTTCTGGGTCAGGAAGAACCTCCCGATAACAAGGACTGCTTCTTTCTGCAGTACCCCCGGTGGCTCCCAAGAAACCCAGCAGGGCCGCCCTTTGGGGCTGCAACTCCCATGCAGCCCTTCAGGTGTGCACAAGTGAGATCCACAACAGGGATGCTGCCACCTATCACCCGGGGAGAGCACATAATCTCAGGAGGCTGCATCCCTGTATCCATCCATTACAAAGGCTTCCCAGCCAGGCAAGGAACCATCCATCATGGCTTGCAAACCAGCCCATATCCTCTGTGACAGTTGTTTGAATTATGCTCTCTTACGTAGTGTAAAATCAGCAACCTGATGACAAATACACAGCATTACTGATAATGGCTGCAGCATAGGACATTTTGTTAGCTTGACCTTGTCTCTGAGCTCTTCTTAAAATGATTCACGATCTTGTATTGAACAAACATTAAGATTATTCCATTTTCCAAGACCACTTAATGCAATTCAGTGGGGGTTTCAGGGGGCTTGTGCCTATTTAAGCAGCAGCATTGGGTGTAACATGGCACACACACTCAAAGCAATCTAATTAAGAGTTACCAGTTAACCTAAGTTTTACATATTTGTGGGATATGAAAAATACATAATTGGAGTACCTAGAGAAACAGAAAGAGAAAAATGAAAAAAGAAAGACCCTGTTTCTATGTTTTGGAATGGTCCCCCATTTCTTCCTTCTAATCCAATGTCTGATTTTATCTTCCCAGTTCCCTAGACCGCTTAGCTCTCCTTCACACTTCTTTTCGATCTTGGGCCTTTGTGTGGCCAAGAGTAGTACTGGCTGCTCACTTCAAATCCTTTTAATCCCTGTCTTTTCTAATAATGAAAGTCCTTTTTCTACTACATGGTCCTCCTTCACCTCTGCCTCTCAGATTAATTGATGTGCAAATGAAGACACAGATCTAGAAAATTTCACACCAGTGAATGCAATTGGAGACACTTGCCAAGCTCGGATCCTTAACTGGCTGCTTTAAGCTGAATGTCACTAGTGCTTGGCACATCAATGAACCTGAAGTCCTCAATTCCAGCATGAAAAAGAGACTGTCTCCAGCTCACCAGGGTACGAAAAGGGTGATATGGGAACTTTTAATTGCTTTTGCTTTTCCTATTTGCTTTTCAGGCCCTGTAGTTGAGCTGAAACACCATTTGTGGCAGCACCGCCACTTGCCTCACTTCATTTTTGTCTTTACATCTTCTTAAAGGGTTGGGAGGGAGATTGTTCAAGTTGCAGTTCTCTTTAACCATCTATCTATTTGTTTTAAAAATCAGATGCTATCATTCATTTCTTCTCTTTATTAATTTCAACAAGCATTTGAACATCAATAATGGATCCTGTTTTGTTATGTGCCCTACTAGGCATTGTGGACATCTTAGACTGAGAGTAGCAACAAAGTCAGCTCATTCCCAATCACCAACTTTCCTGCCACACACGTCTTTGGGGACATTGCTGGGAAACACGAGTATTTAGGACAAAAGCAAGGAACCACTTGTCTTCACAAAGAGTTGTGGAACTCTAGAATAAACTACTGAGTAGTGAGAAAAAGCACTATAGAAATGTAAAGAAGTATTACTGCTATTATTATTATTACTGAGACATTTAGTTGAAGCAGAAACCTTGGCAACCATTAAGAAGAATCTGGGTGAGATATTTGGAAGGTTAACTATTAGATGGGCTTGATGCACTGAATAGTCTCCTCTCTTTTACTATGAAATTTCTTCTATTCTTATGTTCTGTCCAGATGAAAATACACAGAGACATGATGAGAACAGCCAAACTCCAGACAGACATTGACCAAGTGCTGGAGTTGTAGGTTTGAGAATGTTAATGTTTCATTATTTATTTCACAGCAAGAATTGGCTTCAGAATGATAACTGCAATGAAAAGCAGCAGCACTATAAAAAGAAGTATGAAAAGAATAAGAATCTAATTGGCACCTCCAAATTCCTCAATGAATTATGACAGGTGATGGACCCTCTGTAGGCGCATAGCAAATAAGAGACAAGCTTGAAAAATAGCAACGTCTCCATGTCAGTTAAATCATGTCTGGTGGAAAAAAAGGTTTAGACAAGAGGAAGCCTTTCAATAAGACACTTCTATCCATGTCTCTAGCCATCATGCTCCATAAATTGATCAGAAAAAAAACTTGAATGTTAGCAAAGTTTACAAATTTTACCTTTTTTATGGTAGAAACTGCTACAAGGACCCCACTTCAGTCCTTCAGATCCATGTCTGGGCACTGACATGCCTGACGAGAGCAGTTTGGCTGTGCTTCTCAGGCGCTGTAACTCACTTGTCACTGTGTGGCTTGCAGCCATCCTGCCAGTTTGCAGAACCACTAACACCCCGCCACCCACACCAGAGGGGATGAAATCACATGTCTGTCATCTCCTTGACTCATTCCACGGAGGACAAAGCATGGAAGCTCACTAAATTACTGCTGAAGGCTGCCTATTACTGGAATTGACATTGTGAGTTTTCCTTACCCATGTGGGTCCAGGTTGCAGCAAAATGAAGTCTTTGTTTCTTGGCTATTAATTACAATAACAGACAGACCTCATATTTTCCAGTCCATTGCAGAGCCCCGTCTTTATAGAGAGGGGCTCCAGTCCCCTTACTTCACTCTCGCACAGCAGGAGTATACAGTAGGTGGGAGTAAGTGAACCTGTGGAAACTGTACAATATCTCCATCTACAAGTGAGAAAGTGTGCTTATTACATATTACCAAGGCCTGAAAGGTTTGAAGAAGAGTAGCGGAAGCACATTTGTAGGGTCCTATTACTGATGATCAATAAATGGTGAGGGCAACTACTGCAAATGGCAAAGATCAGTTCAATATCCATGTACTTTTGTCACTGAGATGTACCCCAGTCCTGATCCTGCAAAAGGATCATCTGTGAGAGCTAACAAGCACTAACTGTGCTCAAGTCACAGCTCACAAAGGTGCAGCCCTGACATAGAACCACAAGAGGGTACCCTTGAGTGGAGTTGTCCTGGTTTCATCGATGGGCCAGCATCTATTGATATACAGCCTAAAGTAACTAGCTTAGGAAGCTGGCATTGGCATGTGTCTCCCACTTGTAGTCCTCACAGTGACTTTTTCTAGACATGGCCATCTAATTTGCAAATCTGCATTTGTCTTGAACTATTGATATGGAAGAGAATACTGTAGCTGGTCAAGGTCATATTGTTCCTGAATCCATCAGAGCTTCAGGCTCTCCTTTGGTCTCAAAGGAACATCAGCAATTCAAGCGGCAACTCCACTTCTCATGACGTTTATGAAACAGAGCAACTTCACAGTTCCTGGGCCTTGAGAATAAGGAGTGAGGAAGAAAGGTGATATCCTATAGGCTATGTATATTATGGTTTCAAATGGAACCAAAACAGAAATAAAATCAGTGTGTCTATGATCCTTTCAATTAGTATTAAGACTTAAAGGTAAGGCTATATTTATTGAACCATTTGCAGAATTTGTCCAAAGGTGGAACAATAAGTATCACTTTGGCCAGTCCATGACGGATCAGCTGCATCTGTCTGTTTTCATTTGTCCTGTGATTATGCAAATGCATTCATTTTTTTAATCCCACCTGTAAAAGTGTAATTTGGGGCTGATCCATCGGACCCTGCCAAACCCTCATTTTGCATTCTGGTCATGATCAAGCAAGGCCTTTGAACTGATTCCAAATGTCTGGGGCTGCCCCATGCTTTCATTAAGAGCCGCATCTATTTGACCTCTGATATTTTTGTTAAGCTTTTCAGCAGACCCACCCTGGCCTGCCAGTAGTTTGTTTTACATGCTTGCGGGTTTAGGTGCCCAAACCTTAAGTCTTTTCCATTCAATGGATTTCTTAAAATGAATCCACATGCTTTTTTTATCAATCTGTTTCCAAACATCTTTGCATTGGCAACTAAATCCTATATTCAGGGGAAACAGGGGAAACAAAACTATGACAGGTCATTTTCTCTTAGGAGCTCATCCATATTCTTTTAAATTCCAGCTGAAAGTCTAGCGATCCCAGACAGAAGTGACACAAAGTGTGAACAGGTCTCCAGCCCATCACAGATCACACAGACATACAATATGTCTTGGGTCTGCTGCAGGGTCTTCGCCCAGTGGGATGTGCCCAGAAGAGCACTAGGGAAGCTATCTGGGGCGCTTCCTTACAACATTCTCAAAACGACTTCAAAATGTCTTTTCTTTATCCGGAGGAGCAGTAACTCTACTCTGAGGTTCTCACAGAGTGTTAGCCCAGCCACCCTGCAGAGAAACTGCTTTTCTGATGCTTGTACTCACAATGTCATTGTTTCGGTCATAACCTAGAGCTCATGACGAAAGATGAGTTCAGTAAATCAGGATCTTGTTTACATGTGATGGAAAAAGGGAACTTGATATCAATAAGCAGATTGAAGCAGCTGCAGTTGTTGTGCAGGCATTATATCGGGTCCATGGTTATGGATCGGGAGTTGAGTCTAAAGAGAAAACTTGCATTTTACTGGGCGATCCACATCTCTGTCCTCACCTATGTGGTTTGTTGTAATTCTGCACCTTTTGCTAATATTGTTTTGTTTATTTATTAATTGCCATCTATGTATGATATCTTTCCTCATGTTCCTTATGTTTTGTGGGTGGAACCCCAACAGGTGAGCCACCCTGGCATCACTGCTGTAGGATCGCCCTCATCTTATATATTTTATGCTGGTGAGCAGCTTCTGCAGTGGTTCACTGTGATTGTCAAGAATTGCATCATTTGTGAGTATTATCTTTATCTGGTGTTTGAATTTTGAGTTTACAATTTATGGATTTTGGATAAGGATTTGTTGTGAGTAGTGTTTTTATTAAAAAAATTTACTTTTTTTCTTGCTTTTTGCCATTTTATTCTTTTTTGATTAAAGTCATATAATCCTTTTTCACAAACATTCTTTAGGCTGTCTGGATTGGGGCCAGTTTTTAGGCAGGCTAGTCAAGATCATAACATAGCGCACCTCCACTGTCCAGTTCCCCTGCTGAGTCCTGAAGTCTATGGCACTGTGTACCTGGTTTTATATTAAAGATGTGCTTCCTGCTTACATGTTTTTATAAAGAAGGTGTTCAAAACATTTTATTGAACATTTTCATGCTATATTCAAGAAGCCTTTTTATATGGGAGTTCTAACATTATCATTTTTCTATTTCTTCTTGAACCACATCCAGACCTTCTACAGTACATTCCACATGCTGTAGCAAGGTGGACTTGGAATGACTGCAATAATGATTAGGCATTAGAGCTAGCAGTGTGTGCTTGAAAATCATCGAAGACTTGATCTTCTTTAATTCAGATTCATTGTGGTTTATAAGATAAAAAACAGTACTAAATTATTTTCTTTGTATACCCCACACTTTTGTAAAAGCAGGTGTTTGTAATTCAGAGGAAGCCTCTAATTCAACAATTATTATGTATGAAATATTTTAACTGTATACTCAAGAAACTCTTACATATAGCAGATTTCTGGAGCCACATCCAGCCTGTCCACATTACAGTATACAGGCTGCAGTACGGTGTACTTGGAATGACTGCAGAGATGATTGGGCGTTAGTGCTATGAACACATATTTGAAAAATCATCTTAGACTTGATCTTCACAAATTTATCTTCATTGTGGCACAGAAGATTTAAAGGATTTCAAATAAATTTCTTTGTTTACCCAAATATTTATAAAGTGGTTGTTCAGAACTTGGGGGACGTTTATGCAGATCTCTATTTATCAAACAGTTTCACATAGTTAAGAAACTGTTACATAAAGTAGATTTGATATTGCAACATTTCTTGTATTCATTTAACCATATGTGAGGTTTCTGAACTCTTTTAGGACCTCCCTCCAATGGGACAGCTCGTTGAAGTGTGGAGCACTGCTTCTCCATTGCCGAGGAAACCACAGGTTGTGCAATGCAACTAAAAGCCAATCAAAATCACGCTATACGTGCCTGTCACCGATGGGTGATGCAAAGGACATTATAAATGCAGGGAATAGTATAACTTGGCCACTGACCTGGCCCTGACTATGCCCATTTGCCATGTCTGTATAAAGGAGAGTGGTAGCTTCCGCTGAAATAAATGAACCTACTGTTCCTGTTTCAAGTTGAATAAAGCTGGTTTTGCTAAAGTATTGAGACTCAGCGTTGTGTTTTGGGGTGCAAAACAGTGACTCACGTGTCACATGTTACCAGAAGTGGGGTCTTACACCAATGGCTCCAGCGTGCACTCTGGTCTTCGCGCACCATCAGCCTCCCCAGACCAGACACTCAATACGGACCTGGATGAAAATGAAGTAGCAGTGGGAGGTGAGTGCAATGCTGCATGGAACACTGAGGAAGCAGAGACTGCCATCCAGATGGAGTTTGCTTGCCTAAAATGAGCTGATAGCAACTTGGATTTTGCATTCAGACAAGCCCACGTTGCAAATGACTCTTACTATCTGGAGAGAGAAGACCCGAATTTTGAAACACTGCATTTTTTACTTAAGGATGATTTTCTGTATCAGGTGATTTTTGATTGCATGGGTGATGGGTGTATTGAGCAGTTGATAATGCCCAGTGCGAACAGGGAAAAGGTTTTAAAAATTTCTCACTATCACATTTTGGGGATTCACCTCAACGTGGAAAAAATGAGGAAACACACTTCGAAACTCTTTTATCGGGTGGATATGGGCTGGGATGTGGAGCAATTTTGTAAGGCCTGTCCTGTCAGCTTCCACTCACAGACCCACCAGGGCACCCCTTGTACTGCTGCCCATTTTAGACGTCCCCTTTGAGAGGGTGAGGTTAGATATTGTTGGCTTACTTCCCAAGAGTGAAAGTGGCTTTCAGTATATGATCATGTTAGTTGATTATGTCACAAGATACCCAGAAGTGACCATGCTGCAACAAGTGGACGCCCGCTCTGTTGCAAAAGCACTCTCAGAAATGTTCATGCATATTGGTATCCCTCACGAGATTTTGACTGATCTTGGCACGCCCTTTATGTCCTGCATCATGAAGCGTTGCAATTAAGCAGTTACCCTCCATGGTTTATCATCCATTGACAAATGGCTTGATTGAATGATTTAATAAAACCTTAAAACAAATGATTCGATGAGTCACCCATGACAACCCGACCTCGTGGGATACAGTAGTGCTCTTCCTCCTGTTTGCTGTTAGGGTGTCTCCTCAGACATCTACAGGACTGAGCCATTCTGATGACTCTTTGGCAACTGACCATGTAGTGCGCTGGACATTTTTGAAGAAGAGTGGACAAGGACTCATCTGATACCTCGAGGGGGCAGGTTTGTCGACCGAGTTGTGTCACGGCAGGAAAAGATTTCCAGACTGTCCACTATTGCGGTGGAACATCTTACATCTGAGCAGGATGCACAGAAATGTGATTATGACAAGATAAGTAAACTTCAAAAGTTTAAAAAGTTGGATCAGGTACTGATATTGATTCTGTCGGATCCATATAAATTCCAGACTGAGTGGTTGAGTTGGCAGTCATCGAAGAGCACATATCTCCCATGAATTATAAAGTTAGGATTTCAGGGCGACAGAAGCATGCACAGATGTTGCATATTAACCTGCTGAATATGTGGCATGAACCATGCAAGGCCATGGTCACATCCACAGCAGTCTCCCAAACAGAAGTCACTATAGGCGAGGATTTAACTGACACTCGGAAAGCGGAATTGCTATTGGTGATCGAGAGAAACAACACAGCAAAAATAATTACAACTAGTCCTAAATAGCACCATGGTGTCACTGGTGACAAACTCTCCTCTCTCTCAGTTCCCCTTTATACTGTTCAGATGGGGCCAACTTCTGGATTATTCCTGACCTTCCTGGACTAGCTGTTAACTAATACTAAATGGTTATGTCTTGTCCATTGCAGGCTCTGCAATGCATTTGCACTGGCTGCAGGGACATCGAACTGTTGGCCGTAAGTCTGCATCCCTATTACTTGCCCAGAGACTTTGTTGTAATTGTTTACATCCCCCCTCGCTCGGACGTGGAGATAGTGGGTGACATCATCCACGCCGCTGTAGCTAAACTACAAACACAGCACCCCGAGGTGCTTGTGCTGATCTCTGGAGACTTTAACCATGTGATGCTGTACAAAACATTACCTGCCTTCTACCAGTATGTGGATTGTAACACCTGTCGAAATAGGACTATTGACCTACTGTATGCAAACGTTAAGGACGCATACAACGCCACCCCACTGCCTGCGCTTGGGAAAGCAAATCATAACCTGGTTCTGCTTCAGCCTCACTACAAACTAAGAGTGAGGGAGTTACCTGCAACCACACGCTCATTCAGTAAGTGGTTCCCTGAGGCAGAGCAGGCTCTGAGAGACTGCTTTGGAACTACGGTCTGGGATATCCTGCAGGAGTCACATAATGAGAACATTTGAGGAGGTTGTTAACTGCACTACTGACTACATCAACTTCTGTATGGACATTGTAGTTCCAGTAAGAACAGTACGCTGCTATGCTAACAACAAGCCATGGATTACAAGTGACATCAAGGGCCTTTTGAACTGGAAAAAAGGGCTTTTAAAGTTGGTGATCAGCATGAGCTCAAGCACGTACAGAAGGAACTCCAAGTCCAGTACAGGAGAAAGCTGGAGCAGAAGTTGCAGAATAACAGAATGAAGGAAGTGTAGGATGGGATGAAGATCATCGCTGGCTGCAGCTCGAAGCGGGGTGCCACCATTGAGAGAGACATGGAGAAAGCAAACCTGATGAGCAACTTCTTTAACAGGTTTGACCACCCTAACCCACTCTCACCTCAGAGTACTGCACCCTCCACCCATCCGTCTGCTGATACCAGCACAGGAGAGAGTGTCCCCCCACCCACAATTACAGCAGCGCAGGTAAGCAGAGAGCTGAGGAGACTTCATGCCAGCAATGCAGTGGGTCCAGATGGAGTATTGCCATGACTGCTGAAGGCCTGTGCGTTGGAGCTGGGGAGTCCTCTACAGCATATCTTCAACCTGAGCCTGGAACAAGGGAGAGTCCCGAGGCTTTGGAAAACATCTTGCATCACCCCAGTCCCAAAGGTATCACGTCCTGATGAGCTGACTGACTTCAGGCTTATCGCCCTGACGTCACATGTGATGAAGACCATGGAGTGGCTGCTGCTTCACCACCTGAGGCCACAGGTCTGCCATGCCCTCGACCCTCTTCAGTTCGCATACCAGGAGAAGGTGGGAGCTGAGGATGCCATCATCTATATGCTACACCGATCCCTATCCCAAAATTATATTTCTGGACTTCTCTAGCGCCTTCAACACCATCCAACCTCTGCTCCTCAGGGACAAGCTGACAGAAATGGGAGTAGATTCATACCTGGTGGCATGGATCGTGGACTATCTTACAGACAAACCTCAGTATGTGTGACTCGGGAACTGCAGGTCTGACATTGTGTTCAGCAACACAGGAGGCCGCAGGGGACTGTACTTTCTACGGTCCCGTTCAGCCTATATACATCGGACTTCCAATACAACTTGGAGTCCTGCCACATGCAAAAGGTCACTGACGACACTGCTATCGTGGGCTGCATCAGGAGTGGGCAGGAGGAGGAGTATAGAAACAGAATCAAGGACTTCGTTAAATGGTGTGACTCAAACCACCTACAACTGAACACCAGCAAAACCAAGGAGCTGGTGGTGGATTTTAGGAGGCCCAGGCCCCTCATGGACCCCGTGATCATCAGAGGTGACTGTGTGCAGAGGGTGCAGACCTATAAATACCTGGGAGTGCAGCTGGATGACAAATTGGACTGAACTGCCAATACTGATGCTCTGTGCAAGAGAGGACAGAGACGACTATACTTTCTTAGAAGGCTGGCGTCCTTAAACATCTGCAATAAGATGCTGCAGATGTTCTATCAGACGGTTGTGGCGAGCTCCCTCTTCTACGTGTGCTGGGGAGGCAGCATAAAGAAGAGGGACACCTCACACTTGGACAAACTGGTGAGGAAGGCAGGCTCTATTGTAGACATGGAGCTGGACAGTTTGACATCCGTGGCAGAGCGACGGGCGCTGAGCAGGCTCCTGTCAGTCATGGAGAATCCACTGTATCCACTGAACACTGCTGTCACTGTCTTGCTCCACTGACAGACTGAGGAGATTGTTCCTTCCCCACACTATGCAATTCTTCAGTTCCACCTGGGGTGGGGTAAACGTTAACATTATACAAAGTTACTGTCTGTTATACCTGCATTTTTATCACTCTTTAATTTAATTTTTTTTTTATCAGTGTGCTACTGCTGGATTATGTGAATTTCCCCTTGGGGATTAATAAAGTATCTATCTATCTATCTATCTATCTATCTATCTATCTATCTATCTATCTATCTATCTATCTATCTATCTATCTAGTTCTCAGCCCTTTTCTATTGACCCACCCTGTGCTTCTAGCACAATTCACACAGGGAGGCAGAGTGAACTAAGACACACAGAAGAAGGTGTGTTTCCTGCTTCTCTTTAGTTCTTAAATGAACTGGAAAACTTCAATTCCATATGCTATTTATTTTTTTGCCAAAACCTGTGCAGGCTCCTGGTATTCCAGTCTATTTTCATAGCAGGAACTTCTTTCTTCTGAAATCCATTTCACTGCATGCTGTGTTTTTATTTTTGTAATACCTTTTTTCTCTGGCACAAGGTCTAGTTTTGTACAAGACTTGCTTTTAATCAGTATTCACAGTCTGACCACATATGAGCACTGGAACTCCTCAACATCTTTAGTGTCATCTGATGATACTGACTAAGACTTGCCTGAGTGTGGAAACCCCCTACTGAAATCATCCAAAATGGCAGCTGAACCTGGTTCTAAGAGCTGTGAAGTAGCAATGCCAGAAATCCACCGTATAAAAAATAATTTCTTCTAAAATAAATACAAGGAGTTTTTGTTAATGATAATAAAGGTCACTTACATGCATACTGTATATTCATTTCCAGGAAGTAGTTTCCAAAGAATTTCACAAGCCAGGTGGTCACAAAAATTCAAAAAGAACATTAAAAGAACAACTGTTAACAAAAAATGTTTTATCAAAGCATACTGTATGGACACTATAGAGTCCTCAACTCAACAGCCAGAACAGTACAAACTGAAGAGTGGCAACATGATGGTTGAACAATAATTATGTCACTCTTTGGGAATTTCAGAGACCTCCTAAATCCGAATCAGATTTGCACAGGGCAACGGCCTAACCCTAGCAGCACTTAGGGAGGAGCAATGCGGGAACAAGCAATGAGCAGGGTGCTTTTCCATCTCTGGCCCCACTTAGGCACACACACTCTGAATAACTCTCACAATCACATGTCTGGTCTCACCTGTTAAACTAACATGCATGAATTTGGGATGTGGGTGAAGAAAAAAAGTAAAAAAGAAAGAAGAAAGGAGCAAGAAGATGCAAATTTCACACAGGCAATGACCAGGTAAAGATATCATATAAAGGAGGCTGAATTCATTTCACCCTAATATAGTCATCAAAGCCTTTATAAATACAGTCAGTAACTTGTCTGACAACTTACAGGCTTTTTGCTTCCTTTTCTTAGTCTACTTAATAGAGTAATGATCTCCTGGGTATTTCATTTTGCTTCATTACACATTCTCACTGCCAGCATATCTGTGAAATCCTTGCTAGTAAAAACTTAAAATAAATCATCCTTTACCGTTTCCTTAACACTCTTCAGTAAGCTGCTTCCCTGGGAAAGAACTTAACATCTCTCACTTTGCTGAGGTTTATTTTTCCATCAAAAGCAATATTTTTCATCACTTGCTTTTTGCCAGTTGTAATGTTTTTATTAGAAATTTTACACCTTAGGCTTTTCATTATTCTGTTACTTTTTGGTATATCTTCTATACAGCTTCCTTGCCATGTTTCCTATTGTCCATATACTGTATTTTTTTGGATAGCTGATCCCACCAAAGGCTCTGGCATACTAAATGCTTGGCTTTGGTGCTCTGGTCTTGCTTAGTGTCATCTAGGGTTACATGGCTTTATTTCTTTACGTATTTTAAATTGAAGTTATTGAATTCAATTGAATAATGCCAAAAGCCATACTTTTCAAGATAATCTGGTATCTTTCTAAACTTTTACTGGGTAATTTCAGGATCTAATTGTTGGCAGCAATTTTCTGGTTTAAGTTCTTGTGTTTCTGACTTCTGTGTGTTTCACTTTACTTATTTTGTTCGTTATGCATCCCTGAAGTGGTGCTAAGTGACCAAATCCAATATACTGTATGATGATTAAGTGCAAATGGATAACAGCAGCCACAGTACATTCTTGTTTATCATGGAGCCAGAGAGTGGCAAAGCATTATTTATTGGTGTCCATGTCCATGCAAGTAAGAATTTCACTTGAATCTATAGTCATGACAATGCTACTACTATAAAAAATATTTGAGTAGATATAATATAATATAATCCATCTCAATAAAGAGATAAGTGTTGGTATGTCCATCAAGTTGCTACGTCTGTGTTATTCCAACGGATTGCACATCACAAACATTTTTATAAATGTTTGTGATGTGCCATCTGTTGGAATGACAAAAGCAATGCATTTTATTACAACATGCAATATAAAGCACACTACAACAGATGGTGCGCTGCAGACGTTGATGTTGAAGTTTGTGTTGACTACTTAAATTTCTGACCCTTGCCCGAGCTCATGACAGCTGAAGGGAAATGGAGGGAGTCCAAAGCTCAGACAGACCTAGCTATGTGTCAGTCCCTTCTTGTATCCTTTCCTTCTGCCACCATCAATGCTAAGGTAAGCTTCTACCAGACTAGAATTAACAGTACCACTAACACACACTCTCTGTTCTCTGCTTTCACTTCCCTTCTTAACTTTCCTCCACCTTCTCCCCCAACCTTCTTGTCTGCTGATGACTTTGCCACCTTTTTTCAGGATAGGGTGGCTGCCATCAGCAGTCAGTTCTCACCAGATGTCTTCCTTCCTTGTACAGAATGAATTGCTCGATACCAGTCCGTCTGGCTTCAAGAGGAATCACTCAACTGAGACAGCTCTACTGACTGCTGTCGACCATCTACGCTGTGCTAGCGCTACTAACATGTCATCAGTCCTTATTCTACTAGATCACTCTTCTGCCTTTGACATGGTCAACCACGACATCGTTCTTGTCATCCTCTATGAAAATGGCATCACTGTGACTGCTCTCAGATGGTCTGAGTCCTACTTCTTGGGCAGATCCTACAGTGAGGGGAGTTGTCAAAGGTACATCAGACATGCACAGGTGTACCCCAAGGATCGGTGCTGGGTCCTCTACTCTTCTCTCTGTACCCCACCTTTCTGGGCTGGGCTTCATCATCCAATAGCATGGGTTCTCTTAACAGTGCTATGCCAACGATACACAATACCCCTGGAGTACAATACGGTATCAGCTAGAGTCTCTTCATGTCTTACTGATATCTTAACCTGGATGAAGGACCATCACCTTCAGCTTAACCTGTCTGTTCAACTCCCCATCTCTATACAGCTTGGCTCACTGTTACTAACACCCGCCAGGTCAGTTCACAACCTTGGGGTGCTGATTGATGAGCTGGTATCTTTTTGTGACCACGTTTCTGTTGTTTCTCATGCATGCAGGTTCATGCTGTACAACATCTGCAAGATCAGACCATACGCAATGGAATATGCAGCACAACTTCTGGACCAGGCTCTGATCCAGATAGTCCAGAATGCACCTGCCCATCTTGCAGCTAACCAGCCGAGACGGGCACAAATCTCTCCTTTCTTCAGGTGGCTATGTTGGCTCCATGTAGCAGCATGCATTAAATTCAAATCCCAGATTTCTGCCTACAGAGTAGTCAGTGGGTCCGCACCTGAGTATATGGAGACACTGGTGAAGGCCTATACTCCTTCTCACCTACTCAGGTCATCCAGTGAACACCATCTGCTGATGCCACCTCTACATGGCATCAAGTCTCAATCCAGACTCTTTTTCTGTGTAGTTCCTAGTTGGTGGAACGAGCTGTAAACCTCCATCTGAACTGCTGACTCCCTCAATGTATTTAAGAAGCGATTGAAGACCCATCTATTTTGTAATTATCTGTCTAATTGAAAAAATGAGGGTGGGAGGGCTTTATGAAACTGCCTCCCAGGGCCATGTGCTTCCCCAGAATGATAGGTGGTAGCTTCCCTCGGGTGGATCTCCCTTTTGCAAACCCATAGGGCTGCATGGAAATTTTTGCCCTAATGGGTGACCCTGCTGGGTTTATTGGGAGCTGTCAAAATCAGCTGCAGTGAAGAGGATTCTATATTTTAGGTTGGTTCCTTGTACTTCCTGGGTTCAATATTGTAGCACCGTATTACCAGGTCCAGCATAAAGGAAGCCTGTGTAAGGTATTTCTTTAAAATAAGCTGTTGTTTGAACCCAGGACTTTGGACTCAGACCTGATGATGCTGGGATAGGCTGTAACCCCCCAAAAAATACTGTAAGTAAATTAAATAGAAATTTATGTATAGTTATGTAAGCATAATCAGAATTTTTTGAATTTTGTCAGATTTTCAAATTTATGTAGTTGTGTTTGGGGTTTGAGGGTCTGAGACTCTCCCTACATGTCACACTGGAAAACAAATCTTTTATCAAGGCATAGGTGTCTTCCAGATCATATCAGGTATTCCTGCACTATTTCCCTATATTTTGCTGCATTCATTTTACCCTCCCAAGCCTTCCCGGCCTTCCTGCACTGAAGCATAACCATGACATGATACATGCTTTACAATAGGGAGGGTGTGTTTTTGATAATGTGAAGTGTTTAAACATGGTATTGAGTCTAATGTCAAGCTCAATTCTAGTCTCATCAGACTGTAGAACTTTCTTCCAGGTAACATCGGAGTCTCCCATGTGGCTTTTGACAAACTCTATCAAAGATGTCATGTGCAATCTTTCTCTTTGCCACTGTCTTCTCTTTTGCCATAAAGGTGCAACTGGTGAAGCACCGGGGCAACGTCATTGTTGGCACAGTCTCTCCAGTCTAGGACACTGTAACTTGTAGCTTTCTCTAAGCTCTCAATGGTCTGTTGAAGGCCTTTTTCACTAGTCTTCTTCTGTCATGATCTCTCCATTTCTTAAAGACTAATTTAACTGGACTCCAAGGGGTATTCAGTGACTTGGATATTTTCTTACTCTATCGCCTGACTTTTGCATTCCAATCACTTTTTATGGAGTTGCTTAGAGTGTTCCTTAGTCTTCATTGCCTACATTAGACCGCCATACTAACTCACAATAAGTTGGAACCTCCAGATAGAGTTGCATTTACACTACCATATCAGACAGGTTATCTGCATTGAACTAATGATGGGACTTCTAACACCAACTGGCTTCACCAGTGATATTAAAAGGGGTGAATACTCATGCGATCAGTTATTTTGTATTTTATATTTGTAATTTTTTGTATTTTTCTGTTGATCCGTGTCAATAAAGACAAATTAAGTCCACTGTGATTTGATGGTGAATAACAATAAAATATGAGACTTCCAAGGGATAAATATTTTTCATATGTAGTATAATATAATATAATATAATATAATATAATATAATATAATATAATA